>OZ023216.1:4676275-4882499 GCA_963995525.1 Escarpia spicata
GGCCGAGGCGTCGCACGACAGATCCCGGCCTCATGGCGACCACGACGCCGGCATGCTCACGATGACGACGGACGCAAATCAGCGGCGCATAATCCTCGGCAACGTGCCCAAGTACCGTCAGGATGACGAGGGAGGCGGCAGCGAGCTGCAGGTGTTGCCCTTCCCGGGGTTGCTAATCCAGGCGTTCTCGGCCGTCGACCTCGATCCAGATCTCGCGGAGACGCCACCGGAGAGGTCCCGATCTCTCCGGACTGGTTCGCCCGCCAAGAAGGTCGTCGTATCGCGTGCCAAACACGCAGGCTCACTCGCTGGCGCAAAGTTGCCCAAGATGTCCAGCCTGAAGCGTCCCCTTGCGGCGAAACCCCGCTTAACGCCCGGTGAGACGGCGCGAGTGTCATCACGTGACCGGAAGTTGCTCGTCGGCGCCAAGCCCAAACTGAAATATTGTACCGCCAACGCCGCGGATCGGAATGCAGTGGTTGTTTTAAACGGCATCCACCGTGCAGGCCGGAAATCGGAAAAGCGCCAACCGGAAGTAGGTGATTTAAAGGGGGACGTGTACAAAGGGAGAGCGCAGAAACATCGTCAGAAGCGGCAGCAGGCATCATCGAAACGGGAACATAACAGAACGTCAAATTCGACGTCGAAATCTGTCAAAAGAACTTCTCTCCTCACCGGTGCGCGGCCAGGAGTAGCTCCGTTTGTCGACCTTAAAAAGAACTACGAAACGTACGCGCATGCGCCGTCGTTGCCGAGCATCAACGAGGTGACGACGATTAAGTCGGCGTTGAAGAAGCCAGACCGCCCCGCAGCGCCACCCAAGAGTGTGCAGTTCGGGGCGGAATACATCCGGGAAGTGACTAAAATTGAATACATCTCAGACGAGTACGACGACGACGACGCGTCAACGACTGCGACAGAACTATCTGAATTCTCCACGGAAAGTGTCAACTCCGGAAGTGACGTCAACGAAGAGAGCGACGACAGCTACGACAGTGAGTGGGGGCTGTAGGGCTGCCTGTTCACCGACACGGTTTGGAGATGTGAAAAGTAAATAAAATCGGGCTCAATGTTGGATTTATTATAGCGTATTGATGGATCCAGTAAATATAAGTTAAGCAAAAGTCACGAAGCTCTAAAGCGTTGTGAACTACTGGAAGTGCCGCTATATAAACTAAATATTATTATTATTCCACCTTTGTCTACCATCGTCGAAACTTTTGAATATTTACATTTACAATGTTTCTTTTTGTTTCGATGGCGGTGTTTACAAATTTGTCTCCAAAATATGAAGACAAAAACGGCACCATTTGACAACATTTCTTCTCAGTGCAAAACACTGTATTTATATAATAATAATAATTATGCCTCTTGTCAGTTTATAAATTGTCTTAGGATATTATGTAATATGTTACTTGATCTCTGTAAAACTGTTGCTACACTATTATTATTTACACTTTTCAGTCTTGCCAATAAACGAGGCTAATCACTGATGACGTCACTGGGGTTGCATTTTATTCTTTGAAATTAAGGTTCTATTAAATCAGGGGCTAGCAACCTTTTTGAATGGAGGCCGAAACAAATCAGATGGGCTAGATCAGCGGGACACACATTTATTTATGAATACAATATGGTATATTATATCACGGATATATAAACATTCTAGCTCCTATTCGTTGAACGTACATATTTTGGCAGTGTATACAATTAGTAATGACTTTGTTATCGATTAGAAAACATATATATCAATGTAAAATTCTGATCAAATGGGTATTAAAAAGTACGCATTAGTTATGTTGTTATCCGTGCTGTTGGCGTGCAACTGACATTCGACTAGTGTGTCGCCTAACACTTAGGTTTGTTGCTACGACGCGATGTGTCTATCAGTTAGCTGCGTCCCCGTCTTGCATTTAACGAAATTAATCTACAGTTCATAACCCATGCCAAGGCCCAAAGAGGCAGACAGTGAAATTAACGTGTGTGATCAGTTTACGAAACTGTTCCACATTTGTTTGTGTGTGGGTGTGTGTGTGTTTGCATGCACGCTTGCGTGCTTGCACGCGTGTTTGCGTACGTACTTACGCACGCACGCATGTGTGTACGTACGTATCTACGTACGTATGTGTGCTTCCCAGAGGAGTCGAGATGGTGTTCGATTGAACACGTCTGCCAGGGAGTAAAGTATAAAGCGCTTTGAGCAGTCATGAGGACTGGATACTGCGCTATATAAGAACTTACTTGTTTACGTGCGTGTGTGCACGTGCCGATGTGTATGCATACTAGTGCGTGCATGAAGCGTGCAAAGCTCCATGTGTGCAGTAAAAAAGCCACACATTAATTTCTAACACGTCACCTCGTTAATTATCCCACCGTTGAATGAAGATGCGGTATCACCGCATGTATTTATTTGTCTGATTTTATTCTTCTGAGGAACGTATCCTTTTATTCAACACATTATGCAGTAACCGCGCCGCAAATATATCTTGCAGCAACACTGGCGAGAAACAGCCTTCGCCTGTGACTACATTCTTCTTCTATTCAGCCAGTCGCCAGGAGCGTCGCGTCTAATAAATGTTTGTTTACATGTGCCACCGTACAAGGCCTAAAAGTCTCGCTACAATTGACCGATCTCGCAAAAGCCACGTCACATATGCAAATATAAAATATGCGACGAACGGGATATTTAATACAGATTGGTTTGTGTGCTACGTCGCGAAAATGCTTGTATTATTGACAAGGGCGTTTGTCCTTTTGAAATCACAATGATACCACTTAAGTGTACAGCAACGAAATACGATAGAAACGCGGATAAAAGTCAGATACGTTAGGAGAAAAAATATACTTGTCATTCTGGGACGACTATGAAACGTGGTGGTATGAAAGCATGTAATATGTCAGTTGGTCGTGATGACAATGGTTAATCTAGATTCTAGACGAGATGTGTTCCACTCAAATTGGAGGAATACGTTTGCATGCCTCGAGATGATATACAATATCTATTTATGTTTCCACAATAGCCTATAACACGTACAATATGATTTTAAGTCGTAATCACAATGTATTATCGAAAAAGAGAAATCATGAAGAAAAACTTTCAAGACAATAGTTGCAGAATACAACTTGTTAACTATATGCTCCGGCTGTGTTCCCGTGACATTTCCACCACTTAAAGACCATGGAGTGAGGGAAATGTGACGGGGACACAGCCGCAGCATATAGAAACAGAGTGACATCAGATTATGAGAAACTGCGTCCAACAATAGGAACTGTGGAGGAAGAGTGGAAGCACTTTAAGGATGCTTTCATTGGATCAGCAGAGGAGCTATGTGGCAGAACATCTGGTAAGGGAGGAACTTCTTCAAAGAGAAAACATCAAACATGGTGGACCGAAGAAGTAGCGAAAGCAATTGGAGAAAAGAGATAGGTATGGAAATAAATAGAAGGGATCAAGCGGAATGGAGGACAACCGGGCATTGCCAGAAAAAGAAGGCAGCCAGGAGAGCTGTGGATAACGCTACGAGAGAAATGGAAGAGGAGCTGTACAGAAAGCTAGATGGGGACAGTGGAAAGAAGATGATCTATGAGATGGCTCGAGAGAGGGATGAGAAGAGCAACAATTTAAAAACTGGAACAGTGATTAAGGACAAGAATGGAAAGCTAGTTACGGACAGGAAAGATGTGCTACAGGTTTGGGAAGAGTATTTCAAGACTCTGCTGAACCAAAAAGAAAGCAAAGAACTAGATCTGCCAAGTGCAGTAGAGGGAGAAGTAAAGGTGAAGGATATTGTGGACGAAGAGGTAGAGAGAGAGAGAGAGAGAGAGAGAGAGAGAGAGAGAGAGAGAGAGAGAGAGAGAGAGAGAGAGAGAGAGAGAGAGAGAGGGAGAGGGAGAGAGAGAGAGAGAGAGAGAGAGAGAGAGAGAGAGAGAGAGAGAGAGAGAGAGAGAGAGAGAGAGAGAGAGAGAGAGAGAGAGAGAGAGAGAGAGAGAGAGAGAGAGAGAGAGAGAGAGAGAGAGAGAGAGAGAGAGAGAGAGAGAGAGAGAGAGAGAGAGAGAGAGAGAGAGAGAGAGAGAGAAAGGACGGCCGACTGGTATGGATGAAGTACGAGTGGAAATGCTGGTGGTAGCCGAACGCGTGCGAATCTGGTGGACAAAACGATTGTTGAATACCTGCATGAGAGAGTGAAAGATCCCAGAGGAATGGAGAACAGGGATAATAGTTCCGATATGGAAAAGAAAGGGAGATGTGCATGACCCAGGGAAATACAGAGGCATCACGTTGCTGAGCCACGCTGAAGATGTTGGAGAGAATCCTGGATGGAAGGATAAGAACAATAATGGAATGAGAAATCTGAGAAGAACAACAGGGCTTCAGAAAAGGAAGAGTTCAGCTGATGGAATGTTTGCGCTGAGACAGCTGATCGAAAAGAAGTTGGAGGGACAGGAGAGTATGGCTGTGGGTTTTAAATGGAGAAAGCTTATGACACGTTACCGAGAAAGATGGAAATGGCGACACTGAGATGGATGGGGGACCCATAGGCAGAGGTCAGGATGGTGGAAGGGACATATGAAGAAACGAAGGGCAGAGTGGTGTGTGGACCTGGAATCTCGGAAGAATTCAAAGTGAATGTTGGCTTGAGACAGGGGAGTGCCCTGAGCCCACTACTGTTTATCGCAGTAATTGGAACTGATAAGTAGAAAGACCGATACGAAAGATATTCTCCAGAAACTACTGTATGCAGACGATCTAGCGGTGGTAGCGGGGAAACGGATTTACAGGAACATCTGATAGAATGGAAGGATATCTTCATCAAACCCGGACTGAAAGTGAATCTGGAAAAGACAGAGGTGCTGTGGGTTAAGCAACAAAGCAAAGAACTGGAAATACACCTGGAGAGGAAGAAACTAAAACAAAGAGAGTTTTGTATACTTGGGGGAGCGGTATGTGGAGATGGCTCTTCAGAGACAGAAATTCGCAGGAGAATAGAAGCAGGGGCGAAAGCATGGAGGAAAGTAGAAAGTGTGATGGGAGAGAGGCACATATCGCGAAAACTCAAGGTAAAGGTACTATGCGCATGTGTGACACCAGCATATCTGTATGGCCTAGAAACTATAGCAATGACAGAGAAACAACAGTACAAGTGTGAGAAAACAACTGGGTCAGGAGAATTATGCGGGTAACTAGAATAGACAAGCGAAGAGTGGAAGAGCTGAGGGAGGATGTTGGCGTAAAAGAAAGTTTCAAGAAGAAGTTGGTGAGAAGTCGGTTGAACTGGGCAGGACATGTGGAGCGAATGGGAGAAGAACGAATAACAAAGAAAGCAGATGCCCGGAGAGAAGATGAGGACGACCGAGACTGAGGTGGGAGGATTGCGTGAAGAGAGACCTGGAGGGATGGAAAGGGGAATGGAGAAAAAGAGCAAAATACCGAGGAGAATGGAGAAGGGTGGTAGAGAAAGTAGTGCAAGTGCAATGAGGAGGAAGAGAAAGAAAAGAAAATGACGACGTATCCAAGCCAGCCTCACCCCTGAAGACAGGGAATGACGAGGAGAACAACAACAACAACAACAACAACAACAACAACAACAACAACAACAACAACAACAACAACAACAACAACAACAACAACAACAACAACAACAACAACAACAACAACAACAACAACAACAACAACAACAACAACAACAACAACAACAACAACAACAACAACAACAACAACAACAACATGACGAACTACACTAACATGTAATAAAAATAACAACATAGTATAGTATTCGTTACTTATACCTCTATAAAGGTATACGCATTTCCCTACATAACACCCGCAATAACTTTTTGCATTATACAATTTGTGAATAATAAGAATTGTTTTGGAATGTTTCGATCCAGTGAATTTCACAATTTATATATTACATATTGATATACGCTGGGGCGTAATGGACTTTTATGTAACTTACAAAAGAAGCCATTTGAATGATCGCGGGCATAGGGCCTACAAGCGACATGTCAAAGTGTTGCCGTCCATACGTAAATAAACACATTAAGTTTTAATTTAGTGCACAATTCAGTCGGTGTCTGGTATAAAGTACATATGTTTTGGTTGACCTAGTATCAACTAATGACTACATCATCAATGCTGTAGTAGTAGTAGCCAGCATTGGCTCAAGCTCTACCGGATGTGCTTCGTCAAGCTAAGTGTGACTTACACAGACACACGAAAAGGTAAATTATTCTTTTCATCGTTTCCCATGGGTGTTTGTACACCGTTGGACCATGCTTGCGGTAGGCGCGTTTGTGTATTTGTGGTGTCAACAAAAGCCGCCGACCGAAGGCTGCGTACCGCTGTGGGTCAAACTGATATATTGGCTTTGTAATCGCCGAGAACCGTTTACTATAGAAGGACTCACATAGTCGACAAACAAACTTGTGGCCGTTAACGAAGAACACGTGAGCGGGAACAGCCGTGCAGTCTTGTGTGTGGTTGTTAGCACACACCAATTATAGATTACTGTTATTGTATGTAAAGCTTACTTCATAGTATTTATATTGTATATATGCGCACGGAAAGACACAGATTCACAATTTTCTTATCGGCAGTAGATCGTATGCGCTGTGTGTCTCAGTTCGCTTATAAAGTATTATAATATTGATGTTATATGCATTCGGTAATGTATCATTTCAATGTGTCTAGCATTGGAATATTTTCTCGTGATTTAACCAATATTCATTGTAGATGCCGCGTCTCTACAACGAGAAGGACGCTGCTCCAACATGGGATCCATTTGTTGCGAAGGCAACAAAATACCGACATTCTGTACATTTTAAAATTCACCAAGTAGGACTACTGAACAACGCGTGCGACATTGGGCATAATGTCAATCGCTGTTGTGCCAAAAAGTGTTACAAAATCGACACATTTCGAAATCAACGATACATATCGCAAACAAAATGGGCCCTGAAGTCCTTTGGACTATATGTGACCCCGGCTGACCAAATGAGTGATAAGTCGGACATTTTTTAACATAAGCAGGGTGCTTTACATGGTTTCAAAAATTATTACTGCTACAAAAATTGTCGAAGTTATGGAGCATTGAACATGGTAGGGGTCAAAAAGTGAAAATTTTTAAAACGGCTGTTGACGTTTTACATTATATATGCAAATGGATTGCATGGAAATATGACATGCATGACATTCAAATATGGTATCTTATGTTGCAATGATACACTGGAAGTACAAATGTACTGCTACAAAAACTTATCAAGTTATGCCCGATTATGTCTTTATGTGATAACACAACATGACTGTGAAGGTTTTGTATATGCACATGGATAGCATGGAAATATTGAGGCATTCAAAGTTGGCTTATAGTATGCATGTTATTAACGTATAGTGCCATGATACACTAGACATGTTATGCTTATCTAATTATATTATTGTACCTGTAATGGTACAAGGTGTATTACATTTGAATGTCTCACACCAGTGCCTACAATGCCTGAAGCCCACTAGGCATTCACCCTGCCTACACAGTGATCAGAGACAGTTATAAACAGAGATCTGCTGCAGCTGCAGCTGCAGTGACAGTTATAACTAGAGATCAGTGCAGGCGGCTTATAATGATAGGTTCCCTTAGAATGATTCAATCAAATGCAGATTTGTTGTGTATAATGACACTACCCTAAGATACGTCTATGCAAAATTTGAGAAAACGTTAGTGAAGAGTTTTTTGACAAAATCTGAAATTTTACAAGTTTCTGGGGCCCTGAGAGGCCCTACGGGGCCCTTAAAATGATTAAATCAAATACAGATTTCTCGTGCATAGTGGCAGTATCCTAAGATACATCTATGCAAAATTAGAGAAAAAGTTGCTGAACGGTTTCTGAGATATGCAGCTAATGGCGGATGGCGGTCGGCGCACGGCGCACATAGTGATGGCATAAGTCCGTTGGACCTTCGGCCCAAAGGACTATAATAAACGCCGCTAAATGTTGCAAAATTTACCGTCAACAAATGTCGCAAATTGGGATACAAGCGACGAGAAATATCGCAACAAAATATCACACCACCGTCCATGGCAACAAATGTCGCTAAGGTTATTCACCACAATTGTTTCTGTTGACTTCCCATAATTGGTAGGCATCAATCACTCCTATGCCGATTAGGTCTTGCGCACAGGAACACGTGCATGGAACAGGCTCCCAGTCGACATTACATCTACTGGTATGACACATAGAGTCACACTGTTTATACTGCGAACATGGCATCTCTGACAACTATTAGTCTAGCACAAGGAAACATTTGAAGGAAATAAAAACAAGGCATTAACTAAAATCCGTTTTCCACGTGTACACAAAGTTTAACATCGTATGTATCATTTGAGAACATTAAAAAATACAGAAAAATAAACTTTTAAACCCGTGTATGTAGAGATTCCCGCGGAAAATTAAAAATTAATGAGTTAGGCGATCACGTGGTATCGTTACGTCACATGACCTATACTCGCATCAGGCCGACCCTTTCCATACATTCAGAGCATGTTTACAAGGGTAGCTTTTGGGTCGAAACGAGCATCAGAATGATTTGTTGTGCAATATTCCGATGTAATGCAAACACCAGTCATCATAGAGCAACAAGCAGTTATCTTACGGTTCCACATGAATCAAACTTTGCGAATGGGTGTACAAGTCGACAAGGTTTCGGCTTACGCTAAGCTTCGGCTCGTTTTCAGAATAATTATATCGATTGCAACCAACTGGAGACAATCTACACCAAGAAACATACATAGCAAACAGATATTGTACCAAGCTACAGAAAGTAGCGTGTATAATATCATAGTATCACTAGAATATCGATATATGAAGGAGGAGTTGTTCAATGTATCATAACAACTTAAATCAGACAGCAATTTTCCGTCGATGTCGCTAGCTCAGTTGGTAGACGCGCATCATAGTAAAACAAATATTTGGTTGATATTACTTCGGGAAAACATAAACAAAAAAGTGTTAAGAAAATCAATGGTTTGGTCTCAGGCTTGAACCGGCGTCGCCCGATTGTTATGTAAAATAAATGACAAGAAACCAACGCGTCTACTAACTGAGCTACCGACATCGACGGACATTCGTTGACAGATTTAAATTGTTGTGATAAATTGTACAACTCCTCCTTCATATATCGAAATTCTATAGTGATATTATGAGATAATTATACACATTACTTCCTGTAGCTGGTTGCATTCGATATAATTATTATTATTCTGAAAACGAGCCCAAGCTCGGCGAAACCTGATCGACTTCAGGCCCATTCGTAATTATTGTAGTAATTCTAATTAATTACATCGTAAGGAGCCTCTGTTGGCTACTGTCACGTTTTGAATAAAATTTGATTCAATGGAACCGTAAGATAACTGCTTGTTCCTCTATGATGACTAGTGTTTGTATTACTTCGGAATATCGCACAATAACTCATTATGACGCTCGTTTCGACCCAAAAGCTATCCTTGTAAACATGCTCTGAATGCATGGAAAGGATGTAAAGGATCGGCCTGAAGCGAGTATAGGTCATATGTGACGAAAAGAAAAGCGCGCCAAAAACATGAATATTCGAAACTGTTCGGCTGCACAGCATAAAATGTGGAATTTATAATTCATTGAATATCTGTGATTCCTTTTGGCTTGGTGGACATGGAAATAGATAGCATGATGTAATATAATATGAATTCAAACATTAGGTGTTCCCTTATTCCCTTTAATTTGAAGATGAGCCACTGTGCTCACACGAGGAGTAACCTACAGCGTGAGCTACGCATATCGAGCAAAGTAAAAGCAACCGCTTGACTGATGTTTTAACGAGTACCGGGTCCGATATACTCTCCACCGGAGGGACATGGTTATTTGGGATGAACGTTGTAGTCTGGGGTAGGACATGTCTCGTACGCGCCCCCTGGACCTTTGGAATCTGGCGTGCCCACATATCTTTTTGAATAGGCCCCCGTTACGTGCCCCCAGACCTTTTTGAATAGGCCCCCGTTACGTGCTCCCAAGACCTTTGGAATGTGCCACGTTTAAGTTAGAATGAGCTAAGGCAACGGCGACGCGGCGGCGAAACAAAATTCAACAGCACCCTCCCAGCGTCTTCCGATGTCATCAGTCGAACAAGAAAAGCTGAAGTTACGGCGGCGCGGCGGCGAATTTTATTAACAATAACCACCCCCGCCTCCTCCGTCTTTCGATGTCATCAGTCGATCCAGCCGAGAAGCTGAAGAGATGAAGTTACGGCGGACAAATATTTAACAACACCCGCCCCCGTCTTTCGATGTCATGATCCGACAGCGCGACAGTGGAGTCGCTCAATGTCCGGCTCAGCCACTGAATATGAATTTGGTTTGGCCGCCAGTGGAGGTTTTTTGGGCCCCGTAGACTATCCTCCCTGGATCAGCCCTTGATAGCACATAGAAGTAGTGTAGAAACTGTAGGTGGCTGATATATATATATTTGTGTTATATATCAATACACAATATATATATATATATATGTTGTATGTTGATACAAACCGGGTAAATATGCCTGGGGTGATGTTGAATGATGGAAATAACGCAATGAGGTATCAAATTTAGGCATAAATGTGGTTATAACGGCGAAATCGAGGTGGGCCCAGATACTAGACAAGAGCCGATGACATCTTCCAAGACACTTCCTCACATGTATTCATTAATTAATTCATCGTTCAAACTCTAATGACAAAAACCTGTCATTGAAAATTCGTGCTGTTCAGTGCTGGCGTCTTGTGCGACAACCAGTGGCGCCTCACCGCGGAACCTTTGCGACAATCATGGCGGCAAATGTTCGATGTTTAGCTAGCATCACACACTGAATGACCGAATCCACGCCAGACTACAGATTTATATATCTGCCAACTCTGAAGGTATTTCCGGCAGTCTCCTTGATTTTTGTGTGTATCTCCCGCTCTCCCGGAATACAGGCAAATCTCCCGGACTTTCGCTTAAAATCAGCATCCCCGTCTTCCGATGTCATCATCCAAGACAGCGCGACACCACGTGCTGAACCGCTGAAGTTCCGACGAAAAATCTCCAACAACAGCACCCCGCCCCGTCTTTCTAGTACCCTACCACATAACTTCTGCACTGTCAGGCCCGTTGTGTGTTTGATTGGAGTGCGTTTTGAAGGGTGCCAGAACGGGGTGGGGGGCTTAAAATTGAGGTTGAGCTCCCACCAATATTTGTGGAGGGGGATTGGAGATAGGATTAGCCCACCCCAATATTTAGGGAAGGGTTGTGCATTTTGTGGTGTTGTGTAATAGTAGGTTGTGTAGAACCTGAAGATGGTTTTAGTTGGCGAGCGTCGGGAGGAGTTCAAATCGAGGTTTTCAGATAACCTGAAGAGCTTCCCAAATTGTGAACGTTGCGGCGAAAATTTTTCAACAACGCCCCCCCCCCCTCCCGGCTTCCGATGCCATCAGTGGAGCAGTCGAACCGAAACACCGGAGAAGACGAAGTTACGGTGACGCAGCGGCAAAACAGTTTCAACACCACCGCCCCTCCACTCCAGAGCGGTTTAGCCCCTCCAATATTTATTTCGTTCCGGCACCTATGGTTTTACACATAGATATGTAGGACATTCTACATATCTATGGTTTTACACCACCCCCTTGACGCTTACAAATCACCCAACTGCACTCCACTAACATTCACAAAACACCCAATTGCACCGCGTTGATGTTCATAAAGCATCCAATTGCATCCTGTTGATGTTTACAAAACATCCAACTACACCCCACTAACGTTCACAAAACATCCAATTGCACCCCATTAACGTTCACAAAACATCCAACTGCACCCCATTAATGTTCACAAAACATCCAACTGCACCCCATTAACGTTCACAAAACATCCAATTGCACCCGCTGATGTTCACAAAACATCCCACTGCATCCCTTTGACGTTCACTAAGCCACCAACTGCACCCCATGTACATACATATTTAATATATAAAAAAACACTGTGGTTGCTGTGATATTTTACAATAAAGCATTTAGCAGTCTTATCAACAAGTCTTCAGAAATCGTTTTATTTTTATAGGATTTCATTAAAAAAAAAATTACAGAGCCAACTAGAATAAATTCAAGAAATCCGACTATTATAAACCATATGCAAAAATTTCAATTTTAAACATACCTATTGTCCAACATAACCAATTAACAATAGGCAAGAATGATTTGTTTACATATTTGCGATATGCTATGCTTTTCTAGTGGTTCTTTCTCATACCTGAGAAAATTCAGTCAGATGCCACTATGGAGTGAGTTCTAAAAGATCAAAATACTGTATTGGTACCAAGTGTTGCCCTGTGTATGTTGCACCACATAGTAGTTGCCCTGTGTATGTTGCACCACATAGTAGTTGCCCTGTGTATGTTGCTCCACATAGTAGTTGCTCTGACTAATAGAATGTTTGTTATTTCTATAAAAAAAATTGTAGAGAGGAGAACTTTCATTACCGTTTACATTAATTGAGAAAATGTACACTGACAATTTGGTGATTTTGTGAATGTGTGCAAAATGGGCCTCCTGCCCAAAACGGACCCCCTGCCAGTTAGCGTTATTGTTCTATGTACAGCTAAATTTGTGGTGGCACTGTTAAGTAACTAATAAATGGACCCTTATGAACTTTGGTTGGACGTGCAAAATGCACATTCAAAGAGGTGAGCACAAAAGATTGCTGTTTTTTACACTTTCCTTAAAATGTTAGCACTATTTTCAAAAACTCATATTTCCGTTTTGTGCGCGTTTAAAACAACAGAAACTGTGGTATGCATAAGCCAAACGTATATGCTTTGTTATATATGTATTCAAGTAGATAAACAACCCGAGGCCGTGAAGTGTGCCCAAAACGGGCCCCTAAGTGGTCCGCTGTGCTAACAGCGGTTCGCTATCGTCGATATGCAACTGGTACAAAACACACACCTTCATTTGTAAAGCTTTATGGTATTACATTAATTTACATATGGTATTACATACATATTACCCAGTTATACAATAATAATAGTAATAATAATAACAATAATGTTACTAATATATTAATTTTTATGAATAACATCAATATGAGTTCTATGGATATATATTATATTATCAAGTACGGTAATATATAAGTATAATATTGTCAAGTTGCATATATAACCAAACCATTTTAATAAACCCAGTAGCGAGTATCTCAACTATACTGAAAGGAGATCAATCAACAAAATGAAAGTCAATTAAATGAGAAGACATGCGTCACCAAGCTCAGTCAATACAAACGTCAACTTCGATTGAGAAGAAAATCTAACAAAAATCCTACAACGGGGAAGGAGCCTCAAACCAACACGAGTAGAACTACGCAGGGAAGGAAGAGATCGTTCGCCATGCCACGGCGATGTCACGTAGCTTCGAAAACAAGCGAAACAACTGGGTACAGAAACAATAATGCAATGCACCAAATGTTTTCGGACAATAAGGATGGGGAAGAAAGGACAAAGTATGATTAATATTCACCATGGGCACACCATGACTGGCCAAGGTCTGAATATGCACAATGTATTTGCAAAATGTGTGTTGATGGCTAAATAATACAAGTGAATGTGCAGGAGGCCCGTTTTGGGTGAACCATTTTAGTGACTAAAAAATCGGGCGGTGTTCTTAAACATTTCGTAGATACAGTAGTTTTAATAGAAATACGCTAAGTTTTAGCGCAAATGCAATCGGATAAGTGGAGAAGATGATCCCGTAGAGAACAATTTAGTATAATGAAAAATGTCAAAGTGATAACAAATCTCGCTTAAGGGGCCCATTTTGCACGCCGTTTTCCTACTTGGTGAAGTGTGCATAATGTACAATGCACCGAATCGCGTAAACATAAATGCTGGCTCTTGGAGTGGAGTATCTACAGTCATATAGTTTCAAAACAGAGGCAGATGGAATCGATGCACCGTCCCTTCGATCGACAGTCCAGTACCACGCAGCCACTGCACACCCTTGGAGTGGAGAATCAATTATAATGCGCTTTGAATTATTCCAGGGACTGGATGTCAAGAAAAACAAAGGCATCCTTTTGCATTTTGTGTCCGTGTATCATGAGCAAAGGGTTTTGTGTGTCTGTGCGCACGTGCATGCATGTACGAGTGTGCGTGGGTGTGTCCGTGTGTACGTTGGTATGTGTCTACATGTGTGTGTGTGTGTGTGTGTGTGTGTGTGTGTGTGTGTGTGTGTGTGTGTGTGTGTGTGTGTGTGTGTGTGTGTGTGTGTGTGTGTGTGTGTGTGTGTGTGTGTGTGTGTGTGTGTGTGTGTGTGTGTGTGTGTGTGTGTGTGCATGCACATATAAACATGCAAACACAGAAAAGTAGGAGATCACAAACGACTACACAGTACACGTGACAGAATAAATATATTGTAAAACACATTAAAAGTATTGTGAAAACGCATTTACACAAAATGAACAACGCGAATACATGCAGTTTGGCCACAAATGAGTTTCCATTCCATTTAAACACGAACCAATCATCTTCTTCACAAAAATACATGTTACTTGTCAACACTGTACAACGCCATTAGCCGAGGACACCACAAGGTGGACCACGGATTCTCATCTTGGCTTGTTGCAACCTGAAGGAAACTTGCAAGAAACAAATCTGGTCTAGCCTCATTCGACAAAACACAGCAGGGTTCAATATATCTTAATCAAAAATCTACACAGAATAAAGCGGGAAGCCATTTATTTACACAGGGCGAACAACAAAATTTGCAACTTCGTCAACGGAGCTGCTTAATCCAGTAGTTAGAAACACTCCTCAACAAAAACAACACTCAAATTTAAAGGGAGGTTGTTCGTTTTTTTTTTTTATCGTAAAATCATGTTACACAATGTGACCTACATCTGTTACAACATGCTGCCTTCGCAAATATGTCTTAATGAGTCGTTTGTTGTTATTGAAACTTAAGTGTTTCAGGAGAAACAGTGTGTTGATTTCGAAGGATGGCCTGGCCTCTGATCGGATTAGTAACCAGATGCATGTATGCATTACGTAACACGTGATCACATGACACTAGAATGATAAGATCTTGCTATTCACGGATTTGAGTGATAGCTGTGCATTTTTTTGTAAACACTGAACTGTGGAATTAAAAAAAGTTGCTTCTTCATCAAAACATTTTGGAGTAAGCATGCTAGAATATATATATTTATAAAATTCATGACATGATTTTATAATAAAAACAAACAGACTACCTTCCTTTAAATACAGCAAGAAGGATTAGAGAATTCTCAATGTTGACCATTATGCGTTGTATCACGTCGATCTCCTACACGGCTATGTTTCCATCGTGATATAAAAAGATTCTGCTTTTAAATGTCTGGCACCTAAGCTGTGTTTTGTTGCAACCGTAATGCTGCAAGGTTGCCTAACAACCAGAAAACTAAAACAACGACCTTGATATAACATGGCAGGTGAACATTTTCTAAAGATATGCTCACTTTAAGCTATTACAGCTGCACAATGAGATCGTTTGTAAACAGGTGTGGTATGAAAATATTGGGTACGTTTACATGTTGTTCACACGTTACATATGCCAAATAGTAGTTGTCTTCTGGTAAAATGCATCTACCAGTAGTTTGCTAAGCTTAACAATTATATTTTATTTGGCAGAATTCTGATGAATAACTAATTTTGAATATCCAAAACACCTGACAAACAGCGTTTTTAACTGCTCTTAAAATCTCCTATTATAGTTGTCCGCAACCTTTTTTAGAATAGCACAAACATTTTAATGTTGATAACTCGATACTCCATTTTGTACCAGTCGTGCTGACAGGGTATAGTATTAAAGGACTACTGGGTAACTCAGTTTTGTGCTCAACATTAATCCGGTCTGATAACGTCAAGGTCTAACAAGACAAACAGCCACAGCATACGTGAGCCTAGTGAAACACCCGTATAAAAATCAACGATTCCGTTCACCTCATATACACATATAAATATATCTACACATAAGTGAATTTATGCAATACAAACCAAGTGAGGGTAAATGAAGAGGTGTTTGGTATGTCGTCTTAAAGACATCTTTCCGTCAATCAAGCTCCAGCCATTCCTCACAATGTTTGGTCAGTGGGAATGTGGAAACGGAGATAAACAAAACAGATATTTCAACATTTACTGTAATATTTAAGTGAAGTTAGATGCGGCAACTATTAATTTAACACCACATAACCCATACATTATTATATATATATATACATTATATATATATACATATATACATAATATACATATAACTTATATATATTTATATACATGTATGTATATATATATAAATTACATAGTGGGTACACATAATTCATAATTTATGTTCATACATGTGTATATATATATATACATACACATATACAGACGTACACATTTAAACATACGGTTAGACAGATGGCAGACAAAAATGTGCAGAAAGCATTTCAACTTATTGGCAAAAGTAAGTGCGCTGGGAGAATATAAATACCTTCCGATGGTTTATATAATTAAGTTTTATGCAAGTTTCAGATTTAAAGAAATGTCCAACATAGATTTAAGAAAACCTATAGTATATGCTGTTATCAACATGCAAGGATAATGTGACTGCAAATGAAAGATGGGAAATGTACAACCATGGATTTTGACATATGTATCAATTTATTTATTTAATTGTTTCACCGACTGCATTCAGGTGTGAAGGACAAGCTATAACAGCTGAATAGTTTCTAAAAGATAAACAAGTCACACTGACTACGTCCTGTGATAGCTGCAGTATGATCTTGTTTACTATCTTGAAGGTTAGTGACTCTTCAGACCCCAGCCATTTTTATAAAGTCCGTTTCCAAACCTATTTCCCATACAAAATGAAAATTTCAGGCCAGTACGTTCAAATATCATTTCTAATGTATTTGCAAAACCATCCATAAGATGGCGCCACCACACTCTACTGCATTATACGGTTATTTTGGGCTGCGTTTGGCTGGTGGAGGTGTTCGTCTTCGGGCGGGTTTGGTTGACTTAAGGTCTATAAAGTAATGTGATCTTTCGTAAAAAATAATATACATAATTAATTATTTACTCCAATCAAATATTGTGAATAAGGAAAAAATTATCAACATATGAGAAGAGTTCTATTGAACCATATTTTTCTGGTCGGAGCGGCACATAAATGCCCTGGACACTGCTGCTATGGCTATTGCAATTCACAGAGTTACCATGGCAACTACACTTCATGGAAGCGTCATCCCGCCTCAGTCACAACACGAATGAAAACACACAACACATTTCACGTTGGAGTCTTCCCCTGTATCTAACGCTACATAAACCCTGATATAATGACCAAGGTTTCCTCAAGACAGTCTATAGCAGAATGTAATCAAGACACACCAACATGTGGACGCACCAGCGACGCCCTTCCAGGAAGTGCCTTCACGGTTCCAGGAAATGTTTGGCAAGAGTCTGGCACTGTCCCTGCCATTTTCTAGGTACCACACAATGCAGCCCTTTTGTGGTAAACAAAACCCTGTGCTTTGCTTCAGCGAGAATTTCTTGGAACCACACAAGTTTCCTAGAAGTCGACAAACAGTTCCGCTTCCTTTGACGATACGGGCGCGGCCGATCTCCAGTCATCATCGTTGTAGTCGTCAAAGTTGTGGGTGTCGCCCGGGTGGCCAATGACAGGAATAATGGGAGGCTGTCGAGACAAACACACAGTTATAAGTAGAATAACTTATTATAGCGAACGGCACAGAGTACGCAAACAGAAAGTGTAAAATTCATGTTGTGTTTCTGCAAAAGAATGATAACTAATCATGGCACTGGAATTGAACAATTATTTTGAAGTTCCCGGTGCATGTTAACAAAATCTGAAAAAGTTAAGTGTTTATAAATACCTTCAGTAGGTAAAACCACCTTAGATTATAATATATACATTGTATATATATATATATATATATATAATATATATATATTATATATATATATATATACAGTTATGACAAAATGCACTGCAATGTTGCATTAGTAAAAAATGTGTTGCACCACTGACAATTAACTAACTCCAATTGCATAATTAATTAATAATCTATTATCAAGAAGAAACACATGAATCAATTCATCTTTATAAACTTTTGAAATAGAACACAAGAAAGATGTTTAGATTAAATTATTTCATTAAACTTAACTTAAATTTTGTTTATTAATACAAACCAATCATAAGGACTGTTTCACAGAAAACTATTCATAAAACACATTAAACTGTTGATTTACACTTACAACCTGTGTCTATAATAGAGACAGACAGGTTTCAAATGATCTACTGATTTTTAAATGACACATGTACAAAGATAAAATTATAAAGATTTCACCTGCATGTAAAGAGTTATTATTTGTAACTATTTCACCACATTGACAAATATTAACGTAATTCTACTCTTGTTAACCAATTAAAACAGTCAACATAAATGGCTGCAAAACGACCAATAACAAACAGTCTGAAGTAATGTATGTGGCTATTGAAGGCACATGCTGCTTAAGTAAAGAAAACATGCGACGAAACAGCAAACGTAACCACAGTGCACGCAAATTTTATTTGAATAAATACATTTGGTACACAGCACATTAAGATTGTGCAGAACAAGCCCAGGCACATTGCTTCAATGTGTGACATTTAAATCTTGCAGAGTTTGGTTTCACGTGTATCTTTGTGTTTTATTCCCCAGGAGGAAATATCTTTCCCTTTGCATGGATATATCAAATCAAACCAGTTTGCTTATTTCACTGGTGTTCTGCAAATGAAAACCTCATGAATTTTATTTGTACGCAATTTGCTGCAGTGTCCCGAGTGTTGTTTTTTCAGCTGTGCATTTTGTGTCAATGTTATGAAAGAACTAAATACAGAATGTTTTGTTCATGTCAGATTTTGCTTGGAGAGTGGAACGCCTTGTTTACTTTTGTATCACCTACAGCACATTACGTGGCCATACATTTATTGTTAGTTGTAATGCAATGCATGTATGCTTTGACGTAAAGTATTATTAGTTTTAATATTATTAGTATAGTAAGTAGCTACTATGATATACCCTGGTATATGCATTTTCATTTGCTTTTCATTCAGCTGAAGAATGGACAACATTTGTACACAAATACCATTATTATAGTTGGGGATTATACTGGGACATGCCTTTATACATACATATATTGTATGGAACAAGGCAGGCTATCTTGAGTTTAAGTCATTTCTTCACTTCAGCATATCTCACAGTTAAAAACATTCTTCACTTTTGGAGCCTAATTCTTAATAGTAAAGGACTTCATCCGTTAGTATGTGCACTTATTTTGTGAAAGCTAGCATTTAGTAAGGAAGAACATAATTTATAAACTAATCTCAACTCGGATCTGGATCATTCTATTTGCACAGATGCTGTACAAGATTAAATGCTCCAATAAATGGGTAGATCAGTTGCCGCTATTTTTCTGTGCCTGTGAATAAAATAAAATACACAAAAGAATGATTTTCTGGATTTTTCAGCAAGACTGACTAAATTTACAAGGCAACATTTTAGCCACAAGTTGGTTTCGGATCTATGACATTGTGTGCAGTATTGAAGGTTCAAGCAAGAAAGAAGAGGAACCAACATCATGCGGGTCATGTGACTTGGTCATGTGACCTGGTCATGTGACCTGGTGACAGTCACTGGGAGTGTATGACTAGCGTTTGAGGATGATTAAGGGATTAGTAGTGAGTGGGAGTGTTTGCGGTTGTCACAAGCATGGGAAGCAAGCCTAGATCAGTAACTGGTGCTACCTCGCCCCATGTTGTGTCGGGGAAAAAGTTTCGGGGGTCCCCTCCGTGCCTAATTCGCGGTATTACCGGAGGCTGAAAGAAGATGGCAGATGATTGAGAGAAGGGCAAAATGGACGAGTTCTTCAGTCTGCCTCATGTTACAGATAGCTGCATGTAGTAGTATAGTGATACATAAACGACTACATCATCGACAGATTGACCGGACTTAATTAAATATGCTGAAGTGTTACAGCTACAGAGGTGCCACCTAGTGGATTATGATGGCAACAGGTATTTCGAGGAAGAAGTCAACAGGTACAGAATTCGTAAATTGCTCTTGGGGAACTATCAACGCATGCAGTTTGAATGTTAAGGCACGCACTAACAAAGAGCATGATACCTAATTTCACCTAAACGGAAATTAGTCTGTTGTTGAAATGTATGCGAGATTTCAGATGCGGGAACTGTTAAGAGAAATGACTGCATGTTAGTGTGAAAGACTAGTGCAGCAAAATGATGGACTACCTACTTTAGTGTGTTTAAACAACGTGGAATCGATGGCAGATCTTATTAAGTCTACGTGCCGTTGTTAAGGCAGGCATTGGTCAAAGACTGGCAATTTCATTTACAACAAAATATGCAGCTGTACTAACAAAGATTAGGAATATGTTGGCTAAAACAAATAGTAATAGCTAAATAATGCTCGTTTGGCTAACTGCTAAATTTAGCCAACATGGTATTGTTTACTAGTGCTAAATAATCCTGTTTGCGTAAACTACCATTCTTTTGGTGATGGAGTTTGACTATAAATTGAGATGCAAATACTTGTTCAAGATGTTACTGAATAAAGCTTGTCTCATAACACTCATGTCCCCTTAAATACTGCACCATATTTTTGAAACATCAACATGAAAATATGAAGGCATGATTAGTTAATTTTTCTTTAAGTCACCCAGTGTTAAATGCTATATATGAATACATTATTTTGTTACACTTAAATATCTCATCCTTTCCCAATCCCTTGTAGAGACTCACGCAGGAGAACATTTCTGTTTGGCAATAAATGATTCATGTACCACAATTTTATACCACGTGTAATTCCATGATTTCATGATAAATGTCTACTTGAATGCAAAAGATGTCAAATTAAAAAAAATGGCCAGATTTCAACATGCTTTATGTCTCCCATAAAGGTTATCCGTGTGTTCCCGGAGTTTTTACATGTTTATCTTTTTACTTCTGTGGACATGTTGAAGGCACAGGGTCCATCAAACTGAGCTTAACAAGTCTGCGACATTATCAGAACAAAATTTAATCAGAAAAAAACAATAAATTCCTGTCAGTGTTATTGATTATGCCGTACAGAGGAGGGGCAACATAATTTTATGGTGTATGCATTAACACAATTGGGACGATTAGTGATTACGTGATTTCTGCTCTCGCATCCTAGCAAAGGCCCTTGGTGGGCTATACCCAACATCTGCAAGAAGGCACGTCAGCATCTATTATAATCAAACGAGGGAAACAGTTCACTATTTTTCAGCTGAGCATCTTTGGCCAGTCATCTGAAGAACTTGAATATTACTCTCCGGTGTTGGTAGTGGCATTGTTCATCAAAATACTGCTGCATTATTTGAGTTCAATGGTAGATAGCATGAGATAGTATATAGCCAAGATGGTGGATCACCTTGATGAACAGACAACAAATAAGGGCAATGACATACGACTAAGTCCCAATTTTAAAAAAACATTGATTTTGATTGACAGGTCCTGACATTTACAAGCTCTGCCTCTTTGGTAGCATAAAATACTGCAGTTGTTAAATAATGCAGTTCCGGCCCTTCACGCACACATCCGGGAATAGAAGTTCGCTGTGCAAGGGAATAGTCTGCCCTGTTCTCAAAAGAATATGTGTAATATTTTGCTTAAATGGCCCAAACAAGGTTCATCCTAATGACCCTAAGTGCCAACCCTATGGACTTACCCAGTGGATGCTGCTATAATGTAGGCCAGTTAAATAAAAGATTGCCAAAATATGAATCTAAGTGTTATTATGAATATTGGCAATGAGATGGGTATAACATTTTTAGAATGGTGCTCATCTGAAACATTTGGAAGAAGGATATATGTGGACATATTTATGCTAGGCAACTAAGGTGTTGTAATTTGTATTCAGCACACACTTTCTACCAAAACAAAATAATTGATGTTTCGGAAGAGAATATTTCCTTGTTTACACTGAACAGACAGATTACCTTTAAGCCTACATCCTGGATTCTAAGGGGGGAGGGAGGGTGGAAACAAACCATGCAATCATATTCAGAATATGGTAAAACTTAATAAATTCAAAACCATGTAGTAACATGTGGATATCCAACACATAAACTTTACACATTCCTACATGCCTATGAAAAGCAGGTCAAATCGTATGCTTTGTGGACAGGTTCTTTGAGTTATCAGTGAAGAGGTTCATCAGACTGGTTGGTTCAAATGAGTGATATTTTTATTTATTTCACAGTCAGTGTCGCCATCTAGCGTTAGTTGCCTGAAGAAGACTGCTGAAAGCAGTCGAAACATCACGAGAACAAAACGTAAACTGACTGTGAAATAAGTAAAAATATCACTCACTTCTTTGAGTTATATTTGTGCGTTACACATTATTATTGTTCACAGATGATGTAGTTCCATTACATTTCCAAAGAGCATAGGATGTGATTAGTTTGTTTTAGTGTCAACAACAGATGTTTCAGTTACGTTATTTCCCTTTTGTATGAAATTATTATCTACAGTATAAAGAAAAGCAGTTTTATGATTTACTGCTGGATTTGGAATATCACGTTTAAGTATATGGATACCTAAAATTCTATATTAAACAAACATTTGTTTGTTTGTTGTTAAAAACTTAATGTGTGTTTTAGTCATAGTTTGTGCAGTGACTGAACAAGATTGCACAAGTTTGCCGTTTAAACACACGAGCCAAGGTGGCAAGTTAACAAGGAATCCTTCAGATAGGATTTTACCATCAATCAAGATGGGTGTCCTTTCACTCAATGTCTAGTGTCTACAGATGGGTGTCCTTTCACTCAATGTCTAGTGTGTACAGATGGGTGTCCTGTCTTCTATTGTCTAGTGTGTACAGATGGGTGTCCTTTCACTCAATGTCTAGTGTGTACAGATGCGTGTCCTGTCTTGTGTGTAAATATGGGTGTCCTGTCACCCACTGTTTAGTGTGTACAGATGGGTGTCCTTTCACTCAATGTCTAGTATGTACAGATGGGTGTCCTTTCACTCAATGTCTAGTGTGTACAGATAGGTGTCCTGTCTTCTATTGTCTAGTGCGTACAGTTGGGTGTCCTTTCACTCAATGTCTAGTGTGTACAGATGGGTGTCCTGTCACCCACTGTCTAATGTGTACAGATGGGTGTCCTCTCTTCTACTGTCTAGTGTGTACAGATGGATGCCCTGTCACCCACTGTCTAGTGTGTACATGTGGGTGTCCTGTCACCCACTGTCTAGTGTGTACAAGATGGGTGTCCTCTGTCACCCACTTTCTAGTGTGTACAAGATGGATGTACTCTGTCACCCACTGTCTAGTGTGTACATATGGGTGTCCTGTCACCCACTGTCTAGTGTGTACAGATGGGTGTCCTGTCACCCAATGTCTAGTGTGTACAGATGGGTGTCCTGTCACTCACTGTCTAGTGTGTACAGATGGGTGTCCTGTCACTCACTGTCTAGTGTGTACAGATGAGTGTCCTGTCTTCTATTGTCTAGTGTGTACAGATGGGTGTCCTGTCACCCACTGTCTAATGTGTACAGATGGGTGTCCTCTCTTCTACTGTCTAGTGTGTACAGATGGATGCCCTGTCACCCACTGTCTAGTGTGTACATGTGGGTGTCCTGTCACCCACTGTCTAGTGTGTACAAGATGGGTGTCCTCTGTCACCCACTTTCTAGTGTGTACAAGATGGATGTACTCTGTCACCCACTGTCTAGTGTGTACATATGGGTGTCCTGTCACCCACTGTCTAGTGTGTACAGATGGGTGTCCTGTCACCCAATGTCTAGTGTGTACAGATGGGTGTCCTGTCACTCACTGTCTAGTGTGTACAGATGGGTGTCCTGTCACTCACTGTCTAGTGTGTACAGATGAGTGTCCTGTCTTCTATTGTCTAGTGTGTATAGATGGGTGTCCTGTCACCCACTGTCTAATGTGTACAGATGGGTGTCCTGTCACCCAATGACTAGTGTGTACAGATGGGTGTCCTGTCACCAACTGTGTAGTGTGTACAGATGGGTGTCCTGTCATCAACTGTGTAGTGTGTACAGATGGGTGTCCTGTCACCCACTGTCTAGTGTGTACAGATGGGTGTCCTGTCACTCACTGTCTAGTGTGTACAGATGTCTTTGTTTTACCTACCTGTAGTTTCTTGTTAAAGACGCCGTCCCAGTCCAGTGGTTTGAACCATTTGTGTCTTTTTATATCCTCAGAGCCATTCTGTCAACAAATCAAGGATTTTTTCAGTCATAAATCAAACTATAATCGTGCTAGTAGGTGCTTGTGTGCATGCGTGTGTGCATGCGTGCGTGCATGCGTGCGTGTGTGGGTGTGCATATGCGTGTATGTACTACTACTAGTGCCATTCGCAGGCCTAAAATTTTAGCTCAAGCCCAGCCCGCACTTAGCAGTTAGAGTCCAGGCCTTGCCCAGGCATGCACAAATATTTCAAGCCAGCAAACTAGAATTTAGGCCCTAGCCCAGCCCAGCAACTGTTTATCAACACCAAAGACGAGTAAGCCTGCGGCCCGCAAGCCTGCTAAGCACAAGCTACCAACTTAGGAGACATGAAGCTATTATAATACAATATGAAGAATTGTAAACTGTAAATAAACCGTAAAATATAGGTTTTATTTTTTTAACAATAATAAACATATTAACATCTATTCATTGTCCATAAACTGAAATACAGATTAAGAGGCATACAATGCTAGCTGATTGGTTGTTTAGTCATTGCCGTTTTTTGCGGCCCCGGTCACTTTTTACTTACTACAATTTATGGTCGTGTACTTTTGGAATAAAACTGGCTTCTTGTGTATGTTTTATCCTGTGAGTTTACATAGCAGGAGACCCTGGGATAGTGTGAAGTCCTGTTGCATGGTTAAAGTATAGGGTATGGTTTGATCAGTTGGATACAAACATGGTTGACAGACAGAAGACAGAGAGTAATAGTAGAGGGGGAGATTTCAAACTGGAAACCAGTTTTGAGTGGAGTGCCATATATATGACCTATTATTCTCGATATATATATATGTATATTTTGTATCGTCTGCGAATGTCAGTACTGAAATTCGCAGACGATACAAAATAATCTAGCCAAATTAGTTAAATGATCAGAAAAATGACAAATGTTATATAATTTGGGGAAATTTAAATGCATACATGGTAACAATTCTGTTTAATGTGGTTCATAACATGGAGGCTAGAGCTGCCAAGGTTTGTCAGTATATGTAGGAAAAGAACGGTTGTGGAAACCATTCTGTACTTCGGTTATTGTTGCCTACCTTCATGTTCCCAAGTCGCTTCGTTCGATCTTGAACAAGCAGTTTCTTAACGAGATCTCTACAAGTGGAGGCAAATAAACACGTCAGATTTATACTGAAAAACATTATACTTTTATTTCTACTCACAGTGATGATAACTGTAGCAAAAGGGTACATTTGAAAGACAAATCAAAATGTATTTTGTTTCAACCGCTCTGAAATGTGGAGCAAATGAGGTATGGAGCATTTTAAAAATGCAAATGCTCCATTTTCAAATGCAAATGTTTAGGTGCAAATGAACTGTTTTCCAATACAAATGTGCTGTTTTAAGTGCAAATTTACTGCTTTCAAATACAACTATACAATTTTCAAATCTACATGCACCATTTTCAGGTACAGAAGCACCGGTTTCAAGGAAACACCACTTTCATATGCAGGATCACATCTGCAACTTATTGGCAAATTTTGATTGAATTTGGTAAAATATAATTTATTGGCTTGTCATGATTTCACCAAAGCTATGTATTTGCAGAAACAAGTCAGTATGCCGTAGTAACAAAGCTCATTATTAAATTAAATGAGTCTGAAATATGCCGAGCAAAAAACATTTGACGAAGAACAACTGACCGTAATATCATTAACTGTACTTAGCTACCAACCAATTATTGTCGACCACAGCAACTGCATTTATGGATTCACCATTTTGGGAATCAACTGACTCCAACACCACATGATGGCGCCACCAATAAATTATGATTTGGTACTGCTTTTCTGGGTATACTATTGTGCTGCTATTGCAATAGTTAGACACTATAGCAATAGTATTGTAACAGTAATATCAGTAGATAGCAATGCTATCGCAATAGTCAAACTAACACAAATGGTCACTCCATAACTATATCTGAAGGTGAAGTGGATGGAAATCACATAAGTTTGTAGTCCTGAAATATTTAATATATCATGACATGAGGGATTGTTTGGTTGTCACCTCGTAACGATGGGGTAAATAAACTACTACAGTTGCGGCACCCAATGAGTGAAACATGCTAACGCAAAATTATGCTAACAGCAATTTTGGGTCGTAAAAATTACTATTATGACATGACATCATTCCTTACTTTGCAACGAGGTCCATGTGCTTCGGCCAATCGATTTTGCCTGCTAAGATCTTTTCGTAGATGCCGAATGGAGTCTCGTCAAAGAACGGAGGGTAGCTGCAAGATAAACAGTCGCAAAATAGGTCAAAGTGCACATGATAACCACAAGTAGTCCGAGTTTAGTTTGCGATCAAACAGAACAGCTCTGCATGGACTCTACTTAGGCCTACATAAGTAGTAAGACCCAGAATTAGGAGACTAGGGAAACTGAGAGTTATTGTTCTGTGCATTTCAGCTAGGCTAGGGCTGCCTTCTGGAACCAACATACCAAGAACAAATCGTGGGTTTATATGATCCAATTACAGTCATTAATATTCCTTGGGAAATAAACATAACACAAGTTAATTCAATTCATAATAATGTTTCATAACAAGCAGTCATTTCATAAATGTTTTGTTGTGCAACTCCAAGAGTAACCCAGCTGCCAAACATACTGTCCAATTAGAACAAAGTAAATTTTTTTGAATGATGGTAATTTCCCAATAATAGTTCAGAAATCTGTGAAAATTTTGATAAAATATGCCATCTACATGTAGTGAATTAAACAGTGACAACTATTACACTCTACCAGGTTGTAGTTTAAGGGAACATAGTCTGTTCATCTATCTGGAATTAGCAGGCATAGTAATTTGTAACAAGACGTCCACTGTGTTGAACACGGGAAAGTTGAACATCAAAAGGTATAGCAGTTAACTCTGTCTGACTTAGTCGTATTACCAATAAAGCTGGTTTTTAAACTGCATGTTTTGTTTACTAACTGTTCCTGTGGTTGTAACTTCAAATTGCGACCGTTGTTACGGGCTTACTAAACATAATTTGATAGGCAGTATACTTTCAACATAGTTAGTATAGTCTTAAGAACGTTATATTAATTATTTTTTTAAATGTTTAATTAACAAATAAAAAACTAGTAACTGACTACCTCCATTTAATACTGAACACGGAATAGCAGAATAAACTTACCCTACTAGCATTTCAAATATGAGTATACCTAGCGCCCACCAATCAACAGCTTTGTTGTGTCCTTTACTCTGAATGATTTCTGGTGCTAAGTATTCTGGCGTTCCACACAGCGTCCATGTCCTAAGAAGGAAAGACAAAGACATCTCTTCAGAGGAAATATTAACACAGCTATTTGTAGAAAAGATACATCAACAGTGACAAATGGCTCAGATCATGAGATCTTTGTGTACCCTCAACACTTGGTATGTAATTAAATGGACGTTGTCTGTTTGGTTATTATCGTAATATCATGTTATACAATATAAGCTATTTGTGTTCCAACATGCATCAGAAACAACTTTTGAATTCAGTACTACAAGCAGTCACTCAAATCTTGAATTGTGAGCTCAGATAATGTGCTGTTTTCTTTAAAAAAAACTTCAAAATAATGATCAATAGTGTAACCAACATGGCCATGTTTAGTTAACAACCGCAGCTCTTTTTACCCTAAGAAGGCACTTTGAAGATTACAGATTTCAAAATGACCATTCTTGAGTTTCGGAATATTTCTGTACCTTTGCCCCAAATCCTGCTATGCTTACTTTATGTTAAATTGTTTGCAATATTGTGAATGTATTCTATGATTGTAATTTATCTAAATCTACATCGAGCATCCTCGTATGTGTGTTTGAGCCACAAGTGTCTTTCACCCATGACTACTGGTAAATATTTGTTATTTAGAATGATTAAAACATTAATGACCAGCACCTACTTAAAGAATAACACTATTTATGATGTGTTTAATGGTGCATTTTGTCAAATATTGTCGCATTTACTTCCTTAGCTTGTGAACAATGGATGCATAAATGACCTGTACCGGATAATGGTAAAACATAGGAAATCCGTTCCACATATATGTAATGTTCACCTCTCTATTAAGGAATGCGTATAATTAGGGCCTAGCACTGATATGATGTCTGCATTAGTGAGGTTACAGTCTATTTTGTTAGAATAGATATAGTTTACAACATATTACTTCTTACTATTATTTATATGATTTCAAAACGGCAGCAGACATATCGTCGCATAATAAATACTTACCTATCTTCTAATCGTTTCGCGAAACCAAAGTCGGTGAGCTTTAAATGGCCTTCGATGTCGAGAAGTAGATTCTCCGGCTTCAGATCGCGGTAGACGATTGTTTTGCCGTGGAGATAGTCGAGGGCCGACACGATCTCTGCCGCGTAGAAGTTGCTCTTCGCGTTGTTGAATCGCCCGGCGTTGCGTAGGTAGGAGAAGAGTTCACCTCCGCACACAAACTCTAACAGCATGTACAAGTACTTCTCGTTGTGATCAGCCCACAGCCTGCAACACGCACAGAAGTTAGTAAAACAAAAACTAACGCTACAGGCAGAGAAGCATCTTGGCCGCAAGAAAAGAGGAAGACCGCAGTTAAGATGGGAGGACTGTATGGAGGTTTTTTGAAGACGGAGAATTATGAAAGTTGGAGGGAGGGAATTGCTGACAGGGAGCACTGGAGAACAACAACAGCAAGGACAGTGCAACAGAGTTAAAATAGCCAACAAGGTCTCAAGATCACTTGTTGATCCAGTCACAATGACCTTGCTAGAGTTGAATTCTGATCAAAACTGGGTTTGCTCTTTTTTCATATAACAGGTCAAAGGTCAACAACCTTGAAAAAAATTATCCAACTGTCATGTGATATATATATATACAGTCGCGCCTCGTTATAACGCGGATTCGGTTATAACGCGGTCGGTCGTGGACCCCGAATTTCTGCCGCCAGGGGGAACATGGGCGCTATGACAAACTATATTAATACGGTAATAACTGTCAATTGTTTTGTGTGAAGTTATCCCCGTCTTTGTCCACGGCATGTGTATATTGAAAGACTAGTTGGCGGACAATAAATTTAACGTTGACGTACAACTGCAACGAATCAAGTGCGAGGCGCGTCACTACGTTGCCGTTGTTTATTCTGCACTGCCAATGCTATCAAAGTTTCGTTGACTATAATTATATTCAGTTTTAACTTTAGGAACAGTAAATGTGGAGCGAGGTATTGTTTGTTTTGCGCCGACATCAAACGAATCGTTTCCAATCTGCTAGTCATGCCGGGCGGCTTGTAATGGGCAATTGAAATTCACAAATACGCCTTGCTTAAGAATGGGTTAAATACGTTTTAATACAGCTTAGTAGACAAGATCAATAAGCTAACATTGCGTAACAAATATTAGCTTTTCGCTGCGATAAACGCAAAGCTACTGCCTGTACTGGTGGGCCAAAATATTAATTCGTCAACCGCATATGAATTGGTGAATCGTAATATTGTTCGGCACGGTAAATGTGCTTTCTCAATTGGTATTTTGATTGAAAGACGAAGTTAAGCCAATTGTGAGCGTACTTATAGCTTTAAATCCTTAATAAACTCTAACACAGCGTTTCTCAAATCATTTGCGTATTCGGCTGCTGAGTGCCAGGTCATTATTTTAGATCTTACGTCAGCGGTACCATATTATCGTTCAGTTGACCGTGGCTTGTTGGTCCATTGTTTATTTAAAAACGGTACACAATTCATGAATTTTATTCAGTTCAACATTGTCCAAAAGTGTACGACATTTAAACAGAATACACATTGACATTGGCTGGCAGTTTAATAAGCTTCATAAACTGCGTATAAACTGCACGACGTGCACACTTTGGTTGGCTTCGATGACGATGGCGTTCTTCGTGCAGCAACGGTGTCGGTCGTCGTCGTGGCGCCCCGACAGCAGATATGGGAACACGCCACGTTTATAACGCGCCTCGTTTATAACGCGGATTCATTTCGCGTTATAACGAGGCGCGACTGTATATTATATATATAATTATATACATATATATATAATAAATTGCTGTACTTAGCAATATATTTACACTTTTCATTAAATTAAATAAAAAGTCCTGCTACAACTACAGCTATTCTCTTATCACTTATTATATGATCTGTTTTTCATTTCTAGTATCACTTATTCACTTGTATCATTCTATTATAGTGTTTCTTAAAGTCTGGGTCATGACCCCAAATTTGGTGGCCAAGCCACTTTGAATGGGTCCTAAGAGTTTTCAGTGTTAAGTGACTGTCCAAACTTTTCTTTGGCTTAGGCCTTTAACATAAATTAGAGTTAATATATTTCAAATAATTTCAAAGTCGTGCAAACTTCCTGACTCCATTCGCAATATCTGCTTTCGAGTTGCAAGGAACGTCCTCATTTTACTCGAAAAGCTAATGAATGGCACTGTTTTGGTGATTCCTAACTCCGTGTTCAGCTAGTATAATTATGTTCTCATTTTATTAATTTATTTATATTATGCCTACATGTATTTTATCATTTCTCACTAGTTAACTGTTTCAATGCATGGGTTGCCAAGCAATTCCACAACCAGAATTTGGGTCGCAGCCACACAAAAAACTGCTGTTTTATTACATTAATTGTTGTTAAGTTTAAGGCAAGAACTGAGGCACCATGGACCTAGACCAACTCTCCATGGTAGTCACTAAAAGTATTAATCCTGTGCAACTGACTTGAGGCCAAAGCTTGACCATCCAAAATGACACAGGACAACATTGTCTTTAGAAACTGTCCAGGTCCCACAGCACGGAACATTATAACCAACATGTTTAAGTCAATTTGCATCCTCAGTCGTGTACATGCTTCCAATGCATGGCATCATGACTAATCAAAATTATGAAGTGTATAGATCTGTGAGAATATGGTCCCAGTTTTCTCTTCTGACAGATGTTTACAAACACAGCACAGATTCAGTGACAATTCTTGGACACATTGAAATGCATATTAACCATTTCAGGTCGGCTCCCCGGTATAGAGGGCAGCCATACTGTGATGTTTCTGGTCGGCTGCCCGCAATAGTGGGTTCAGGACCTTTAGGTACAAGCTTGCTTGGTGGGGTGGCTCCCGTGCTAGCGCCAATATATGTCTTAACGGGAGTCTCCCCGACCTTACATATCATTCATATTACCAATGTATTAATGTATTTAATGTGTACATGGATAAGGTCAAATAAATTGAATCTTGAACCATGAATCTTGCATTCAATATAACTCCCATTTGGTTACTATATGGCACCACTTGTTGCATATTGAGCACTAGGGGAATAACTCAGGCTTCTGTTTATGTCGAAGTTGTCAGGTTGTTCTATTGAAAATTCCAAAGTTATTTCATTTTTTCTGCCGACCAACGATTATGGCTGAGGTTGTTTGCAGCAGCGCTGCTGACAATGATGTTTTGGAATGTCTGAAGGACTGTTTTAGTAATGATTCAGACTTAGACGAAAGCATGTTTGCAGATGGCGATAAACTGTGTTTTCACCGACATGTCATTGAAAGAACTGACGAAGATTGTGACATTCAAATGCTGAAATTGACATTTTCGATGGGTCTTCTGACAATGACTTTGACGATGCTGGTGACACTGGAGCATCAGAATTTTTTTTAATTATCCATGACTGTGGTAACCAGATTACAAAAAAATGCACGACCTTATCCGATGATCATTCTAGTTCAAGAATATACTTGGTGTTCCTATTCGAAAAATTATTTCTTTGTGAAAAATGCAACTGAAGTGAAATAGGTAATATTCTAATAACTCCCAGGAATGCCATCTGCAGTAGTCACGTGGTGACAGGGCTGCACACCTGAAGTAGTTAAATGTACGTAGAACATTTCTTGTTCTATTTATTGTGAAATAACAGGTGGCCTATAATATAGCTGTCCCTTCCATGCAACTGATGTTTCTTGTTTCCCAGAAATTTATTTAGTAACAAGCGTCCTAACTGTGTCTACAACAATGCTATTAACAGGAATTTCTGGGCAGTCCTAAATTAATGCGATTAAACCCACTCACAGAATGCATTTCAAGTCAGCCAAACCCAGCCCAAAAATAACTCTGTAAAGCAGTTTTGTGTGGTGGTACCGATGCAGCACCATCTAGCAGATAGTTTGAAAAGCACATTACAAATAATATTTGAATGTATGGACTGCTGTTTCTGGTTAAACAGGAGGGGAAAGGGACATTTCAAAAACGGCTGATATCTAAAAGGATTTTGGGAGAGTATGGCTGTATTACATTTTAATACGAATTTCCCGAATTATTTTCATAGCAGTAAAGTATAAGAAATGAATCCCATTAATATGGTCACCTCATTATTCAGGTCACTATTGGCTTCTCCATTAATATTGAGGGTCTACCGTACTCTGTTAACTCCATACGTCTATTTGCACTCAAGCTAGTTTGATGGTTCATTCTCAACAGTATCTGTCTCAGTTATTATTTTAGAAATCTTACCGCCTTCGCATATTATTGAAAACATTGTAAGTATCACGCATGAGTATGTACTCGTGTATGAGTATGTATGGGTAGGCACATGTATGTATTTGTGTGTGTGTGTGTGTGTGTGTATGTGTGAGTGTGTGTGTGTGTGCGTGAGTGTGTATGTGTGTGCGTGAGTGTGTGTACGTGCATGTCTGTGTGTGTGTCTGTGTGTGTCTGTGTTACTCTGTTTGTGAGTATGTGCTTGTGTATGCGTATGTATGGGTAGGCACATATATACATGTATGCATGTGTGTGTGTGTGTACGTGCATGTCTGTGTGTGTGTCTGTATGTGTCTGCGTTACTCTGTTTGTGTGTGTATGTGTGCATATGCGTGCATGTCTGTATGTGTCTGTGTTACTCTGTGTGTGTCTGTGTGTGTGTGTGGGTGCGTGTGAGTGTGTGGGTGTGTGTGTGTGTGTCTGCATGCGTGTGTGTGTGCATAAGTATTTACATGTAAATGTACCCACATGCATGTGTGCACGCATGCCTGCGTAATACATGCATTCTTGCACAAACATGTAAATTACAATTACACCAGACTACTTAATGCAAAATAGTTCTGCATAAATAGCATCATAATCTCATTCTAGTTATGTGATGCATCGCATTCCAAATTCGCTGTCACCAAGTGGCTCAGGAGCTTGGCATTAATCTTTGATCAGAAAGAATCTAAGTCTCCATATTCCTGGGTGTTGACTAAGAGGTATTCAGGTGGCACCCCCTTCTACCCCCTCCTCTTCTACTGCCAGGGATGCACTCAAGTACCAGACGGTGGGATACTTCAACTGTATGCACTGATGGAGATCTGGAGGAGACAAACAGCCTCCTCATCCTCCATCTGTGTCCTGTCTGTTCTCATTTAATAGTGTGTGTGTCATATACATGCCAAAGGTTAGCACATCTGCAGTGCTCAACTCTGGAATGTCAGCACACTTGTGTGAGTTTGCCTGAGAACAGCCCCAATGAAAACAATTCATGCTGCAGTCAATACTGACCAGTTCACATTGTCAGCGGTGGATATCTTGCAATCGATGAATCCAGTATATCGCGGTTTGCGTACATCACAATCACACTTTTGCATGTGACCTCTGACAAGCTTTGCCTTTGCCACAAATGTTGATGATGGTTAAGTACGTTAATGCGTTATATTACTATAACTGCACAACATCTAATAAATCAAACATTAGTGCATATAAATGTCACTTTACAAACTTTGTCTTAATATGATCTTGTCAAAAAGAAACACTTGTGGGCAGGGTTTCTACAAAGTAAATGACAAAATACACGAACGCACCATGTGTTTGGCATCCATTTTTTGATGGCTTGACGGAACTGTTGCTAGGCAACAGGTCATGTGATGGATAGGTCAATTTGAATTAATGCCAATTTGAAGACATATCTCCACCACAACTGAAGACAAACAACTCTAGCCATTACTATGAGTGTCCATATTAGTTCATAACTCATGCACGCACCAAGTGTATTATCTATCTGGAGCACACACAGACATTCCATCCCGGATCGTTACGCCTGTCTTTCTCTCCATGATTTATCTCATCGTAGTTCTCTATGTTAATGCACTTTTATAACCTTATACTACATCCTTGTGTGTGTGTGTGCGTGCATGCGTGTATGTGCGTGTCAGTGTGTGTGTGTAGGTGTGCGTGTGAGTGTTTGTGGGTGTGTGTGTGTGTTTGTGTGTGTGCGTGTCAGTGTGTGTGTGTCAGTGTGTGTGCGCGTGTCAGTGTGTGTGTGTGTGTGTGTGTGTGTCTGTGCATGTGTGTGTGTGTGCATATGTATGTGAATGTGTGTGCCCACATGCATGTGTGCATGCATGCGTCCATACTTGCATAAACATGTAAATTATACTGGGCTATTTAATACAAAATAATTATGCATAAACATAGCACCGTAATCCCGTTCTATAATTAGTTATGTGGTGCATCATTCCACAACACTCTAAAGTCGCTGTCAGCCAGTAGCTCAGTAGCTTGTCATTAATCTTTCACTGGAAACAATCTGATTCTCCGTACTCCCAGGTGTTGACTAAGACGGATTCACCCCTTCCTGGAGGGCACAGGCACACATTTGAAGACACATCTCCACCACCAATGAAGACAAATGTATTAAAATATCAACTCTAGCCATTACTATGAGTGTCCTTATTAGTTCATAACTCATGCACGCACCAAGTGTATTATCTATCTGGAGCACACACAGACATTCCATCCCAGATCGGTATGCCTGTCTTTCTATCCATGAATTATCTCCTCATAGTTCTCTACTTTAATGCACTTTTGTAACCTTATACTACAACCTTGTGTGTGTGTGCGTGAGTGCGGGTGTGTGCGTGCGTGCATGCGGGTGTGTGCATGTGCGGGTGTGTGCGTGTGCGTGTATGTTGGAGTGCTCGTGTGAACGTGCATGTGTATGTGTGCATGCATGCATGTGTGGTGTGAATTTATGCAAGAGTGCACGTGTGTATGTATAATTATCTATGTATATTTAAATATACACATACAAATGTATAAATATATGCACTACTGCACACGAATGTGTTAGCAGGCACAAATGCTTACATGCACACACACCTGCACACTCGCACACACACACACACACACGCACGCACACACTCAAACACACAAATACCCAGCAACTGTTTGAAAAATTCATCCTAGTTCAAGCATCCTGAATGCTGAGAGGACACTGTTGATACCTTCTCCTAAGCCAAACACCCATGTACTCATGCCCTTGCACCCAACAACAGGGCAGGGCAGTCCTCCTACACCCAGTCTGAACCCGTGACCGTCCAAACCCGAACATCTCCCCATTCCTGAGTAAACACAATCATAGGATGATACACTGGTTATAAAACTTGTCAAGAAATATGTACACAATTGTGAACATTTTCAAGCATTAAAAAAAAATTACCACTACAATACCAGTATCAACAGTTATGCATAACTTTTGATGTTGTAGTGGTAAATTGCTTTTTATTCTTTTCTTATTTATAATTTGTATTATTTTCTTTTTTTCTGGAATTGGTAAATGAATTCATGTTTTTATAATTGTTTAAGTTCTTTTAGAACTGTTTTAATTGTAATGCCATTTTATGTACTTATGTATTTATTATTAATATATGACATATTCTTATGAATTGTATGTGTTTCTGACATCTCTTTGAAAATCACGCTGTAAACATGACATGGTCACCATTGTGAAATGAAGCCACTCATATTACTACTGTTACAAGTTAACTATGATACTATTAGCCTATATATATATATATATATATATATATACATATCTACTTTTAAATGGCCCCGACACTTCTTGTTATCATCTCCCCCAATATGTGCCTCGGATCCCATGATCCTGCGATCCCATGATCCCGGAGCAGTTCCCAGCATGAAACCAGCAAACACTATCTCTGCAGGCGACAACATCGCTATTTATAGCCACTGCACAGGTATATTTCTGAACCAGGCAACTATTTTACGCCTTTTGCCTTGCTTGAACTTGGTGAGCTGTGCTGCCATAGGAGAAGCCATGGCAATCATGGCTAGGGGGTCATGTCCAAATCAGTGGCAGTCAATCAGAGATAAGATTTTTTCTTCTGGCTATGCAGGTACTCAGTGTTAGTACCTGACCCCGGGGCACATATCCTATATATATATATATATATATATGTCAAAACTACTAATTAACCCATATCATGCAAAGAACAAATTCATTCATGTACTAATTGAGAGCTAACAAATTCTGTTTTGACTTTTACAACGGTTTTTGAGCAATATTAAAGAGAGGTCTGTTTAGTTAGGTGATTATTAGCAAGATGTTCACTTAATAAGCTGTACTTTGTCCCAATTTGGTCTGGAGTGTGGGAACAGGCCAACTTCAGAGCAATAATTGTCAACGGTGGTTATTTACAAACTGAATGTTTTGTTTACAATTTCAACATTTTGTAGGTACAACTTTCCAACTTGCAAACACTAATTTGGGTAAATTAAATGCAATTTGGTGGGTAGTATACTTTCAACATAGTTATTTTTGTATATTAAGAATACATAAATAATTTTAATAAATGAGGAATTGCCATAATAAGCACAATTTGGTGCATAGTATACCTTTAACATTTACATTCTTGTGTATTAAGAATACATTTAAATAAGTTTAATAAATGAGGAATAGGCACATTAAATGTAATTTAGTGCATAGTATACCTTCAACATAGTGATTCTTGTATATTAAGAATACATAAATAATTTTAATAAATGAGGAATTGGCATGATAAACATAATTAGGTAGGTAGTGTACCTTCAACATCTTTATTCTTGTGTATTAAGAATACATAAATACTTTTCATAAATGAGGAATGAGCACCATAACTTCAAACCTCATAGTTTGATATACACTAGTCTGATGAGAACTCCACGAAATAAAGAGATACTGCTTAGGGTCTGCACCTGTAGCTTAAGGATAATCCGGCTTAATTAAAGGGATTAGGCTCTACCTTTCTGAGATTAGTATGTTTTCATTCCCTCCAAAAACACTTTTAACCCTTTTCTTCCATTTGATTGACAAGATTTTGTATACAGCTCAATTGTGAGTGCTTGTCTTTTGAACTGCAATGGAAACAGTTTAATGACAATCTACTCAACAAATTTTGAATTTGAAGAATCTATAAAGAAACAGATATATATGACATGTACTGTAACATGTCTATGAGTATAACTTGATATTAAGAATGAAAACATAGCTAATAGGAAATGGTAAACATGTTTTGGTGAACAAATGGTGTTTTTTTTATAAGTGTAATACCATAAATGGGAAATAATTGCTCTCATTAGGACTTTTATAACAGGTTAATAATAAGTTAATTCAGTTGCAATCATACAAGGAACTTTTCATTAAATAATTATAATATTTAATTTCAAGTACAACTCACATGATCCCGTATTTTTTTATAGGAATCAAATATAGAAATATATCTAACAATGTCTACCTAGTTTCAATACAAGTATGAAATAATACTGATTTTACACACGCACACAAACACACTCACACACACACACTCACACACACACAACACACACAACACACATAACACACACACACACAACACAGACACACACACACCACACACAACACACACAACACACACAATACACAGACACAACACACACAACACACACACAGACATCACATACACCACACACACACCACACACACACAACACACACAACACACGCAGACACAGACACCACACACACACACAACACACACTCAACACACACAACACACACAATACACAGACACAACACACACAACACACACAACACACACAATACACAGACATCACATACACCACACACACACCACACACACACAACACACACAACACACACAACACACACAACACACGCAGACACAGACACCACACACACACACAACACACACAACACACTCAACACACACAACACACACAACTCACAGACACAGACACCACATACACACACAACACACACAACACACTCAACACACTCAACTCACAGACACCACATACATACACAACACACACAACACACTCAACACACACAACACACACAACACACACAACACACACAACTCACAGACACCACACACACACACAACACACTCAACACACACAACACACACAACTCACAGACAGGCACCACATACACACAACACACACAACACACACAGACACACAGACACCACATACACACCACACACACACACACACAAACACACACACCACACACACACCACACACCACACACACACACACAGACACCACACACACACCACACACAGACACACACGCACACATTTTAAATAACAAAATACAGCACAACTGATAACATATTAAAGAAAGCATAAAAACATGTATAAATAAACAAGCACCAACTTGTGTGGGAAAGGAGAGGAACCAGGCAACTATCCCAAATTCCCATTACTGTAATTAGCAGACTTTGTTATGCATTAACAAAAACTGTTATCATGATAATGAATCTGCATTAGGTGGCGGTAGAAACTCCTATTATGACTGCACAGTATGAACACATTTCCTAGAATGTGGTGATAATTAAATAAGGAAATGATGAAGAGATTCCAATCGACATCCAGGAATCAGTGCTCCATGCTGTTTTGTTTACTTCTAGGAAGTCTTCCAGGAATAGTGACCTGCTTGACCAGCCAGTGACCACCTGGCTGACCAGCTGTGGTAGGTGAATCAATAAAGGTCAAAGGGAATCTACTATAAATAGACCGAGGCGAAGTCAGTTATCTCCTGGTGTTCAGAAGTGGGGGCAGATTCAGCTGAAATGTTTGACATATACACCAAACATTGTTGCAATATTTTCTTCATACTGTAGTACAAAATACACTTTAAATATTCCCGCCTTTTTAACACCGCGAATGAAATGACTTGGTGTATAAATAACCCAAACCAAACATCATATATACTCTAAAGCAACTGTATACCTGGCAATTGTTGCGCTTCAATATCCTGGAGAACTTCAGGCCCATCAAAATATCCACAACTACACCTCCCCCTTAGCACCTCCAACAGCACTCCCTTTGAGGCTCACTAAAATCCATCTGACTGCATCATCTGAAAGCCTACTAGAGTGCATCGTCTATACATTTGTTCCCTTGAAAAAACAAGGAAAACGGGATTCCGCCCAAACTACTATTGGAAATTGTAGAACAAATTAGCATACACTTGCAACAGTTTTCAACTTGTCATTAGTAGAGGGAGTGGTTCCTTTAGAATGGAAATAAGCAAACATGATACCGTTATTTAAAAAAGGTTCCAGAAACAAGTCAGATAACTACAGACCAGTGAGTTTAACATCAGTGATTTGCAAATTATTAGAAAGACTATTTCAAGATTTTCTTATTAAACATAACTTATTAAATCCATCTCAACATGGGTTTCTAAAAGTGAGGTTATGCTTAACAAATACACTGTATGTTATGTTTTTTGGATGATATCACTAAGCGGGTAGACGAGGAATCATCAGTAGATATCATCTACTTAGATTTTCAGAAAGCTTTCGACAAAGTGCTACATCAAAGGTTACTGCTTAAACTAAAGGCCCATGGCATAGGAAATGGTTTAATTAACTAGAGAGAAAAATTGCTAATTGACAGAAGACAACTGGTAGTGGTTGATGGAGAGGCTTCAAACTGGAAATCAGTTTTGAGTGGGGTACCACAGGGATCAGTACTGGGACATATATTATTCTTAATATATATCAACAATTTGGACGATGATATAACAAGCAAGGTATTGAAATTTGTGGATGATACAAAATTTTTTAGAAGGATTAAACATGATGATGATAGACAGCATTTACAAGATGATCTTGACAGGTTGATCAAATGGTCTGAAAAATGGCAAATGTTGTTCAATTTTGGGAAATGTAAATGCCTCTACACAGGACATTGGAACGAAGATGTACAATATACAATGGGAGGTTCTGTACTTAGTACTACTGTAAAAGAAAAGTACTTAGGGTTAACCATTAGTGCTGATATGAAGGTTTCAGAGCAGTGCGGTATTGCCACTTCAAAGGGAAATCAAATCCTTGGATTAATTAGGCGAAACGTATAAGGAAAAAGAGCTAATAATACCGCTGTACAAAACAATAGTTAGGCCTCGTTTAGAATATTGTACTCAAGCGTGGAGGCCATATCCAGGAAGGACATAGATAAGTTACAAAGAGTACAGAGGAGAGCAACTAAAATGATACCAAAACTGAGGGATCTTAGTTACGAAATGCACCTAAAAAAAATTTTTTTTTAAGAACACTAGAGACCAGGAGATTGAGAGGAGATCAGATGGAGGTGTTTAAAATATTGATTGGTTATGACAAATTTGCTAGAAATTTTTTTTTCTCATTTAAGAAAGATAGAAGGACCAGAGGACATGGTTACATTAGTAAAGGAGCAGTGTAGATTAGACATAAGAAAATTCTCATTCACACGAAGGACTGTAATTGAATGGAACAGATTATCTCGTGATTGTGTTGGTGCTAGTAGCATGAATATGGTTAAAATAAAATCAACACATCTTAAAAGGGCGGGATACACATAGATAAAAAGTATTACTCTCGATAAGCCAAAAGGCTTCCTTGTCCACATGCCATCTAGAGTTAATTTTTTGGATGGCAATCTTGTTAAATCTTGTTAAATCTACAATCCTATCAATTTTCTTCATTTCTGTGAGGACAAGTGTTCTGATCTAAGCCAATAGTTGCACCCTATGTGGGGAAGTTAGTATCTGCTCAGCTCTCACATGCCCGACTGGGAACCAACTCCAGTGGCAAGGATCAAGATCCAGTTGGTTAGAGATGCACTCGCAGAGAAAGACACCAACACTCTGTGGAACCATGACAGTTTACATTTACCCCCATTTGTTATCTTTCACTTCCCCTGACAAAGACATTATACAGAAACTCCAATGGCTTTTAGTTTCTATTCTAAAAGACATAGGCAGTAAGAGATCAATAAGACTGCCAAGTTTTGAAACAGCGGAAGGTTGAATGAACCAATGTCCCTTCGATCGATAGTCTGGCGCTCTACTGCATGACCACCTGTCTTCAGATTAATTATAACAACATACAAAACATATAGTTAAACAAGCTTACACATATACATATTTTTGTCATTTGTTTGTTTTTTATCATGACACTGTCAATTTTGTAAATTGCTTTCAAATTAATGCAGACTCACGTACTACTGACTTATAAATATATCATTATAATGCAGATCTCTTTTAACTATTTGTTAAAATTGTCCTCAACAGAGCTTTGAACTGACAGTATTTTGCCGTTTATAATGTAGTGGCAGCTCTGATTGGTTCTTGGATCAGAGCTCATAAAGAACTCAATATAGAAACTGGACAAAGCCATACAAACTTGCCAGTGAAAGCACTGGAATCAACAGGAACTGGAACAGTGTCAATGGAATTATTTAACGATAACTACCTAGAGTCCAGTTTGTGTCACATTCTGGAAAAAGTGTAGGAAACTGGATGAAGAAAGATGGGGAGAGTCAATATGTGTTCTTCTTCCCTTGCGGAGTGGAGTCCACGTCACTTGATAGAGCTCTTCTTCTGCTTTGCTTCTTATTAGTCTCCATCTCTCTGTCTTCTGCAATGACCTTCCTCTCTTGGTCATAAGCACCAACCCTCCCAAGGTCTCATTTCACACTGTCGTTCCATCTCAGCTTTGTTGTTCTTCTTCTTCTGCCAGCCTCTTCTGTTTCTTGTGCTCTTCTTGTCAGTTACTGTCCTCATTCAATCTTTGCACATATCCTATCCATCTCAGTCTGTTTCTGTCTACTTTCATATTTAAGTGTTTTTTCATGCCAATTTCTTCTCTCAATTCCATCATCTTCCTTCTATCATCTTGAGTTACTCTACATATTCTTCGCACCCAGTTGTTTTCTGCCACCTGTAGCTTCTCCTCCTGTCTCTGTCAGTGCCAGTGTTGCCAACCTGTACACACAGACTGGTCCACTGTACCATATTAGACAGTGCCAGCTGTTGACTCAAACGGGAACAGTCTGCCTTTTGTATACCTCCTCTAGTACTCTCATCAAGTCATTTAAAAAGATTATATAGCAAGTTATTACTGTTAGGTGCGAATTATTAAGAATATTGTCACACTGAATAACACAGTAAATTGATGTATTAACTCTGTATTACTCAACTGCAATTAGATCTTTTAACTCATGACAATGGGCAGACATCGACTGCTTGCAGATCAACACTTCTACTACTGAGTAGTAAGCCAACTCCACAATATTTCAGTCACTGGGCTGGGGCAAAATCTATGGGTATCAGGGTTTGGTGGGTTTTAACGAGATATATAACTTTCACTAATTTCACACCTATTAACCGATGATAATTTTCATTGACCATTTCAAAAAATCAAAGGAGAAAATTTCCAACTTTGAGACGTCGTAATGGCAACTGCTGACAGAAGTTTCTTCATCTCTCCCCAGGTGGGTACAGTGACCTCCATGCCTTGACCTTGAGCATGCAACACACCGGCTTGGCTCAATTTACAATGTAGACAGCTTATTTATGCTGCACTTTAACCCACATTTTGCATGTTTTATACCAAACAAGTGGACTAGATTTCTCTGTCTCCCCAGTACTGGTTTATCGCACTGTTTCGTCTATGGTTGGTTTTCAGACTCCAAGCGGGCTGTATCTGGGGCTGCCTGAGTAATCCCAAGGTTATCTTAGGCAGGGAAACACAGAAGTGGAATTGTGGTAGGTGTTAATATCACCAATCCGACGAAAGGCCACCTTTGACTGGTTTATCTAATGATGCCATGGAATTAATGATTACTAAGCTATTATACCATCCTGACAGACTACGTACCAGCCAGTACAGCTTCAAAACTGGCCTCGTGTCCAGGCATGGGAATTAACCATGTTTCTACGAACCCCAAAGATGGTAGCACAGGTTTAAACCCACTAGCTGCAACCCTCCAAAGCTCCCCAAAAACCTCCACCTGTACCCCTGAGAGGATCACCAAACACTACCAATCCCCCAGAGGCTCACAAAAATTCTAACTGCACCCCCTGAGGGGATCACCCAAATCTTCCACCTGCACCCCACTTTGAGGTTTGCCAAAAATCTCCAAATGCACCTTGTGACAGGATCAACAAAAACCTCCAACTGTACCCTACGTCCCAAGAGGATAACCAAAAACTCCATCTACACCCACCCTTGAGACTCACCAAAAACCTCCAACTGCACCCTCCCCCCAATACTCACCAAAACCCCCAGCTATCTCCCTCAAGAGAGAGGATCACCAAAAACCCAACAGCACCCCCCCCCACCCACCAGATTCACTTATAACCAGATTCACTTAAAACCTCTGCACCCCCTGAGAGGATCACCACATGCTTACACCCCTCCAAGAACTGATATTGCTCATGATGCACACCCATCCCAAGATGCACACCCATCCCATGATGCACACCCATCCCATGTTGCACACCCATCCCCAGCACACCCATCCCATGATGCACACCCATCCCCAGCAAACCCGGCCCATGATGCACACCCATCGTCAGCACACCCATCCCATGATGCACACCCATCCCCAGCACACCCATCCCATGATGCACACCCATCCCCAGCACACCCATCCCATGATGCACACCCATCCCATGATGCACACCCATCCCCACCACACCCATCCCATGATGCACACCCATCCCATGATGCACACCCATCCCCAGCACACCCATCCCATGATGCACACCCATCCCATGAGGCACACCCATCCCCAGCACACCCATCCCATGATGCACACCCATCCCATGATGCACACCCATCCCCAGCACACCCATCCCATGATGCACACCCATCCCCAGCACACCCATCCCATGATGCACACCCATCCATGATGCACACCCATCCCATGATGCACACCCATCCCCAGCACACCCATCCCCAGCACACCCATCCCATGATGCACACCCATCCCCAGCAAACCCATCCCATGATGCACACCCATTGTCAGCACACCCATCCCATGATGCACACCCATCCCCAGCACACCCATCCCATGATGCACACCCATCCCATGATGCACACCCATCCCATGATGCACACCCATCCCCAGCACACCCATCCCATGATGCACACCCATCCCCAGCACACCCATCCCATGATGCACACCCATCCCCAGCACACCCATCCCATGAGGCACACCCATCCCATGATGCACACCCATCCCCAGCACACCCATCCCATAATGCACACTCATCACCAGCACAAAAGTTCTGCACAAAACCTGATCATTCCTATAATTCCATCACTGGAATCACACCACTGTTTACTGCCAAGTACTCATTTATGTAGCTGATTGAACTAAGGCAATGAGGAATGAAAAAAATTCGCAAAATTTGGTCTGGCATCTAGTGGACTTGAACCATGGTTCTCTGGCTGGATAACCCGACATTCCAACATTGTGCTGCACCATCTCTGCACCTTGTGGTTGCTTTCTAAAGGTATGGCGAGCAAGTTGACAGTGGCCAGTTGCCAGAAACTTCTATGGACCGAGTAAAACACAGCAGATTGTAAACACAGCACACAAAAAAACGGTTGTTTTCACAAAACAACGGCAGCATATTCATAAACAAATTGTGTATAAAAAGTGATATAATATTACCACAAGGACAGTTCTGATTTTCAAATATTTCAGCTGTGTGACCGGTGTCCCATATCACATAACCGGAGTCTATCATGTGAGTACATGTGCGCATGTTTGTGTGTGAGCATGCATGCGTAACATACATGTTAAGTTTCAGAAACATTATGCAGGAGATTTACACGTAAATTGGAGGGCCTAAAAAACAGGCATTTATACGTAAATCAGAGGGTGTCAGAAAAATGAGGGTCTCATAAAGTTGGGCATTTACACATCAATCTGAGTAAAAGAGTACAACAAAATTATATTTTATATTCCATAGATATTAACAACCATGTTTTAATCAAACATGCTGAGTTTCAGAAATGCGAATGCATGAGATTTATGCACTGAAATATACATTGAAAGGTCTTGTAGTTTTATTATTAGTGAATTGTGCGTAAATTGGGGGTTTTTGGGTGTTGTAGAATTGCACATAAATCAGAGTATTTCACATTATGAAAATGGTCACAGATCAGCTTTATTTCCAAACGCGTTGCATTAATATTGCATTAATATCAAGTTAATGTGTTACATTACACAAATTTGATGTGGATAAGTAAACTAAAATGTTTATGACTCCTATGGTAGAAAGAAGAAAAAGGTTTTTAATTTGATGTTATTTTATTAGTTTGTCACCATGGCCTGGGTAACGGAGGCATTATTTTAATGTTATAAAATGATCTGCTTGAAATACATATTTTCATTTATAATGTGTTCCAACTGTAACATTTCAAATATACATGGATTAAATAAAGTGTGTATATAATGTAGATGAACCAATTAATATTATTTGAATATACATGTAGATTGAAACGGATTACACTTTATTCTTCAAGATCAGCAAGTTTACGGTGGACGATAATAGGGAACACACGGCCACAAGCACAGTCTAAACCTTATATGCAATGTCAGCTACATGCAAGCTCCAAGAAGATTACAGTTAGGCAGTTCCAGTTGATGCTGTTTAGTTAATGCAAGACATGATTTAAATAACCGTCTTTGTTGTCCAATCGGCCTTGGTCCACTGTTCCTGTTCTGATGTTCATGAGAATCAGCCTCAGACCGATTGTAATTAACTCACTGGTTTTATTAGGCCACAAAGAATGTCCTGTTTCATTGTCATAGAAGTCAGGAGATTGCTTCTGCCGTCTAGGAGATGTGGTAGAATTCCCAGAGACTTCTGGCGAATCCGTGAGACTTAACATGTATGAATTGCATGAGTGTGTGTGTGCGTGCATGCATGTTGAGATTGACCAGCCCTTTTTTCTTGATGCCCTTCCGAGCTTGGTTTCATTTAATGATGCACATTGCCATGTTCTGTCAGGCCTAATGAGCATACTGGCACCTCATTCTATACCACTGAAATGTGACCCAAGGTGAAGGTCTGGCTAAGACCATCAATGTTGCTTGCCTAGGTTAAACTAGGTTAAGTCATTACTCATTAACCCAAGACCACAGACTCTACACGGATCCTGAACAAACACAACCAGAGATAAACTGACTCTATGTCTAACCAGTACCCTCCGATCAAACAAGTTAGTTTGTTTGCTAAACAAGAGTACTACATTGGAATCAGTCATCTAATATAATACTTGCTACACACATGAGAACAACGCAGACATAAATGCAACTATAACCATTCATGTAATTACTATTATATAATATAGATGTCACACAAAGGAGAACAATGCACGGAACAAGCAAGTGTTAAATGGAAGAATTCTGAGTAAAAACATAGTTGTAAACTCGTCAGCTTCGTCACTAATTTAAACCGAGGCAGACTGTTCCTAATTTGTTAATACAATGTTCTACCCTCTACTCATGAACACCTTTCAAGTTGGAAGGTTGTCACATTTCTTATTACAAACTGGAACAAAATACAACTGATTCGGCAGACTTCCTGTTAATAATATACCACCCCTGGCTGATTCCCCATTACGGACCACACAACCTCGCTTGAAAACAACAAAAATACTATAAAACAATTTGGTATATTTTCGGTAATGATTTTGAGATTATTTGAAAAGAAACAGATAAACTCACATGTTGACAATGAACGGGTGCTTCACCGCCTGTAGAATATCCTTCTCACTGCGAACATGTTCCACTTGCTTTAGCCGAATCACTTCTTTGATAACGAGAATCTTCAGCGCGAAGTACTCTTGTGTGGATTTGTGTTTTGCCAGCACCACTCGGCCAAACGTACCCGTGCCTACAACAAGGAAGCAGCGTTGATCAGTATTATCAAGAAAATAACAACAAATACTCTACATAAATTCATAGTAACCTTTGACAATGTGCATTTTCTTTTCCAAAGTCATGATCTAACTGTAATCAACTTTGTGTGCATGTGTGTGTGTGTGTGTACATGCATGCATATGTGTGCATGCGTATGTTAACATTTTCCTCCTAGACAATTTGTAGTTCTGGCACTGAACATCCATGGATTACTCTTTGACCTTTCGGAAGAAGAGTAACACATGTCTTTTGGTTAATTCCCTGTTTGTTAGGGGTACATGCTGGTATTAGGGTTCATACCATACATCAGTACTTAGATCACGGATGAAAATTGTTCAGTTGGGGAGATTTACGTAACTTGATAACATAGAAACCCTTCAAATTTACATCATAGCAAACATAATTTATGTATACTACAGGGAGAAACAATCTTCTGCATCTGCGTGTATTAAGCGCCAACTGAAGGATGGACAAATTTTGCTAACTAATCTCAATAAAAAAACTCATTTTTGGTAACAAAATGTACTTTTAAAAATGTGTGTTAATCTAGCTGCTAGTTGACATAAAATGAGATGACATCATGCTTGGTGAACGACTGTGTTTGGGGCGGCAGCACTAAACAGTGAGAGTACAATTAGCAACTATCAGGATGTACAATTTTGAGCACTTCAGACAAGAAACAAATCTCATTTGGCATTCATATATATCTCCTCCTCCCTTGTTGACAGTCGAGAAGTGCACCCTTGAGGTTTGTTGCACGTAGCTCATGTTATCAGACTATTCCAGGCACGTAGTAGGCTTCTCGTAAGAGAGTTTATGGTTCCTCGCAGAGCTGCATGTGAATAAAAGATGCGCTGGAGATCGCGCCTAATTTCAACATCAGTGCGCAACATAACGGCAATAATCTGAGCCAGTCCTTCTGATGCAAGAGATTCTGTTGCTACACAGACGTAGTGATCAATATAGGTACGTGCGTCCATGTGGGAAATAAAACAGGAGGTGTATGTCTGGACATGTACAAATGTACTTGGACATAATTATATAGATGTACTTACAAACATGAGAAACAAAAAAAGAAAAATCGATAAAGTATTTTTGAGAAGATTTATGAAGATGTCAAATTTAATACTTTAACCCGGAATACATTACTTTTTTCCTCCACTAATATTTCAGATCAAGCTTTGCTGCGTCATGTGTACATTAGCACACTTGATATTAATAGTACTGGCTAAATCAAATACAAATTAAGCATTTATTTAGGACATGTTATTTTATGGTTTCTGTGTACATTTTTCACAGGTATGGTAGAGAACTTTAACAATAAAAATAAATCAGTGTTCAAATGGTGGTTAACCATTCTAACAAGTTGCATTTGTGCTCATGTTCTGTACATTCTAAAACTTCCCAATATTAGTTTGGTTTGTGTTGCTGCGTCTAAACCAACACAGATTCACAAGACGAACACAGATTCACAAGACGAACACAGATTCACAAGACGAACACAGATTCACAAGACGAACACAGATTCACAAGACGAACACAGATTCACAAGACGAACACAGATTCACAAGACGAACACAGATTCACAAGACGAACACAGATTCACAAGACGAACACAGCCACACGACTATGTCACATTATTTAACACCTAGAAATATAAACATTTTGAGCTGGACATACATCTACAACCTCCAGTTAGCACTGACAATAACCGGAATAGCTGATTGCAAGAATACTGCAATTGGCTTAACTGAGAAAACAACAGGTTTAACAGGAATGAGCAAGCTATTTAGGTGCTTCCCCAGCTCAACTTTTTTGCATTTAAAATACATATTGCGAAGACTAAAACTAAAATAGTATCGACTATGACATGTTAGGACTTCAAGGAATTCTTGAGCTTGCTGATGGTATAATCTTAGCACAACGACTACAGTCATTTCTTTCGGTGATTACAAAACAAGTACGCATTCTTTTATTAAACAGACTGCCAGGGGCTTAGGCAGAGACCTGTCTTCAAGACTGGCAGATGACTGGCCAAGGTGGGTAATTACAACTGATAAGACTGGTGGAATTTAGAGGGTGCCAGCTGGCCAACAGATTAACTAATAGTTCCAAGTCTAGGGGCCCACATTTGTGACTATCACTGCCACAACCTGTGATGAAACAACTCTAAAGGATCAGTATTAATTAAATAAATGGCTCAAATGAGACTGGTTTGTTCTTGAAGAAAACTAAACTGGCCAATAATGGCTGTGACTGACGAGGATGGCCTCCATGCAAGCCGTTCACAGGCTAAAAGGCACACTTCTGATTAATTCAATACTGGCAAAACATTATTTCTGGCTAAGGAAACATAAATTACTTAAATTATTTTCACACTACACATTCAGATATTTAAAAGAACCACATTCGTGATGGGCAAATTAGTTGATGAAGTGGCTTTAAAGAGACCGATAACGTCCTGTAAGCTAACTAATCAAAGTGTACAACAAGATTACTGGCTCCAACCATATTTCTGTAGACATCAATACTTTGGTCGAGTGAATGAGAGCCATGTCGACAGAGATTACCAGGGTGGTCAACCACAAACAATACATAAAGTATCTTGGCAGACACTGTCTTCTTGATTTACTGTCACCTACAATTTGAATGGGCCATGTACTTCTGGAGTACAATGGTAAACTGCGTTTATTGTGTTGTTACTCTGCTAATGCATTCATTGTGGGTCCTGTAGAGTTGTATTGACACTGACCAATGCTTTGGCACAGTCAAGAAACAAAGCATTGTTGGTGTATGAAACAGGCAGTCAGATCGCTGCCATCGAGTCAGTCAAGGCTACCTGGCAGGAGTGCCAAGTTCTGCATTGTCCGTTGTTGACCAAAGCATATTACTGACATCGACAATAAAAGGAAATCTTGTTTCAGTGGTTAATAATTGACAGGAACTGCGACGGCCAGATTCTGCACTTGTTGTAACATACATAAATGTTAAGTTATTTTGTTACATAATCATACATTTATCAAACATAATTGTATACGACATTATGCAACTCGAACTAAAGGCTAAGATGTGGTATCCGTGAAATACTGCAGATGAACCAATACTTTTTAAACACTGTCTTTAACAATTAAATGTGTCCTGTCTGTAATAGTATATACAGAATATGCTTCTAAGATTCTAGGTATTTGCCACTGCACAAGGCAAACTGGATACATAGTTTCGACACATTGACAGTTACACATGAAAATACACAAGTACAAGAAAAGTACCTTGCATTAAGGCTGCTTAGATAGATAAGAATATGCCATTTCTATAGTACGGATCGAATTTGAATAACAACATTAGTTAGAATTGGGAATGGAATTAGTGTGGGTGGAATCGGAATAAAAAAGTTGGAACCAGAATCATTGATGTGGAATCAACCCCAGGTGGGACAGGAGCACTCAGGAAGACATGCTCAAGTACTTGTCATAGAGTACCTTGGCCCAAGGTAATGTTGTTGACAGTCTCTAGGCTGTGACCGTGACACTGGACTGTCTGTAATCATGGTAATAACAGTTCGGAAGAAGATTACCAAGACAGGCTTACCAATTACACACAGTCCAAACTGACAATACAGTATCTTGTAACTGATGTTTTTCTGTGCATTAACTGGAGGAACATACGAGATGGCAGATCAGCAATTAATAATCACACTAATGTACACACGTCTGTTGTCTCCTTTTTTCTGTAGTCCATACAGATTTGAATCTGGTCCACGATTGTATGTTTTCCATTTCCTTTTCTGTCACTGCTCTCACACTGTCATCTCCCCACCCATCTCCACTCCCCATAGCTCCCTCTCTCTCCTCTCTCGCTCCCTCTCTCTTTCTCTCTCTCTCCCTCTCTCTCATTCTCCAACCCCTTCCATTCCTGCTAAATCTCCCTTCACACATTCCTCCCATCTCAGATCATCTGTCGTCTTCCCCTTTCTCTTCCTATCCCTTCCACATGTCCAGCCCATTTTAACAGACTCTTCATTCAGCTTCTTCCCAAGGGCGTCACCAGACTGGCCAAGTTGGGTAATTACAACTGATAAGAATGGTGGAATCCAGAGGAGGGCTAGCTGGCCACTATGTTAACTAATAGTTCCAAGTCTAGGGGTCCACACTAATGACACTGGTTTTATTAAAGCTACTACTACTTTCTGCTACTTTCTTCTACCCACTTAAGAAACGTGTTTCTAGCGGTATACTCACAACCATTCAATACATTTTAAATTGCTGATTGAGGAAGTGAAGGTACATGAATAAATTTTCATAGATCTCTAGATAAATGTCACAACTTACTTATGTACAGCTCGGCAATGCTTTGTCCACATTGCAGTGGCCACAGTCAATCATATTTTTATCAATGAAATTACTTAACTTTCCCTAAATTTAGGCCAAATTAAACAAAAAATATGGAACATTTAACAGTGGATTTGCAATTTTAAATTGTTACTGACATCCCTCTCTTGATACTTGCGCCATAAGACATCTCACAAACACAACAGCAGTGATTGATCAGCGAGTAACTTTTTGAAAATCGCTTTTGTTTTGAAACTCGACAGTATACTGTCTCGAGAACAGTTTTACCATTCAGTGGATCACCGCCGTATATATGATCTTTTTTAAAACTGTCTTATTCCAGTTAGAGCGATTTTTATTTTACCACTTTCCATTGAGGTTTACTATTACCACTGACACTATATTAGGCCCTTTCATAAAAAGGGGTTTTCAGGGGTTATTCCGTGAGACAATGTATCATTTTTCACGTCTCCAATTGTACTAACTGACAGATATGATTCTGTTAAAGGTAAGGTCTGTTCTGTTAGGTAGTAATTAGCAGGAACTTAACTAAATCAATTCTATTTCGTCTGTCTTGTGATTTGATGTGTGGGAACAAAGAATATCAAAGGTATTTGGGAGTAGGGACACAAGCACCTGCAACAAGTGCGTATTACAGGCAATGAGGCAATGTTGTATTTGCAATTTTTACATTTTGTGAGTGTAAACTTGTGAACCTTGCTTCAGACATGGCAATTTGGCCATTTAATAAATTAGGAACAAATATTGTTCCTCTGAGTGTTATTTTAACCAACGATGAATAAGGAATGATTACGTCCAAGCCATTTGTGCTGTACTAAATGGCAGACAATGTTATCCACGTCTCTGATACTTGGAATCCAAGTGTTGCATAATTGTCATTGCGCCAACCTTGTTTAGCACCTACCATAAACTGACGCACACGCGCATGCACGCATTGACACGTGTATCCAAGCTTGTACGTACATGCTTTATTAATCTACAATCTATATTACTATTGTACATAATTACCTCTCAAGAAACTTACAATATTAATAACCGAGAAACCAGATCATCAGTCTATTCAGAAAATGTATACAGATCTTTAATTACGCTCACACACAAGATACACATTGATACCTTTAGGGTCATATTGACCCGTTGCTTATAAAATTATTACGATTAATACTGCCCAAAGGAGTTGACTCAGTTGCCAATATGTGATCTAATCACAGATTAGCATGTGCCATGTATAATCTCTTCTCATACAAAAACAGCAGCACAGTAACTGTGCCATGTGCCAGAATTTGTGTCACGAGCTGCCGAGTACTCCATTACAATTATTTTTTTAAATAGAGTTTAAAAACAATTTGTTTTACCAAATGATGCTATAATTTTATTTTTACTAAGTGCCAAGGTGTTCCTTATAGTGCCCAAAGCCCAGTGTATCATTTCCCCTAGATATTTCTCCCCGGTCATTTCCCCTAATGAAATGAAAAGGCAAACATCCCACAACATTGAAAGCTATATAAAATTACTGTTTTCCAACATTAAAAATTATTTGGAATACAACATTTTCTTCACTTATTTCCTATTATTACACAATGTCCTGCATTCAAATTATCGCTGCTTTCCCGACTCTTTATATTATGAGAGAAGTTCTAATGGACAACTGAAACGTCATAGAGCACATCTGGTTTAAAAGTACTATTTATTATGCTGTAATTACTATGTTGTTTCATTCCTTTATTCAAGATGTCACAGTCACATAGAAGGAATCATTAATAATGATGTTCTCGTATCATCATGATGTGCTCCTCTGTTTGCAACGGGTTTCTGCGAGGTATGACAAGCAACTCCAATCAAATGAAGCCACAAATTTCAATATGATATTGCCACCATTTGACCCCATTAACAGCCATTGAACATTAAACTACAAAACGGAACTGTTGACCTTTTCATTTTAGTGGCAGGACATGAGAGGAATGTCCGGGGGGGGGGGCAAATGTCTGGGGGGAACATTCAGGGGAATGTCCTATGTTCATGCCTCACAGATCCTGGCTGGCCCTGCCTTGGAACAGTAGAAGGCCCAATGAGTATAATTTAATTCTAAGAACCAGATGCTACACACCATCAAGTATACTCCATCTTAGACCCGGGTTTCCCTGCTCCGATTCCCTTCTTTGTATCCCAACTGCGTCTCCCTAACCAGTCTGGGATAACGGAAACAAAACATGTGAATAACTGTCTGACATTGCAGAAATGATGTGCTGACTATCCTGTCTCTTGCTGTACAGACACCAGATGCACATAACGCTACATAATTATATTAATGCCCACACACATGCACACAAACACACATGCCTGCATACGCACACACATTACGCACACACATTCACACTCACAAAACCGTGCTAATGTTTTTATGAGTGTGGTTATCGGATTTTTACAACAATGACTGACGCGGGTTGGTATGAAATATGAGAAACTTGCGTAGATTCATATTTTATTACCACAACTTATTTATATTCCTCCTGACAAGCGAATGAAGGGCTGATGAATGTGGAGGATGATTAATGGTTATGTTTACTATGTTATAATGTTACTTCACTGACACCCGAGTATGTATTAATGAATCATTGGTGACGTTTTCTGAATATCTACGACCACATGTTTGACAAAACAGTGTTAGATTCTATGAACCGAAAAAAGTCAACTCAAAATGTGGGGTCAGTTTCACAGACATTTCATGAAGATTATGTGACTTATGAAACTTTCGATTACAATTATTACTACATTATAATCTAACTTTTGCTGTAACTAATATTAAGAATAATTTAAATTAAACTGAAATTTGTAACATGTGTGTGTATATATACAGTTACAATTGGTGCATGAGTGCTAGTGGATAGGGTAGAATTACAACTGTTGTCCATGGTAGGTAGAGCAGAGTTACAATTGGTGCATCAGTAGTGTTATAATTTGTGCCTGAGCACTATGGGTTGGGTAGAGCGATAATTGGTGCCTCAGCACTAAGGGTTGGGTAATGTTATAATTGGTGCCTCAGCACTATGGGTTGGGTAGTGTTATAATTGGTGCCTGAGCACTACAGGTTGGGTAGTGTTATAATTGGTGCCTCAGCACTACGGGTTGGGTAGTGTTATAAATGGTGCCTGAGCACTACAGGTTGGGTAGTGTTACAATTGGTGGCTCAGCACTACGGGTAGGGTAGTGTTATAATTGGTGCCTCAGCACTACGGGTTGGGTAGTGTTATAATTGGTGCCTCAGCACTACGGGTTGGGTAGTGTTATAATTGGTGCCTCAGCACTATGGGTTGGGTAGTGTTATAATTGGTGCCTCAGCACTACGGGTAGGGTAGTGTTATAATTGGTGCCTGAGCACTACGGGTAAGGAAGAGGTACATCAGGTGCTTGGCACTAGTGGGTACAGTTGTGTTACATGTTGTGCTGTGGCACTAGTGTGTACAGTTGTGTTACATGTTGTGCTGTGGCACTAGTGTGTACAGTTGTGTTACATGTTGTGCTGTGGCACTGGTGTGTACAGTTGTGTTACATGTTGTGCTGTGGCATTAGTGTGTACAGTTGTGTTACATGTTGTGCTGTGGCACTAGTGTGTACAGTTGTGTTACATGTTGTGCTGTGGCACTAGTGTGCACAGTTGTGTTACATGTTGTGCTGTGGCACTAGTGGGTACAGTTGTGTTACATGTTGTGCTGTGGCACTAGTGGGTACAGTTGTGTTACATGTTGTGCTGTGGCACTAGTGGGTACAGTTGTGTTACATGTTGTGCTGTGGCACTAGTGGGTACAGTTGTGTTACATGTTGTGCAGTGGCACTAGTGGGTACAGTTGTGTTACATGTTGTGCTGTGGCACTAGTGGGTACAGTTGTGTTACATGTTGTGCTGTGGCACTAGTGGGTACAGTTGTGTTACATGTTGTGCTGTGGCACTAGTGTGTACAGTTGTGTTACATGTTGTGCTGTGGCACTAGTGTGTACAGTTGTGTTACATGTTGTGCTGTGGCACTAGTGGGTACAGTTGTGTTACATGTTGTGCTGTGGCACTAGTGGGTACAGTTGTGTTACATGTTGTGCTGTGGCACTAGTGGGTACAGTTGTGTTACATGTTGTGCTGTGGCACTAGTGGGTACAGTTGTCTTACATGTTGTGCTGTGGCACTAGTGGGTACAGTTGTGTTACATGTTGTGCTGTGGCACTAGTGGGTACAGTTGTGTTACATGTTGTGCTGTGGCACTAGTGGGTACAGTTGTGTTACATGTTGTGCTGTGGCACTAGTGGGTACAGTTGTGTTACATGTTGTGCTGTGGCACTAGTGGGTACAGTTGTGTTACATGTTGTGCAGTGGCACTAGTGGGTACAGTTGTGTTACATGTTGTGCTGTGGCACTAGTGGGTACAGTTGTATTACATGTTGTGCTGTGGCACTAGTGTGTACAGTTGTGTTACATGTTGTGCTGTGGCATTAGTGTGTACAGTTGTGTTACATGTTGTGCTGTGGCACTGGTGTGTACAGTTGTGTTACATGTTGTGCTGTGGCACTGGTGTGTACAGTTGTGTTACATGTTGTGCTGTGGCACTAGTGGGTACAGTTGTGTTACATGTTGTGCTGTGGCACTAGTGTGTACAGTTGTGTTACATGTTGTGCTGTGGCATTAGTGTGTACAGTTGTGTTACATGTTGTGCTGTGGCACTGGTGTGTACAGTTGTGTTACATGTTGTGCTGTGGCACTAGTGGGTACAGTTGTGTTACATGTTGTGCTGTGGCACTAGTGGGTACAGTTGTGTTACATGTTGTGCTGTGGCACTAGTGTGTACAGTTGTGTTACATGTTGTGCTGTGGCATTAGTGTGTACAGTTGTGTTACATGTTGTGCTGTGGCACTGGTGTGTACAGTTGTGTTACATGTTGTGCTGTGGCACTAGTGGGTACAGTTGTGTTACATGTTGTGCTGTGGCACTGGTGTGTACAGTTGTGTTACATGTTGTGCTGTGGCACTAGTGGGTACAGTTGTGTTACATGTTGTGCTGTGGCACTAGTGGGTACAGTTGTGTTACATGTTGTGCTGTGGCACTAGTGTGTACAGTTGTGTTACATGTTGTGCTGTGGCACTAGTGTGTACAGTTGTGTTACATGTTGTGCTGTGGCACTGGTGTGTACAGTTGTGTTACATGTTGTGCTGTGGCACTAGTGTGTACAGTTGTGTTACATGTTGTGCTGTGGCACTAGTGGGTACAGTTGTGTTACATGTTGTGCTGTGGCACTGGTGTGTACAGTTGTGTTACATGTTGTGCTGTGGCATTAGTGTGTACAGTTGTGTTACATGTTGTGCTGTGGCATTAGTGTGTACAGTTGTGTTACATGTTGTGCTGTGGCACTGGTGTGTACAGTTGTGTTACATGTTGTGCTGTGGCATTAGTGTGTACAGTTGTGTTACATGTTGTGCTGTGGCATTAGTGTGTACAGTTGTGTTACATGTTGTGCTGTGGCACTAGTGTGTACAGTTGTGCTACATGTTGTGCTGTGGCACTAGTGGGTACAGTTGTGTTACATGTTGTGCTGTGGCACTGGTGTGTACAGTTGTGTTACATGTTGTGCTGTGGCATTAGTGTGTACAGTTGTGTTACATGTTGTGCTGTGGCACTGGTGTGTACAGTTGTGTTACATGTTGTGCTGTGGCACTAGTGTGTACAGTTGTGTTACATGTTGTGCTGTGGCACTAGTGGGTACAGTTGTGTTACATGTTGTGCTGTGGCACTAGTGGGTACAGTTGTGTTACATGTTGTGCTGTGGCACTAGTGTGTACAGTTGTGTTACATGTTGTGCTGTGGCACTAGTGGGTACAGTTGTGTTACATGTTGTGCTGTGGCACTGGTGTGTACAGTTGTGTTACATGTTGTGCTGTGGCATTAGTGTGTACAGTTGTGTTACATGTTGTGCTGTGGCACTGGTGTGTACAGTTGTGTTACATGTTGTGCTGTGGCACTAGTGTGTACAGTTGTGTTACATGTTGTGCTGTGGCACTAGTGGGTACAGTTGTGTTACATGTTGTGCTGTGGCACTAGTGGGTACAGTTGTGTTACATGTTGTGCTGTGGCACTGGTGTGTACAGTTGTGTTACATGTTGTGCTGTGGCACTAGTGGGTACAGTTGTGTTACATGTTGTGCTGTGGCACTAGTGGGTACAGTTGTGTTACATGTTGTGCTGTGGCATTAGTGTGTACAGTTGTGTTACATGTTGTGCTGTGGCATTAGTGGGTACAGTTGTGTTACATGTTGTGCTGTGGCACTAGTGTGTACAGTTGTGTTACATGTTGTGCTGTGGCATTAGTGTGTACAGTTGTGTTACATGTTGTGCTGTGGCACTGGTGTGTACAGTTGTGTTACATGTTGTGCTGTGGCACTAGTGTGTACAGTTGTGTTACATGTTGTGCTGTGGCACTAGTGGGTACAGTTGTGTTACATGTTGTGCTGTGGCACTGGTGTGTACAGTTGTGTTACATGTTGTGCTGTGGCATTAGTGTGTACAGTTGTGTTACATGTTGTGCTGTGGCACTGGTGTGTACAGTTGTGTTACATGTTGTGCTGTGGCACTAGTGTGTACAGTTGTGTTACATGTTGTGCTGTGGCACTAGTGGGTACAGTTGTGTTACATGTTGTGCTGTGGCACTAGTGGGTACAGTTGTGTTACATGTTGTGCTGTGGCACTGGTGTGTACAGTTGTGTTACATGTTGTGCTGTGGCACTAGTGGGTACAGTTGTGTTACATGTTGTGCTGTGGCACTAGTGGGTACAGTTGTGTTACATGTTGTGCTGTGGCATTAGTGTGTACAGTTGTGTTACATGTTGTGCTGTGGCATTAGTGTGTACAGTTGTGTTACATATTGTGCTGTGGCACTGGTGTGTACAGTTGTGTTACATGTTGTGCTGTGGCATTAGTGTGTACAGTTGTGTTACATGTTGTGCTGTGGCATTAGTGTGTACAGTTGTGTTACATGTTGTGCTGTGGCACTAGTGTGTACAGTTGTGTTACATGTTGTGCTGTGGCACTAGTGGGTACAGTTGTGTTACATGTTGTGCTGTGGCACTGGTGTGTACAGTTGTGTTACATGTTGTGCTGTGGCATTAGTGTGTACAGTTGTGTTACATGTTGTGCTGTGGCACTGGTGTGTACAGTTGTGTTACATGTTGTGCTGTGGCACTAGTGTGTACAGTTGTGTTACATGTTGTGCTGTGGCACTAGTGTGTACAGTTGTGTTACATGTTGTGCTGTGGCACTGGTGTGTACAGTTGTGTTACATGTTGTGCTGTGGCATTAGTGTGTACAGTTGTGTTACATGTTGTGCTGTGGCACTGATGTGTACAGTTATGTTACATGCTGTGCTGTGGCACTAGTGTGTACAGTTGTGTTACATGTTGTGCTGTGGCACTAGTGTGTACAGTTGTGTTACATGTTGTGCTGTGGCACTAGTGTGTACAGTTGTGTTACATGTTGTGCTGTGGCACTGGTGTGTACAGTTGTGTTACATGTTGTGATGTGGCATTAGTGTGTACAGTTGTGTTACATGTTGTGCTGTGGCACTGATGTGTACAGTTATGTTACATGCTGTGCTGTGGCACTAGTGTGTACAGTTGTGTTACATGTTGTGCTGTGGCACTAGTGTGTACAGTTATGTTACATGTTGTGCTGTGGCACTGGTGTGTACAGTTGTGTTACATGTTGTGCTGTGGCACTAGTGTGTATACCAAGCACTTAATACACTGGGCAAATAATTGACTCGTAATATAATACAACCATATATTGTAACTACTACATTGATGGATTATTAAAACATTTTCCAGGAACTAGATAAGATTAGTAGCAAACTTCAGAAAAAAAATGTATTGATCATTGCTGTGTGCATGCAACCAATAATTAATAACTTCACATTTGTAATGAATAATGCGACCCTGACATACCTCAGTCAAGGTCATCCGCAGGTAAGTTAGATTTACTGCACCTACTGGTCCTCATTCAAAATACATAGAAGTTTTATAACGTGTGCTAAGATTCTAAAGTCATAATTAGACCCTACCAGGTAAACCAGTCTACTAAAGACATCAAAGACACCTGTTGTCGTACCTGAGCTATTTTAAACAACCACAGGTGGAATGACAACAGACATGGATGACAGACATCAATCAGTCGTGGATCACGTTGCTATACACAGATCAGGCGACCGCAAACCAACAACAGATCGCCACACGCATGGAATGTTGCATCACCATTACATGTTCACAAAACAAAGGTTACTGTTGCTAAACTATTATCGTTGTAAATAGTACACCGATCAATGGAAATGAGAGAACTAGTGTTGTCTTTCTTGAAAATAAATGATAACCTCTCAAATAAAATGTATTCAGCCACAGAGCAATTATTGCTCAGACTATTTGTATACAAATATCCATCAATGTCTATAGCTGGGTACTCATTCAAACGAGTGGGTAAACGAACTTGTCCAAAGTTCAAAATGGTAGCACAGGATTCAAACCCAGTTTCTCTCAGTTGAATCGTGTGTTCTAACCACTGCGCCACTGCACTCCACTTCAACCTCTCTGACTGGTTTGTAGCAGATCTGACATTTTCAGGGCCTCCAGTCCACAAATGTGCTGACCCAGACTGCATTTGGCGGTACCACAAGTATGTGGGTTTGTGCATGGGTCAAAAATATTTAGCACAAGAATTTGTAACTGCTTACAAAAGCTGCCTTCTCCACTACAGTTACAAGGGTTACCCTGATCAGATGTGCCACACAAACCACAGACTCAAGTCAATTACCTGATAAAGGGGTTATTTTAAAATGTACAAGTGAAAATAATAAAACCTAATTAAAAAAATAATAACACTAATATTAGTGAGATACAGATGACACCAATATCATCGGAATCTTGAGCTTCTTGGCACAGCAAAACCAACTGATTAGGTAATAAGGAGGACAGAAGCTACCAGTATATTATACAGATATATATCTTCAGATGGCATTTTTATTGAATGACATCAACTGACATTATATTTCTGGTGATTTAACACCGACAGTGCAGTGGTATAGCAACTTAGAATTAAACAATATTTACCCTACCACAGCAACTGAGGAATTGAGTAAATTACAACTAGATATAGGATCACACAAATAATAATATGAAAGGGGACGGTGGTTCGATTCCACCTGCCGCCATTTCGAAACTTTGTCAATTTCATTCACCTCACATTGCCTGTATCTTTCAGAAGAGACACTATAAGACATTGGTCCCTTCTAGCTGATGTTTGCCAGTGGCTGGAATTGCTTCCTGGTCGGGTGTGTGAGAGACACCAAGCAGGCAGTACACGTAGTTGGTATCATTGAACCCATTCACAGTGTGTCACCTTGACTGCGCGTTTGCAGTGTGATCTATTTCAGCTTTGAAACTATCCTTTAATAAGTGATTGTGGCAATGCAGAATATACCTTAGCCTCAAGGATAAAGCTGACCACAGATAAAGAACAATTGTAACGTTCACGGGTTATTTATAGATAACAATCTATGACAAACACATTTGTAACTGAGAATTGATATATTTATACGTGTTTGCTTCACTGCATTTAAGCATTGTTACAGTAGGTCAATGGACGGAAGTGGTCAATTCACAAGATTACACAAAACATTATTGTTTGATTTGAAATGAAATGGTGGTCAGGTGAATATATTGCATGCATAAATCATAAAAGTATGACAAGTCAGATTTTTAATTAAAATATGCATTTGGAATCAATTAAATATTACTGTATAATATCATTAAACAAAAGTCTAGCTCCCATATTATGGACATGCTTGCCTGTATGAAAAATGTTCAATAACAAAATAAATGTATAAATGCTGTACAACTACAAACTTTACATAATGCAGTTCACTGGAGTCAATCATTACTGAAAATCTTGACAAAACACACAGTGCGACACATGAAAATAAGCAGTCCGCTAAAAATAAAACATTAACTATTCCTGGCGCAGAAGATAAACATTTCACAAGAGCTAGGCACATTGAACTGACCACTGCGACTGAACTATATATAATATATATACACTAATTAATTATCTTGTACTGAGAAAACGTAAGTTTTTGAAATTACATTAATTTTGATTATTGGAATGAATATTCATCTGAAGTTGTTAATAATTCCAAGTGCTATATTTCCACAAATATAAAGTAGGCCACAAGTGAGATTTACATTTGATTTTTTATCAAACTTAAGCTCTGAATTTGTTGTTGTCTTTAATTAATTTTGATCATTAAAACAAATATTCACCGAAAGTTATTTAATGTTTCCATTTTAATTGTAACTACATAGACCTCTGAATTTGGTTGTGACTTTTTCCTGTGACTTTACTTTCTGTGAATTTCCCTGTGTCTTTGTTTGCTACATTCATTTTCAACTGAGATTTCAGCAGTATCTGGGCAACATTCTTAGGCTTAGTGGATTTGCAATACTTCTTCTGCTAATGAGGATGCTGTGCATTTCTATAAATATGATTCCAGTGTTATAAGTATTTTGTGCTATGCATGTCCATACTAAATTACTAATAGTCCAATGCCTAACGTTCAATAAAGAAAAAGGCCACAAACTCTCTCATGCCTTAGCCACCTTAACCAGCTTAGCCATCAACTTAAGCACCTAATTAATGGAAACATATACTTTTAAAACACTACCTTTCTATTTGTGGCACAGCCTTCTGGTGGGTATTTTATGGTACTAGTAGTGTTTTTATTCATTCATCTTTACTAAAATAACTGACCTCATGTATCTTCTAAGCAAGTTGTTAAATAAATTATGAAACACAGTCAGAAAAACTTTGCACTAAATGCAACATTACTTCACACTCGCAAATGGGAATAAATAAGACCCACATCGCGATAAACAAGTCTTTGGGTGGCAATTTCACAAACGCAGCAACCAGTGGAAGTTTATTACTAGCGAGAAAGCAACCTGATCATGACAAATTTCTGTAGATACTGTTAATGTATTAGTCCAGTGGGGATAGTTCGTTTTTACTGCTGGCCATTTGCCATAAACCTGGCCACTTTAGGGCTGGTTCTTGTCTGCAATGAAGGTCCCAATGGTGACTGGCCAACATAAATCAACGCAACAATCACGTTGTGGTGTTCTACAGCCTGGTTATGATGGCAGTCAAGGATATACGGTCTCACACAAAAACCCATACCCACTGGTACACCAGTCTGAGTGTTGGTATATATTTAGAAATCCCAAGAGCGGAATATAACTGAACCATGCAGATGACATCAACACTAAGTTACCCATGTCTTCTCATCAAAGGCTTTGCTCCAATCTCACTCGCTAGACATTTCTATTACTCACTGCTATGTATAGAAATCCCAAATGTGAAATATTTTTGATAAATGTAAACATAATAAGGGCATGAGCATGCAGTGTGGGCGTTAGACGAGAGATGGAAGTAATGAAGGCTCCACTGTACAACAGAAGAAATGACTTGCCACCTGGCAAAAGCTGAAAACAGCTGCCTCTTTGGCAAGTTTGACCAGATTGTCAGATTCAAGCGAACAATCAACAAAAGTGCTTGCACTGCACTAGTGGAAATGTAAGAAAATGTAAACACTGGAAGCATTTGATTTTGAAAACAAATGGGTGACGGTTTCGATTTTCAATTGTTTGAATTTTTTTTAAACAATAAACAATTAATTATCAGTTTAAATAATGCATCGCTGGGATGATCATATCAGCAAGTTTGTGTTCAGTTTTGTAATGATTGTTAACTGTTTTCAAAGCTATTAAAGGCAAGGTAATTTTATGTTGATTAAAGGCCCGTTAATTCTCTGTTTATATACTGTATCATAAAAGTGTACAGTTATGGAAGTACTATTAAGTTAGTACTACTGACTGACACAGAACTTTGGAGTGAAGTCTGTTTCCATGCTTGCCAGCCATAGTAGCATTCATTGGTATACCCACAACACAAGGTATCGTGTCACTGTCAATTGCATTCCAGAATCAACCCTCAATTCCAATACTGGAATTCTTTTAGAATTGATAAGAATTACAATTAACAAAATCGAATGACCCTGCATGGCCCACAATGTCAGTCTCTTGGTCAGTCCAGATGCCAGGCAATGACCAGTCCAGAGTCTTGCTTGTGTTGCCTTGAACAGTGGAAGTTCATTACAGATCTAGGGTTGGAATCAGGTCACACCTGTTCTCTCCCTTTCCCTCCTCACTGCAGTGGTGAAATACACATGCCCCTGTAGACCAACCACTCTCGCTGACTGCCAACCATGGCGAGGTCTCTGTTGCATTAAAGCAGCTTTCTCAATGGGTTTACCTCATCACGAATAAGGTTCTTTGATGTCCAGATACATCTACTGTGTGAAGAGTTTAAATAATTATATTAAATATCCTGTTTGTTTATTAAAAAATATAGTGCGTATATTTGATTAAATGGTCAAAATAATTGATTTTTATCGTTACATAGAACAGGTAACCTGCCGAAGCGAACTGCTGAACAAACATTTACTAATTTGGCCTCAACCCACTGAATTTGTCAGTTACAAGTTTTTGAGAGAGAGAGAGCAAAGAAACATGATTCAACATTAATCGTACATTGCATTTACATGAAAATTCTATTTTTAAAACACCTGAACTGAATCTGGGGTAAGAAATAAATATTTGTTTGATGATTTTAACAAAACTACATTAACACATAGTCCTAATGTTGCTAGCATATTGTTGAATACACTATGTTGGTTGGTTTTTTTACAAAAAGAATTTAAAATGACAAGATTGAAAAACTCAAATTGAGGAGGCGCCTTTAAAGACAAAGTGAAATGAAATTTTAAATGTCTTTGAAATTTCACATTAAATTTAATACTCTTGTCAAGTAATGTACCAAATATGAAGCCTGTTCATTGCGAACTCATGTCACCAAGCCCACTCAAACATGGTTATTTACGTGTCACAGCCTGTCAGATGTTGCCGACATCACCACAGGCAGGGCCGCTGAGCATGCCCCATTCCAGTGGCAGTGCAGCCTGTTGTTTCAGATTGTACATGAAATTATAATCACGTAATTTTATATTTTTGATATCACCATAAAGATAATATTCTTACCTACAAGTTTGTCACTGGATGTACACAGGAATTGTGTTAACTTTTTGAGTTATCGCTGCGAATGCTCAACCTTGCATGACATCCACTGAAGGGTATACATTGCAGGATTAAGCATTCACGATGTTCAAACGGCAATAACACAAAAACAAATCCTGGGTACTTACAGTAACAAACTTGTAGATAAGATTATTGGCTTTACTGTGATATCAAAAATATTAACTCCCATTGCAAGTTTGAGCTTTCGTAATTTTCAAACAGCAATAACTCAAGAAGTAAACAAAATTCCTGTGTGCATCCAGCAACACATTTATAGGTAAGATCTTTACGGCGATATAAAAATATTAAATTCTGCGACTGCAATTTTAGGTATGGCCTGAAACACAAACCTGCGTAGATGCGCGCCATGCTAAATCCTAGCAGCGCTACTTGCAGTGATGTCACAATGACCGCTCGGTGTCGCAACAAACTGGGCAGAAAATGTATAGATAAGCGCGACCAAAAGGGGCCTTGAAAAGGATGACGGGGGTGGGGGTTGAAAAATTAGCTGAATATCAGGACACTATTTCTAGATTATATTTCATTCAAATTTGGAATAAAAAAGGTTCATTTCGCTTAGTCTTTAAGTCAACCACACACAGTCCACCGACCTCAGACTTGACCGGTGGTCAGCCACCCAATGCGACTAGACCTTCATGCAATTTCATCTCTCTGCAATGGCCATTTGGGAGCGGTTATAGACTGATGGAACTTGAAACTGCAACACTCCCCAAAACTATTTAGACATTGGTTCTGCCTCTGACTCCCGAATTGTATGCCCTGGTCAACTTGGGTTTGTGTTTCTGTGTCCATACAACCATATAACTGAATATATCTTGTGTGTGATTTATAATTTAGAAGATGGGGTACACCTGTGTAGAGGGAGCACCTCTTGTATACAGCCAAAGTACCTAGAGCTTGCATGTCATGTAACAAACAAGGGTACTTCAGGGGTCGACTTGGAAAAAGACATGAATGTGCCATTCGGCCACATCAGAGATAGAACTATGCACCTTTACGAAAATTGATGTGTGCCAAATCAGTTGATAGTATGATCGCTTAAATAACCTGCTAAATGTGAACATTACATTTCTTTAACATTACATGTAATCATGTTATTATTTAACTTATTTTGAATTCTATTCAGGATTGCCTACGCGACATATTTCTGGATAACAAATACATAACCATCAATATAAAAGTGTTCAGACATGTACAGGATTTTTTTCAAAATCTGTACCGTTACAAAACTAGATATATTCTGGGTAGGTGTGCCCCATTTTTCATGGACTGGTCATGCTACTACAGTCTACTGCCCCAAGGATAGGGAGATTCTAACTGAAATACGATGCAGCAGTTTGTGACATTGAGTGACAACGATTTACATACGAGAGAGCGCCAACTAAAACTATTCAAAGAACCATGTTGATTAAACATTAAAAAACTAATTGATACACGGATGAACAGCCTCACTCAGTCTGTGGTTGAGACTGCATCGGTGCAGTCTTTTGAGAGGAAATTAGATTATAACTTGTGGGAAAATCACCCAATTAAATTAGCCCAATTAAAGTATACTATACAGTAAGACTATTCCATGTATGACTAGAAGATAGCATTGTCTTTTTTTCCAAAGTTGATGACCCAAGGTGACAGGGGCATTTGTAATGTACTATTTGTGAGCCTTGGTGATGGAGGCATGACTCATAAACATGCTTTAAATTTTTTCTTTCTTTTATAATGCACTCCAAGTGTAATATTTAGGATACATGAATTAAAAATACATGCATATAGTGTACATGTATGGATGGATATCATTTTGTATAGACATGAATGGATTGCACTTTGTTCAGCAAAAGTTGAAAGTTGACGATGGGCAATAATATGGTGTCAATGGCAACAAACGCTATTCACAGTGCTCGACTTATTATATAATTTATATAATTAAGCTTATAAACAAAGACAGGCAATGGGTTTGCAAGGCACAAGGGTATTGATTAGACTGTTCTCAGTGTCCAGTCATCAATGTAAGATGTAATTTAAATAACTCCATTCAAACCGGAGTACTATTTGGGCCTCAAAATGTGCTAAAGCGTAAGACGCAATATTTTTATAGAGTAAATATGCCTGGGATGATGTGGAATTATTTAATTATCACATCAACACGTCAAATTTAGGCAAAACTATAGTTAATAACGGCAACATCGAGGTGGGCCCAGATTCTACACAAGTGCCCCGCAATTTTCTTAAACACGTTTTTGTATGCATCTTTTGGGCATATGCGGAAAAAACGTATGCAGCATTCCAGCATAGTAGGTATCATTGACACATTTCCGAGCTGCAAGGGAATCCCTGGTACATTGATACTATATACCATTCAATCAACTGTATATAATTATAAGTAATGGCAAGTTCTTACAGCACAGTATCCAGGACTGCTCAAAGCGCTTTACACTTTACTCCCTGGCAGACCTGTTCAACCAAATGCCATCTCGACTGCTCTGGGAAGCATTCGGCCATGCTGCAATTAATGCGCAGTCTTCATAAATACATAAATATCCACTATTGTCTATAGCCAGGTCCACACATTTAGTTGAGTGAATTGGAGTTTGAAACAGTGGCACAAGATTCGAACTAGGTTTTCTCGTTTGAGTCCGCTGTTCTATCCACTGAGCCACTGTGGACATAAGGACTAGTTACACAATTTTGTGCCAAATTCCTAGGAATAACAAATGCCCTTTTCCCCGCAGTACCAGGAGTTCCAATATATGGAGAGAAGTCTGCATACTGGAAGATAAACCAACGCAAGTGTTCTCAGGGCTGGAACGTCTGTGGACATCACATTCACAGACTGAACCTTACGAAGCTAAAAGTGTTGAGAAAAATGATCAGATTACTGGTAATTTATTTTCATTACTTTTTGACAGCTGTTAAAATGTGTCCATTTAGATATTTGTAAATTTTAAAACATTTTCTGTTCCTCATATATGATCTACTAATATTTATTATGCATACATGTTCTTAATTGTTTTAGTTAATACTAGAATAAATATATATGTTTAAGGTTTAATGCCCAACTAATTGCATTTAATAAGCCGAAAACATATTTGTACAATATAAATGTTTTGCCCAAGAAACATTAAAATTACATACACACGCATGCACGCACGCACGCACGCACGCACGCACGCACGCACGCACACATACACACACACTGTGACACACACTCTCACGCACACACACACAAAAAACAGTCAAATAAAAATCACCAGCTATTGTGGAAGCAGAGGGATCCTGAAATTGCTCTTTAAAAGTGGGATGAAATACAACTGACTGAGCACACTTCCTGCTAATAATTACCACCCTTGGCTCGAGTGAATGATTCCAGGTAACGAAGCAGATGTAGTTGCTTTAAATGCAGTCTTCATGGTACATTGTTTTGTGTTAAGTGCAATAACTGATTGCACATTAAAATGTGAATTATCTTTAATGAAAAACGTAATATCAGTGTAACTGTACGGGTGTGAAACAGGAAATGAAAGTGACAACTGAAGATTGGCCACATTCATTTCAAGTGTCTAAGGAAGATCCTGAACATCAGATGTTTGTATGTGATATCACACAAAGACATCCAAACGGGAAGGAAAAGAAGATCAGTGTGAACGTCTTAGCCAGATACCCATCTGCCTGTCTTCAAGACTGGCAGATGACTAGCCAAGATGGGTACCCAGGTAATTACAACTGATAACACTGGTGGAATTTAAAAGTGGCCAGCTGGCCAATAGATTAACTAATAGTTCCAAGTCTAGGGGCCCACACTAATGATTATCATTGGCACAACTGGTAGTAAAACGAATCAAATGGATTCGTATTAATTTAAAAGAATGACCCAAATGACACTTTTTGACAATGAAAAAACAAAACTGGCCCATAATGGCTACAGGTGATTGATGTAAACGGCTTCCACACAAGCCTTTTGTGTGCTAAAATGCATACTTTTGATTAATTCACGAGAGGCAAAGAATTATTTCTGGCTAAGCTGCTGGTGGAGGTCAAGAAAAGAAAATTTATGTATTGGGTATGTGGTCAGAAAACAATGTACATGACCACTGTCTAACTGTGCTAACATGGACACCAGAAGGGAACTGGAAAGAGGCAAACAGCTGTTAAGAAAGAAAGCCAATTACCAGGGATGAAAAATGTGTCCTGAAAGTAGCCAAACAGGTAACAGAAGAAACTGGAGAAACAGGCTTTAGCCAGTAATAATTTGTGCAAGTCTTGAATTAATTAAACTGTGCCCTTTTAGCAGGCAAACAGCTTGCATGGAAGCCAATCAAATCAATCACAGCCATTGTTAGCTAGTTTAGTTTATTTCAATGATGAAGCAGCATCATATGAGCCATTTATTTATTTATTTTATTTATCCATTCAATTTTTAAAAGTTGTGCCAATTATAGTCATGAATGTGCACCCCTAGACGTGGAACTATTAGCTAATTTAGTGGCCAACTGGCCCCCCTCTAAGTGCCACACATCTTATCAGTTGTAATCATCAGTCTTAGCCAGTCATCTGCCAGTCTTGAAGATGGGTAGACAGGTCTCTGGCTAAGCCCCTGTGAATAAGGTGGACTGTACAGCCTCATGGGCCATGAGGTGAATAGGTACGATAATGAAAACAGATCTAACTTGTTGGACACAAAATGGAACTTCCTAATTAATACCTTTCACAGTTTAATATGAAACAACATCTCGCAGTTTCCGCTCATCAGTGGCTTGTGGCATTATCTTACTGATTTTGTGCTGATTAGACTTCCGGGAATTATGCTGCATTACGTAAACATTTCATTACTAATTAGGCCTGATTTGTTTCAGTTGTCCACTCAGATGACAGCATTGATCAGCATCTGATTTATCTTTCCACTAGAGGATGCTATACAAATCTTTCTATGAATATACATAATAAAATACACAGAGTAAGAATCACTATTTGTAAAGAGAATATATGCAGGCACTATTTTCTTACTTAGTTAAATACAATCATATTTTGTGTACATGTATGTCAAATTCAACTGTTCTATATTTATACAATTATTTCAATACAGTTAAGTTGAGTTAACATCACTGATAATGACTTTTAAATGTTCAGTTTTAAACCCATTTTACATCTACAAATTCTGTAAAACATTCACTTTTATGAGATATATTTGTTCAATTGGCCAAGAAAACACATTATGTCCTGTCTTCGATGACAACCATTTTACCACTATTTCCTCATGCATAGACACCAGGTGGATTGTATGTTTTGTGTTGCATCTGAAAGGAACCCGTTTCAACTTTCCTTTTGTTGATCATTACTACTGTAATGTATCTGCACATGGCAAGTTTATGGTACTTGTACTCGACATAATGTACTGGGAATTATACTTGATCAAAATTCAAATACATATGTACTTTTACCAAAACCCTAAATATATTTGCTGGTCAACTCAATCAACCTACTATGACCAATGATTCAATTACAGTATAACTTTGATACATGTATATAATACTATGTAGACATATGTACAAAAGGGTGAAGCCATTGAGTCCTATCCACCCTTTTAGCAATTTTATTGTTTCCACTTTTGTTACATACAACTATTTGCCTGTGTGTTTATAGAAATTAGTAAAAATGTAAAAAGGTACCTTTTCTGCACTCAATAGTTGATAACAATTCCATGAGACATGTGAGATGTGCATTATTAACCCCACGGCTGTTACAAAGATAATGTCAACTTACGAATGCATTCAGATAGTCTATTTACATCTAGCTTAATGATTACGATTGACAAGTCGCCGAATCCTATTAATACAGAATATTGCAATTAGCAACAGGTATTACCAGGTATAGTTATAAATGCCATGCAATAAAACTGCAGAATTAACTTAATTGATTTAAACATTATGCAAACGTTGTATCCATTCAATGAAAGGGAAGTAATGATTTATTCAATGAGATTACAAAACTTGCCAGCGCCAATAAAACACATTCGAGAACATCTATATCACTAACCACGACATCTGGAAACATGACACATCATGATTCTATGCTTAACTGGACACCTCTTTTATTTTTTACTGTTATTTGTATCAAAAAATCACAATATTCAGGGCCACAGAAAAAGCTTCCATTCAGTGTGCAGAGAGACAGTCAATTAACTGTTGACTCACTGACCACTGTGGGTCAACTGGATAACAGCCCCCATTGACCACTGTGAACTCACTCAAGCCATTCTAACAGGTAACACAATAGCCACACACCTGAGCCAGCAACTAATGGCACACGCATTCATGTACATATGTATCTACAAGATTATTGCACGACTGAATGCACATACAACCATACAGACATACTCATGTATATATATATATATATATATATATGTACACTTATAATTCATAGCAGAACTCTTGTCATATACAACATGCTGACAATGCAACCCATACTAGACTAACTAGAATCTTGTCTCACCATGTGATGACGCGTTCATTCACATGTACATATTATTGTATGTTCTTCTGCCAAAAACTTGAAAAGGCAATTTCGTTGAATTGCAACACTGTATTTCATTTGCAACAAATACAGGCAGAGTGCAAAAAATGTTGTATGAAGTTAGAGCAGGTTTAGATTCCTTCTTCATTCAGCTGATGCTTCAACCAGGTTTTCAATTGGTGTAATTTAATTCCACCCACCCCCTTGTTTCTAGGTATTTATTTTTATTTTTATTATTCTTCCTACCCACAAGCATAAATCTGATGAGGTCATTTATTTAATGCTCAGAATGGATAACATTATGCAGGTTTCAAATGACATTCCTCCTGTCTGAGTCTATAGATGGTAATGCACACACACCATGGTCCGTGCCATACTACTGAGATTTGAACTGTTGTTTGAGGGTCTAGCATTATTCATGAATCCAAATATTTAGTTAATTTTGTGTTGCAAATAGAAAAAGCTGGAAAGTACTGTTTTCATCAACTATAGTTGTGGGTACTTAAATTATAAATGCACATTTTGTTAAATACTTAAATAAAAACTTTTAAGTTGTGAGAAAAAATTTAAACAAACAAATAAAATTGTATTAAAAAATATTTTGTATTTAAAATAATTAATAAACAAAACAACATGTGTATGCTGACATATAATTGCGACTATGGCTTGTGTATGGGACAGGTATAGTAACGTACACTGGTGCTCCTTGTCCATGCATGTCTAACCCTGTTCTGGCCTAGTCTAGCCTAGCCCCCGGTATGTTACGGGGAAAGCCGGGAATCAACACTGACAACACAGCAAAGCCAAAAGCCGGAGGGAAGACTAGAGAAGCTGTGTTTAGGATACCTCAATAATGTTCAGGTACAGATTTCTAAGCAGCCGAGTCGCGCTATCATTCAACGCACTTGCTAGCACATATCAGTAGGTAGGCTATAAATTACGAACTTCTGGGATAGCCCCTCCTCCGTAGCACCGGCGTAGTAAATCTATCCACCCCGTCCCCGGCTTGCCGACTCGATCGATCAGCGGTCGGGCTAGACACAGTCCCGGTGTACCGTTACGCAAATCGACACTTACCTAGCGTTGTTTTTAAGTCCAAGTCTTCTAGTTTGTACTTTTGTCTGAAATCCACTTCACCTTCCGTATTGTTTGTTTCTGACGCTGGAGTCGTCGATTCCGAACGAGGATTGCTATTTTCAGGGCGTATCCGGTTACGGGACCGGGCAGGCACGCCGGCAGAGTTTCTCGGGGAAGTCATAGCGACCGGCCGCGTCCCGAATAAAACTAGCGTTTTGTCGTCCGACCAACGACTTGACACGCTTGTAAATCCGACAGCGAACCGTGTGTTGCTAGTTGAATGTGTGAAGCGAATAAGTCGTGCCTAGTCCGTGGCGAACACATTGGTATTTAGACGGCGACGTGATTCCATAACAGACCCAACTCTGTCTGAGACCCACTACTCAGCCTCCGTCAAACGTTGCCAACTACGCTATAAATACGGCCAATGAAATCCGCGATCTCGCGGCTATATTACTTTGCACAAATCTCTGTCGCGTAACGCACCGAACAATGCATAATTACTATAGCCCCAGGCGTTTGGCAACCTATCGTGCGGCATATTCAGTGTAATCAATCTAACGATGACATTCCTCTTTTCTATAAGAATAAACTTAAAAAAATTAACGATTACGTCGAATTAATTCACGAATTAAATGGAAACTCATTAAAACAGACTATAGTGGCGAATTTGGGGGATAGTGCGTTGACCTATGGCCCCCTTTGACAATGTTTTCTTTAATTGTTTCCATATAACCTGTTATGGTACTATTCATTTTTGCGTGGGAAGCTAATGGGTTATTAATTAATTTTAACACCCCTTTTGGTCCCTCTTTTACTAAATGAATGTGACTGTTAAAAAACGTCTAGATAAGTTCTGATCTACGGTGGCTGGCGATATAATTATTAATTATAATCACAAAGAAAGCCCTAGGCTGGGGTGCAATGGGTACGTATGCAACCCCTGAGGTAAGAGTTCCTCTTTAATAAACAATAGGTTGAGGTGGCGTGCAGGGGTGGACACAGAGAGGGTAGTCTAGGGGGGGGCATAAACCTCCAATTACACCCGCCCTCTTGAGGCTCGCAAAACATGCACCTCCAGGTTCCCCAAAAACCTTCAATTGCACCCCGAGGCTTGCTAAAACACACCACCAAAAACCCATAATTACACCCCTCCCTTTGACACTTGCCAAAACGGGGGTACATTCCGAAGATCTGGGGGCACGTCAGGTTAGAGCGGGCATAGCGCGGGCACATTCGAAAAGTCTAGGGGGCACGTGCCCCCAATCCCCCTGAATGCCCCTATGGGGCGTAGTTTGAATTTTTGGAGTGTCGAGGGGGTGCATTTGGAGGTCTGAAGGGGGGTGCAGTTTGAGTTTTTGGGAGCCTCGTGGGGGGCGCAGGAATGAAGGAGTGCATATGGACATGTTTGGGAAGATTCAAGAGGGTGCAGTTGGAGTTCTCAATGGCCAGGGTGCGGTTGGAGATCTCAATGACCAGGGTGCAGTTGGAGATCTCAATGGCCAGGGTGTGGTTGGAAGTTTTTTAGGAACCTGCAGTCGCAGGTAAAAACAATCCCAACACAAAATCAGCCACGCGATGGGCCTGCGAAGCGATACTGGTACCAACGTATGGAACCGAAAAATATGAAGTTTATACATTAGAGTCTGATCAGATCTGATCATTCGGGAAACCACTTATAAATAATAATTGACGTTATTGAAATCAGAGCCCTTTGAAAAACGTTTTTTTCAACCCGGGTCAATCTGGAAAGGTTTGACCGACGAACCCTTTCTTACCTCAAGTTCTTACCTCAAGAACGGTCAATAATTGCTCACGAGTGAGCATTGAGACCATCTCAAGATTTTGTTTTCTGTAGTTGTTTTCCAATTTCTCTTTTGGCTTTCTCTGTTTACTTTGGTGCTATTGGTGTTATTGTTTATGCTCAGGGGTGCGTTTCCACTTGGCAAGCGAACGCAACACGACTTAGAACGTTTTAGGAGGGAACCGAAAAGTTGAAAACCCTTCTCTTTGAACAAGCTAATTTTATAATATTCATGTTACTTGTTGTTACCTTATGTTATGATATTATAAATGTTTTGTAATGCGCTATCATAGGCGTCGGAACCGGACAGGTGTTGGTGCAGTGTCTTTTTTAATGTAGGGGCACGGGTATAGGGTTATTCCCCACCCCATTATTTCAGCAAGATGGGTATGCATTTGGAGGGTTTTGGTGAGCCTCAAAGACGGGTGCAATTAGAGTTTTTTGTGAGCCTCAGGGGATGGCGCAGTTGAAAGATTTTGGTGAGCCTCAGCCCCCAATATCCACCTTGTTCCGACGCCTATGACTTTACATCCACGCATGTACACACTGTGTTTTTATTATTTGTAGACACGGCTGTTTCTAATTTCAATCAATGATGTGATAGCTAAATAAATTTGATATTCCAATTACAGGCGACAGAATGTGGTGAACATTGGGGATTGAGGCGTAACAAAACCTTACAACTGCACCCCTGCCATTGAGGCTCGCGAACAATTCCTCCAACTGCACCCCTCCCATTGAGGCTCAAGAACAATCCCTCCAACTGCACCCCTCCCATTGAGGCTCACGAACAATCCCTCCAACTGCACCCCTCCCATTGAGGCTCACGAACAATTCCCCCCAACTGCACCCCTCCCATTGAGGCTCACGAACAATCCCTCCAACTGCACCCCTCCCATTGAGGCTCACGAACAATTCCCCCAACTGCACCCCTCCCATTGAGGCTCACGAACAATCCCTCCAACTGCACCCCTCCCATTGAGGCTCAAGAACAATCCCTCCAACTGCACCCGTCCCATTGAGGCTCACGAACAATCCCTCCAGCTGCACCCCTCCCATTGAGGCTCACGAACAATTCCCCCAACTGCACCCCTCCCATTGAGGCTCACGAACAATCCATCCAACTGCACCCCTCCCATTGAAGCTCAAGAACAATCACTCCTACTGCACCCCTCCCATTGAGGCTCACGAACAACCCCTCCTACTGCACCCCTCCCTTTGAGGCTCACGAACAATCCACCCAACTGCACCCCTCCCATTGAGGCTCAAGAACAATCCCTCCAACTGCACCCCTCCCATTGAGGCTCACGAACAACCCCTCCAACTGCACCCCTCCCATTGGGGCTCACGAACAATCCATCCAACTGCACCCTCCTTGAGGCTCACCAAAACTTCCGTTGTCGAAATATTGGGGGTAAAACATATCTCCAGCCCCCAAATATATTAGGGGCTCAGCCCCCTATCAAGGGCAACCTCCAACAAGAAGATTGTCCAGACAAACTGGTGCATTTTCAGTTTATTAAACAAGCCAAATTATACGTCAACGACATCTCCCGGTGTCAGACAGCATCGAAGTGGCCAATGAGACTCCGGCAAAAATTTGAAATGTCACCGCGAAAAATCTTCAACAGCATCCTACCTTTCTTCCCAAGTCACATCCGACAGCGGTGTATTGCTGAAGCTCGGGCTCCGCTTCAATTTCACTTCGTTCCGACGCCTATGCACGTTGACACGGGTTTAATTATTTTAATTTTAAAAGATAGTCCAACATTATTTAAAAAAATCATTCACTGCTGCGGTTTTGCCTACAAGCGGAGAGGGTTCTTAACCCCAAGGTTACGATTCAAACTTGGGTCGCCAAGCCATGTTGCGTGGGTTGCCCAGAGTCGGCATGCAGTCACTATATCAGAAGTACCCTGTATTGTCCCGCATGTCGGTAGGGGAGACCGGGACATCATGCATAACGGGGAAACTTACTCATCGGATCTCATTGGCTCATTTTATAATAATTTATAAAACGTGATCAAATTGTTACTAGCACAAAACAAAACGAAACAAAGCTGTTACCTACTTTCCAGTTAAATTACTTGGTAATGATATATAACCATCATATACCGTTGGCAGTTTAGGTGTTGTCTTTCACAGTGAGTTCAGCTTTCACCAGAGCGTTTCTCAAGTATGCAAATCCTGTTTATACCATGTAGGTGATTTCCGTAAAATTAGCTCTAATTAGCAGTCGCCTCGACTACTGTAAATCACTCATAAACAATGTTGCTAACAAGGACATAGCTAAACTCCAATGTTTAGCATGCGTAGCCACTCGTTTCTCACCATCACGTACTACCCCGACGTGAAAGGCTGCGCTGGCTTCCGGTTGCGTATCGAATCAAATTAAAGTTAGCCACTATTACATATTGTTCCCTTTTTATACAATAACCATCCTATTTGGGTCAGTCTCCTGCTTGTTCAGCTATCCCCAGAAACCTGACCAGTTCATCTTTTTCAGAACAACTTTTTGTTCCTAAAACCAAGCTTAACATTGGTAAACGTGCTTTCTCTGTAGCTACACCTAAAATATGGAATCAACTCCCTGTCACTTTAAATCATCTGAAACTTTAACTATCTTTCGTTAAAAAAACTCAGGACTTATTTATTTTAAATCACATTCCCACCCTAACCTTCTGCCGTTCCTTGCTCTAATAAAAAAACTCTTGCTCGTCCCTGTTCACGATTTTGCCAAATTCTTGTATGTTGTTGTTGTCAATATTAGTATTAGTTAAATATAATTATATTGGATCCGATGACGTAATATGTTGGTGCAATTCCACCATGTCCATTATGAGTCGTTTCTCACCATCACGTACTACCCCGACGTGAAAGGCTGCGCTGGCTTCCGGTTGCGTATCGAATCAAATTAAAGTTAGCCACTATTACATATTGTTCCCTTTTTATACAATAACCATCCTATTTGGGTCAGTCTCCTGCTTGTTCAGCTATCCCAGAAACCTGACCAGTTCATCTGTTTCAGAACAACTTTTTGTTCCTAAAACCAAGCTTAACATTGGTAAACGTGCTTTCTCTGTAGCTACACCTAAAATATGGAATCAACTCCCTGTCACTTTAAATCATCTGAAACTTTAACTATCTTTCGTAAAAAAACTCAGGACTTATTTATTTTAAATCACATTCCCACCCTAACCTTCGGCCGTTCCTTGCTCTAATAAAAAAAACTCTTGCTCGTCCCTGTTCATGATTTTGCCAAATTCTTGTATGTTGTTGTTGTCAATATTAGTATTAGTTAAATATAATTATATTGGATCCGATGACGTAATATGTTGGTGCAATTCCACCATGTCCATTACGAGTCCTGCTCGATTGTCAGCAGCGGCTGCAGAAACAAAATTTATATACACAGCAGGACTTCTAAATTATATATTCGAATTGTATCAGATTTCAAGTGACATTGGTTCCTATGCCAACATGTAGATAATTGAGTACTAAACCATAGACTGACTTACCAAGTTCAACTATATAATTTTATGTGTGTAACACAGAACGGCGCACTGCTCGCAACAACCACATTTATACAAACGACTATAGTGTCTCGGCGCGACATGTCCAAATTCGTAGCGTACCTCAAGCGTAGACGTCACCATTCTTCTTTTCGTCGCGAATACAGTAGCTAGAAGCAGAATAAGAATGGGTAAAGGAAGAATGTATTCTCGCTAAAGCAGGACTTCTGGAAACAATGTAAAGTGTCTGACAGAAAAGATCAAACAATTAAGCTCGTTCGTCGCCAGTGTACTGAGATGGCAGTATGAACGGATTTTGTGTTCTTGGAGACGTAGGCTATATTTTTGTTACGTGCAAGACAATAACGCTCTCTCTGTACCCCTCGAAGATACCTTGCATACTTGAAGGGGCAGTGAATGTGGCCGGGAATAATTGTGATTATATTGAATGAATAAGAAGTGTTTAAAAACAGCCATAGTCTATACTGTTCGCGTTGAGTGGTGAGCATTTCAAAGGCATGTATAATGTCAGAGCTCTCTGTCTATTAGCCATGATTAATTTTTTTCATTTAGCTGTATATATAGTGAACTTCTTTAATTTCTCCTCAAATTTGCAAGAAGACACGACGAATTAATCGTTGTGTCAAACAGGGGTTGTTTGCACAAAATAATATATATATATATATATAATAATTATATAGTGGATATGACAGTGACACAAACTCAAATTAGAATCGGCTAATTGTCAAAATGTGAATTGTGAAATAGCTTGCATATTTTTTTGCATGTTTCCCTAGTGTAATTCCCCTCACAAACAAGAGATGTGTGTATGTGCGTGCGTGAATGCGTGGTGCGTGTGCGCCTGTGTAGGTGTTCGTGCGTGCGTCCGATCCTGCCTTCTGGTGTAGTTTTGGGGAAACTGAGCAGGCAGAAGAAGACAATAACCATCCGCAATGCATCTGGATAGACACCCAAGATACAGAAACAAGCTACACCCGAAAACAGCGACGTCGAAGACGAATCGTGGCCGTGCGTTGTATGTGGTTTTGTGTATTGTGGAGTTTGCATGTTTAAGGAGACATATTACGAATAGTAATCAACTACACATGAGGTTGGCGGTATCCCAGAATGCCTCTGGTGTGTATTGCAGAAACGGTACAAAACACGGACGAACACTTACAACTAGTACCCTCTACATCAATACACAACATTTCTCCACCTTAAAACAGAACTATTCTAAAGAACCATCTGCGACTAATATAGCAAGCTTATACTAAGAGTAACTGGGTGAATAATCACAAATTCAACTTAACAACTGGTTTGATAGCTCGTGATGAACGCTTGACAGCAGCTGGCGACTGGAGGACAGTCGGTGTTGGTGACCCTAACCCGTTAGGTGCCTTAGGTGCTTGTTCTGTTTGCCCCCCCCCCCCCCCATGACCTACTGGACCGACCGATCGACCGGATCAACCACCACATGCTCTGGCTCGGATGTCACGACAATGGGAGGTGCAATCGCGACATCGCTCCAACCTTCTGGTGTAGTTGGGTGGTCATCATTCGCGACCATGTGGTCCACATGAACGGATCGCCTCCTGTTTCCTGGCAGTCTGACCAAATATGTCAGTGATCCTAAAACTCTGACCACCGTTCCCAGTGTCCACTTCTCCATTCCTCCTCTCATGTTTCTGACTCTCACTCTCTGGTAGACGTCGAACTTGCGAAGGCGTGAATGAGCTCCATCATGCTGTTGTTTCTGCTTTAATTACCGATCTTGCACTTTTGCTTCGAGACTGGGTTTCGTCATCGCAAGTCTGGTGCGTGGCGCTCGGTTCAGGCACAACTCCGACGGCGTTTTATCCTTCATTTTGTGGCTAACGAGTGCGCCAATACCATACTGGCTCGCATCGGTAGCTAATATCAGCTCTTTTCTCTGGTCGTAGTGCGTGAGGATGGTGCAACTCGACAGTACTCTTTTGCTCTGAGTGAATGCTGCCTCACATTCCTCATCCCAGGACCACTTGACCCCTGCCTGAAGACGTCTAAAGAGAGGTTGCAGCATCGAGGACAAGTTGACCATGAACTTCGCGTAATATTGGAGTAGACCAAGGAAACTCTGCAACTCCGTCAAATTGGTTGGCCTTGGTGCCTTTCTGATAGCTTCAATCTTGTCCTGCACAGGCTCAATGCCCTCGGCACTCACGATGTGGCCCAAGTACTGCACCTTCGACTTCAGAAACCTGCACTTAGCTTTGTTCAACTTCACCCTGTTTTGGTCTAGTCGTGCTAGCACCAGATTCAGTGTTTTTAGATGATGGGCCTCGTCTTCACCCACAACGAGAATATCATCTATGAAGCAGATCACATGTTCAATGCCACTCAAGATTTTGTCCATAGTCGCTTGAAAAATGGACGGTGACGTCTTCACGCCATATGCTAGCCTGCGCATTCTGTACAGTTCCTTGTGGGTGTTGATTGTTAGCAGAGGAATCGACTCTTCGCACACTTCCATCTGATTGAAGGCCCCACTAAAGTCAAGAACCGAAAACACATTAGGCGTCTTGTTTGTCTGAGCCAATTTGGTGAACAAATCCTGCGTTGTAGGAAGCGGATACTTGTCATCCTCGATTGCTGCGTTCAACAACTTGAAATCGCCACAAATCCGCACCGACATCTTACCGTTTTTCATTTTTGGAACATTGACTATGGGGCTTGCCAAACGGTACAAAACACGGACGGACACTTACAACTAGTACCCGCTACATCAATACACAACATGTGGCAAGCCTTTTTCAAATAGCAAATTGCGGGAAAATGAATTCAGTGTCAAATGTGCAAGAATTCGGCCCACGAGCAGTGCACACCGGGCTACATGGGGTTCATTTGTCCAAACTATGAACCCGAGAGGACTAGGAAAGTCACATCATATCATGTCTCACAGCAACGGAGACAACATTAGAGTAATGCTTCTCACTGACGATACTTGTTTCAGTATGTTTTATATGCTACCATAATAGGAACTGAGTTGGCTTTGCAGAAATGAGACGACTTGCATTATGCATGATACATGTACTTCACTGCACCAATAATAATAAGATAACTTCTATTGCGCCTAAATCCTTGGAAACCAAGCTCAGAGGCGCATCAAAACAAAAGGATTGGTCAATCTCAAAATCCATAAGTAGTTTTCCAGTTGTCAACAGATGGATCAAGGCGCTAGAGCGCTACGGCGGATAAGCAATGTTGTAAAGATACGTTTTTAAATGACGACGGAATTTCGTAATATTTTCAACTGATCTAACACTAAGAGGGAGCATATTCCAAAGAGTTGGTGCAGCAACAGAAAAAGCCCTAGTTCCAATGTTAGTGTTGACTCTAGGAACAAAAAGTAGGTCAGAACTAGATGATCGAAGCTGGATAGGTATCCTTACAGGAGTAAGCAATGCATGCAAATAAGATGGTTGTTTATTGGACAGTGCCTGGTATGTAATGGTACAGATCTTAAATATTATACGATATCGTACAGGAAGCCAATGCAAAGACTTCAAAAGCGGTACAGAGCGAGAAAAAGGAGGAGATCTTGTAACTACTCTTGCTACACAATTTTGCCATTTTTGGACACGCTGAAGTTGTGTGATATCCTTGCTAGCGATATTATAAAGGAACGAATTGCAATAGTCAAGTCTACTGCTAACAAGCGCTGTTACAATAGTTTTAGCAACAGAAAATGACATATACCGGCGAATACGGCGAAGTTCACGAATATGATAAAAACAGCAGCGACATGTTTGAGATATGTGTTGACGGAAATTGAAGTTACTATCAAAGATCACTCCTAGATTCCGCACCGAGGTTGCTGGCGTGATATACTGATTCAAAATACGCGTAGGGAAAAAACCATCCAGTTTACTACGCTGCATTGGAGTTTCAATAATGATCAATTCAGTTTTATTTGTATTTAATTTCAACTTGCTGTCAGTCATCCAGTGGAAGATATCTTGAAGGCAATCACTAAGTTGGCTAAAGGAGCGATTTGTATCCGGGTAGCCAATGAAATGTAGATCTGAGTATCATCAGCATAAAGATGATGATCCAAGTTATGTCTTTGTATAACAGAGCTTAATGGCGTGGTGTAAAGAGTAAAAAGCAAAGGCCCCACCCTGGGGAACACCAAATAAAGCCGGCAGTGCAGCTGAAAAGCAGTTCCCAATCTTTATAGTTTGATATATATCAGTTAAATATGAAGAAAACCAGCTTAGAGCTGTGCCAGATATTCCGTACCACTTTAATAGGCGTTCAAGGAGAATGCTGTGATCAATCGTGTCAAACGCGGCAGAGAGATCTAGTAAGGTAAGTGCAGTCACTTTACCATTATTAATGTTCAAGTTAATGTCATTATGAACCTTTAAGAGGGTATATACTAGTATTGTCAAGTGCCACAGCAAAGGGGCAATACGTCTACATTTGAGTGTCTTAGAATGCGTATAACATGAAAATTGCGCGTAATCATACTTTGAAAACTGTTTGTTTTAACAGAGTGTAACAGCCTCTTTCGGAGTATTAAACTATTTCGTTTTCGAGTAAACTTTATTATTTGTTGTATTCAATAATAATACATTTATTCGTACTAAAATTGTACAATTCAACTAAATCAATGTATATAAGTTACTGTGTACATAAAACAGTAAGCAATGAGCGCAGCTCGTCAATGGCTAAAAAAGAAGAGCTACCCACATTATTTATATTATGTAATACATCTTTTGCAAATGAGACTCTACATACTAGTTCATCATCCAGCCCCTCCTGGTAGTGGTCTTGAATCATACCATAAAACTGATTAGACTTCATTCGAAAGAATGTCATGGCATCAAGTTTGAATTTGGACATGATATAGTTAAAACTTTTAGACATATATGACCCACTACCTTGAAAGGCTAGATGAGAGAGCATTTTCAAACTGGAGTTACTGCATTTCAAGCAACTCTGCATAAATCGTACCATTCGATTCATAATTTGAATTTGAATCGGTAAACAGTCTGCTAAAAGTGGCACCATATTACAATGCGTGCAAACTGGTAGATTAAACAGTTTTCTGATACCTTTGCGCCACGTAGTATAAAACATATCAATATGTTTGTTTTGCAAGTTCCACAGACATACACCATAGAAAGATGTACAGTACGACATATATAATTGACGTTTTATGTTTATATTACAAAATCCAAAATTAGCAGATAATGCATTTACACGCCATATAAAATCATGACACATATCTTTTACCATAGCCTGGTGAGCGTCAGGACCAATAACGTGGCCTAAATGCAACCCTTTTTTACTATGTTTCACTTTTAAACCATCAAAGTAAAATGGGCAGTCGGTACCACTGCCATATTTAATAAGTTGACATTTTGCCGGGTTGAATTGTAAATCATATTCATATGCAAATTTTAGACATATCACACATTTTGTTCAATGCATATATCGATGGAGCTACCAAAGATATATCATCAGCATAGCCAACAGCACCATAGTACTTATGACCGATCATACAGCCAAAACCAGACATGCAGAGTCTTGTTAACATTTCATCAATGTAGATAGAAAATAAAATGGGGGACAACACCCCACCCTGCTTCACACCATTGGCAGTGGAGAAATGCAATGACATGGAATTGTTCCATGATACATTTAAATGTTGATTAGTGTACATATAAAGTAAACATCTGATTAAAAATGGATTCATTCCTCTATCCATCAGCAAGTTAAAAAGTTTAACATAATTTACTTTATCGAATGCTTTAGTCGCATCTAGTAATAACACGTAAACATCCGATTTATTCTGCTGGAAATAGTTCACAGTCTCCATTAACGCAAATGTACATTTAGCTGTAGAGCTTTGAGGTTTGAAACCAAACTGTAGATCACTTGTTTTAAGAGCATCAGAACTTTTTATCATTATAACCCAATCAAATATTTTCGACAGAGGGCTACTAAGAGCAATGGCTCGATAGTTGTCATAATTATTTGCTGATTTCCTCTTGTTTTTTACCAGAGGTTGAATTGTTTATATATTAAAACCATCCGGGGTATATCCGTTGTCCCGGGCCCCGATTCAGCCGTGCCAGGATTCCTCAAAACGCATACTGTGCATACGCGCGCAGGCGCAGTAGGCACTTTGATGAGATGTGACGTAACGTTTTTCACAGCCGTGCCAGAAGTATCCGCGTTCGTATAGTTTATGTGAATTAGTAGTTGTACGTCGATTTATTTAGTTCTACGTGTTTTTAAGGAGGTATGGTGACTATGGTGGGCAGAGACAACAAATACGTGATGTGTATGGCATGTTTTAAGCATTAGTTGGTGCAGGGCACACATCGCCCAGTCCTGGCAGGAGCCGACAACGGTGTCGCCGTCAACGCATCAGGAATGCAATACACAAAGCGGTCAATAAATACGAAATAGACGGTGGGTAAAATGTTAGCGATCCATAGTCCTAACTAGTAATGAACTGACGCAATACAAGTAAACTTAGTGTTAATTTGTTTCTCATTAAATACAACAAAACGTTTCCCGAAAGGACGACGCTATTCGCACAGCTGCTCCGCGAATGATTATGTTATATATTCATCCCTTTTTTCTCTCAAATTATTTGAACGTCGTGCAAACAAACTCTTAGAAAAGTTGTTTTGAGTGAAGTAGGCCTACTTAGACCAAATAAATCAAAAAAGAAAATCTCTCAAGAGACGCCTACTGCCCAAAATCGTGCATCCTATCTGCTGTGTAAGTGTGTGTCACATGGTTGTTATACAAGATCAGACACTGTATTAGTAAATGTTTTGTTAAATTATTTGATTTGTTTTATCCCCTGTTGAGCTGAGAAATGTGGTACACAAAGTCGACGAAACATTGACTCAGAAGTCCAGGCCAACATTGACTCAGAAGTCCAGGCCAACTTTGCTGCAAACTCTATGAAATGTATTTTGTTCCCGAGAAAGGTCTGCTTTGTTCATTGCTATGAAACAACTGTTTTGTTACTTCTTATTCTTCACAATAGTCTAGTGACCTCTGTACAGAGGAATATCCCACAGTAACCACATAATTTAAAATAAGGTTAATAACAACAATATATTATGAAGTTTAGCTTCGATTAATTGACTCAATGACCTAATGTCTGAAATACCTAACTGTTTTTTCCTATATGATTTTCAGTGTTATGTTTAATTCGAACAGAACAATGTTAGAGCATCAAGAAACTGGCAAACTATATCTCAAATGACGGTTTACCCATTTGATAATTAAATAATAACAATTGTTATACCCAATTTAGCAGTAAACCTCAATTGTCTCTTCTACTACAAAAGTATTGATTTATGGAATAATTATTAACCACCACACTACTGTCTACTGGTTCTTCGCGCCCTTCTAAAGACTTGTATAGCGCCTGGAGATATGATAAAGGTGGCAGATACTATGTATGGAATGTATTATTTTATGTAGTCTTTGTTTATTATACTTATTTCATGTTCTACGTTTTAGAGGATGATCAGTACATTAAGTTGAGAAACACTGTTGTACAATGTCTGAACAAGAAAAACAGCCGACTCCTCCAATGTTGACAGCATGCAACAAAAACAGACTACACAAAGACACATTGTTTGATCGTCACTTTCTGGACACCTGCTGCATCTGCAAAATAAAAGAACTCGGTTATTGAGAATTGTGAAAAATAAATGTGCTGATGATTGTTTAATAAAGAAAGGAAGTACGGTGCACGCCACATAACTCGAACTCGGTTAAGTCAATTTTAATTTAAGTCAACCCTTTTTTCTCGACCATGGCTGTCTTTGTATCTTAGATGGTTTAAAATAATTTGCATAAGTCTACTTCTCTAAAATCCAATTTTCAGTTAAGTTGACGCGATTTCCCTGCCTGGACATATTTCTTTCATTCGGTTAACTCGGATTTCTTAAATCTTTACTATTAAACATTGAAATTCTGTCTGCAGTTATGAATATAAAACGCTACTATCGTATTGATAAAGTGATTTTTGTAAGTTACTCTTTCACTTGACATTTCTCACCCAGAATGTTTTGGTTTTACTAACTGATATTTCACTGTCAGTTGGAATTAGTGCTCAGAACACTTGTTAATTTGTTTCCACATTATTTCTGACATAAGTCACTAATGCTGTTTGACCACACCGCACAATGCCTAGGCCAAGAGAAAGGTTACCATAAAGTCTTTCAAAGACAATCAGCTTGCCTTTTGGAGTAAATTATTAACATTATAAAACAAAAATTTTTGGTAATTAATGGTAGATGCTAATGTCTCGGTTTTAGTTTTTGGTTCGATCCCAACTGGTATTGCACTTTGTGCAAAATTACCCCTGGCATGGGCTTATTGACCGAAACATTTCATCTCCTCTTGTAATTATATTGATGTTGAATTGGAAATGCTCACCAAACAGTTATTATTTTCAACATTTAATTAATTGACTTTGACTAATTATTTCTGGTGCTGTGGAAATTATGCATGATAATTGATTACATTAATAAATATTTGCCCTGGAAATGACATAACATAATGAGTGAAATCCCTTGTTTTAAAATAATGGCTTACTTTTAGGGTATTTGAATAAACTTATGGTGGGCAAATTTTTTTAATAAAGGCATTGGGCAAGGTCCTGCAAGGGCACTTTCCCTAAAATGAATGTCCAGTGTATACATATCCATTGACTTAGATTATAAAATGATCTTCAATTCTCCAAAACTTAGATAAGATAGGAAATGTCTACAAGTGTTAATGTAAAGTGTATAATTTGTTATGTCAAGAGCTGTTCTGGAATTTAAGTAAGTAAATCAAAGTTTCAAAATCATACAACTAAATTGCAAGGTTGGTTTTTCTGCCGAGCAGAAAGGTATTCCTGCCGTGCCCATGACAGAAATAGGGTAGAAAGGTTTTTTGTCTGGGGTAACATTTGCCCAGAGGGGCTTTTGTCCAACTACTTGCATTCATGTGTGAATTTTGTTGTGCCCTTGTGTACAGGACTTGTCACCTGACCACACATGGACGGCAGCATTCCTTTTTTGTTGTCTGTGTCTTAATAACTTGTTGGGGCTGGCTCCACAAGATGACACTGGAATGGTGTAAGAAGGATATAGAAATGTTGATATTGATAGCACAGGTAGAAAGTATTTCTGCCGCATGTTTTCTACTACGAGAACAAAAACATGCCAACCCTCCTAAATTGTTACGCTAGAAAAAGTATCTTGAGCACTGAATTGGATGATGCTTCAAATGAGAAGTAAACAATGGTCTAGTTAATTTACTTTCTTAAATAACGTTACAACTATAAAATAATAGTACTCTTGCTATAAGTACCGACATTTACAAATAATGCTTATGTGACTTAATAAATATTTCTAGATACTGGAGCCACCATCCACACCAACTCATCATCACTGATGTGGATGAAAGGAGAAGAATCCTGTGGCAGATGCACTCGGCACCGCATGCTGGCCACATCAATGCCACTGTAGATAAGATCACCCAGCGTTTCTACTGGAAGGGTTTGAAAGATGATGTCAAGACATACGTAAGTGGCCTTCACATTGACAGTACTACTTCATACACTGTAATCGATTTATGAAGCAAACTGGTTGTTTTAATGTTGCATGTTTAACAAACTAGATGTCTGGTATTGTTTATATATAATCATAAACATCGGTGTTACCTATTGTGTGTTTTGCATTGAATTTCAGCACTCAAGCCATAAATTAACAATCAAAAATTTAGATACACTGTATTTGTTAGAAATTTATATAAACAAATCATTGTAATGAATTTGAATTGTTATAGTTTTTGTCTAATTTTTTTATATTTATTCTCACATAAGCATGTTGCATTTACTTTGTTATTTGTCATGTTTCAGATTGCCAGATGCGATGCATGTCAACGGTACGAGAAACTCAAGACTGTGGCTCCAAAGCTAACACCAGTAAAGATTGTTGAACCAATGCGTATGGCTGGGATGGACCTTATAGGTAGATAGTTTACCGAAATGTTTCTTATGTATACAAACATGTACATATAGTTGATATGACAAAACTTGGATACATAATCTGTAAATTAATATTCTAATGTTGGGGCTATGTAGAGGTATCTCCTCCCAGGTGCCACGGCCCCAGTCACACATTTCTATGTTCATTCGCTTCCTTGGAACAATGACATCTCAACTACTGATTGGCGATGTATTAAAAACACAGATGGAGTTATTTAATTATAAATTTGCTGTTCCACTCATCAGAGAAACATGGAAACTGTACATGAAACCTTAGCAGTTCTCCAGATTGCGCCACTGTGAATTAATTTAAAATCAAAGTACTGCAATGGTGCTAACTGCTGGCCGCGGTTTGTTGCACCATGCATGGGTGTAAGCCTTGGTTTGTTGCACCATGCATGGGTGTAAGTCTTGGTTTGTTGTGCCATGCATGGGTGTAAGTCTTGGTTTGTTGTGCCATGCATGGGTGTAAGCCTTGGTTTGTTGCACCATGCATGGGTGTAAGCCTTGGTTTGTTGTGCCATGCATGGGTGTAAGTCTTGGTTTGTTGTGCCATGCATGGGTGTAAGCCTTGGTTTGTTGCACCATGCTTGGGTGTAAGCCTTGGTTTGTTGCACCATGCATGGGTGTAAGTCTTGGCTTGTTGCGCCATGCATGGATGTAAGTCTTGGTTTGTTGCACCATGCTTGGGTGTAAGCCTTGGTTTGTTGCATCATGCATGGGTGTAAGTCTTGGTTTGTTGCACCATGCATGGGTGTAAGTCTTGGTTTGTTGTGCCATGCATGGGTGTAAGTCTTGGTTTGTTGCGCCATGCATGGGTGTAAGTCTTGGTTTGTTGCACCATGCTTGGGTGTAAGCCTTGGTTTGTTGCACCATGCTTGGGTGTAAGTCTTGGTTTGTTGCACCATGCTTGGGTGTAAGCCTTGGTTTGTTGCACCATGCATGGGTGTAAGTCTTGGTTTGTTGCGCCATGCATGGGTGTAAGTCTTGGTTTGTTGCACCATGCTTGGGTGTAAGCCTTGGTTTGTTGCATCATGCATGGGTGTAAGTCTTGGTTTGTTGCACCATGCATGGGTGTAAGTCTTGGTTTGTTGCACCATGCTTGGGTGTAAGCCTTGGTTTGTTGCACCATGCTTGGGTGTAAGCCTTGGTTTGTTGCACCATGCATGGGTGTAAGTCTTGGTTTGTTGCACCATGCTTGGGTGTAAGCCTTGGTTTGTTGCATCATGCATGGGTGTAAGCCTTGGTTTGTTGCACCATGCATGGGTGTAAGTCTTGGTTTGTTGTGCCATGCATGGGTGTAAGTCTTGGTTTGTTGTGCCATGCATGGGTGTAAGTCTTGGTTTGTTGCACCATGCATGGGTGTAAGTCTTGGTTTGTTGCACCATGCTTGGGTGTAAGCCTTGGTTTGTTGCATCATGCATGGGTGTAAGCCTTGGTTTGTTGCACCATGCATGGGTGTAAGCCTTGGTTTGTTGCACCATGCATGGGTGTAAGTCTTGGTTTGTTGCACCATGCTTGGGTGTAAGCCTTGGTTTGTTGCATCATGCATGGGTGTAAGCCTTGGTTTGTTGCATCATGCATGGGTGTAAGCCTTGGTTTGTTGCACCATGCATGGGTGTAAGTCTTGGTTTGTTGCACCATGCTTGGGTGTAAGCCTTGGTTTGTTGCATCATGCATGGGTGTAAGTCTTGGTTTGTTGCACCATGCATGGGTGTAAGTCTTGGTTTGTTGCACCATGCTTGGGTGTAAGCCTTGGTTTGTTGCACCATGCATGGGTGTAAGTCTTGGTTTGTTGCACCATGCTTGGGTGTAAGCCTTGGTTTGTTGCATCATGCATGGGTGTAAGCCTTGGTTTGTTGCACCATGCATGGGTGTAAGTCTTGGTTTGTTGTGCCATGCATGGGTGTAAGTCTTGGTTTGTTGTGCCATGCATGGGTGTAAGTCTTGGTTTGTTGCACCATGCATGGGTGTAAGTCTTGGTTTGTTGCACCATGCTTGGGTGTAAGCCTTGGTTTGTTGCATCATGCATGGGTGTAAGCCTTGGTTTGTTGCACCATGCATGGGTGTAAGCCTTGGTTTGTTGCACCATGCATGGGTGTAAGTCTTGGTTTGTTGCACCATGCTTGGGTGTAAGCCTTGGTTTGTTGCATCATGCATGGGTGTAAGCCTTGGTTTGTTGCATCATGCATGGGTGTAAGCCTTGGTTTGTTGCACCATGCATGGGTGTAAGTCTTGGTTTGTTGCACCATGCTTGGGTGTAAGCCTTGGTTTGTTGCATCATGCATGGGTGTAAGTCTTGGTTTGTTGCACCATGCATGGGTGTAAGTCTTGGTTTGTTGCACCATGCTTGGGTGTAAGCCTTGGTTTGTTGCACCATGCATGGGTGTAAGTTTTGGTTTGTTGCACCATGCTTGGGTGTAAGCCTTGGTTTGTTGCATCATGCATGGGTGTAAGCCTTGGTTTGTTGCACCATGCATGGGTGTAAGTCTTGGTTTGTTGTGCCATGCATGGGTGTAAGTCTTGGTTTGTTGTGCCATGCATGGGTGTAAGTCTTGGTTTGTTGCACCATGCATGGGTGTAAGTCTTGGTTTGTTGCACCATGCTTGGGTGTAAGTCTTGGTTTGTTGCACCATGCTTGGGTGTAAGCCTTGGTTTGTTGCACCATGCATGGGTGTAAGTCTTGGTTTGTTGCACCATGCTTGGGTGTAAGCCTTGGTTTGTTGCATCATGCATGGGTGTAAGCCTTGGTTTGTTGCATCATGCATGGGTGTAAGCCTTGGTTTGTTGCACCATGCATGGGTGTAAGTCTTGGTTTGTTGCACCATGCTTGGGTGTAAGCCTTGGTTTGTTGCATCATGCATGGGTGTAAGCCTTGGTTTGTTGCATCATGCATGGGTGTAAGCCTTGGTTTGTTGCACCATGCATGGGTGTAAGTCTTGGTTTGTTGTGCCATGCATGGGTGTAAGTCTTGGGTTGCTGTGCCATGCTTGGGTGTAAGCCTTGGTTTGTTGCACCATGCATGGGTGTAAGCCTTGGTTTGTTGCACCATGCATGGGTGTAAGCTAGTGCAGAATTAATAATTGAATTGCTGTCAGTATTACTGTTAACTTGGGTTGTTTTGTCTGTAGAACTGTACAAAGAGAGTACAGTAGAACTGTACAAAGAGAGTACAGTAGAACTGTACAAAGAGAGTATAGTAGAACCTCACAATGTAGTTACCCCTGCAAATTGGCACCCTGTCACTGTGTTAATTTTTTTTAAATTTAAATTACTGTTAATCTACTAAACTCATTACTTTTGTAAAGCAACCGCCCATCTTTTTCTCTTTAAGGTGGTTATACTGTACAGTGAATTGAGATTGTGCAATGTCAGCTAGTGAACTAAGACAGTGTAATGTGTGCAACCGCCCGTCTTGTTCTCTTTAAGGTGGTTATACTGTACAGTGAATTGAGATTGTGCAATGTCAGCTAGTGAACTAAGACAGTGTAATGTGTGCAACCGCCCGTCTTGTTCTCTTTAAGGTGGTTATACTGTACAGTGAATTGAGATTGTGCAATGTCAGCTAGTGAACTAAGACAGTGTAATGTGTGCAACCGCCCGTCTTGTTCTCTTTAAGGTGGTTATACTGTACAGTGAATTGAGATTGTGCAATGTCAGCTAGTGAACTAAGACAGTGTAATGTGTGCAACCGCCCATCTTTTTCTCTTTAAGGTGGTTATACTGTACAGTGAATTGAGAGTGTGCAATGTCAGCTAGTGAACTAAGACTGTGTAATGTGTGCAACATGGCCAACACAATTACTGACAGGAGGATAGTGTTCCTCAAAGACCTATGCAATGTTACCAAGGAAACTGTGTAAATAAATTGTTGGCAAAGTTATTCAATGCTGAATTGATTAGTGAAAGAATTCATGTTTTGAGAAACAGTGTTGAAAGTTTAATGCACAACATTTGTGACCCACCATGCCAAAATGAGACACTACTCGAGAAATTCATCTGTCAATAATAACTATATTCTCATTACTTCCAGAGATATAGTTAATTTAATGTTAAAAATGCAAAATGTATGGTTTCAAGAAAAACAATTTCAAAGTTTTTTCTCAGCTGGCTATGGTTTTTACTTTCTTGACTGTGGTTTTAATTCTGTCAGATGTGATTTTTCACTTTGTGGTTTCACACTGTTGGCCATAGTTTAGAACATTGTCAGCAATAAAAAATTGACAGTTGTCACAAAACTCAGTATGAAACACATGTTGGTAACATTTTTACAATTTCCATATCACAACTAACACATGACAGGTTTGTCTATTCAGGAATGTTTCACAATGGATACTCAATAACAAATTGTGACAGTGGCTCATAACTCGTAATGACCATCAGTAAGAATTTTTGGAATGGTGGGTCACATGTATGAATTCAGCCTACCCACAGAGGGAATGCATATTTGATAGGTGCCATTGGTTGGTATAATTGGTCTCTGAGGTAAGAAAATGAGATGTTGAGTGTGTGCATATGTTAGTTTGTTAGTAGCCAGCAGGTTTGGCTATGAAGGTGTTGAGTGTGCGCATAGGTTAGTTTGCTCATAGCCAACAAGTTTGGCTATGAAGATGCTTAAATGTTTCTTTTATGAAGTTGTCGATGTATGGTGTATTAATACACTGGCAATGACTGAAGGCAGTTCAATCCAGTCAGTTGAATGTGTTGCTAATAACACCAAATATTGGTTGGTTGGTTGGCTGGTTGTTTAGCCTAGATGATTTGTGGATTGGATTTGTTAAATTGTACACCACAGAACATGATATTGTACATAATAAACTCAGTTGTTATTGAATAGAGATGTATGTCTACAGTAGTTTAGAAATTAAGTAGAAAACAGTTTATTTTATATAATCAGTTAGATTCGGAAGTAATGACAGCCACATGTGTTATTCCACAAGGATCTATGCTAGGTCCAGTTTTGTTCATGTTATAGGCAATCAGAATAAGCAGGCCTACTATATTTTTTATTTATTAAAGCAAACAGTTAATTTTGTTGATTAATTTACCACCATTTCAAGAAGAAAATATTTCGTATGCACAAACGAATAGCACGACACCGCGGCTGTGCATATAGACAGTGCCATGCGCCACATATCACGATAGCCTCGATTACAGATCATGAACAACAAAAAGAGCGCTCTAAATCACACAATATGTTTGTATGCGTGAAAATAATCATGCAAGTTATTCCATTTTATTTTTAATATGTATACTAACAATTATACTGGAAAACATTTCGTATTACTAACGCAAACCACCTTAGTAACAACGCGGAATCCTGGCACGCACCTACTCTGGGCCCGCTGTAGGGGTAAGACCACATTAAGGATTCGTCCGCCATTACCCTCCGAGAGAGTTTCCAATAGAAATGGCATTATGCAGGTTGTGTGAATTTCTGAGAGTACTTGTATAGTGTCGATTGAGTAGAAATTATGTTTTTCTGCAGCGTAGTACCAGAGCTATCAAATTATGACAGTTGTCAAACTGTGCTTTTCTGCGTATAGACACAGGTGTCATTTGGCTGTATGATGTCATTAAGGCAAATCACTGTCTGGTTCTAGCAGAAATGAAGGGGTGTCAGGTTTGAAAGTGGTTTATGGAAAATTGAGGTATGAGAATTTTACGAATTTTGCACAGCATGTGTATGAATAGAGGGTAAATATGGTGTAGAAATTTAAAGAAAACTGTTGGGTAAAATTTACAGGAAATGAAGGAAACGTTATAATGGCCGCCTATGGGGAAATCTAATGTGGTCTCACCCCAAATTAGATTTTAGACTTTTCTGTCTCCTTGACAACATATCATCAGACAAGATGGATGACAGCTTCATAACAGAGTATGAGCACAGAATTAGATGTAGGACAGTGCCGGCTGCCAATGGGACGTGCATATTATGGACTGGCTGTATAAAGAAAGCGGGAGGGGGTAGGGTTACTGGAAATTATGGGGTGATTTCAGTGAAATTGAAGAATGGTGATAGCTACATATGGCGGGTGATGCGTGTCCATCGTTTAGCATACATGTTACATGTTAGATCAGAAATTCCTCAACATTTGCACTGTAGCCATCTGTGTCACAGTACTCTATGTGTCAATGTACAACATTTGACCCTAGAGACATGCATTGTGAACAATAACAGGAGGCGTTGTGCTACAGAAAAGAGATGCTTTGCCTTGGCCACGGTCAATCCCCGCCTTGTATATTTTTTTTAATTGTGTAATAAAATGAGATGAAGGTAACTATAATTAGCATGTCAGTACTCACCCCATTAGATAAGCTGTCTGTCTGAGCTCCTTGTGTAGTGCTCTCATCCACTCAGTCTGTCTGTGTGTCTTTCATTGTGTTCGCGGGTGTGACATGCTTTTGTTGATTCCTCTCTGGTATAATCCAAGGAGTATGTATTGCGGTTGATGTTTCAAGTAATTCTTTGATCGATCAAATCAACTGCCTAGTCAGTGCATGGTGTGCGGTCAGCGCACACACATGTCAAATGTCGTACGGGTATGTATGGTCATCTATAGATCTGTCACGGAGGGAATATGGGTGATCACTGATTGTTTTGTTTGGCTTGACAGCACCTTTTTTTGTTTTGATTTTTTGTTCACTTGTTGGTCTAGCTGTCCCTTGCGGTAGCCTCGTTTCCGAGCATCTGCCCTTGTCTGAGCTGTAGCCTCTCTTCGCCGTCTTGCTGCACGGATGGCATCAAACCGTTTTCTCTTGTTATACAGTAGACGCCTCACCACTGATCTTCGGTACATGTAAGTCCTGTGATACAACGCCTCACGCTGTATCTGTCTTGTAGCTCTTGCAACACTGCCGCCTTTGCTTATAGGAGCATTGTTCAACTCCAGTTTTCTCAAGATAGATGTCCCTGCTCCGTAGTTCAGCCGGTCTATGGCTGCACACGCACAGCCTGTGACATTGCGTGAGAAGTTCACATTCTTAGGGAGAGTCGAAGATAAGGAGCGGTTCAGAGCCTCATTCCGATTAGTGTTCAGGCATAGTTTTGTTATTGCCAGTGCTTGAATGCCCAATCTCATTTCAATCAGCTTTCGGAGAGTGACCCTGTCTGCATCAGTCATGTTCAGGTGGTGAATTCGTCCTGTTTGTAGGTATATAGATCTGTGCCACCAATTTTTTTTTCTTCCCACCAGCACACACAACAGAGTTGAACCTGCACTTTGCACAATCTCCACCACAGCAATCTAATGTCGTCTCGATAACACGTGGCATGCGTGAGGCCACTTTCCTTTCGTTTTCCCGTCTCAATTTCATTATACAGCTTATAAATGCCAGACATGAATCCACATTTTGTGCAGCGAAGACAGCACTGCCAACACAATCCAACCTTGACCTCTCTGGCAATGGTAAATTCAGGAATAGCACACATGTTTTTCTGTGTTGAATGCTGTAATATGCATTCATTGTACATGTATTGCATCTTGCCCTTATCGTAAAGGCGCATTTCCTCATGTGTATCGTCTGCTTTCAGATACGTTAATGACAAATCATCATCGTCATCATTGGCGTTGGGTGCACAGTGTTTTGGCCTCGGCAACTTTGCCTCGCCAGATCGACCTTCAGCATCGGGAATCTCGATGAGGCCACCTGGTGTCACTTTTGTGACTTGCTCGAACTCGGCTTCAGTGAGTCTTGGCATCCATACAGCGAGACTTTCTCCACTTTCCTGCACTGCACCCAATGCACTGGCACTGCTTTCCGTCCTTGTTTTGTACACAGCATGTCCCTTCCTGAAACCACATTTCCTGTCATGCTTGGGTATAGCGTTTGGCTGAAGTTTATCCAACACATCACACATGATCACAGTTGGTATAGATGCAAGAAAATCTTTGAACCTGGCTCAGCAGAGATCTCTACTGTAATGACAGGCTAACCCTAACCCTAATAATTTTATGACCACCCCAAATTAAGAGAGGAGGGCACAAAGTTTTGTCCAGGCTAGCCATTTGCTGCAACAGTACACGGATGTATGTTTGAATTGTGATTTACAACCCTCACTGTTTGAAGTACACCAGATTTGGGATTTCTGTCAGGCTGGGAAGACCTTGTAGAAGGTCAATATTGAGACAGGCCAGCACTCTGATGGCTGCAATTCGCATGTACCTGTGCGTAATAGGAAACCGGGATGCTGTCAGAGTGTTTGATGTGACATTTATTGTTTACCCCAAAAATGCAACAACACACATGTTCTCTTCGCACTGTATATAATTCGTGAAGTTTAGAAGTCCCATTATGAACAGATGTCATCTGCTAAATAAGGCATCAAGATTTTGTGATAAAAAGACAGCATATTGGATAATTTTTTTTAAATATATTTAAATTGCACTAAATTTGTCAAAGGGGAGGTTTTCAAGGTCGGCATAGTGTACACAGTGAGGCACTGACATCAGAATTCATATATTTTAAGCACAGCAACTAATGCATGGGTCCGAGTTCCTGTTGATATACGTTATTCATGGCACAGTAGAGATTGTTCCTCAGCAGACAGGTGCCTGGTTCGAAGACATCTCAATTAATATTTGGTGTCTTACTCGCAATTTCCCTAGACCATTAATCGGGATGTATATGTTGCTTCAGCACTGTGTCACTTTTGTAAAGATTTGCAGTATTCGGCGGATCTATTTGGGGTAAGACCACATTAAGGATTCGTCTGCCATTACCCTCCGAGAGAGTTCCCAATAGAAATGGCATTATGCAGGTTGTGTGAATTTCTGAGAGTACTTGTATAGTGTTGATTGAGTAGAAATTATGTTTTTCTGCAGCGTGGTACCAGAGCTATCAAATTATGACAGTTGTCAAACTGTGCTTTTCTGCGTATAGACACAGGTGTCATTTGGCTGTATGATGTCATTAAGGCAAATCACTGTCTGGTTCTAGCAGAAATGAAGGGGTGTCAGGTTTGAAAGTGGTTTATGGAAAATTGAGGTATGAGAATTTTACGAATTTTGCACAGCATGTGTATGAATAGAGGGTAAATATGGTGTAGAAATTTTAAGAAAACTGTTGGGTAAAATTTACAGGAAATGAAGGAAACGTTATAATGGCCGCCTATGGGGAAATCTAATGGTTCATATTGAGTCACGTGCAAATTTCCCGGCAAGCTTACTGAAATATTCAGTCGTTGGATGTTGCAGCGTGGCCAGGTGACTGTAAGTGTAAGTTCTGAATGACACTGGAATTACCATTTGCATTGGACTAACGTATTTTTTACATGTACACCTGCAGGGTTAGAGCTATGGTTGGACGTGGTCGCTGTACCCATCTGATCTGTCATTCTGTCTGTGGCCCACACACGGATAGCCTAGGGCTAGGCCTAGGGTCTAGCGTGTTCACTGACACTGTCAGTGTCACTGACTGACACTTGCATGACATCCATGCCCCCCCCCCCCCCCCCCCCCGGCTGCAACACTTCCCCTTTGTTTAGGTTTAGTCTTAGGCTTAGGCTGAGTTTGTGACTAGTCTTAATCTGATACTAAGACTGCCTGTTATGCCCGCAATGCCTATAACCTATGGCTATGTCATGGCTACAGCTATGGCCTATGCCGGCTATGCCATGCCCATGGCTATGTCCCTATGGCTATAGGGACATAGCCATGGGTTAGTTTCAGGGTTGTATGTTAAGTTAAGGTTACGTTATCAACAACAATATTTTAGTTTTTCCTAAGCCTCGACCTATAATTTATTACCTTATATCATGACCATGGCTGTGTAGGGTACATGCTGATGGCAATGGTTATACCTAAATTATGCAATTAAGGTCTTAAGTCAATAAAGTTTAGCATACACGACATAAAAGTAAAGGTAAGTTCTTATATAGCGCAGTGCCCGGACCAGTCCTCAGAACTGCTCAAGGCGTTTTACACTTTACTCCCCTGGCAGACCTGTTCAATCGAACACCATCTCAACTTCTGTGGGAAACATCCAGCCACACTGCGATTGATGCGCGAAGACTAATCGTACACAAATATCCACCACTGTCTATAGCCAGGTACTCATTCATACATCTGAGTGAACTGATCGACACGGCAGCCAAGGACTACCTCTGAGCCACTGCAACCTACATAGACATAGTCATAGCAATAGTGTACTATTACCATATTCCGGCTCTATAGTTATGTGTACAGTACAGTAACTTATAGCATTTTAGTTTTTGGACCAACTATTCACACTGTCATGGTCAATGTTACATTGGCGGATTAACTAACCATTATTGGTCACCAAATAAACATGAGGCATAACTGTTCCATATGCCAGGGGGAAAGTGTAGGGTTAGGTTTAGCCTTTCTAAAGGTTATTTGGAAATAATTAAGGTAGCAGTATGTTTGTATTTACACTTGCATTGTATATAAATCTATCTGTTTGTGCTGATCATCAGGTGTAAATAGCCTAGACTGCCTATGGGTATGCCTGTAGAATAACCATGTCCATGCCTATGCACATGGCCAAGCCAATGGCTATGTCTTGGGCTTGGCTATGGCAGCTTGCAGTAATACTATTTGCCTGTTGCCCATGACGTGGCATACCCATGTGTAGGGCAAGCTGATTTAAATCACGATTGAAATCAAATGATTTTTTATTAAAATCATTGATTAAAATAAACTATTTTATTTCTTAATCACTGCAGTTTAAACTTTTTGATAAAAGCACTTGATTTTTAGTATCGTTGTCCATTATCAACAGAACACGGCTGTCTATTTGTGAGTTTAGAGATTTCCTGTTTGATTTTCCTGCCATCTGGTGGCCATAGTCAAGAGCGTGAAACTGTCAATACAATAATAATAATAATTATTGGTTAACGTGATTAGATGTGCTAAATGCTAGTGTTATTTATGAATTTATTGCTGACAGATTTCACATGTTTTAGGTTGCGGCAACACTGCTTATGCAGGCAAAGCAGGCATGCGAGACCACAACACAAACAGCGATATATTCCACCGAAACGCGATATCTGGTGCCAGACAATTTGAGAAAATTGTCATCTTTGTAAGTTACAAGAATAAGGATAATTGATCTAATTATACATGGATATATGTATGTCCAAGTTATGGCAGTCGTTACTTTGTTTAACTCAGTACATTACGTCTTACTAGCACCTGGATTGTGAAGCTTTTAAGGTGAAAGTAGGTATAATCTAACGATATATGCTTACTAGATGTCATATCGCTACAATCTACAAAAAGTGCTGTCTCTATACAATGGCTCGTCAAATCTAACGTTCTTTTGCGCCGAACTCTGTACTATTTTAATAGCCTATTTAATAGCCTATTTAATAGTCGGAATAATGAAGGTGCACGAGCAATATGTTGGAGGGGTCCTAAATAAAAAAAACTACGTCATTCATACATCCGGAAAAAAAAATGGATAGCCTAATCTAAAGTTCAATAATAATACTTTTCCACTAGTGGAGTAACCGAGGTAGATAAACATCAATAACTTTTTAAATAGTTATTAAGACCAATCAAGAACATACTATTACAGTTATAATTAATACTTGATTAATGTGAATAAATGTAAAGTGATCTATGGAGACTTGCACTAAAACTGAAAGATCACTGGCGTTCATACCACAAATACAGTTTATTATTTGGTGTTTCGGCAACCTGTGCACTTGCATAGACCGGCACATAGCAGACTTGACTTTCGACAGCTACATTTGTTGCCGACACACCATTTGGTACAATGCACGACACTTGGAATTTCCGGGAGTCTCCTTGATTTTTGGTGTATCTTCCTGAATACAGGCAAATCGATTGATCGGACTTTCGTTTAAAATTTCAAAAAACACCCAATCCCCCCGCCTTCCGATGTCATTATCCGAGACAGCGCGACACCACGGGAGACGTGCTGAACCGCTGAAATTCCGGTGAGGAATATCCACCAGCACTCCCTCCCCGTCTTCCGACGTCATGGGTCATGCCGTGACAGCGGAGAAGCAGAAAAGCTGAAGTTACGGCGGCGCGGCGTTGAAAAATACAAAAATACGGCGGCGCGGCGGCGAAACATTTTCAACAGCAAGTCTTCCAATGTCAAGATCAGAGACAGCGCGAGACGGCACAGCGCGACACGGGAAGCATGCTGAGCCGCTGATGAAAACCTTTCGGATTAAAAAAAAAACTTGACAGGTAGCCTATACATGTATATGACTAAAAAATTACACAACACATTTTCTGCGCTGTTTTGAGACATTGGAAGGAATACGGAGCAATGCAGCTAAAACAAAATGTTTTATAATTCGCTCCTAACGCCGTTAAGCTTATTAAAAACGCATGAAGACGCCCACTTGCGTTCTCACCTTAGGCTTAGCGTCCAAAAACCTTTGGCGGAGACATTTAAAGCTTCATTCTGGAAGTGGCCCCATCTTGTGGATAAATACGCCTTCTTTGATATCTGACCCCAGAGGTCCCGTCGGATTACGTGTGTTACTGTGCCACCGACTCGTTCATTTATAGCACCATGTATACAAACATTGAATAAGTTAATTAATCATACGATTATAACCACAAGAAGACAGTAGTAGACCAATGCCTAACTTCACATGGGTTGGTTTATTGTCCACTGTGTGTCGCCACATCTAAGACCGGCGCCGTTTCACTTGTTTCCGTAATCGGAATGCAGAGTTTGATGCGCGGAATACTTCTGACTTGTTGGTTCCCCGCACTGAAATCGAACGCCCGTTCTATCTTCATCCCCAAAGAATGTTCATGCTAAGTGTAAAGGGTAATTCGTCCGATAATTTCCAATGAGTCAAAACAATGGCTCCGCCTAGCGGGTGTCGCGGGGACAAGGCGTCTCGGATGATTGGCAGCGAATGATTGCGCATGTGTACTACGCGAATGGGCGAATGGCCATTTGTTATGCTAACGAATCCAAGTGTTTACCCTGGTTAAATAATACGTTCTTCGTTTCTGCGGTAAGTACGGGATTGTCACAATGCATATCATGTTTCCAGGTCACGCTGGCTCGCGTTTGGAATAATTAGGGAGAGTCAGTTGGTGGTACGGTTGATATAGTGGGCGGTTCTTACGAGCCGGGTTCAGTCGCCGAGATGTCTGAGTGAACGAGAAGGATATTGACTCATCGAGGCAAGAAATGTTCGATTTCGCATTTATTTTACGTGCGAGAAAGTAATCGTTTAATACACGAATTTGTTGCTGGTGTAATGCATGCCCTGGTGTAAGCAGAGAAACTCATACCGATACGCAGTGTAAATTGTAGTGCTTGTGAAAAAACTTGCTTGTTCAAAAGACGTCAGACATCAATTATTGAATATCTTAGACAGCGCACCCTATTATCGCTCAGGTTCATTTGGTGCACCGTAAGAACCTGAACAAATACACACATTAATACTAATAATTAATTATCTAAATCATTTTATGGACACTAAAGTTTAGCTGCTTACGGATTGTCTCACCAAGGCAAAGCTTCAACTTTAGTTCAAAAAACACAAATCAAGACTAATCAACATCCACCAGAATTCTGATATTTAACTTGTTATGTCATGAGCATATATATATAAGGATTCAGATTATATTCCACTGTTATAATATATGAAGTGGCTATTGCTCCGGACCCACAGACACAACTGTCCAGCTAAAGTTCCGTATCTATGCACAGTAGGTGTGTGTGTGCATATATACCATACTACACTAGGTTAAGTGTTTATATATATATAAATTATATATATACACACACATACAAGTTCTTGCACTCGTTTAGTTTCTTGGGTGAAGCATTTATTATTTGTCCCAGTCATGTTTTAATATCTAGAATCATGAAAATGTTGCAAATTGTTGTCAGCAATTCTATTATTACATGATAGACTTGTGAACAATGGGTGATTTTTTTCAGGAAGACAAAGTTGAGGGTCTGATGTCTCCTCTGTACCCACGTGACCTGCAGATGTGAGAACCGACGGATAGAAGTCATTTTGATACCGGAATGGATGATGTAATCACTAACAATTTTGGCAATGCCAGTGTGTTGGACTTAAATAATTCCAATGGAATCACGTTAGACGAACCGGACTTGCAACAGATGCGAGAAGATAGACTGGAGAGAACGCGCGCTCTCATGAAGGTAAGTGGGATGCGCTTATTTGGGTAGAATGTTTTTTTATAAAACCTAGGCAATAGTCACCATCCGGTATACAATAGTCATATGCCCAAGCGAGTAAAACAAATTTTTTTGTCACAGGACTATGCAAATGTTTGTGTACGCTGCATTATACATACAAGCTGAACACAACTGCTGGATCTTGGGATGCCATTGGTGGGTTACATTTATTTAAACATAATACATTTAGGCTTATTATGTCAAATAAATAGTTCCAGTAGCTTCTTTTCACCAATCACCATTCCAGTGACATTTTTTATATACTTGACCGATAATCTTAAGGGCAATTCCAGCGTTATGGACACGACATTTTGTACACAAAATGTTGTGTTTTCATTTCAGTAGTGCATAAAGATTTTAGATAAAATTCTTTTGAATGATGGATTATGTTAACGTTTTTTTTTTATTAATGAAAAACCGTTATGGTCGTGGCATGCTACGGAACCTGTTAACTACTAACTTAACTTGACGGGCGATAATTTTGACGCTAAATGACACAGCTCCATCTATGGAAATATATGAAATGCAAAAGGTGGTGCCACTTATAAGTGTGTGAACGTGACCAGCGACAGGTAGACCTGGTGCACTGAGGATTTTCAAAAGTCACTTAGAAACTATTCAAAATTTCTGCATACATCCAGCGACATATTTGTAGATGGCATAGTTATCTTTACGATGATATAAATTCCATGGCTGGAATTCCATGTATAGCCTTTAGAAATATTGAGCCCTCCAAATTCTCCACCCCCTGGACATATTTCGAAAATGTCTAAATCTACAAACCATCTCAATGGGCCCAGTAGATCACATGCAAAATTTCATGTAAAAATTGACGGAGATGTGGGTGCACATACAAACAGAGAACGAACTGTTTTATAGTATAGATGTAGGGAAATGTATATTTCTCAGAAGTCATACTGATCTCTGAATATTAATTTGTCAAGCAAAGGTTGCACTTGCAAGTGCAGTACATGACATTTTGGTCTACTGACCGTTCATTATTGTCATCAGTGGAAATTCTGCCCCATTGTTTGTTAAGGAAACAATATTATTAGCCAGTGGATTTTGTCACCATCGCTGCTGGAGTGCTGGTAGTAGGTAATTCTGCATTGTCGATGCATTTTTACCTAACATGCACACTACTATGAAGTTGCTTCAAATGGCAAACGCAGATCTATTTTCATGGAAGCAATAGAGCCTCGCATTCGTGATTGTAATGGCACTGTTAAATCATGAAAACATTTTGCTTGAACTTGAAGTGATTTACTTTAAGAAATCCTGCAGGTCACCACCAAGCCACTTGGTGTGGTGGCTGGCCTTAATGCCTGGTGGTACTGGACAATTGTTGTTGGGCAATTTGATTGCTGGGTGCAAATGATCAATCTGATAGATCCACTCAAACTTAATATAAGCCGTATAGATGAATTAACATCTGTAGCCCCCAACTAGCTGCAAACCATGTCACAAACTGAATGTTTCAGTACGCCACCAACTCCATCAACATGGCCCTTCTTATGTGGGTGGTGAAAATAAACCAAAAAACAATTTTGTATGCAGCATCAATGAGAGAGAGACAATAGGCAATGTATCCATTTTTGAAATAAAAGGCTTGCCCATCTAACCAAATCTTTAGTTGTCTCACCCTTGCTAGTTCTTGCTAGGGTTGTTGCCTTGTCATCAACTATGCTATTTGAAACAACTGCCAATGAAGTCAGGTGTTTGGATCTCTTCTCAGACAGAAGTACTTTGTACATAAAAATATACAATTATTTTTGTGTTTGATACCAGTATACAGGCTGCACTTCATCTTTGAACACAAAAGGAAAATTTTGTATAACAAACCTTCTTGAACTAAGCAAGAAGATGTTACGGTTTCTTGTATCCCGGTATATGTTACCTGTTTATATCACAATATTCATGCTGGACAGTGCTGGTGCGTAACTTTATGAGACCTTTCTTACATAGATATGCCTCAGAAGGATGGTGGATCATCTGTGAGATACGCCACAGCATCATCAAATGACATTATTAATTTCAGAGTAACGCAATAAACAACTTAAACTGGTGTTACGGACATGGTATTTCGGTATTATTGTAAGCCATGTACATAACAGATGCCATGTCCATAAAGGACTAATAGACACAATACAATTTTTTTAAATTTAATACACATTTGGTTGGATACTTGGTTCATAAAGTTACCATTGCGTTCAAAAAGACAGGGAAATATGAGTTAGTGTCATCACGATAACACAACTTTTTGCATTTTTTTTTATGGACGGGGCATTTGGCATACCTCATAAGTGGGTGATATCAAACTTGATATTATACAAAAAAGTATTTTAACAATTTTGTTCTTGCAGTATTTCAAAGAAGCTACCCTGTACTTGCTAGCATGCCAAAGTTGGTACTCTAGTAGTAACTCTACTAATAAACTATTTATTTACTTGAAATACAAATGCTGATATGACAAAAAACATGTTTTCATTAGTAAACTTTGGTGATGCAATAAGCACATCAAATTAATTAAAAACATATTATATTTATGTGTTTTTATAAGGTACAAACATACTACTAAAGTACTATATGATACAATCAAAATTGTTGCTGTACTGGCAATTTATTTTTTGGGTAAAAACTTCCAACTAAACTCGGAATTGCCCTTAAATATGCTACCTCATAAACAGCTTCACCAACATTCTGTTTGCAGAACCTGTTGACCATGTTCACAGAATCACATTATTGTTTGATCAGTCAATTTCAGGTCTTGTTTAACTGGCTTACTAAGTACTGAAAATACTGTGAGAACAGCTCAGCTTGCTGTACATTACATGTCAACAAAGCAGTAGCACTACTTGCAACCTTCCAGTCTGACACCCCCTGCTGTAGTCTATTGTGCTACTTCCCATCTGTTGTATAACAGTTTGTTGGCAAGACTTCAGTATCTATCTTGTAGCTCGCCTGTTTGAGACAAACTCTTGTTGTTGCTTGCAGACAGTGGACCCAGGAGTCACCGCAACCATACTGCCACAGGTAGGTCAGCATAATCAAACGTCTTGTAATTCATAGTATATATATATATATATACCGTATTCGTTCTATTAAGCGTACATGCCCTAATTAGCGTACACCCCCTTTTTAGTAGCAACTGACGCCGTGACAGTGATCTCAATGCCAACCTTGACTGTTGAATCCATCATTTTGTTTTAATTTCTACCAATATCACACTAGATTCAATGCTTGGTGATGAAACAACATCGAAAGATCCACCTAAATGATCACACTTTTACAGTGTTGTGGTATCCTGTTGCTCGTATGTCAGATGCAGAAATCACTTGCCATCATGTCTACTGAGATGGCTGTACTCAGAAACCGCAGGAACTAAATAAAATGGGTGCACACCCCTGTACGCTTATTGGAACCAAACATTTTACATATTTCCATGTCTCAAATATTTGTTAAGCGTATATTGTACGCTTAATAGAACGAATACGGTATATATATATTATATAATTATATATATATGTTTGTGTGTGTGAAAGCTGAATTTGAAAAACAATTAGGGTACGCGCAAGTGGCATTGATGTTTGCTGGTAACATTATTTATAAGACATGGCTAATTTGGCCGTGAAACGCTGTATAATTTCCAAGGCATAATGGCCAATTGCAGTGTGGTTTTCACAAGTTTCGAGGCCTGATGTTAGAAGTGCTAAGCAGCTGATTGTGATGATTGCATTTTTGCAACGGCCCCCGGAATTGGCTGATGAATTTGTGAAACCATTACAAATTAAATCATTACAAAACAGCATTGTTCAGCTGCTGGTATTAGATTTGCAAGCGTTAGATGGCGAAAATAAACCAGAAATTGTGACCAAAAAAATGAAATTGTGTTGTTGTGTCATCTGACTATTGTGGTTTTTTATTAAGTAGAAGATTATCTGCCCTTTTAGGAAATGTATCATTTACTTGGTTATATTTTTATAATTGACGCAAGTAAATACAAGTTTAGAACGACATGCCAGTCACAATAAATGGCTTGGTTCTTCTTGTATGTCAGACCAATTTCGGCTGGAACTTAAATGGTTATGTTGACACACTCAAATGAGATTTAGATGAATGTATCTATCTGGTACATTCAAAGGCAATAATCAATGCCCGCGTTAACATGTGTAATAAACCATCATATTTACGTGTGTAACAAATGTAAGCCTAACGCAGACTGATTGTGATGGGAGGCTTAGTTTCTGATTACTAGGCGTTGGTTGTGCAGCTAAACGCAGTCAGTAAAATTGATATATTCTTGTCTTGGGACAACGTCTAACCTCGTCACTGCGAGGCTATTAAAGGTACTTCCTTGGCTAGATTTTGTGCAGGTTAGGTGTCCACTGTGATATGTTAGGGCATTTACGTGACTTTTTGTGTAGCTTTGGTGATCTCATCATAAAAAAAACTATGATAAAGCTATCATTTATTTAATTCCCTAAATGGAATTCTCAGGTGAGGTTCCGTCGTCTTTCACCGGACATTGCTACTAGTATGTATCATTCCTGTAGCATCGAGCGCACATATGATAACAAAATGTGGGCTGAAAACCAGTCTCTAATGCTCAGGCACGTAGCCTGAGCATTAGAGACTGTCATAAATACATTTCTGATATATTTGTAGCAGTTACTGCTTCCATTCTCAAACAATCAAGAATTGGAAGTGACTTTTGTAGTGGGTGATAGCCAAGTTCAACAGGCCGGCGCTAAATGTTGGCTGCCCAAATGGCCTTTGTAAGCTATTAGATATAATGACCAAAGACATTTTTTCAACAATTAAAAAACAAGTACTCGTTCCTTTATTAACAATTAATCAGCGATATTCACATGCTACACATCTAAACATGAAAGAACTCGGTTCACGGCGTGCAAACCAGTAAGTGTTTCCCCTAGTGAGTGATCAGTGAGGTAGGCTGCCTCGTTTATTCAGCCACCTCATTCAGTATTTGCCAAAATTACTGCTTCACAGCGATTTCTTGTGCTCACTTTTTTCCGATAAACTAATTATGTTAGATTTTGTCTCTTTCATTGTTGCAATAAACCAATTTCTTTTCCTTTCTAACTTAAAAGGAAAATCAGAATGCACTATCTGAAGCTAGTATTGAAACCACTTATAAATTGCGTTTAAGTTGCTTGCCATTTCAAAATCACCATTTTGCACATCATTTCACCCAGGGGAAACACTGTATGTAAAAAGTATCTATCTAGATATTATGCATGGATGTTTAACTCGAGGAGCATTGCATGTTGAGCACTACAGTGTAATTCAGCTTTTTAATTCTATCTCCTGTTCGCATTTTCATTATGCTTCCATGTATGTGTGCGCATGCATGAATTCATGCTAGTGTGTACACAATGTTTTGCTTTGCTGATTGCCTGTATTTTTGTCATGAATTTTTTTTACAATTCAGGTGAAATTTGGGTTAGGCAGTTGAAATAAACTAACAACTATGATATATAGATTAAAAAAAAATTACATTGGTCTTGTGATTTTTCTAATGGGACATTAAAGTATTCTAACAGAATAGAGAATTTAAGTAAACCATCTTTCCTGCCAGCACACCAACAATGCAACGTTGGAAGACAGTGCTGCCATCTGCATCCAAGCGCACTTTCGAGGTCACCTTGGTCGGAAACTGTATTGCGAACAGCTTTATCATCAGTTTGAACAGGTACCAATTAAAAAAGAAAACATTCTCAGTAAAACTGTATCTCACCTCATTCATTAATCAGTTTTATTTATGTGCTTTTTTTCCACAATAACAGATTTGTTCATTTTTAACATAATATTATAAGATGTTAAGATGTATTGATTTCATTTTTATACGTTTAATTGTTCATGTTGCTATAATACTGTCACCAAGTTGAAGTTAGCTGGCCCTACTGAATAAAAAATAGTGTACATTTTTTTATTAAAAATAAGTTTTATTGCTATGTGTCGGCACCGTTCAAACTGCAATGTTGACAAATGTTAAACAATGTTGATTACTGTAATATTATCAATGTGTATTATTTATTTGTTTGTTTGCGTGCATGGGTCTTTCAGCATGATTGTTGTGTAGTTCACACCTACTGAAGTGACTGAACTAAATTTTGTGTCTTGTGTTTATATCCACTTATCAAGGATCAGCTTTGAAGATGCCATATCAAGCTTGAGACTTAACATCGTAATCAAGTTGACTGCAGTTTACTATTTGGTGTAGAATATGTAGATCTATATTTTGAATCTAATCCACCATAGGCAGCATCTTTTAGAAAATGCTACACCTTTAGGCTGGTAATTGTAATGTTCTCTAAAATTACAATTTCTCCTCAAAATACATTGAAATGAATGCTCGAAAATATGATTTTAAATGTGTAGACCACTAACTTCTGGCTAGTGCCACCAGCTATACAAAGTTGGCAGTCAGGCAAACCACCAGATGTTTAGCCCAAATATCCTACAATGCCTGGTTGGCAGGCCCAGAGGTAGTTTCCTGGATGTAACAACTAACATGGTGTTTAGGTACCCCCTCAGGGCCCCTGTGGGTCATACCCTGTCCACAGTACACTGAACGATTAGTGACGAAACAAACCAAAATGATATATATTCTCACGTGATTCGCTTTTGTTTGAACACAGGAAGAGATCGCACGAGAGAAGAAAACAGAAGGGCAGATGGAGGAAGGCGAATTACTCATAGAAAAGTAAGTACAGTCTTTGTACAAACTTGTTTGCATATATTCTGGAATTGGAAATGATTTTTGTAAGTTAATTGGAATGGACATTTTTGCAGATATAATTGGAATTAAACTGAATTGACCCAGTGACTGTCGTAACATTACGTGTAATTTTACGATAACTGCCTATCAGATGAGGACGTTTTACGTAATTTGGTTTAATGTGAAATAGTCACGTTATATATAACAAACATTTATGAATACTCCGAGAACCAGTGTTTTGTCTCTGTGTAAGTAACATTGCTTCTAGGGGATGGGCTTTGTTATGCCTGGAGGATATTTCTCCTGCATGTAGCCTCCGAGTAGGAACATTAGGTGGGGCAGTGTGTTCAAGGCAACATTCTTGGCTGCTGTTTGCCTCGGCAGCTGTGGGCAGCTTGTAGCTGCTGGCGTATGACGTAGACAAGTTGCTGTAGTTCAATCAACTGTATTTACATAAACAAGTACCTAGCTATAGACGGTGGTTGGTATAAACATATCTGTAGTTTTCATGCAGTCATTGCAGCATGGCTGAATACTTCCCAGAGAAGTCGGTTTGGTGTTGGACTGTATAGTTCTTCCAGGGCCCAGGGGTGAAGGGTCAAGTTTTGATTACTCTTATTAACTAACCTTTGACCATGGTAAGAGTTGAATTGGTACATCACGAATGTAATTGATTATGATTACTGTGAACGGTATGAATTTGATTATGATTACGTGGAAAATTAGTGTCATTGTTTATGATTATTTTGTATGTTATCTTGAGTTCTTTATCTACATTGTTTGTCTTCTTATTCTTTTTCCAATCGAACGACTGCAGTGGCAACACCATCAACGTTGTAATTACATCTGTACACTGTTTACACCTTCCTGGTTGTTGCCAGATATGGGATAACATACCAGTGGCTGGAAGAGATGCAAACAAATTTATTGTTTCATTTGGACATATTTAGTAATATCGTAGCTAACCATTGACAACCTACATAATGTCTTTGGTCTAGAGGCGGCTTTAACAAGAACATAGTATTTTGTAGATAATCCTTTCTCGCTGTGCATGGAGTAGCTCAGTAAGTCTTTGTATTTTAACTGGCCTCTTTTAGAGTTTCACTTCAACAGTGCTGAGTTGCTCAAGTAGATCTCGCAGTTTCTCTCTGTGGTAATATTGAACATTAGATCACATTGCTTACTTTGATTAACACTGAATACAATAATGAAAGTGTGTTTGGATTGACTTATTGATTGGTTGATGATTGAAGGGGCAAATGGTGTGTGGAGGTCTCATGCTTATAAAGTGTCTGTTGTAATTTAAGTGAGGCGGCTTAGCGCCAAATTTTTATATTATCAGGACATGCCGGACAAAAGCACCACATTTGTTCCTGACAATCTATGTGCCATACCTTTTCATAATTTTATTGGAACCAAGTCATGTGACCTTTCGGAAACCTGTTTCAGCCATTTAAAATTTTTTTGGGAAGAAAACATTGAAAAGTTATGTTTTTCAATTACGTGCTCCGATTGTCGTATAATTCGGGATCTATACATACTTTTGCTCGTTAATCACGAATCTTCTATCGGCTTTCCATTCCGAGCCATATTTGGGTCACCAGAGGTCAAAACATTGTTATTTTGCTTCATTTTAGCCTGTTCGCCACCGGATGCACGATGGTTTTAACTGATATGTAGTATTTAGAACTGGCTGACTTGCAAAAGAACTAATCCAGATAACATTGCTAGTGTTTGGTAATTTGCTGAAATATAATCATCTATACACGGATTCCATTGATTACTTTAGATGCACCACTGTATGCACTGGCCAGGTTTGCCCAGTGGAACTGGCCTCAGACACATGGCGAGGACAAGAGTGTAATCATGTTCAGTGGTCTCCATATTGAAATGGCAATGTGAAAAACATTCGGGGCCTACTTAAAGGCCGCTGGGTGGACAACTGCACAGACCCAAGCAGGAATCACCTCCTGTGGAACAGCTGACTCCTTACTCAAGGCATCACACCTCACCAGGACTAGATATGCCCACCAAGTGAGCGCTCTGATCCTGGCGAAACTCCAGCACGATGCCTTCACACACACTGACTGAAGGACAACACGATGAGAGGGCCAAAGAAACGTGGAGATTTGATCAGCAAGAGCCCAACATTTCAGTATTGGGATACCATCCTCAAGATGGAAATACTTAGTCTGATTTTCGTGCGGGCGAACCCAGAATGAACAAGACTTCCCCTTGTATGTGGACTCACTGAAGGCTTTGGTGGGTTGGTTCTTTTCCCTTGATCATCATAACTATGACAGGTGGATTTCCGTACTCATACAGGACATGGAGAGCCTACCTCCAGCCATCCAAGACGAATTCAAAGACAAAGACCACTGGGTTGTTTCGAAGACATCTAGGCGATTCTCATCCATATCAATTGACCAGACTGATGAGCAGAATAATGACCATCAAGAAGTGGATGATAGCTGGACCTGAGCAAGCACGACTTCTTCAAGAGGTTGAGGAGGAGTTTACCTCAGAAGAAGAAAATAAAATGTTGTGGAAACAGTGGGCAGGGAGCAATACAACGCTTACCGTCAATCAGTGCTAACTGACTGCAAACACTCGATCTATCCATGAGCCTATCAAGAAAAACTCACTGTCTCTGTTTAGTTGTCCAACACCCAAGGCATATACCAAGCAGGCAGGGCAGATCTCACTGCTGAAGAATGATGTGTCACTCTTCTCCAGATTATATATAGTCATGCAGAATAGGGATGGAGACTTGGGAACCTTCTTCAAGCATGGCAATCTCCCTTATCCTCCATCTCTCTCTCTGACAGAGGTAAACTATGACAAGGGAAGAAGTCAGATTTGCTAAGCATTCTGACCCAAGAGACAGATGAGCCACAGACAGAACCTCGTGGATCATTCGATGTGAACATTCGTGATGGTGCTGCTGTTGTGCACCTCCTGCCAATCATTAACATCACCACATTTGATGAATATACCAGTCGCGTATTTCTTCCACACATCATGCAGTAGTTGGAGACCTCTACACAAGTGGACGTGGTCTGGGACACGTATGTGTCCAGCAGCATCAAAGAGCCAACCAGGGAGAAACGTGGCAAAGGAATTAGATGGAAGGTTGCTGGTCAAAATATTAAGGTTCCAGGGAACTGGGCAGATTTCCTATGTGACACCACCAATAAGCAAGAACTCTGCATTCCTTTCCAGCAAGGTTGTGTCTGCCGAATGCAAAGAAGACAAGCAGATCTTCGTTACATCTGGCAGCACAGTTGTCAGCAGAGGCACCAGCCACTGCATGTTGAAGTGTGACCACGAGGAAGTGGATACAAGAATACGTATTCACTTGCAAGATGCCATGGAGAGTGGTTCTAACATCTGCTTGGTGCACACTGTGGACACTGATGTAGTCGTAATCCTCATCGGCAAATTCCATGCCATCGTCACCAAATGTCCACTTGCAGACATCATATGGGTTGTTTTTGGCATTGGGAAGAACTTCATGTACCTACATATCAATGCCATCTGCCATGGGCTGGGCAAATATACATCCACAGCCCTTCCACAGTTTCACAGGGTGTGATACAGCGTCAGCATTCCATAGAAAGGGGAAGAAGTCAACATGGGAAGCCTGGAATTCCTATCCTGAGGTTACCCAGGCATCCAACTACATGGCAGGAAATCCACACACCCAGTTGACAGTGGACTCCCAACACTTCCAGTCACTGGAGCGATTCACAGTTGTTATCTATGACAAGACAAGCACTCTGGAATTTGCGAATGAGGTACGGAGAGAGTTGTCCTGCAAGAAGAACAAAACGATGGAGAACATAGTCCACCTACTCGGGAGGCTTTGCTACAACATTCGAGGCACGTTGCCTACCAAGCTGGAATCTGGACGACATATAAAATGATCAAACAGCAAACTTGTACTCCAGAAGGGATGGACATTCGAAACAGAGAGCAATACCTGGCTTCCTGTGTGGAGCACACTACCGATGGCCTCCAAAGCGTGCAGTCAACTGGTGAAGTGTGGGTGCACAAGTGTGAGTGGCTGTGGTGCAAGGTGTTCATGCAAGAAGACACACTATCGATGGCCTCCAAAGCGTGCAGTCAACTGGTGAAGTGTGGGTGCACAAGTGTGAGTGGCTGTGGTGCAAGGTGTTCATGCAAGAAGACACACTATCGATGGCCTCCAAAGCGTGCAGTCAACTGGTGAAGTGTGGGTGCACAAGTGTGAGTGGCTGTGGTGCAAGGTGTTCATGCAAGAAGACACACTATCGATGGCCTCCAAAGCGTGCAGTCAACTGGTGAAGTGTGGGTGCACAAGTGTGAGTGGCTGTGGTGCAAGGTGTTCATGCAAGAAGACACACTATCGATGGCCTCCAAAGCGTGCAGTCAACTGGTGAAGTGTGGGTGCACAAGTGTGAGTGGCTGTGGCGCAAGGTGTTCATGCAAGAAGACACACTATCGATGGCCTCCAAAGCGTGCAGTCAACTGGTGAAGTGTGGGTGCACAAGTGTGAGTGGCTGTGGCGCAAGGTGTTCTTGCAAGAAGACACACTATCGATGGCCTCCAAAGCGTGCAGTCAACTGGTGAAGTGTGGGTGCACAAGTGTGAGTGGCTGTGGTGCAAGGTGTTCCTGCAAGAAGACACACTATCGATGGCCTCCAAAGCGTGCAGTCAACTGGTGAAGTGTGGGTGCACAAGTGTGAGTGGCTGTGGCACAAGGTGTTCGTGCAAGAAGGCACACTATCGATGGCCTTCAAAGCGTGCAGTCAACTGGTGAAGTGTGGGTGCACAAGTGTGAGTGGCTGTGGCGCAAGGTGTTCGTGCAAGAAGGCACACTATCGATGGCCTCCAAAGCGTGCAGTCAACTGGTGAAGTGTGGGTACACAAGTGTGAGTGGCTGTGGTGCAAGGTGTTCGTGCAAGAAGACACACTGGAAATGCACTGAGCTTTGCAACTGCAAATGCGACACATAACGGAACTCGCAAAACGTTGGTCTGACAATTTGTTTTAGCTATTCTTACTAAATGTTTAAGCAAGGTCATTGAACATATTCTGCTGACGTGAAGGAAGACACTGAAAAAGAGAGGAATGAGGGTTGGTCGACCGAAAACACAATTCATGGACTTCATGTTCGAACTGAATAAGGAGATAGACAGACCAACTGTAAAGATACTGGGAGGCGAGCTGGAAAAAGTGACACACTTCAAATGTCTAGGGTCAGTCGTGGAAGAGACAGGAGGCATGGAAACGGAAATCAAACAGAGAGTGAGTGCAGCTTGGAGAAATTGTAAGAAATGCAGTGGAGTGTTGTGCGACAGGAGGATGCCAGTGAAGTTGAAGGGGAATATCTATAAAACAGTAGTCAGGCCAGCAATGCTGTACAGGGCTGAGACCTGGACAACAATGAAAGGACAAAAAGCAAGGATAGAGACGAATGAGATGAGGATGCTGAGGTGGATGTGTGGAGTAACAAAGAAAGATAAGATGCGAAACAAATATATTAGAGGAGCAACGAGAGTGACACAAGCATCCAAAAAGATAACAGAGAAACTACTGAAATGGTATGAGCATGTGATGAGAAGGGAAGAGGAGCACATAGTGAGAGAAGAGTGCTAAATGCAGAAAAACCAGGAAGAAGAAGGAGAGGACGACCGAAGACCATTATGGAAAGACACATGCAGAAGAGACATGGAAATCGTGGGTCTGAGTGCATATGTGGGGATGAACAGGGCGACATGGAGAAAGAAAATTACCAGCCATACCGACGACCCCAGATGACGGGAAAAGTCAGAGAAGAAGAAGATTGAAAATAGTTTGGTATCCCATTACGTTGTGGTAAATTCAATAATAAAGATTTTTAACGAGCCAAACGGAAACTGAAGACTGTGAACTAATAAAGTGTTAGAAACAAAGTAGGATCTTTTGTCTGGAATGTCCCTCAAACTTGCAAAGCTACATCAGCTTGTTTGAGCTAGCTTTACTAGTTCAAACAAGCTGAAAACTAAGCAGTGTGACTTTTCATTGACCTCTGGTGACCCCAATATGGCTCGGAATTGAAAGTCGATAGTAGATTTGTGTTGAGCTTGCCAAAGTATAATTACATGCCGAATTACATGAAAATCAGAGCATTTAACTGAAAAAATGAATTTTTCAATGTTTTCTTCTACCATTTTTTTTAAGTGGCTGAAACAGGCTCCAGCAAGGTCGTGGGACTTAGTTCCAATAAATTTATCAAAAGTCATGGCACACAGATTGTCGGGAAAAAATTGGGTGCTTTTGTCCGGCATGTCCACATCATGTTGCTTAGCTGCCTCACTAATTGAATTTCTGTGCACTTTGTAATCGATTAGAGTTAGACGATTAATAGGAACCTTTAATTGTTTAGGATTCTGCTTGATCAGTAATGGTGGGATATCTGATACTAATTGTCTATTTTCCAACACTTCTAGCAATGTTGTTCATTATTCAGCCACACCTTCATTTTAGATATTCAAATATTCACATCTGATGTAATTTTGGTGGTATATTATATCGGTATACTTTTTTACCATTTATGGAAATTGTAAAAAACCTAATTTTTCTCTTTAAAATTAATTTTATTCTTTAACAGCCATTCTACATACAGAAAACTTTCAACACCAGGATGCTCGACAGGACACTGGCAATGGCGTCCTCAGTCTTATGGCAATAGTGTCCTCAGTCTTATGGCAGTGACACTTAGTATTTTGAAAACTTAAAAACAAAATTTAACAATGGATTCTGTTTAATGATGCATTTTTTGTATTCCTATCTCATTATGTGTGTGAAGTGATCCCTGGCTGTTCATTGGAACACTGTCTCAACTCCTCGGGGAAGCATTTAAGCATAATAACCTTGGGTGGGGATGCTATTGTCACTACATTTTCATACCTTATTGGGTGTACTGGGAGAGTACAGTATGTGTCAGTGAGCTGTCTAGACCTGTACTATAGCCTGTAGCACTGTCTGCTGACTCAGTGTGGCTTCATTAAACTGTCTGGCACCCACCAGGCACTATTTACTTGAACTAGCTAGACTCTTCCCCAGTAGCAGTGATTCTTACCATCAACACCAGCAGGGATTCATCAGTGGTGTCTGCGCTGTGGTATAACACAAGGGTGTGTGTTCCCTTACCCGGAATTAGGCAGGGTGGTTGCAACAAGTGCCAATAACAGCTGTTGACAATTTTGATGTTTTTATAATTTTAACGTTGTTTATCCAGTAACCAATCGACACCCACCCGTAGAACTCCAAACCACCTGCTTACTTTGGCACCATCTCGTGTATTGATCACCACTCAGTTGTCTGATGCAGGAGAAATGCCCTCTAGAAATGGTTAGCATAGCAAAACAACTCTTAAGTAACTATTATTTATTTTTTTGAAATACAGTTGAAGCTTTACGGTCACCTCTGTAATACAGCCACCTCGCAATTAAGGTCACCCTGAGGTGGTTCCAAATTATTGTTGTAATGGTAAAGTACAGGAAATTAGTTCCACTAATGCAGTCACCTTGCTATTCAGGTCACTTTTGTCCAGTCCTGAGGGTGGCCTTAATAGTGAGGTTGCACTGTACATCTCCTGGTCCATGGAAGCAAATGAATCACAAAAGAGGCGAATGTGCCTCGGTGCCTCAAAGGGGATGAACTTATAAGATGTCAAAGTTAGCGTAGTAATATTTAGATCTACCGGGTATGCTGCTTCATTCCGTCATCTCTAGGGACAAAGGTAATTCACTCTTTAGACCCCAACTATGAAATTGAAAGATGTTTTTTCTGATATTTCTATATTTAAAAATTTTATATTGTTAGAAATTATTCCACGTCTAAATCTAATATAATGTTTTTTTCTTGAGAAAATTATTGACAAATTAATGTTGTTTGCCTTGACCAGGTGACTCCCTCTTTTCCAAAGTTAGTGCCTTGTTTTTTCTGCATTTCTGTCCGAAATGCACTTTTCAAAAGCATTTTGCTTATGATGTTGGTGGAAATTAATGGACTCATCATGTTTTAGAACAAAACTGATGGATATTCGATTATTCTGCATGTTTAGTGGTTTGTTCTATTGGTACATCCTGCTAAAAATATAACACTTTTACAATGTACATAAATTATTATACATGCGCTGAACATCAAGGTGACCAGGATATTTAAACACTTGTTGGTGGTCTAGACAAAATGACTTGTAAATAAATCTATTGCCATCTTATCGTCTACATTGCAGTACTTGGATTATTTATTTACAAATCATTGGGTTTGGAGTGTAGAACACTTGCCTCCCTGTCATCCTGTTGGAGTTATGATACAAACACCTCTTAGAATTGATTACATATTTATACAGATAACGTACAGTGATTATATAAGTAGTAAGTACAGGGTAGAATAATTTAGCAAGAATTTTAATTAAAATATTTGCTCTGGGAAGTTGATTTGTGACTTGACTGCTGGCCGGTTAATTTGGATCCTGCACTAAGGTTTGTCACTGACTCTTGGGCAAGCAATATTGCACATATCAAGTTGCACTTGATGTAATCTCATTGCCTATTGATTCATGGAGTACACTGTCGGATGCACTTATAAAACTGTCCATTTGAGGGACATTGATCGGAGCAGCCACATGTGTGTCTGGGTAAGAATGTCTACTCTGTCTGTGGCTGTCGTTTCTTATTGTGACACGAGGCCAGCAAATTAACATCATTTCAGGTTTTACACATTGCATTTTGCAGAGGTTCTGAGTAAACAAGTCTGTGGAGGTCGCATAATTTGGTCAAATTTCCAAGTGATGTATGGTTTAAAAAATTGGCGACAAAACTGATTGACTCGTATCACAGTGTGTGACGATTTTTTTCTAAATCTGGAATAGGGTAAAATACACCTGTAGTGCTAGCAAAAATGTCTATTGTGGATCATCCGTTTGATCTTAAGACGGTGCTGGCATTGGTAAAACAAAAAAGGATGTTACAGAGAAGCGGATTTTTTTTTTAATTTGGGAGATCGGCAGTGAAATCAGGAGTCATCTGTACATTGGTTGGACTGAGAGATTGTAGTGGTGTGACTCTAGCCTTGTGAGTATATTGGTTGGACTGAGAGATTGTAGTGGTGCGACTCTAGCCTTGTGAGTATATTGGTTGGACTGAGAGATTGTAGTGGTGCGACCCTAGCCTTGTGAGTATATTGGTTGGACTGAGAGATTGTAGTGGTGCGACTCTAGCCTTGTGAGTATGTTGGTTGGACTGAGAGATTGTAGTGGTGCGACTCTAGCCTTGTGAGTATGTTGGTTGGACTGAGAGATTGTAGTGGTGCGACTCTAGCCTTGTGAGTATGTTGGTTGGACTGAGAGATTGTAGTGGTGCGACTCTAGCCTTGTGAGTATGTTGGTTGGACTGAGAGATTGTAGTGGTGCGACTCTAGCCTTGTGAGTATGTTGGTTGGACTGAGAGATTGTAGTGGTGCGACTCTAGCCTTGTGAGTATGTTGGTTGGACTGAGAGATTGTAGTGGTGCGACTCTAGCCTTGTGAGTATGTTGGTTGGACTGAGAGATTGTAGTGGTGCGACTCTAGCCTTGTGAGTATGTTGGTTGGACTGAGAGATTGTAGTGGTGCGACTCTAGCCTTGTGAGTATGTTGGTTGGACTGAGAGATTGTAGTGGTGCGACTCTAGCCTTGTGAGTATGTTGGTTGGACTGAGAGATTGTAGAGGTGCGACTCTAGCCTTGTGAGTATGTTGGTTGGACTGGGAGATTGTAGTGGTGCGACTCTAGCCTTGTGAGTATGTTGGTTGGACTGAGAGATTGTAGTGGTTCGACTCTAGCCTTGTGAGTATGTTGGTTGGACTGAGAGATTGTAGTGGTGCGACTCTAGCCTTGTGAGTATGTTGGTTGGACTGAGAGATTGTAGTGGTGCGACTCTAGCCTTGTGAGTATGTTGGTTGGACTGAGAGATTGTAGTGGTGCGACTCTAGCCTTGTGAGTATGTTGGTTGGACTGAGAGGTTGTAGTGGTGCGACTCTAGCCTTGTGAGTATGTTGGTTGGACTGAGAGGTTGTAGTGGTGCGACTCTAGCCTTGTGAGTATGTTGGTTGGACTGAGATGTTGTAGTGGTGCGACTCTAGCCTTGTGAGTATGTTGGTTGGACTGAGAGATTGTAGTGGTGCGACTCTAGCCTTGTGAGTATGTTGGTTGGACTGAGAGGTTGTAGTGGTGCGACTCTAGCCTTGTGAGTATGTTGGTTGGACTGAGAGGTTGTAGTGGTGCGACTCTAGCCTTGTGAGTATGTTGGTTGGACTGAGAGGTTGTAGTGGTGCGACTCTAGCCTTGTGAGTATGTTGGTTGGACTGAGAGGTTGTAGTGGTGCGACTCTAGCCTTGTGAGTATGTTGGTTGGACTGAGAGATTGTAGTGGTGCGACTCTAGCCTTGTGAGTATGTTGGTTGGACTGAGAGATTGTAGTGGTGCGACTCTAGCCTTGTGAGTATGTTGGTTGGACTGAGAGGTTGTAGTGGTGCGACTCTAGCCTTGTGAGTATGTTGGTTGGACTGAGAGGTTGTAGTGGTGCGACTCTAGCCTTGTGAGTATGTTGGTTGGACTGAGATGTTGTAGTGGTGTTAGAAAAAATTGGCTACAGTTAAAGTTACTGTATATTTATTCTTATTTTGCACAAAGCTTCATAACATGAAACACAATTGATAGTACACAACTACCTGTAGATTGGTTTATATGCATAAAGGGGAGGAGAAGCCCAGGCACTTACAGGCAGGTCAGCTGAGATTTGAAGCCATGAGTCAATCACATGGGATAAACTAACACTAACTGATCTCTTGATCAGCTATAGTGGCTTCAGATGTTCAGAAACCACCAGTTCACTTGTATTGTGGACTTTTATGATAGACATATTTGTCTTGGCTGAATAGTAGTCAATTGCAATCTAATCAGAACCTCAGATATGTTGAAATGTAGCCTTCAATGTACTTGTCTGTAGGTGACTACATTTTTTAGAGTACTTTGTTCTTGAGTTTTTTCGTAATGTACTTGTACTTGCTTACATTTTTAGATGAGTGCTTGTACATGGACTTGACACAATTGAAAGTACTTGTGCTTAAGTACATTGTGCATGTACTTGACCCATCCCTGGTGTATAGTATTTGGACTGAGAGATTGTGTCTGGTGGTGTGACTCTAGCCATCTGTACGCTGGTTGGACTGCAAGATTAGGTGTGATAGTGTGACTCTAGCCTTGTGTTTATTCCTTACTCTGGAGCGCAGTGGCTAGAGCATTAGATGACTCTCAATCGAGAGAACCCAGGTTCACATCCTGTGCTGCTGTGTCGAACCTTGGGCAAGTTTGTTCTCTCTACATTGCTCCAGTTCATTCAGCTGTGTGAATGAGTACCTGGCTAAAAACTGGTGGACGTTTGTGTACAAATACTCTTCACACAGTAATTACAGCATGGCTGAATGCTTCCCTGAGAAGTCGAGATGGTGTTCGATTGAACAGGTCTGCCTGGGAGCAAAGTGTAAAATGCTCTGAGCAGTCCTGAGGCCTGGATACTGAGCTGTGCGTAAGAACTTACTTTTTGTTCACCCCGTATGTTTCCACTTGCAGTCATCGTCTCCAGGTTCAGTTTGACGACAACAGTACGACTCGTAGGAACAAAGAACGACGCTACATCACCAAAGTGATCACGTGAGTCTTTGTGCTTCTTTCATCATGTGTGGAGTGCAGTACCGGAGCAATTAGAGCGTCCTACTCTTAGTTGAAAAGTGGGACTAAGTACAACTGATAGCAAACTGCACTAAAAATTACCACCATCATTATTGCTTTGTTAAATTACACGAGTGTTATTATTTAGATTCAGTTACTTTTATCATTTTTATATTTCAGTAACATCTATTTTTGCATAAAATGCCACTAGTTTGCCTGTAACGATTTGTTACATGTTGGAGTTATTTCAGAGCTGTCTATCACTGTATGAGACAACATAGTATTGACCAGTTAGGCGCAGTCTACATTGTCTAGTCTCTGACAGCTTGTCGATATCTGTTTCACGGCATACTGTAAACTGTGGCTGCAGATGTTATATGTGCTTAATCCTCCAAGTTTGTCGATTGTTTACAATAGTAAGATTATAGAGGAGGGTGGCAGATTGTATATGAGTTTGTCTTGAAACTTTATAAATTATCACCGTGGACATGTACAAAATTATGTCTTGGTCACTGCAATTGGGTCTACATAAAAAAAGATGAAGGTTTGTTTCAGCCAGTAGAACTGCTCAAAATGCTTATACACCACCCCCTGGCAGTTTATTTTATTCTAACTGAGAACTTGACTTCTGGGAGGCATCCAGCCACACTGCAGTTACTGCACAAAGATTTAGACCACATATAGTGACCACTGTCTATAGCCAGGTACTCATTTATACACTTGTCTGCTCTAAAGCATTGTGGATTGAACATGTGATTGAAACTTCCCAGAAAAATCAAGTTGGCATTGGCATAAACAGATCTGTTAGGGTGCATGATGGCTTTAACGGACAGGTAGTCCGTCAGGATATTGTTTTACAATTCCTTAAAAATATATGTGCCGGGTACCACCATACTGTTGTATCATATATATGTGACAGTTATGATGCATAGGAAAACTAAAAGTGGCTTTATTTCATAAAGAAAACAAGCCGTTTCACATTTCAATTAAATGTTTAACTGAATGTGTCATTAATAGAAACAAATACATGTGATTTCGTAATTCCAATTGCAAAGTCATCAAAAGAAATAACTTTAGTTTAATGAGTGACAGCAAACGGCAGTGGTGGACGAGGCGATGCCAGCAGAATTTGCAGTCTGACGCCAATGGCAATGAAGGACCAACATTGTCAGACTATGTTGCATCATTTGGCCTATACTTTTAATTAGCGTTTCCTTTCCCGGAGCTGACGACTGAACAATCAGTAACACTGCTGGCATTTGGTAACTAGCTAAAACAATCACCGGATGAGGGAGAAACGATGTCTGTAACCTGCGCATGTGTGTTTGTCCATATCGCTCATCACTCATGGTCACTAGACAGCACTATCCTAACTGGATGTAAACAGCCGTCATTTACATTCTCCGCATTCAGCAAGTTTCCTATTCGACGGTGGTATGGAATATTTAGCTGCGTGTGATAAAATGCTACCTAATAGTCTTATTTTGTTTTATTCCATCACAATACCCAACTAGCATGTACACAGTGTAAATGAATTCACATAATCACAGCTAGTCCGATGGACTGCTCCTCTAAACATGGACTAGTCCAGTCACTGAAACTACTCGTCCGGGATGATCGGAACGACAATATTTGGCAGCCTGATCTATGATATGCTGAAGTGTAAAGTGCTTTGAGCCAGGATTGGCATCAAGTACATTTTATGCAGTACAGTCACAAGTACATTAGGTCAATTACAAGTACTTTGAAACGTACACTCTTCTACTACAATTCAAAGTACATTTAAGTCATATTAATCAACAATGATAATATAATTCAGATGCCATAATTACTAACCAGTGGAGCGCCGTGGTGCAGTGGCTAGAGCTTCGGACTCTCGACCGAGAGAACCCGGGTTCGAATCCTGTGCTGCCGATTCAAACCTTTGGCAAGTTCGTTCACTTTGTGTTGCTTCAGTTCACTCAACTGTATGAATGAGTACCTGGCTGTAGACAGTGGTGGATATTTGTGTATGTCTTCACGCAGTGTGGCTGAATGCTTCCCAGAGAAGTCGAGATGGTGTTTGATTGAACAGGTCTGCCAGGGAGTAAAGTGTAAAGCGCTTTGAGCAATCCTCAGGATTAGATACTGCGCTGTATAAAAACTTAACCTTTTTAGCCAAGATGAAAATGTGTATTGTGAATTGCTGATATAACCAGGATGGCCATTCAGTGTTGTGTGGTAGACAGTTTTGTATTCTAAATACTCAAGTTATGTATTTGAAATGTACTTGATATTTTGGCAAGTACATGTACTTGTACTTGACTCCAATCTTGCCCTGAATGTTTCTAAGGGTTGGACACCACACTATATCAGAATAACTGAGTATAACTGAGTATTTACTACTTATAAAACAACTTGTTATGGTGATTTGTTTTATTTGATTATAAACTTTATGAACTTTCAAGACCACTCCTTATAATAACTCTTTGACTTGATTGTGAACTTACAAGACCACTCCTTATAATAACTCTGATTTGATTATGAACTTTGTGAACTTACAAGACCACTCCTTATAACAATGCTTTGATTTGATTATGAATTTTGTGAACTTATAAGGCCATTCCTTATGATGACTATTTGATTTGATTGTGAACGTTGTGAACTTACAAGAACACTCCTTATAATAACTCTTTGACTTGATTATGAACTTTGTAAACTTACAAGACCACTCTTTATAATAACTCTTTGATTTGATTATGAACTTACAAGACCGCTCCTTATAATAACTGTTTGATTTGATTATGAACTTTGTGAACTTACAAGACCACTCCTTATAATTACTCTTTGATTTGATTATGAACTTTGTGAACTTACAAGACCATACCTTATAACAACTCTGTCTGTATGAACTTACGAGACCAATCCTTGTAATAACTCTTATATTTGATTGTGAACTTACAAGACCGTTCCTTATAATAACTCTTTGATTGGATTATGAACTTACAAGACCATTCCTCATAACGACTCAGATTTTATTATGAACTTAAGAGACCAATCCTTGTAATAACTGTTTGATTTGATTGTGAACTTACAAGACCACCGATTATAAAACACTGATTGTCCGCTGCAGGATCCAACGAGCCTGGCGCACGTATCAACGCCACAAACACCTCGCCAGTGGCATCACCACTCGCAGCAGTGCTGACCAATCACCACAGCCATCTGACCCAGACGATGTGAGTGATAGTTCCAGCATTGACCACCCGATGTCGCTGTCGGAGGGCAGCGATGGCGAGCTCTTGCCGCAGGTGAAGTCATGCGTTGGCGTCGTGGCGAAGCACGTTATCATCGAGGCTGAGGCTGAATCGATGGCGTCGGATTACTCCGAGATGGCTGACTTTGTGAAGGAACACCTCGCTAATGTTCACATCATTTGCAAGGACGACCTCGCCACTGGCAACACGCAGTTTCCTGCCGATCGCTTCACCGTTGAGCAGAAGGTTCCTCGATTCCCTGGCGAGACAGACGATGAATACAGCAAACGACTGCGCAAACTCAACTACCTGAGTCTCGCGCAGGAGTTCGCCGAACTCAAGAAGGTCGATGCTGGGGCACTGCCCTTTGACCTGCGCTGCGATAGGACGCTGACAGACTTCAGTCCAACTAGCGATGGCAGCTCTGAGTTGGACACCGATCGGTTGTCGACAGTGGCGACACCTATGAGTGGATTAGCTGACATAAAAGTGGTGCCACCTGGTGTACCGACTGTGGCATGGACTGAGGTGACCCCTGCTGATGGTGGTCAGGATGTAAACAGAAGTGACACAGATACAAATGTTTTGTTGTCAGATAAGCCGGCTGCTGATGGGCAGAGTGCAAATCATCACCAGGGATGTGGGCCCAGTTACTGTGATAACACCGCTGATAAATCATCGTCTGTTGGAGCCAGCGACAGCAGCCGGAGTCAGTCCGCTCCAGCACGGCAGCATGCAGGCAGTATGAGCCAGGACTGCCCGGAGCCCGATGAGGAGAGCGAGAGTGTAGATGGGGGGATAGCAAGCGCCCCGGGGGGTGGGGCCACTGCCCCGGGGGGTGGGGCGATGGAGTTTGACGTGTACAATATCGAGACTACCCTGCCGGAGATGGACTGGGCGAGATTGGAGCAGCAGCTGGAGCTGGCGGCAATGGAAGAGTCTAAGAGGAAGGTAGGGATAGTAGAGTTCACTTGCTCTGGGGGGATTTCTTGTTAAATTTTGGATTTTACTGGGGAGAGTTTCATTAAGATAAGGAGCATATTAGGTAGATCTATTTTGGCATTTCCACCGTGACTTGCACTACAGTTTTGCCCTTTTTCAGAAACTATATTTTGTCATGTGCTGTATATAATAATGCATTTCAAAATTATGTCTTCTGTGAATAGGAACCTATCGGCATAATGTATTAAATTATATCAACAAATAATAATTTGATTACATAATATGGATTTACTTGCATCTAATTATAGTGTGACTTGCGTTACGGCAAAAGGAGAACACAAAAACCTACTGTGATACATGTCAAATTTCTCCTCAAAGTATAAATGATGGAAAACTATGAATACCTTTGAGTGAATCACAAATAAATAAGGTTTCAAGAAACACAATTAGTAAATTAAAATGTTACCAACAACATACACAAATATCACATATTCACCCAGATAATGATAAATAGCACTTAACGAAGATCCATTTTATTTAACAAGGTTTTTAAAAATGCAAAAGTCATATCGCAGCGGACATTATTTCCGTTACACACCAGTGATTGTTTATTTTATGTTAAGCGTTTCAGTGCCAGCTTGGTGTTCAAATATCACCAAGTAAACTATACATTTCCTGAAAGGGCAGATCATTTTCTATTTAGTCCTAAAACTGCAGTAATCAGATGACACAACAGACTTACTTTCACTAATATATATGTGCTCAGACTGGCATCCGATGTGTTTTGCATAGTAAACGTATGAAATTAATTTTTTTTATTACTTCCAGTTTATTTTTGCTATCAAACTAGTACAAATCTAAGCTTAATTGTAAAACCAGCAGCTGAACACTTCCCTTTTATAATGATCAACGTTATTGGTCAGTTTAAAATGGTGTCATAGACACCAGCCAAAGCCAGTACATGTTGCAAAACAAAATTGGCACAATCGACTGCATGGCGCCTCTTGACAAAAACAGTCATCGGCAGAATCAGCTCTGTGGCATTGAAACGGTCAGTAATTTATAAAGTTAACATAAAGTGCCACCCTGGTGATTAAACTTAAAGCTCAACATTTTAAGTTATATATGTGTATTGTTTTTTGTCTTTTAGCATTATTGACAAATGAATTATGCCTTACGAATATCTAGAGTGAATTTGCTATACATGTGTTATTATAGATCCATAAATAAATGCATCAGAGATAAACGTATATAATTGACACTCTGTATGAATTTCTGTTTGGAAATGTGATCTTTAGATGAGTTACTATATTGAGCTATTAGAGGAGTAGGTAGAACAGGGCCCAGTGGTTAGAGTTGGACATACACACAAATTTAGATACATACATTTACATATATTATTTCTGGACATTATTTAGAAGGGGGAGATCCTCAATAATTTGTAATAATATGCAGTGGCGACACCTAGACCATCCCTTGACCTTTGTTAATACAGGAGCGTTCAAGTGTCACCGAAAACTGCCATGTAACACCAAGGGATGGTCCCTTAAATTTGTAACGTCGAAAAACCGTAACCTGTCTAGCACTGGTTCAGAGCATGCCCTCTCCATCAATATGTGGTCTGGAACTTGCGATTTTTATGATACAAAATGGCAGTTAGTGTCAATGCATTAACATTTAAAATCTGTTTCACTCACTAAGTGGCACCTCTGTATCAGTTTATTTTCTCCATGATACGTGGTGACAACCAAACTCCCCCCACACTGCGTAATGCTTTAGTAATGTATTTTAGGATTTTGTGGATTTATACGACCACCCCCTAGAAGGAACCTGTGACCATGAGGTGAGACCACTAGATAGATTTAAGTTTTTACATAGGCGGCCATTATAATCTATCCTGTGCTGGATGAATAATTTAACTACAAATTGTCTTTAAAGTTTTGTAGTGCATGAAACATTAATTAACTGACCACGTGTGGAGAAAAAAAAATTCTGAAAAATCCACGCAAACACGATACCCCTCAATTTCGTCCCAATCTGGTGACGGATTTTGAAATATTGTTGCGTTCTACAAAATAGCCTCTGTGCGAATACGCGAGCGACTAGCGTATGTTTATTGCTACGTCGTGAAAGATCTAATGCAATAGTACATTCAATATTCACTCGACCAACATGTCCAATGTAAAATTGCTCGAAACAAATTCACACGGTACACCAAAATGCTATTTTCAAGGGACTCATTCAGTGGGTAATGGTGGATGAACACTAATTGTCGTTTTGTGCCGCCATGTCAGTGTGATGTCTCATGTCTGTAAATACTAAATAGGTCAGTCAGACATCCAGTAGTGCTTGTTGAATCAACATAATGAAGCATGTCACTCACCTCCTACATGGCACTGCAGCTGCTGAAATTAAAGCCAAATGTTATGTATTTATGCCCAAACAAATGCAAGTGCATCGGTGGAACAGAGACATCACTAAAGGCCAAGCCAAAATGTGTCTGGGTTCATAGTTGTGCACAAAGTTATTATATAATATATATATATATATAAACCACAGGTTGTTATTGTGTCCTATTTGTACCAATTAGCCAATGCTTTCTTATAGATAAATGAGAGTGTTACTGTTATTGTTAATGCTTTACTATATATCCTGATACAAAATGCAATAAAATATTTTTAATATCATAGATAGATTAAACAAAACATTTTAAGCCTTCATAGCAGACCAAATCTAGAATTTTTTAATTGCAAGAGAAAAATCATGAGCAAAGAAAATACGGAAATAAGGTACAGGCTTGCATCATGAAAACACACTTTCTTAGAAGTGATAGTGTTCCACAAATCCACTTGTTTCTTGTATAGTTCGGAACTACCGGTATACCGCTTTGCATGATAGTTTCATTGTTTTGATTTTTAGTTTGCAGTGCAGCTGCACAGTACATTCCTGTTGATTACCTACCATGTTATCTCAGAGAAATCAACAGGACTGGTTCACACCTGAAAGTGTAAAATGGTTACCTATTGTTAAGCAGATAATAGCCACAGGCTCACAGGAATTTTTATAAATTTGAATTTATTTCCTTGTGAATTGTATTCCAAGCAACCCAATTTGTAGTGGGTGTTCTTCAGCACTGTGCTAGATCTATGTACACTGTGACAGTGAGTGGACATCTATAGATTCCATTGTTCCTGTTTCCTCATAATAACACAGGAAATACACACTTAGATTATAGTACAGGGTGGCATATCTGTTACATACATTTGTTATCATAGGGATGTAATTGCAACATCAGTCAGGTTTGTTTTTCCTCACTGGAAATATTAGCTGGCGTGCAGTCTTTTGATGTTGACAATCAGTAGCGCTGGGGTAGAAATATGGGTAGAAGGTACTTCAAGTAGTCTTCCTTGTTTTGAGTAAGTTTTAAGAAGATAAACAATGATGTAGTTGAAAAGTATTTAAATATTGATCCTGCCTGTACCAGCTAGACACATTTTATAATTACCATGGTTACTGTGCCGTGACTATTGTTTTTAACATCTATGCCAACTGATGCGTTAATTTAATTCAAGTCTTGTGTTACACGTGTGGACCCTAACTGACTTTTTTTTCCTGTGACTTTATTTCCTATGACTTTTTCCCATGTCTTTCCTGTGCTGTTTTCTATGAAATTTTTCCTGAGAATTGTATTACCTATTTTGTGACTTTTTTCTGGTTCCTTCATTTTCTACATGAATTTTCCCTTGGACCAGTGGTAGCAAACTGGACCTCAGACTTCTGTCACAAACAACATATGCCATCCCGTGACATGGCCTCACAGGGTCACACAAGCAGATATTTACTTAGTTACACAACAGTCACAGATTGCGTCTGAACAGTGGCCCAGAGGTGATCTTTGTCACCTAGGATGGGTTCAAGGGTCGACTTCATCAGGCACTATCTGCAGTATGAGAAGCTAGACTGAGAACCACAGTGGAGGTGATGCTGAACTGTCTTTGATGCCTTCACACCATATGGTGCGTTAGTTCTGGTGATGCTTTGCTTGTCACTGATAAATCTGTGCCAGTGACAGTCAGGAAGACACAGCGATGGATTCTGGTCACTTTGACTTTGTGAGTATGCACATTAATTCCTCACACAGAGGCACAGCACAGACAGACAGTTGTCAATATCACATTATGTTAGCAGTGACAGCACAGGAATAGTTCAGTCGTCAGCCAGTTACATGGTATGGGAGACCGTTTTGGAAATCACCATGGAAGACCAGCAGATTAGAGATTTCAGGTCTATGCAAAGCAAACTAGGACATTGCACCAGTTTGCATATTAGGATAAAAAATATGTTTGTTGCGTCACATTAGAAATATAATTTTTGCGAATATCTGACAATATTTTCAGTAGAATGACTTTTCACAGTGAACCAGGTAGTAAGTCACATGGGTCTGTTCTGGACACTGGCCAAAATAGCTGTCTCCATCAATTTAGTGATTTTAGCAGAAATGAATATCTTATATAATCCCACCTTTCAATGTCCAGTTCATTTTTCTCGACAAACAATCCCAAACTAACAAAACACAATCATTTACAAAGCGATAGATTTAAAAAACAATAGACAGTAGGAGTCCAAATTACCTCATTTCTCAAAACGTTGCTTATTGAAGTTTGCTTGAATTTTAGTAAAACATCAAAAACTACTGAAGATATTTCAACAAATGAGGTATCGTTTTGAAGCTCACCGTCTGTACAGTCCAACAGGTAGAAAACTCAATGTCATAATTTTGTGTCACAAATATGCTTCCTTGAAATTGTGACAATTCTGTACATACTAGTAGAGTTCTTCTCCTCTTTGTCTCTGCAGTGACACCAGAAGAATGCTATATTTGAAATTGTGACAATCAGTAGAGTGAGGTAAGAAGTATGCTTTGCTTCGAGTTGTGACAATCTGTTTCTGCTGTAAAACTGTGACATCAGAAATATCCCAGTGTGTTTGTAGTTTGAAGTCCGGAAGAATTTCATGGTCACCAAAACTAAAGCCTACTACAATCTGGGAGATTTTTTCTTTTCCGGTAGGGTGGGAGTTTCACAACAAGTTCAGGTGACTTAAAAAATCCAGGCTCTGGAGTTGAGCATGGAGTACATTAGAAAAATATATGACATAATCTGATCAATACTTTAGAAATAGGTGTTTTATTTGAAGTTGTTGAGGGTTTTATTTGAAGTGACACTGGAAGTGTGTTTCTGTTAAAGGCCCTACTACACATGCCGGCATTAATGGGAAACCACTTTGTGATATAACCACGCCACAGTGTACCGTTCTGTTTCAAAACTAAAATGATTTTCTTCAAATCCCTCCAAGTAGTAGTAGTGCTGCTGTTTTGGCACAACATAAAATGACACATGTACTGTTTATCTATCTGCAATACAAAGGATACAATATTGGGAGAAATATATGCCTCAGCAGTTTCCCGAAATGTGTAATATATACCAAAATACTGAACTTAATGTTTACTATTACTGCTGGCACATGTGATCAATGAATGACACTCAATTTATACCAATATTGATCACCAATATTTGAGGACATAGTACAGCATACACAGTTAAAATGGGGCTTAGTTCAAGAACTCGTGGTTTTGGCAAAGATAATTCAGCAGTCTCCTTTCTCTCTCAAGATCCGTCTTTGACATTACTGCATTGATTTCTAACAAATTCAAATCATCTCAGTGTTCACACTTGTTCATGTAAGCCTAGCCAGCTTCAATGTTTTACCCGGATCATCATTTTGTTCCCAGCAGGGGTTTCAGTTGGTACTCTTTACGGAAGATACTCCGTGTTAGTATTAAATTAGCATTTTAGCAGGTAGTATACTGATTTACCATCATCAGTTAAAAATCTGCCTTTCTTATCCTTGACCTAATGACCTCACTTACAGATATTTATATACTCAACTTACTCAAGCAACAATTGACAACATTGAATTGATTATAGAGCATTCAGTTGATTGTTATTTTGCGTAAGCTTTTGCATTGACTTGCCTCAATCTGTTGTATTTATGGTAGATTTATTGCTTTGTTTCATTTGGTTTTGCAACCAGCTGTTTCTCATTGAAGGCCAGTTTGATCCAGACTGAACTATGCATTTACCAATGTCTACAGGGTTAGTGTGTTTACTGCTTCAGAGATCAGTTTCCTAGACTGCTGTACTGTTCCTCTGTGCTGTTCGCAACTTGTCAAGTCTTAGTAGTTCATTTGGACATCATTGACATGGTCTACTTTCTCCTGACTTCAGTGAAGAATGTGTACCTACGTCAGAGCTTCCAAGTCTCAAGCATTTAACGTCAGTCTCATGCTCTCATGCATAAACCTGTCAGTCTCATGCATATTTACCATTTCAAAAAATATTTACACAAACAGGCTTAGTTTGATGCACATGTTTATATATTTATTCATATGCATTCATGGATACTGCAGAGCATCGACAGAATCCGTGATATTATTGTTATTATCGTCATTGACTTGTATAAAATGTTGTTTACTGGCCTTTATTATATAACTAGTACTGCTGTCACCTAGTATCCTGTTGAAAAACACCAGTGCTGCCACCTGGTGTCCTTTTGTAGAACTGTACCTCCCAACTCAACTTGGCAGCACTGCTATGCACAGCCGGATCATTCTCAACGTAGTCTCTTCTCCGGGTATTGGTATTGGTCTCAAGTTGATCAGTCTCCAGCTTGTGAGATTTCTATGGGGCTCAGTGGCCTAGTACACTGTAGTGACAACACCGGACAGTGAATCGAGAGGATCGGTTTGCAAACCACCTCTGGTCATTTCAAAACTTGGGCAGTTTTGTTCATCCCACTTTGCGTGTCTTTCGGAAGATACAATTGAGTGAATGATCCATTCTACCTGGTGTTTATGTCAGGGGAAGTAAAAGATCTCACACAGGGAAATGGAAAAAGGATGTCATGGACCCATAGATCTAATGGTGTCGATCTACAAAAACCCATACGGATGTTGCATTAGCTGCACAGTCGTAATCTTGCTCTGATAATGGGGTAAGCACACCAAGTGATTTGTCCTAGGCAGATTCTGTAGTTATGTAAGACTATTCTATTATTGTTTCTAATGCACGCATCAAAATACTGGTCTGGTACATGTCCAATTTGGTGCAACATTTCCGACATTAAAGTTTGTTTTTTATGCAGAAACTTTTAATAGCAAAATGCTCAGGACTTAGAAGTAAGATTCCTTGGCTCTTGTTCGTGTGAACAGCAGATAGTTGGTTTATAAAATGACTGTCTGTTCAGAGGTAATGTAGCTTATTTGCAGTGGGGAGGGAAGGCCTGTTTCTGACAATGTTCAGTGGCGCCATCTTGTGATTAGCCATGAAATCAGTATAGTTCCACCAGGTGCTCCCAGGGTAGTGTGATATTGGCAGTGTTCGTCTGCATGTTAGGTTTGCACTACCAGCCGGGAATAGACCACTAGTGTACTTGGTTTATGTCACACGAGTGAAGTGGCGGTGGTTTTGTGATGATACTCTCCTGTACAATCGGCAGTTTGAATGATCCACTTAACTCTGTGGAACTGATAGAATGGTTGTCAATGGAAGAATATATTTTCCCAAACAAAATACCTCAATTTGCATACCTATATAGGCATTACATGATTTTTTCAAGGGCTTTTAGTTGATCAAGTATTGATTGTACTCTCAACTAATTATATAGCCATTTCACTAATAGGTCAAGTAAGTTAGAAGTCATATTTGATCAGTGTTCTTGGGTACCCTGGTAATTAGATGAGTGTTCTGGTAACAATAATGGTGATTAAGTGCAGAGGTGCGTCCAACATTTCGTGAAGCAGGTTTTCAAGTAACCATATATACCGATCTAGTTGATTTGTTATAATCAGTTTATGAGGATTAATAGTTTAACACAGTTTTTGTATGTGTTTTCTAAGTTTATTTTGTATCCTTGTTAATGTGTTATTAGAATTTAGCTGTTACTTCAAAACAATTATCAAGATGCATTTTTAGCAAATTCACCGCAGTGCCTAACATTAAGATGGTCATTTGGGGATTTCAATTTTTTTTCAATTTTATAATCAATAAACCTTTAAAAAATCTTATAGAATATAACTTAACACTGTTCCATCAAAGAAATTGCATCATTAACTCTTCAGAATAAAATTCATCCTCTTTTTTCCTGTCCTTCACAAATATGTAAATTAAGTGTAATTCAATCTCTTGTAGTAGTTGGCATTTAGTGGAGGTTTTTGACTCGATTAATCTCCAAAATGGCCGCCATTGAACGAAAGTAGGCAGATAATAAATTGGATTAGGGAGCATGCACATATTCTGGTAACATTGTCATAAGTGCAAGAAGAAATAAATGGAGGTGGGCCTATGACAAGAACACAGGCCGGATGAGTGATTGAATAGATTAACTTGGAGAGGCCTCTAGAGAAAGGACATGACCTGGTTCTGGGACAACAGGGAGGCAGAAATAATACAGATGACTGGTAGTAGGAGTTTGCTTTATGCCATCCTCGCAAGAAAGTCTGGGGGCGCTGCTGACTGTGCTGCTGTTTAAAACCTTGGACAAGATCAATCACTCTGCATTTCTCCAGTTCACACAGCAGTATGAATGAGTACCTGGGTATAAACAGTGGTGGATATTTATACACAAATAGTTTTTGTGTAGTAAATGCTGTGTGGCTAAATGTTGAATTTGCAGAAAAGTTGAGATGGTGTTTGATTGAAAGGTGCCGGGGGTGAAGTGTAAAGCGCTTTGAGCATTCCTGAAGACTGGATACTGCGCAAAATAAGAACTTACCTTTACTTTTTTTATGTCACCATCAGGTACCCCCCCCCCCGTGGATCAACTTGTCAAACCATGGATTTAAAACAAAGTTCAAATAAGTTAAATACAAAAGAAACTTTATGCACCCATAAATTGGTGATTTTGTGCGCACTCTGCAGGGATTAAGAGCGTGTTCCATAAAATATTATGAGGTGTAAAGAATTAAATACTTGCATAAATGCCTCTCTGACCCCGGCCTGCTGCGTGCATCAAGACTACAGCCACTGACAATGCATAACTCGTTGTTATTGAGAATTTAAGTTATTCACATAAACTCATTAGTTATTCACAGGTCGGCTGTGCTAGAAGATTACAGTGATGTTATTCAACCTGGTGCATTAGTACAGGGTTATTCAATTACAGTTGTAAATTACATTAACAGCTCTGTAAAAAAATAATTTACAATTACGATGCTTACAAAAATTAATTTAACTGGCTAGACAAAGAGTCATTTATAATAATTTGTAGGTCAAAGACAAATACAATGTTTTTAAAAGAATATTATATGTATCATTAGTTGTCAGGCAGGGTTTTAAGTGAATTCAAGCATTCTTTCGGCCATTGTTTACATTAGAGTAGTACACTGTACAGTGTACATAACCTCATACAAATGATGTACAGCTGTATGTTATAATATAATAATATTAAACTTATATAGCGCCTAAATCTGCAGGAATCTTAGCTCAGAGGCGCAACATACAAGAATCGTTGAGCAAAATCATTAAGACGGACAAGCAAGAGTCATTATTAGAGCAAGGGACCACAATTTCAAATAAAATAATAAGTCTTCAGTTTTTTATGAAATGTAGCTATAGTCTCAGATGATTTAAAAATAATAGGGAGTTGATTCCAGATGTGATGCCTTTATTTTTTTCGAAATTATTTAGTGGGTTTATACAGTTACATTGTAATTGTAATTAACTACAATGGATGTAATCAAGCCCATCCCTGATAACTCACTCTCATTACATGCCAGCCTGATGCATTTTTCATGACATCTTTGTGACGTCAGTGTTTTAGGACTTGTTCAGAAGAGAATACATGTGTTCTATGAAAGCTAGCAGGAAGCTGGAGCTAATTAAGCATGCCACTGGTCCACCTTCACAGTTATTGATCTGTTTTATTTCAAGTTCTTTTGCCTTTGAAAGCCACTGAGTAGACTTTGCCCAGCCTAGACAAGAATATTCATCGAGCTGGTTGACTAGAAAGGATAACGTGTCGGTGCAATGCTGATCAAATATGGTATGCACATCTGGTTGAAAAACACATATGACTATAATTATGTTAGTGAATGCGTGCGTGTGTTAAGCTTTTCTTCCTAGATGCGTTCCATCTCGCGCACCAAACTTTCAGATGTTTATCTATGTCCGCTTGGAAGAAAAATTACGCCTTTATTTTTTTGAAATTATTTAATGGGTTTTACCAGTTTTAGGGTTTGTACTTGACATTAAACAGATGTAAACAATAGTTGGCAACATCACATAGGTTTCTGCGATTGTTCCAAGCTTCGTAACCCATCCACCCACCAATCAGTTGGGGACTTTTTATGAAAGTTTAAATTTTCATCATCACAAAAATGTCAGGCTCAAACACTTTGGGAAACCGTCATTCACATGTATGTAGCGCCATCTGGTAGCACCCTGATTCGGTGAACTTCCAGCTGATAATTACCAACCTGACCAGACAACCTCATTGTAAGAGAACAGAATTCACCTGCAAGACAGATGACTACTGTGGTGCCCAGCATTATGTATTGACCAGTTCTGTCGCCGGTCAGCGACCGAGACGTCGCACGCATTGTGCAGTGGACACGTGAGTTATCTCGGAATAAGGCCCCATATGTCATTGACACACTGATCCCGATTCATTACACACTCCCAGGTGTCCGTGTTACATAGACATGCAATTGCCCCCCTCGGTCGTCTACTTAATTATCAGTCGGCACAACAGGGGTATTATAAAAGCCAATCGATCGCGTTATTTGCATGCAATGAGTGAAACGCAGCAGTGTGGGTGTCCGGGGAATGTGTCCATGTAGGAATACCTACGCTCCAGTGATGATTGTCTAGACTGCAGAACGGACGTGCTACGATGATCTTGCACCTTCCCCCATAGTTGGCGCTGATTGTGTAGTCCGACAATGGGGATGTCAGTTTGGTTCTGTTTGCCCGGATGTTGTGTAGTTGGTGTGGATCAATATAACGCTGCTATAGAAGCGTGTCTTTTTTCAATTACTGATTGAGTATTACCGCGGTATTGTCAAGGGTGGTGATGTCGGCGTAGGAGGACAAGAAGTGGGATTATATGCAAAGTTCGCCGGCAATAACGGGATGAATATCTTACACAGATCATCGTTGTCTTGTCTCACGCAGGCGGACGGATTGTGGTGATAAGTTGGCAGCAACAGGACGCGGCGTATAGAGATGTCTAGGGAGCATAGCTAATGCATCTCTATCCAGGGAGCATAACTAATTCACCTCAGGAGATGATGCCTTTGACATTGGCAGCAGGCAAGTGGAGTTGACGTGATTTGTAAATGCATGAGACGTCAGTGGCAATCAACCTGATGAATCACAACGTAACACCGGTTCGTACTGTCTTTTACTGACTCAATACCGCATTGACTGAGTCACCTGCCATCAGCCACGTGTCATTGTCGGTGTCGTGGCATCGGATGTGTCACTATACCCTTTCCGGCAATTGAATAATAGATGACGGTGGCTGAGAGTGAGTTTTTGTCGCGTCTGTTTTGCATCAGGATTGTGACACTAGCTACAGGTGTGACACACAGCAAGCATCACGTGAGAACCTACGACATCCGCCAGTAGTGAGTTCTCTCGCTGTTGACACTTGGCGGTCTTCAAGCGGTGTCGAAGAAATGTGTTTATGCAGGAAGTACAGTTATTGATGTCGTTGTGGTCGATGCGAGCTCATGGTCTCTCTGATAACGTACGATTGTGGCAGTAATGAAACAAGGAACATGTGGGTGGGAATGATCGGGGATGTTTACAGGGCATGGATGGAACCGAGACAAATTATTGTTGTGAACATACCATGGTAGTGTCAGTGTTGCACGACGTTTGTATGGACATACACAGATAAGGAACACCACACACACTCTGTGGTAGAGTTTCTGGTCTCCTGCTGGTCTCCCTTCACTTATCGTGCGCAATATGTGGCGGGAATGACGGTACAGAATTCGGTGACCCGAACACTGCAGCTATCCCACAATGCAAAGCAGCAGTCGGACACGCCAGTTCCTGTGGTGGCATCGTTGTCGCCACGCGAAAATGCGAAGGAATCGGAAATAACGACTGCGATGCGTACGCTGCGCTACCACTACCAGTTAAAGGTCTACCTACCACTGTACCGACTCTTACATTTGCAGTCTCGACGCAACGACCGGGAGGAGATCCGACGCAAACTTGCAATGGGCTTCGATGAGGATTACTATGGCGGAGAGAGGGTGATCAAGAAGCCAAGTCTGCAGACGCGCCTTCAAGGCGGCATGAATCTGCAGATATGCTTCGTCAATGAGGCAGCCTTGGCTGACCAGAACGAGGCTGGCGATGCATCGCTGGATGCCCCCCAGGAGGCGCCGGCACAGGTGGGTAACTTTTGTTGGGAATTTTACAGCGTAGACATCGTCATTTTGTTTCTATGTTTGTCCTTATGGTTGTGGTGTTCATGGATGTGTTCTAGTTCCTAGCGCACTATTACTGTTCATGCCCTCCCTACTTACAAGAATTGTGTACTCTGTGAATAAAATATATTATAATATTAATTACCATAGATAATATTAATAAAAGTGTATATTTGTAATACAATAGTAATCACCAGTAATAAGAAATGCATTTACAGGTATTCTCATCAGTATATTGTAAACAACAGGGCGACTTTTAAAAACATAAAGAAAGATCAGGAAAATCCTGCACATGACTTTAAGAGTGTCTATGTTGCAGGCAAGGGAACCGTCGCCACCTAGTGGGGCAGTGGCGCCACCTGTGGCCACCGTCCACAGTGCAGCACGGAGCGAGAAGAAGAAAAAGAAGAAAGAAGCGCTGGAAGAGGAGGATTTAGTCACGAGACAGGCACGACTCCAGGCTGAGGCGACGATGGCCCTTGCTCAGGTAGGGCCAACTCGGATGTTTTATTCATTTTTCTTCCCTCAATGGGCTCACTGGGATTAAATGGACACTTTCTGTTCATTTTTATTGTAAAATTGTATTGTAAAGGTAAGTTCTTACATAGCGCAGTATCTATGCTTTAGAATTGCACAAAGCATTTTACACTTTATTCCCTGGCAGACCTGTTCAATCGAACACCATCTTGACTTCTCAGGGAAGTGTTCAGCCATGCTGCAATTAATACGTGAAGATTATTTGCAGACCTGGGACAGAGTACATTTTCATGAGTATGAGTACACGTACTTAGATGACGTATGAGTACGAGTACATTACTAAAAGCTGAGTACGAGTACAAGTACATTAAACAAAAATATAAATACTAAATAATAACATATTTTAAAATTATTAATTAATCTAATTTATATAACTCAATTTTTTATGAAGAAAACTAAAAAACCTCTTTATTTCATCAACAATGAAATTCACTTTGTTTGCATTAATTTCGGTGACATTATCATGTATTTGCCAATGCACCAAATGAACATGAGTTGTTCAAAGGTTGAATCTTTCAGGGCATAATACTTTCTTGGCTATGTTAAATACCCTTTCAACTGGGGCTGATGATGCTGGTAACCGGACAGAATCCCTTCAGGACAAAATCCCCTCAGACAGAATCTCCTCAGATAGAATCCCCTCAGACAAAATCCCCTCCGGACAGAATCCCCTTCCCTTATGGAAAAATTTGACAAAATCCCCTTCATAATTATTTTGGATGATACTTTAAATATGATCATACATGCCTACTCGAAACTATTTTTTTGGAATACCTAAGGGAACACATTTGCCAAGTTGCCAACACTATTTTAATAATAAACACAATAATTTTAGATTTTTAAATATCATAATACCCTAGATGGGCATATGTACACCCAGAAGAACAAGTCCAAGACGACCATCCGATGAGTGTGCTCTAGCCGTAAGGGAGCAATTACCACTGATCCAGGTATCCAGAGAGTTACCGGATATTTATCACACAATCACGATGCCAATCCAGATGCAGTCTCAGCCACTAAGCTACATGCCATGATGAAAGACCAGGCCGATATATCCTGAGGTACACCAACTCAGATATTAGCAGATTCTTCTAGTACAGCCCCCCCCCCCCCCCTAGAGGTCCAAGCTGCCCTGGGTGAGAAAGAATCCATCAAGCGATCCATACGTCGTGAGCGTGCCAGACATATGCCCCAGAACCCACAATCACTCGTAGACTTGGTGATAGAGGGTGACGGGACCATGACCGATGGTGACGACGAAGAACACCAGAACTTCCTCATCCATGACAATGGTGTGGAATCCTACAACCGGATGATTGTGTTTGCGACCGATGATGGACTACTGCACTTGGCTAGCTCTGATCCCTGGTACATGGACGGTACATTCAACGCTTCCCCGCCCTTGTTCCAGCAGCTGTATGTCATTCGCGCACCACTCGATGAGTCTTCAGTGAGTTGTGTATATGCCTTCCTATCTGGCAAGGCCCAGTCTACCTATGAGGGACTGTTTCAGTCCATCATGGACAAATGCCAGGAACTCGGGTTCCAGCTTGACCCAGCTACGGTGATCACTGACTAAGAACTGGCTGTGATTAATGCTATTGCTACCACCTTCGGTCCAGCTACAAGGAGCCAAGGATGCTTTTACCACCTCACTCAGAACACATGGCGGAAGATACAGAATCTCGGACTAGTGCAGCTACACAGGGAAGATGACACTGTGAAACTGTTCTGTGGCATGTTGGATGATCTGGCATTTTTGCCTGTGGACGATGTTGTTTCTGGAATGCTGGTCTTGAGAAGTGTCACACCTGATAGACTTGAGCCACTTGTCAACTACTTCGACAACACCTATGTCACAGGCGAATATCGCAGCATACAGCTACTGCCACACCCTGATGGAACTGTTCCATCGCAGCATACAGCTACTGCCACACCCTGATGGAACTGTTCCATCGCAGCATACAGCTACTGCCACACCCTGATGGAACTGTTCCATCGCAGCATACAGCTACTGCCACACCCTGATGGAACTGTTCCATCGCAGCATACAGCTACTGCCACACCCTGATGGAACTGTTCCATCCATGCGGATGCGTCGTTTGCCACCATCCTTGCCACCATCTCTCTGGAATGTTCAGGAAACAACACTTGATGGGGGATCCCGCACCAACAACGTCTGTCAAGGGTGGAACAATGTATGTGAAGGGTGGAACAATGTATGTGAAGGGTGGAACAATGTATGTGAAGGGTGGAACAATGCCTTCATCCAACTTGTTGGTCATGCTCACTCCACTGTTTGGCATGCTATAGACTTGATGCGCAAGGATCAATCTCTGGTGGCTAGTATGCTTCTTCGTAACCAGCGTAGCCAATCTCCAGCCAAGCGTGTACGCCGCCACACTTCACAACTCCAGACTAGACTCCAGAATCTCTGCTATGCCATACAGAATGGGAACAAGTCTGTGGAGGACACCATGAAGGGTATTAGACACTGCATCAGATGGAAATGAAAATTTTTTGATGATACAAATTTCTTATTTACTGATGTGTCTGTGATTCTTTTTGTGCTTAAGTTGTGTTCCACACAAGTCTGTGGAGGACACCCTGAAGGGTATTGGACACTGCATCGGATGGAAATGAACTATACTTTTGTTGATATGTTTTATTTACTGATGTGTCTGTAATTAATTTTATGGTCAAGTTGTGCTCTATACCATCATTTGCGTTTGCTAAAACACAACATACATTCCAAACCCCCTCAGGGTTAATTAAGGGGATTTTGTCCAGAGGGGATTTTGTCCGGTGGGGATTTTGTCTGAAGGGATTCTGTCTGGAGGGGATTTTGTCCTGGATTCCAGATTTGCTGGCACAGGATTATACTAGTGTAGAGGGCAGTCTGACTTGAGCCTACTGAAAAAAAATGGCAGTTCTTGTTCATACCAGTTAGCACTGTCAGCCAGTGCCAAGTGGCATGGTCTCCTGACAACATCAATGGCATTTCCTGTCTAACTGGTGGGTTTACTGTTAATTGGCTCTTTATGGACATCCTGGCCTCTTAATTGAACAAACAGGTTTATGGCCTGAACTGATAGCCAACAACTACTGTTTGCTTAACAGGGTGTTTCTGACTGGGAAAAGATGCTGCCTGTTACCATGTTTAAGTATCATAGTCATGGTTATCTGAGAATGAGGGTGTACTGTGAGTAGGGATGGTAAGGTGGTATTCTATCAGAAATAACAAAGTATTAACAAAATAGTTGAACATTTAAATATTTTAGGAAAGTTTCATTTTATAACCAAATAAATTTATTTTCCCCAGTACATATTGAGAAAGTACTCAGATGTATTCGTAATGTACTTGTAAAATCTGAGTACAACGAGTACAGGTACGAGTCCATGACTTATAAGTTTCATGAGTACGAGTACTTTAAAAATGTACTCGAGTACACAAATACTGAGTACTTCCGCCCTGACTATTTGTATACAAATGTCCATACTATCTCTAGCCCACGGCTTGGTGGCATCACGATTCAACCGCCCCCCGGTGACTGGCTGGTTTCGCCCACGCAGGCTGACTTCTTGCTTTGTTTAATTTGCCTAGTTCCAAGCTAGGCACCCAATTTTTATTAAGCAATCGAGGCTTATCAGCAGGGAACTGAACTCGGTATCTTTTGGTCATAAACGCTGTTGCAACCGTTAATCTGAAAAAAAATTATATTTATGACATGCACTACATAACATGTTTTTATTGAAAAATCAATCGGTCCTCTGAGTTTGTAAGATTGATAGTGTGCCATAGTTAGGTCATATTCGTCAGTTTTAAGATGGATTGATTTTGTCTTAATCATCTTTATGCAGAGCAGGTGTAAAAAAATGATTTACCGTCAACGTTAGTTTCATTAGCACACGTTTATACATGTTTGTGATGTTTGTACTAAGTAACATGGTCTCAACGAGTTAAAAGTGTTTATTTCAGTGCTTTCTTAATGCAATATTTTATGTAAAATAAACGTGTTGGTAAAATCTGTATATATATATATATATATATTATTCATATTCAACAAATCTAATGCCCAGTTCTTTTTAAAAGGGTGTACAAATCTTTGGTACTCACAAATCTCATAGGTTGGGCCCCAGGGCCGTAACTAGCCTAAAACAACTGGGGGCAGTAAAAAAATACAGTAAAGCATAAACAGTATTGCAGGAGTTCTGTCCCAGAACATGTTGAAAATGTACCCCCTCTTGGTGCAATCTAGCTTATTTTCTGGAGAATTTTGCCCTCGGCTCAAGAATTGTTTCAGTGTTGGTTGCATGTTGCTTGGGAATGAAAACAAATAAATGTAAAGATGTAATATCAAATAACAATATATTTATCAAAACGATAGCGACACATCATATACAGAATTCCTGTCCAACAGTTACACCCCGTCTGAAATTGTTTTACAAGATCACTTCCTCTCGCCGTTTTGTGTTCTGTGATTTGCTAATTGCCTTTACACAAATAAACCTCTTCGGAGGTGGGAAGATAGTTTGATTTTCTATGGGCATATAGCATTCTGAGGCCATTGAATCATCTTTCTGTCATTGTTGACCGACTCCACCACTTGAGGCATCGCAGGGCAGAAACGGACCACTCGCAAACAATGCTTCCGACTGGTGAATTGAGGAAGATGTTTATGATCTTACTGATGACGGCAAATGTTGACCACATGCCAAAATCAGTTTACGTGAAGACAGTGGTTGTGGAACTTGAGGTTCATCGTATCTCTTTTGCCACTTTACGATTTCCACAGGAGCTTGTTTTGTTCATCCGAACTGAGATACTTACTGTAGTACTCAGTTAGTCCTGTGTCATCTAGTTTCTGTAGGTTGGACGGCAGGAGTCTTCAGCTGCTGAGTCCATGGTGGTCACTCGAAAATTGTTCAACCAACTCGTCAAGGATGTGATCAATGAATGAGTAAAATATATTGATGCAATAGTAGTCAGCTGTTGATTGATTCATGCCTCCAGCATTGGCACGATGACGCTGAAGTTGTGCCATCCTGAGTTTATACGAATCACAATACCTGTAGAGTTGGTCACCAGCCCAACACGGCGCCGTATTTCACCCCACCCTGATGGGATGGTCCTGCAGTCCTGGATGCATTTACTCACCAACGAAATATCGTCGTTTTCATCGCCCAGATTGCACTGTTTGGCTTGGAGGTTCTTGGTCATAGACTCAAGAAAACTAAGCACCTTCTGGATCACCATTAGGTCCATGATTAATCGTGAATCTTCTATAAGATGGCAGTATGCGGCTGCATCATTTCGTGCGTCACCGGTACTGGCTTGTTCGATGCCATCCAGTTCGTCCAATACAGTTTTGTATTTTGTGATGAGTAATAATAATATGAACATCAATCTTGCAAAACGTCATTGTGTGTAATTTTTAATTATTTAATTTTAAGAGTGATTAGATGCAAACAGATGCCCTCACCTCTGCGCATCGACGGTCATGATCAGGGACGGATCTGAGAGGACAAAATTGCCCTTTTAAGAAAATGTATCTTTTGTCGTATCATGAAAAGAGCAACAAATATGGGATATCACTCAGTGCTGCGCTCGAAGGAACCACTCGCACTCTTCACTCTGTCCCTTATTCACGCCTCAAGCCTGGGCACGGTCGTTTTCAGGCACTGATCCAGGATTTCAGGAAATATAGTGCAGGCCAGTTTCTGAAAATAAGGCACTTTGACCAATAAGTAAGCATGGAATCACAAAAACAACAGTGACATCAGTAATATAGGCTAGACAAAAAGGGCACTTTTAAACTACAAGAGCACATTTTGTATGTTTTCTGGGGGGGCCAACTCTCACCCCCACTCCCCCGCTAGCTACTGCCCTGGGTGCATATTTTGCAATGATATTTGGACCTCTGGGTCATAATTAAATTTGGACCCACGTCCATTTTTCATGCTATGATATTTGGACCTTACATCCTAACTCCGAATACTGAATATCACTTAGCTGCTTAGTAACATCATATTTGTAATTTTTTTTCAAAAGTTGTATGCGTGGGTCCATTTTTCATGGCATGATATGTTGACCCCCATATCGTAATATTGAATGTAGCTGACATCACAAGTTGGTTCCACGAGGGTGTACATTCCACTGATATTATAAATATGAAGCAACTGATTATTAAGAAAAAACATGAAATGTGTAATTGTATACTTCTTAAAATTGATATTTTTTTACAAATTTTCTTTCTGTGACCTTCTGACATGGAAAGTAGTGTGGGATAGATACATGGATATATAAACACAAAACTGCAACTACTAATAATACTTCACACATATATAAGGAACATATATAATGATTAGTACATTTCAAAGAGGGGTCCTAATATCAAAGGGTGTGTCCATATTTCGCTGATATTTGGATCTGCGGGTCCAAATATCACCCGGGTCCAAATCTCATCTAACAGGGCCAACATTTAGCCTTCAACCCCGTAAATTTGTTGGTTACACTGTTTTGGAGAAAACAAGAAAGGTTTACATCAACATAAAAACACATGAGTAATCCTATTGTACATTAACATGAAATATATTCCACATTTGAGAATCACTTTTATGTATGGTGGGTCCAGCACAAAATAAGTTTTATGATTTCACCTTGTACAAACGAGCAAGCAAGTCTTAGTGCATAGTAGGTATGTCTGTTTTTTTGCAAATGATTTAAATGAAACAAGCCAAAAAATCTAATTTAGTAGGCGCCTTTAATATTACCTGTAGATTCATCTGCCATTTTAGATGAAGCAGCGCATTGCCAAACAACATGAATAATTGAGCAATTTTTAATTACATCAAGAAATGTTTTACGCTATAAGAGACATTGCAGGTTAACAAAACATAGAAATGGTAACATTGTTGTCAATAAAAAATAGAAATATTTAGTGATCCCTGCTCATATCACTAGACATGTGCAATTAAGGCAATGAGATATTGGTGTAAGCAATATATTATTTACTGTATTCTTGTTAACAGCCAAGTTTGGCTAAACAAAATGAACACCTTTCACCAATTTGGCTGGAAAAGAAAATTGGCCAAGAAAACAACGATCACTCAGCCAGACGTGTTAAAGATATGTTATTGTGGGGCCTAATGCAGTAGGTGAGACGACAGTGAAACAGGACTTATTAGGAATCTCTTGTACATAGCAAGTGATGTGCAGAGTTGGACTAATACTCAACGAGCAAGGGTGACGTGCAGAGCAGACCCAAGTGAGTAATTGGGCAATATTCTGTGTCTTTTTGTATGAGGGACACGGTAGCAAGGGAATCAATGTTTATGTCCTCTTGTTGCTCTTCGATGTGTGTACAATTTCAGGCCCTCCACCTTTCCCTAGTTCTGGCTGTACATAATGATAGACTTTATTTATATAACATTGTATATCTGGAAAATCTTTGTGTCCAGAAAATATGTATCTGGAAATACAATTTATTCAGAGACATACAATGTTAATAAAATGATTATTATAATAACGTTCCAAAGGAAGAATAAATAATAATTATAATAAAATTCAAAATGAAGACTAAAATAGACTACTGAATTTAAATATATATGTGTAAAGAAATAATCTAAAATAGAAAGGTATTTAAAACAGGTCATATGAAAGGAAAAACTGCTTTAAAATCAATAAATTGATTCATGCGGCCACTTTTCTGCTATCTATCATTGAATACACTAGAATGGGCACATCAGCAGAATAGAGAACAAATTTCCCAAATCTGTTTTCTGTGGGGAGCTGTAGATTGGAAAGAGAGCCGTAGGCAGACAATGACATCACTTCAGAGATGTTTTCAAATGATAATCGAAAAGCATTTTATATTGCACCTGAAACATGGACTGCCCGCATGTCATGATTCACAACAGACCCTTAGCCAGAAATCATTTTTTGCCAGTCTTGAGTTAACAAAATGTGTGCGTTTTAGCCCGTGAATGGCTTGAATGTAAGCCATGAAACAAGCCTGGCTTCTAGTGGGCCAAAGGCTTGCATGTAAGCCATGAAACAAGCCTGGCTTCTAGTGGGCCAAAGGCTTGCATGTAAGCCATGAAACAAGCCTGGCTTCTAGTGGGCCAAAGGCTTGCATGTAAGCCATGAAACAAGCCTGGCTTCTAGTGGGCCAAAGGCTTGCATGTAAGCCATGAAACAAGCCTGGCTTCTAGTGGGCCAAAGGCTTGCATGTAAGCCATGAAACAAGCCTGGCTTCTAGTGGGCCAAAGGCTTGCATGTAAGCCATGAAACAAGCCTGGCTTCTAGTGGGCCAAAGGCTTGCATGTAAGCCATGAAACAAGCCTGGCTTCTAGTGGGCCAAAGGCTTGCATGTAAGCCATGAAACAAGCCTGGCTTCTAGTGGGCCAAAGGCTTGCATGTAAGCCATGAAACAAGCCTGGCTTCTAGTGGGCCAAAGGCTTGCATGTAAGCCATGAAACAAGCCTGGCTTCTAGTGGGCCAAAGGCTTGCATGTAAGCCATGAAACAAGCCTGGCTTCTAGTGGGCCAAAGGCTTGCATGTAAGCCATGAAACAAGCCTGGCTTCTAGTGGGCCAAAGGCTTGCATGTAAGCCATGAAACAAGCCTGGCTTCTAGTGGGCCAAAGGCTTGCATGTAAGCCATGAAACAAGCCTGGCTTCTAGTGGGCCAAAGGCTTGCATGTAAGCCATGAAACAAGCCTGGCTTCTAGTGGGCCAAAGGCTTGCATGTAAGCCATGAAACAAGCCTGGCTTTTTTTGTAATTTGACCATTTATTTAATTAATACTGATTCATTGCATTTGTTTCACTGCCAGTTGTGCCAGTGACAGCCATTAATGTGGGCCCCTAGATTTAGAACTATTAGGTAATCTAGTGGCCAGTTGGCCCCTCTAAATTCCACCAATCTTATCAGTTGTAATGACCCATCTTGGCCAGCCGTCTGCCAGTCTTGAAGACCAGCAGACAGGTCTCTGGCTGAGGTCTTGATTCTTTGGCTGAGACACTGATGAGAAAAAGCAAGCTTACAGCAACTACGGCATTACAAGGACCATTTGATGACATTGTCTCTTGAGACAAACATCAGCTGCAGAGAAAATGCAAAAATAAAAAAGTCTAAAATGCATTTAATTACATTAACCATGTCAGTGACAATATATAACTGTAAGAGGTTCTATAAATAATCTATGAATGCCTGGCGTTTGTCACAAGATGAGTGTGCAGTAGGCTGTAGTGAGATGGACTATCCATTAACATACCTGCCATGTGAACATCGCAAGATCTCCTGCTATACATAACATAACAGCATCTCATAGGAAGATGTTTCATGACATGTTTTTAATATCTGATGCCAACTACTGAGTGTAACTTACCTGGCATATGCAATGATTATATTATTATGTTCTGACATCCAGTTGTCCACGAAATGTTTTTTTTAATTTGCTATTAAAACAGTTTCAATGTTCTGCATGACATTCAAGATGTGGACGACCAATGGGAACAAATGAAGGAATCAATCACACAGGCTGCAGAAGAAACTATTCCTAGGCAGTGTAGAAAAACAAAGAAAAAAAGGATGACTGACGATATTCTAAAGTTGATGGACGAAAGGAGGAAAATGAAGCAAAATGGTGATGCATATGTAGCAATGAACAATGCAAAGAAACTGAACAGAAGAATAAGCACAACACAAAATCCATGCATGCTAGAATAAGAGAAATCACCGGGAAAAGAACATGCTCAGCTACAGGCTGCCTGAAATCTGAAGAAGGAAACATAATAATGGACAAAGACAAAATACTCGAGAGATGGTCAGAATATATTGGTGAACTGTACGATGATGAAAGGGGTGAAAGACCATCAATTAAGAAGAACTTTGATGGTCCTCCAATATTGAAGGACGAGGTTCGAAAAGCCATCAGATCAGTGAAAAAGGGAAAGCTGCTGGACCAGATAATATTACCATTGAAATGATTGAATGTTTAGATGAATTTGGTATTGATAACAGACTTCTTGAACAAAATATATGACAGCGGACAAATCCCAACTGATTTATCCAGATCCATTTTTGTAGCAATACCAAAGAAACGAGGTGCGATTGAATGTGAACTACACTGTACAATTAGTCTCATGAGTCACTTCACCAAGATGTTGCTTAAAATTATTATGACCAGAATGAGAAACAAAATAAAGCCGGAAATTGCTGAAGAACAATGTGGATTTGTAGAAGATAAAGGTACAAGTAATGCAATATACATCCTACGAACACTGATTGGGAGAGCACTGGAAGTGCAGAAAGATCTGTATGTATGTTGTATTGATTACACAAAGGCATTTGACAGAGTTCGTCATGAAGAAATCATATCAATACTGGAGAGTTTGAACATTGATGGGAAAGATCTGAGAGTTGTGAGAAATCTGTACTGGGAACAAACGGCAGCAATATGAATAGAAAATGACATCAGTAAATTTCAAGAAATAAAACGTGGTGTAAGACAAGGGTGTGTCCTATCACCCGATCTCTTTTCACTATACAGTGAGATTATCTTATGCACATTAGATGATATGCCAGGCATTCAAGTAGGGGGATACAACATGAATTATTTACAATATGCAGACGACACGGTACTGATTGCTGAGAACGAAATAGATCTACAACAGATGCTAGATACAGTAATAAGGGAAAGTGAGAAAAAAGGTCTGTCCCTGAACAAAAAGAAAACAGAAATCATGGTCATCTCAAAGAAAAATTACACTCCAACATGGTAGCACATGGCACTGTCTTGTAGCAAGTCCGAACGTTTAACTATCTGGGATCACTAATAACATCCAACGGTCAGCGTAACGATGAGATCAAGAGAAGAATTGCTCAAGCCAAAACAGCTTTTCACCTAAAAGAAGAATGCTGCGAGTGCCATGGACTGCAAAACAAAGCAATGAAGTGATCTTTAGGACAGCCAAATCAAAAAGAAAGATCATCAACAAAGTTAGAACACAACAAGCACGATTTATAGGCCATAACATGAGAAAGAAAAAGTTAGAACAAATAGTAACAACAGGAAAGATAGAAGGAACAAGATCCAGAGGACACCAGAGAATAAAAATAATAGATAGTCTGTCAACATGGTGTGGAAGGAGCACAACAGAACTGCTACAAACTACACACGACCGTGCGGTTTGGAGGGCCATGATCGCCAACGCCTGTGACAGACATGGCACATAGAAGAAGAAGAAGTAAACACAATGTTTATTTATATCCGTCAGTCATTAACTTATATTGTAAAGTCAGTTGTATTACAAATTAATTAATTAAGCCAAAAACGCTACAATTATAACTTCAAATTAGACAGATGTGGGAGTGTACTATTTGAAATTGTGAGGATTTTTTAAAGAAGGTATAAAGAGTTTTCCTGCAGTATCAGGAGACAGACGAATATGAATTCACATCCATTTACCCCAGCAACCAAAATTAACCTCCTGCGGTCTGCAAAAAGTTAACTTTTCAAAGTGAATTTCATGTACTTTATTTACAGCACCAGTTGATTAAATTATATCACGCAGTCACATGTAACTATATGTTGTGAATACAAAAACCTGAAAATAAAACAGGTGTCAACTGGAATACAAAAGATGTGGGACATTTTTAGTTTTTAATCAGATCATTGTGAGGATGTTGGCAAAATGTCAAAAACCATGAGTATCCAGAGACATGGAAGGAGCTGAAATTTCATAGCTTTATTTATAGATCCAACCACCTGCCATTTGGATGGGTAAAGTTCATTTTTGGATGGGTAGAAATTTTCATTTGGACGGGTATACATTTTGTGGAGCAAAAAAATGCTTATTTATTATTGACTATGTTTGTTATAATAATTAATAATAATAAGATAACTTCTATTGCACCTAAATCCTTGGAAACCAAGCTCAGAGGCACATCAAGACAAAAGGATTGGTCAATCTCAAAATCCGTAAGCAGTATTCCAGTTATCAACAGATGGGTCAAGATGCTTTGACAATATGTGTGTCACATGTATATGCAAGTTCTGTAATATATATATATGTATATTATACATTATGCATGTGTGCAGACGTGACTGTCTACCAGGACATTTTTTGACTGGTCAAAATGTTATCCTGCATAAAGTCCTGAGCTGAACTGTCGTCTGCTGGCACGAGGCAACCAGGATTAAACACTGGCTCAGTGGGCCTAAATCACCTGGAAACAATTTCACTGTGGCACTTGTCGACGAAGTAATTCAGATGTATTGAAGTGTGTGCTGTTGTGTTGTAGGTCCGGCCAATGGCTCACATGCAGTTGGAGGTGGAGAAACAACTGAGGAAGAAGTCGCCCATCGCAGAAATCGTGAGTCATTTGCATATAGGGTTTGCACAGATCCCCAAACGTTCTTGAAGTACCCTCAAATGTTTTTGAATTTCACTGGACTGAACATTCAACCATTAATAATATTTTGTCGAACACTCATCACTAATTTTTTTCGTAAAAATCGGTGCATCACAATTTAGCAAAAAAACGTGGAGGACGATGAAAATTAGCGGCAACACGGTTCAGTAGATGGCGCCACATGAAATAGCAATGGACATAATAGCTAGATGTCGCTACATGAATGTGTCATCCAATCAGCTGCACTCTCTCCATGTATCTGGTCTCCCGCCGGCGTCCATATTGTTTATTTTGTTTGCTAGTATAATATTATATGCAAATTGCATGTATACTAGCAAAAATTTCCATCCTCTGCAAAACTGCCCAACCTCCAGATGCGGTTTCCCACAGTGTTCATAAATTACATTAGTTAAGACATAAATTTAAAACAGTTTCTCATGTTAACTAAAGGGAAATAAAAGACAATATTTTGATGTTATGCTCTTAAAAGAGTTAATACAACGTAGCCGTTTGCAGCTACAATAAAAATGTTGGCGTCAGTGGTTTATTCAGAGTATGTTCTCAAAGTTGAAGATTCTAAATGAGACCTCCGATATCCTGGAGTCTGACATCTTGCTCTTGGTGTGTAACCTTAACAAATAAGCGAGCAAAGTTTCTGACACGTTATCAGTTCTTTCTAAGACATGGGTCAACACATCATGGAATACTGTTCATGTCGGTTTTTGCAATAAAACGGGATTTTGTAATATACCATACTGTTCCTTGTGGTGTAGTAGCAGTGTAACATGATGAATAAACAGCTGTGTTTGTCTTATTCACTGTTCATTCTCCCAGTTCCTGTAGTAGCAGTGCAACATGATGAATAAATAGCTGTGTTTGTCTTATTCACTCTTCATTCCCCCAGTTCCTGTAGTAGCAGTGTAACATGATGAATAAACAGCTGTGTTTGTCTTATTCACTCTTCATTCCCCCAGTTCCTGTAGTAGCAGTGCAACATGATGAATAAATAGCTCTGTTTGTCTTATTCACTCTTCATTCCCCCAGTTCCTGTAGTAGCAGTGTAACATGATGAATAAACAAACAGCTGTGTTTGTCTTATTCACTGTTCATTCTCCCAGTTCCTGTAGTAGCAGTGTAACATGATGAAAAAGCACCTGTGTTTGTCTTATTCACTCTTCATTCCCCCAGTTCCTGTAGTAGCAGTGTAACATGATGAATAAACAAACAGCTGTGTTTGTCTTATTCACTGTTCATTCTCCCAGTTCCTGTAGTAGCAGTGTAACATGATGAAAAAGCACCTGTGTTTGTCTTATTCACTCTTCATTCCCCCAGTTCCTGTAGTAGCAGTGTAACATGATGAATAAGCAGCTGTGTTTGTCTTATTCACTCTTCATTCTCCCAGTTCCTGTAGTAGCAGTGTAACATGATGAATAAGCAGCTGTGTTTGTCTTATTCACTCTTCATTCTCCCAGTTCCTGTAGTAGCAGTGTAACATGATGAATAAGCAGCTGTGTTTGTCTTATTCACTCTTCATTCTCCCAGTTCCTGTAGTAGCAGTGTAACATGATGAATAAGCAGCTGTGTTTGTCTTATTCACTCTTCATTCTCCCAGTTCCTGTAGTAGCAGTGTAACATGATGAATAAGCAGCTGTGTTTGTCTTATTCACTCTTCATTCTCCCAGTTCCTGTAGTAGCAGTGTAACATGATGAATAAGCAGCTGTGTTTGTCTTATTCACTCTTCATTCTTTCAGTTCCTGTAGTAGCAGTGCAACATGATGAATAAGCAGCTGTGTTTGTCTTATTCACTCTTCATTCTCCCAGTTCCTGTAGTAGCAGTGTAACATGATGGATAAGCAGCTGTGTTTGTCTTATTCACTCTTCATTCTCCCAGTTCCTGTAGTAGCAGTGTAACATGATGAATAAGCAGCTGTGTTTGTCGTATTCACTCTTCATTCTCCCAGTTCCTGTAGTAGCAGTGTAACATGATGAATAAACAGCTGTGTTTGTCTTATTCACTCTTCATTCTCCCAGTTCCTGTAGTAGCAGTGTAACATGATGAATAAACAGCTGTGTTTGTCTTATTCACTCTTCATTCTCCCAGTTCCTGTTGCATAAGAATAATTCTAGTGGACATGTCACACATCAAACTGACATCGTTCATAAATCTTGCATGCTTCTATCATAGTTGCCACATGCCAGTGATGTCAGATTATCCATTACTGGAAGCAGTGTAGCCGTGATTGTTCCCTTAGGATTGAGACTGAGAGGCACATTCCCGGTGGTTACACTCACTCTGTGTAAGATGTGTAACCATATTAACACCTCACACACTCGACAGTTTCAAATGTCATCTAAAGACTCATTTCATTCAATTTAATAATTAATATTTATTTAAATTAATATTTATTTACCTGTTGTTATGATTTATGAATTATTTATCGATGTTATTTAAGTGTTGTGCCATACATTGTACAGTTATTATTAGTATTACCAGGTAGTATTTACTTTGTATATTGTATGCTTGACTTGATTTTGATTCATGACTTGTCTTGACTTGATATGTTCTTTCTATGATATGTTTGAAATAAATGTATTGATTGATTGATTGATTGATTAATTGAATAATTTATATGGTCTACTGTTTATGTAACAATTTGAAACATTGTTTTAGTATGTTATGAAATGCAATGCATATTTGGATCTGGCGCTATATTAAATACAATCTACGGGTAGGTATTAATATGCTGATTTGGGGGAATTGCAGTTGTATCTCCTCACAGGGGCTAAGGTCCAGTGGCCTCTTTCATTGTTCAATCATTCTCTTGGACCAGTGGTCTCTCTCTCATCTACAAATTTTGCATTGTATTTTTTTTAAACCCACAAAGGTAGTTATTTAAATTATTTATGTACAAATGTACATGTTTGTTTTGGCACCTATCAGAAATGTGGAAACTATGGAGTGGTTAGTGACTTGCCAGATGGCGCCACTGTGAACAAATTAAAAATCTAAATATTGTAATAACTGATATATAACTGTAATAACTGTTGTAATTGACTCCAGTGAATTATTTCTCCATGAGTGTGTAAACTAGTATATATTATTACAGATACACAACACCAATGAGAGAAGTTGCAAATTTTCAACATCATTTGCCTGTGTAGCTGTAGTGTGGTGAAAAATACACTTCCTGAATGTTGCAGGTTGGGATACCAGGAGTCGGGGACGGAACGAAGGTTCGGTTCAGTTGTCAGCGACTCGAGCAGATGCATGTCGCTCGCCTTCAAGTGATCCTAAATGACCTTCACACGCAGATCGAAAGTACGGGTGTTTTTCGATTGATTCATCTATTAGTATCGGGCTGTATTGTATGTACTGTGTTGGTGTGCTTAGCGTTAGAGGTGTAACGTTTTAATCAATGTATCGATGTATCATGATCAACAACCTGCGGTACAATGTATCAATATGCAACACAGCGTATCGATACATTGTCAGATATTTTAATTTGATGTTCCGCTTCAATTTAGGTGAACAAAAGAAATTGTTTGAACAAGATTTTGCTATTTTTATTACATAATAAAATGCTGTTATATGCTAACATGCATGTTAAAAATATTTCTCATATCATCAAGGAACAAGTTTAAACTCTTCAGAATGCACCAAAATGTACCACATTGAAGGAGCCTCAGATCGTCTGTTTCACAACTTTTGTTCCTCAAACCAAGCCTAACATTGGCAAATCTTCTTTCTGTGTAGCTGTACTGAAAATCTGGAATCAACTCCCGATCACTTTAAAGTCATCTGAAACTATAGCTACCATTTGTAAAAAACTCAGGACTTTGGCGGTCCCTTGCTCTAATGATGTCTCTTGCTCATACCTGTTCACAAATTTGCCTTTAGAATGATTCTTGTATGTTGCGCCTATGAGCTCAGATTCCTGGGAATATAGGCGCTGTAGAAGATTGTTATTACCATTAAAATATATGATAAATCATGTCGCACACAGTTGCACTTCGCTTTTTGTGCACTTGCCTTGTCCACCCTACCGCCTTACATATCAATTTAACCCCTTGACAACACTGTAACAGATAGGACAACCGACACCATTTTAGTTTTAGCAACAATCGCAATACATATCGTATCGTGATTCATGTGTCGGAATATGTATCGTATTGTGATTCATGTGTCGGAATATGTATCGTATTGTGATTCATGTGTCGGAATATGTATCGTATCGTGATTCATATGTCGGAATATGTATCGTATTGTGACTCATGTATAGCGTTATGTATTGCGACTCATGTATCATTATATGCATTGTGTTGTGACTCATGTATTGTAGTACATATCGTATTGTCACTCGAGTATCACGATGTGTATCATGACTCATGTATCGCGATATGTATCATACTGGTATTGTAACTCATGTATTGCGATACATATCCTGACTCATGTATCGCAATATGTAATGTATGATGACTCATGTATCACGGTATATATCGTATTGTAACTTGTGTATCGTGACTCATGTATCACAGTATGTAATGTATCATGACTCATGTATCACGATACATATCATGAGGGTATCGTATCGTTACAATACTACTGAGTTATCTGTTGTAACCTTACTTCCATTCTGTTCCATTACAATTGTTTGAAATGATGTTACGGGCACAGAATTAGATTCACAAATATAACAATTGGGAATAAGGCAATAGGATTCATAATTTTTAATAATTGTTAATGTGTATGCACTGTATATGGAGTTCTCGGTGACCGAATTCTACAAAAAACACCCAGCTAAGCATGGGCTGAATGCCATATATCTCAGTTACTGCAGGACTAATCAATAGGCTCCATGATTGTTAACAGTTGCCTTGTACTTAACTAATTAATAAAAAAAGGGTAGGTTCCTGCGTCATGGGTTGTGTCTGTGATTCTGTCTATGGTAAAGACTGTGGTTGCTTTGAAAGAGAACGGGATATGGTATTTATCTGCCTCCATCATTAACTTCCAGTCCACGTGTATGATATATCTGGCTAGGTTCACATCTACTGCGCATTGTAGTTTTCTAAATGTGTCTTCTAAAAACATACCTAGGACTAGAAATAAATAAATGGAACAAATTATTGATTGTTTAACAGCCAGCAATGTGAATATGTTTAAAAACAAGATTGTGGCTTGAAAATTAAATTTCTCTTATATATATTTGTTGATTTTTGAATTTTGATTAAAGAATCATAAGAATATCTACTATGTCATGCTAGCCCATTTGTGTGTGTTGTTCAGTGTTTGTGTCATATCAGTTCTTATTCTGATTTCAACAACTTTGTGTTGGGTTTGTGTTATTTAGATCTGAACAAGGAAATGATAAACAGTTTGTATGTTTGAATATGAACAGGGAAATGATGCAAGTTTATGTGATGTTTCTTGTGTTTAGATCTGAAAGGATAGACTGTGGTTAGTGATGTTTGTATGTGAGCAGGGAAATGACATGACTATGGGTGATGTTTCTTGTGTTTAGATCTGAACGAGGAACTGGTACAGATGCTGGTGGAGAGAGATGATCTTCACATGGAGCAAGACTCCAAACTGGTCGACATAGAAGATCTAACAAGGTATGGGGCATATAATTTGTATATTTTGTATATTTGTTTACTTGTCATTATTTATATAAACCATTATTTATCTTTAATATATATATATATATATATCATATCCATATAAAATATATGGATGTGTGTGATGTGTGGTGTGTGTGCGTTTGTGTGAATATTGTATATGAATATGATGTGACATTCTGACTTCATTTCGTCTATCCCAGAACATTCATTCCATCACCCCACATCATTTGAGACACGATATTATAAAGATATTATAAAAGTTGTGTTTCGTGGCACTTTTATTGATTGACATAACACTCCAAATTGCACTGGTCTGTGTTGTTAATATACCCGGTAGTATGCTTTGGAAATGAAATCATTATCACACAAAAATGCATTCCACATTACAGCAATTTTGAATGCTAAAGTTATGCATTATTTGATCATAATGATGACTCTGTGTATGCACCTTAGATACTGCAGTGTATGTGCTGGAATTAACAATTTGAGGCAGAGAAAATGTGGTACGAATGACACATATAGTACTGGAACCCAGTAAGTAAGGGAATACAGTTAACAATTTGTGTTATGTTCTGCCTAATAATTCTTTTAATAATCATGTTTAATTATGAAAATTAACATTTGATCTGTCTTTTTGAATGATTCAATCATTCCTATTGTGTGCTTCAGGAGAGCGCAGGAGTTGACATCAAAAGTAAATACTCACAGCAGCCGCGAGAAGAAGAAACCAAAGCAGAAGAAGTAAGCAGGATTCTCGCAGATCCTGCAAAATGTGTAAATAGATGGTTCGATGTCACGATAGACCAAGGATCTGGCCAACAGAAGGACCGGTGGACCCGCAGCAGTTGGGCCCACCGATGCTGCGTTCAGATGAGGCCAAGTCGTGTTGCTTGGGACACAGGACAATGGTCTATAAGCAGTGTGTCCTATCATGTACTCAACGAGGCCACCGTATGATGTGGAGACTCTTTATTTTACATCTTGGATTCAAGACTGTGGCCATTGATGTCGGTGTCGTGTTATCCACCCTCGCAAGTCAGGGATGGCTAATACGTACACAATCCCTGGCAGATCTCCTATGCATTCTACGGAAATTGGCTGTACCACCTGTGAGAACAGTGCAGACACCCGTCCAATCTGCACTCCAGTTCCAAGACAAAACTCTACTTCCAGGAATCCCAGTATAATTACCATTCAACTATTCTCACGAGCCGCTGAGTGGCATTGTGTATTCAAATAACTACGCCTACTTCCCAAACAGTCCGCGGAACTTCACAACAAGCGACATTATTGGCTGAGGTTATCTTCAAAGTTTCACACAGTGATCTGCTAGGGGTACTGTGCAGTAATCAGCAGCGCCCCCTAGTGCACAAGGATTGTGTCATCACTGAAGTTCGTATAGTCACTCGTGTGGTCGGCGAAGTGGTTGATGTGTCAGTGGGATCGTTGACCTCAGTCTGGTCATAATTACCATTGACAAATGTTTTGTTGATATATTATGTGTCACCATTGATATCCATGTGGTATTTGTCAACAGTGTGGTCATCTATATTGGGGTCATGACTCATCATTGATATAGAAGTGGTGATTTCACTTGTCAACCATGTCGTCCTTGATATTGGTGTTATCATTGATATCCTAGTGGCCATTTAAATTGTAAACAATGTGGACATTGATATAGGTGTTATCATTGATATCGTAATAGTAATTCTCAATAGCGTCATCAGTGTTATCATTGATATTGCAGTAGTAATTGCCAAAGTGTGATACTTTATATCAGTGTTATCATACTAACTTTGTAAAAACAAGATAAATGTATGATATCCTCTTTTTAACCTGACTGTCATACCCTCTTTACTGCCCCCTGACTCTAAGGGCATGATATTTGCGCATAGCAATGTTCCTTTTTGACAAGTCTCGCATTTGAGTGATGATATTTTGCCGACGCTGTTAATGGAGCTTCGAGGAATTAGACTTTATGTTGTATGGCAGGTATGAATGTTGAATAGATGAATAATTTGTATCAACCTATTTTTCTACGCCGCCGCGTGCAAGTACTGCGAACGTGTAGCCATCACATCCCTGTAACGCCGGCAGACTCAGAAAATGTCTGTATTCTTGAAAGCCCAACCAGTATAGCGCCATCAATTGTCTTGGCGATAATCATGAATTATTCACGAATAGCCGATCCGATTGTGTTGCATATGATTTGAAACATGGGTTTGTCGTAAAGTGTGGATATGTTTAAAAGGCTGTGGCATCGTTGCACGCAATCCACATGGTAATGTATGGCATGATTGATTTGCAGAAAGTCGTGATTTTGTTTGGATGTAACATGAGTGATGACATGTGGAAGCTGCCATTTGTCAGACCTGTGTAGGTTGCCGTTCAGATTGATTAGACAACACAAGGCAAACTGTCAGAGACAAGTTCAACTGCAGATGGATTCTACCAAATTATATAGCTATGTTGTTGGGCTTTGTGTATATTATAATATGTTACACATAGAGGAGGAAAGTTTGCTAAGATTGGACATGATAAAATGTGTTACATTGTAACACCGTCCTACTTGAGTTATTTGAGGAGATCCATATACCAAAGATTTGTTTGTTTGTCAGAAAATATATATCTGTGTAAATGGTTCAAATATGATGTCTGATCCTTGATTCCTCAAATATTAAATTAATTTTTTATTTTATTCTTAGTACCAGAATAAATATGTTAACGCCTGTATGTACTGGTGCGAATATGCATTTAATAAGACACAAAATGTTCAAATGATAAAGTTAACATTATAATACTAAACAGACAGTATTGTCTGTAACTGGCAATTATTGCGTAGGCTTATTATGTGCAAACACTGTTGAAGTTCCTGGTTCCCAAACTTTAAGTCAGGCAAAATATAACTGATTCAGTGAACTTCCTGTTAATAATCACCTAGCAGAAGTGACAGTAACTCTAAGGTCTGCCTGTGAACAGTTAGCACCAGTGCCATTCTAAATCACACAGACTCAGACCATCTCTTGGTTTCTCTCCAGAGCAGACCGAGTCTTTCTTATCCCTCCTATACTGTCATATCACAGCTAATGACATGTCACCAGGTGCACAGTTTGTCCTGCCCACTCGTTGACATTTCAGAGAAGCCATACACCCAAACACCATCCATCATTTCATCTTGCATCCGTCAACATATTGATTCAACATCTGACGGTGCCATGCTATATTTATACTTGACATCCTTTTTGCCATGTCATCTGGGTCAATGTTTACATCTGCAATGATGCCGTAAGAATGGTGTGCTGGCAATGCTTTATCCTTTTAAGAAACATTTCCACAATGATTCTTTGGTGATTGGCACACAATCAAGCTGATCCCGTGGGATTTGGTTCACTGCTGATTTCCCGCAGAAAGAGTCTTGTGTCAAATTGTTCAGAACATTATGTTTTGTATATGTTTAATAACATCTGACAGATAAACCAATGTACGGTTTAAAGTCTAAATTCTGTCAACAAAGCAGAACTAGATAATGGCTTGTTCCCATATTCCCAGTCACTGTGACGTAGTGGTTCATCCTTGTACTCCAATTTATGTATGGGTCTGCAGATTCACAAGTGGTTAATATATAATTATATATATCATCATTTTTCCCACCATTTCACTTGTGCATTTTATTGAAACTGGAAATTTTAATTGGAAATATCCAATTAATTGACAGCATTTATTTAACACATGTTTATGACTTGACTCACAGAACAGTCAGCCTGAATGTAAACACACCAGTACCTTCTGATTATCTATTGACAGGAGGCGTGCACATTGAGGTAGTTATATCTGTGTCTTCTTACGTAGAGTTGACATTAGGTAGAGACTCTATTTTTGGGGGGCCTGTTTTACGTACTCAAAGTAATTATCATCTTACAAAAGGCTTAAGAGTTTGTTATCCTCCATGTGAATATGGTCAGTGTAGCTGCGTGTATCGGAAGTTAGTTATTTATACTAAGGCAGTATCATGTAATTGAAGCTTTACTTGTTTTCTGGGTTTGATTGGCATTGCTTTAGTCACAGCAATGAAGCAGTTCATTTCTTGTGGTCAATCACGACATTCAGTTCCAAAGGTTGTCTGTGAAATATTCTGTATTTACACCAAACATGACAGTTGTGATTTAAAAAAAGTGTGAAAACAGTTGCAAGAATACAGCAATGTTGTGTTTTATCTTTTTAGCAGCGTAATGTTGACTTGCGCACACTGCTTTAGAATATTTTAGTAAAAACTTGGAAGTTTTCAGCATTTATTGCCGACAAGAATGCAGGAACAGTTATGTCTTCCTTCAAACGAGTAGTGCAATATTAAGCAATTATACGTAGTGTTATTAATAGTATAGATCTTGTGTAATTATTTTAATCACCATGCATAAATGAGAACATTTTTTAAAAATTGCATTGTGAATGTATGTCAGCCATTGAGTTTATTGCTAGATCTATTGTAGCTTTTTTGCAGATGTCTGTGATTATACTGTTAGTTGTCTGATATGGTAGCATTGTGATATTTTAGACGATGTAATGCTACTTGGTGTGCACATTAGTGGCCAAGTGACATATGCTCTAGCAAGTGCGCCCATGTGTGTCTATGTGCCCAATGTGTGTCCAAGTGCGCCCATGTGTGTCCATGTGTGCTCATGCATGCAAATATCTACACATAATCCCACATGTTTGTATGCACATACATGTGGGAGGATTTGGTTTAATGCCAAATCCTTCTTTTTCATTCATCAGTAGCTTTGAATCGGAGCATTACTTTAAACGACCAGTGTTGTTGTAAGGTGTGTAGAATGCAACTGTCATAAATGCTAGTTTTACGCACGACCGAGATTTTATGTAAATATTACCGAGTAATGTTTATCTGTCTGTGTCTGTTTCCTCAGTTGTTTTTATAAATGCAGTTTGTAGCTATTTATTTGTATTTATTTTGTTATTTATTAGGAAAAGTTAAAATGCACATTCACGATATCAGTGGTCAGCTAGGTGTAGTTTTAATATCCAGTTTAATTACGTCATGCCAAATGTATATTGTATGTGTCAGATATATAGCCCATACCAGATGACTGTATATTTCCATTGCACATTCTAATGTGCAACCATACGATCATCACTTAGCCGCAGATAATATGGACTTAATAAAGCTGATATGTAGCACATTGACATACCAGGTTGTTGATGTTGTTTGAAGTGTGTTGTGCGTGCGTGCGTGCGTGCGTGCGTGCGTGCGTGCGTGCGTGCGTGTGTGTGATGTATGTGGTGTTGTGTGTGACGAAATTAGCTGTGCATTCTTGCTTTTCGAGGTACAGCTTTCAGTAGTTGTTATCATAAGAACATGTTACATTAGCTTGTGGTACAGTCACATTAGCTCAACATACTTTAAGCTTTACGTGGTGGGCTGGTTTGGACTTAACTACGTCTCGTGGGAGAATCTATAGCCACAGTGGCACCGTTTGAAACATGTTAATGCAATTTCACGCTAGTAGCAATTTTTGATCGTTAAAATTGCAAGACCCACACGTATTAGTGGCGTATGGAGGGGGTTAAACCCATGCTGCACACAGCTTTTTGAACTATGTGAACCTACCGGACCTAATAAACTTAATTAATTGTAACAAAACGTACACATGTTCGATGGAGACAACTAATTACAGGAGCAACAGATAATGTGGAATCCTGGTTGCGTTTCAGAAACACACTGCATGACAACGACCTTAGATTTATAAGGCTCTATAACGCTGGCGTCTTGCGCTATCCACTGCCATATGGTGCCCTTCCAGTATTCGTCTAGTTCGTCTCTCCACCGTCTCGCCGGTCTTCCTCTAGATCGTTTCCCTTCGTAAGGTCTCCAGGTTGTGATACGGGATGTCCATCGGTTGTCTCGTGTAGTCTGCTGATGTGCCCTGCCCAGGTCCACTTCTGTCTTCTGATTTGTTCTATCACGTATATGACCTTAGTATTCTGCCTTACCCAGAGGTTTGTTTTTCTCTCCCGATATGTGATGTTTAACATACTTCTTTCAATCTTTGTTTGTGCGGCTGCTAGCTTGTTCTTTGCCTGGATGGTGAGTGCCCATGTTTCCGCGCCGTATGTCATCGCTGGAAGTTCGCATGAGTTGAAGACTTGTCTCTTCAAGCAGGTTCCAAAGTTACCCTTGAAGATGTCGCGTGTTTGGCGAATGCTGTCCAGCCGACAGTGATCCTTCTTTGAATCTCCTTGTTTGGTTGTTGTCTGTGATACTGTATCGCTGTCCCAGATAGACGTAGCTTTCAACGTTCTCTATCTGCGTCGTGTTGATATATATCGGTGTGTCATTTTCTAACATCACTTTTGTCTTCGAAATGTTCTTCTTGAGACCTTGTTTTTCACTTTAATCAGCTAGCTCCTGCAGCATGTTTTGTAGTTCTTGCGGTGTAGTAGCGCATATGAGTATGTCGTCGGCGAAGCGAAGATGGCTGAGCTATTCTCCGTCTACATCAAGCCTCTTGTTTCCAGGTCAGTCTTCGGAATATGCTTTCGAGTGTTGCCATACACAGCTTGGGCGATATGGTGTCACCCTGTCGTATTCCTCTCTTGATATTGATTTTGTTGCTCTTTTTGTGTAGGTAGACTGTCATCGAGCTGTTGGTGTAGATGTCTTTCAGGAGATCGATGTACATATCTTCTACCCCCTGTTCGTGAAGGAAGGTCAGTATTGCTTGAGTTTGCACCGAGTCGAAAGCCTTCTCGTAGTCGACAAAAACGATGCAGAGCGGGATATTATATTCTCGGCACTTATCTTTCAGTTGGTTTACGACGTGTATGTGGTTTGTCGTTGTGTACCTGCTTCTGAATCCTGCTTGCTCTCGTGTTACACACACACACACACACACACACACACACACACACACACACACACACACACACACACACACACACACACACACACACACACACATTAGGCTGTATATATATATATACACATATCTATTTTGTTCTCTTGTTTCCCTGTCTGTCATGGGTGAGGACCCCTCGGCTCGGTGATTTTGTACTGCTCTCTCCACCAACTGTTTCCGTTCCCGTCTTTTTTCGCCCTCGTTCTCCTCTCTTTGGTATGCTTTGACTGCCTCATGCATCTACAGACGCAGGAGCCGCAGTCTTTAGAAGTAAGATGATCCACAACATCCACAGTATTCGGACATAATTTCAATGGAAAGCAATTTCCAAATTACATTATAGCATATTACGCGCATGATTCGCTTACTAGTGTAGGCCACTATGTCGAAAACACTGAGTCCGTGCAGAATAGTTGTTAAAAGCAAACTTTCACTTGATTTTGCATGTTTGGGTATTAAAGGTCTAACACATTTGGGTGGACATTTTTCTACGCAGGATACGTTTACTCAATTCAAGATGGCCGCCCACCATGCAAATTGCGTTAGTTTTCTGTTATGTTATTTTAAATAATTACCTACATGTTTATAATGGTGTTTGGAGCTCTTGCCAAGGACAATATCCATTTATATTAATAAATTAGAAACTTTCATTTTTCATATCCAAGAATCATGTTAAATTACCTGGTAGAGGCTTTCGTTGACGTGTCACGTCGACTTCATCAGTACCTATGACGCTGAAGTCGACGTGACACGTCAACGAAAGCCTCTACCAGGTAATTTAACATGATTCTTGGATATGAAAAATGAAAGTTTCTAATTTGAAAAAGAACTATCCTGAAGAATGTTCAGTAAATTTATATTAATACATGTGTGCCTTAGATACATGTGAGCGCTTGCGGAGGTCCGCCATCTTGAATGTCAAAATGGCGGTCACAAAAAGGCGAATTATGAGAATTACCTACTGACGACTGTAATGTTATGTTCTATCTATATTGTTCTTTTACTAATCATACTTTGTGTGCTCTAGTTATTTGATCAGCATTAAGTAAAGTAGTTTTAAAACAAACCTCTATCAATGTTTTATGACTTTCTATATGTTATACAGGTTGGACAGATTGTCGTGGTAGCAACATTGGTGTATTTGTCCAACAACCAATAGTGGGAGAGGCCAATGTATTAGGGTTGGGCTCGCATAGGCGTGGAATGTTAACTTATGGCCACCTTTATTCTACTAAGCCTGAGCAATGAGAACATGGATGTTGCAATTTTTATGTTGACCTTTAATGACCTTGAACAATGATTAAATGTATTTCATCGCAAAAAATCTTCCTGCTAGAGAGTGAAAGTGGTTGCTTGAAGCATTCAATCATTGTGACATACAGAGACATTATTCATGGTCATTGTCAGATTGGTTTCAAATAGCCGTTCATTCTGTTTTTCAACAACACCATTTATTATTGAACGTTGCCATCGTATTTAAACATGTCTCCCCCTCCCCCGTCCATCCTAATCCATAACCACACAACACACAACATAGCACTCTCGGGCAATACCAATCGATCACTAATTAGTTACAAAAACGACAGTCATTTTTTAAATATATTTGGCATATTTATGTAGATACATGGGTTGATTTATGGCCAAAACACTACACTGTCCTATAAAGTCACGTGTGCCTATTTTATCAAACAAACACCCATCAAGGTAACAGGGTAACCATTTGAGCGCATAACATTGTGTTTTGCCACTGTGACACCAATTAGCAGTATATTGCACCCTTTATTTTCTGGCCAAAAACTTCCTCCACCCTATTATGTCACGGGTGCCTTTTAGCCAAAGGTGTAAAAGTTATAGTTCAGAAAATTAACACAAGCAACCGACGGAAATATAAGAATAGCTTTAAATGACCAAGAATAATGTTCGAGGATGACACAATAACAAAAACTAATTTAACGTTCACAAATGGCTAAAATAGTACCTTACCAAGCAGTTATTTGACAAAATAGGTACTTGCGGTTGACTTTACAGTGCGTGTGGTGTTGCAGTTTAGGCCCGAAAGTCAAATCTTGACAAACAATTGTATATAGATATCATTTTGTTTAAACTAAGATTTTATAATGATATCTTAATTTGTATTTTTGGGACGATAACGGCATTCGTGAATTTATTGAGTGGAGACACGTTTCTGCAAGGAAATCAACACCTGCACACACGCAGCATTGCACATTGACCAAAAGTAACGTCTACTGGTGGCACATTAGCAAAATGCCAAAATAACTTTGCTAAAGCTTTATAATAATGTCTTAATGAGTATTTGAGGACAACAAAGGCACTAACGACTTCAAAGGGTAGGGTATGTTTTTGCCAGAAAAAATACACACACATAAAAAGAGGAACAACATGGCTCCAAACGATTAGCGTAATCGGTAATGTCTAGAGGGGTCACATCAGAACAATGTTACTTTAATTTGGCTACACTTTACAATGACATATCAATGTGTATCGCAGGAACCAAATAGGGGACTCTTGACTTAACAAGGTGGGAGATAGCTTTAGCCAGAAAATCAATGTTTGTACAAAAAGGTGCACAATGACGCAATATGGCCATATGTAATGTCTATATTAGCCACAACAGTAAAATACCAATATGATTTGGTTAACACTTTAACAAAAAAATACAAATACACTCGCAACATTTCTGCCAGGAAATCAATATCTGCACACATAAATATGAGCGAATTGTCTGCAAATGACCAGGAATAATGTCTACTGGTGTCTTCTTCTTCTTCAGTTCAACATATTTCTGCGAGACGTAGCTGCCCGGATGATCCCACGATACGCTGCTCTCTCTGCCGTTCGTCTCCCTGCTCTCACGATGTCGTCTTCCAACCAGTCGCTGATGTCCTCCTCTCATATTCTCCTTGTTTTCCCCTTCCTCTCTTTGTCTCCACTTTGCCTTCTAGGATTGTTTTCTCTAAGGAATTGTGTCTTTTGATGTAGCAAAATAACTCAGCTTTAGTCCTTTTATTTTATTCAATAATTTGCAGTTTTTATGTCTATTTTAAGGATCTCTGCATTGGTTGTTTTTGTTATCCATGGCACTCTTAGGACTTTTCTGTAACATTTCATCTCAAACGCTTGTATTCTTCTCATGTCTTCTTCGTTCAGAGCTGTTGAGAAAACGCAAGTTTTTAACATTCTTATATTTGTTGACGTCACGGTAACAAAACACTAGTATTAGTTGATGATGGTTTTACACTGGTGCTTTAACAAGTACTGTGGGAACAACAAAGGCACTTACTGTATTACATGGCGGAATACTGTTTTGACTACAAAATCAATGCTTGTACCCGCAGAAAGCTGTAGAATTCCTCAATATGACCAGGAGTAATAATACCGAAAGGTGATACAATAATAAAAACTATTTCATTTGCCTAAGTGTTTTCACTGGGGTCTTAATACGTATTTTAAGGATGTCAAAAGGCGTTTATGACCTTATTGGGTGGTGACATGTTTTCTTCAGGAAACCAATATGTGCACCAACAAATTTGCAAAATTGTTCCAAATGACAAAGAGTATCGCCAGTGAATTTCACAATAACATAAACCTATTTAATATTGGTTACAATGTAACTTAAAACATGTTATTGTGTACCAATTTAACAAAATAGGTTCCCGCAACCTTAGACGGTGGGAGTCATGTTTTGTCCAGAAAATCAACCCATATAAATATGCTGAATTTTTATCTTGCCCTATAAACCTCAGCGGAGGTAACCGAAGTGCCGTATTTGGATCTGAACGCTGGCGCACACAGGAAACTCCGCGCACGGGGAGTTGTTATATCGATATATTGTGATCGTCATTTGTGATTAATTAAACAAACATAATTATAATAAAATAAATGTATAGAATAACACGAATTAGTCATATTAACAGGCTTAATTAATGAATAACTATGTACATTATAAATATAGTAAAGTCAACTGCTCCATGATAAATGGTGATGTTCATGCTGGAGGCCTTCTTCACGCTTGAATTTGCCACCCTATTTATATTTTGTTTCAAAGTAACGGATACACTGATAACATCAAGAATCACTGGTAAGTGAAAAGTGTTTGCTGAATATATTAATGCAATGAACGGTAGGCAAATCTTTAAAATTCAATATGGCGGCCCTATCTACTATCTCATCAAACTGTTTTGTTATGTTATCGATCACGTCCTTGACGAGTTGGTTGAACGATTTTCGAGTGACCACCATGGACTCAGCAGCTGAAGACTCCTGCCGTCCAACCTACAGAAACTAGATGACACAGGACTAACTGAGTACTACAGTAAGTATCTCAGTTCGGATGAACAAAACAAGCTCCTGTGGAAATCGTAAAGTGGCAAAAGAGATACGATGAACCTCAAGTTCCACAACCACTGTCTTCACGTAAACTGATTTTGGCATGTGGTCAACATTTGCCGTCATCAGTAAGATCATAAACATCTTCCTCACTACACCAGTCGGAAGCATTGTTTGTGAGCGGTCCTTTTCTGCCCTGCGACGCTTCAAGTGGTGGAGTCGGTCAACAATGACTAAAAGACGGCTCAGTAATTAGCCTCGGAATAATGTTATATGTCCATAGAAAATCAAACTTCTCACCCCGAAGAGGTGTATTTGTGTATAGCCAATTGGCGAATCACTGTACGTGACGGCGGGAGGAAGTGGTCTTGTAAAACAATTTCACACGGGTGTAACTGTTGGACCGGTATTCCGTATATGATGCATAACTGTCAATTTTAATAAATATATTGTCATTTGATATTAATGATTTCTTTTCATGTATGTTTTCATTCCCATGCAGCATGCGAACGACACTGAAACAATATTTGAGCAGTGGGCGAAATTCCCCAGAAAATACACTAGATTGCACCAAGAGGGGGTACATTTTCAAAATTTTGGGGAGAGAACCCCCGCGTGAATTGATATGCTCTACATTACAATTTGTATTACTGCCCCCCCCCCCCCAGTTGTTTTAGGCTAGCTACGGCATGCAGCAACTGCCACAGAACATCAGTGACGCACGGAGGAGGTCTCTGATAGTGTGGGGGTGCAGGTCCGGGCGCAGGTCCGGGCGCTGGGTCGGCCAGCTCTACCGGTGTGAGGGCACCACGCGGCAGGACCAATACATCAGACTGCTCCGGAATCACATGCTTCCCTATGCGAGGGCACTGTATGGTGAGGGGCAGACCTTTGCCTTCCAGCAAGACAAAGCCCCCTGTCACAAAGCGAGGGAAGTGTGTGATTTCTTGGAGCGCTCTGGTGTAGAGGTCCTGGACTGGTCGGCTCAGAGCCCGGACTTGAACCCTATTGAATACCTGTGGGAAGTCCTCTTCAGAAAGGTACAGTATACTAAGCCAAGTACGTTGGATGTTCTGTGGCAGTTGCTGCTTGAAGCATGTGAAGCTATCCCTGCTGGCACCATCCAACACTTTGTACACTCTACGCCTCGCCGATGTGTCGCAGTGATCGCCGAGAAGGGACAACACACACCTTATCAACATTATTTTGTAATTAATGTGTTATATTTACGTTCTACTTCAATGTTCTTTATTCGTAGAATGTAACATGTCACTAAGCAGTAGTGATTTATTATGATATGCATTTGATTGTGTAACTATTACGTAAGCATTTGTCATTATTTTTACTGCTTTTCATAATATGGAACATAATAATTAAATCATCAACATCAAATGCAGCGTGTATCTTATATTATTAGTATTACATGAGTGATACATTTACTAAAATATCAAGGTAATTAAAATAAATTCATGTGTACCTTTTCAAGACCAACTTTGTGCATTTGTTTGTGTTTTTGAAGAAAAAAAAAGTTTTTGGGTAATATGAACAGAAACAATAAATAATGTTATCAATATAGTCATAGGATGACTGTAGCATCACATAAATAAACAATGTGTCTACATATACGTGGTTATCTGAAAATATGGTCAGAACACGAAAAATGTCATATTTTGTTGCTGTTCCTCTGACTTTACTCTATGTAAATGGCTGATGTAGATTATCAGAGTGAGACTCTTAATTTAGATTACATGTCCGACGAACGGCTAGGCGACTGCAAAAATAAAACTAACTGATATTGTCCATGTGTCTAAGTGGAAGGTTATTTAGCTATTAAGATGTTATTTTGCTTGAAGGCGACCATGAAATGTGATTTTGTTTCAAGAGCAAGCTTGATTCTATCTGACAGATACCTTCGACTATACGCACGCAATCACGCATGAACGCGCGCGCACGCGCAAACGCGCACGCATTCATACGCTTACAAGCACACACGGGTTTAGGCGTCCTCATTTTAAAAAGTTTTTTTTAACAAGTTTTGGTCTACAAGGTGGTGGAGGTTGAAGTTATTGGTGAGCTTCACAAATTATGAACGTCGCCCGAAAAATCTTAAACAGCACCCCCCCCCCCTCCCCCCCCCTCCCCCCCCTCCCCCCCCCCCCCCCCCCGTCAACGTTCGACAGTTGACAAAGTAAACATATTGAACATCACCGCGGCGAAAAATCTCCAACAGCACCCGAGAGTTTATTGAAGCAACCAAACATGTCTAGGTCTTTGAAATATCACACGAGTCCTTTAAACAAGTTTTTGACAATTTTTCGTCTCTGCGCGGCCGTATCATCATCTTTTTATTTCTTCTTCTCCCCTTTCCGCTATCTTGCTCGCCTAGCTCGACTGTGACATCAGAAGACGGGGTGAGGGAGCATTTGCTGTTGAAAAAATTTCGCCGCCGTGTCGGCGTAACTTCACGTATGATTGAGGGCAAATTTATTTCAAACGGTTTAGGTTTAGGGGGCGTGGGCCCATTATAAAATGTAGACGGGCACAGATAATTACAAAGGTCTAGGGACACGTCCCCCCAGAGCCCCCCCCCCCCCCCCAATCTACGTATGGTCTACTAATTATTTATCTTTTGTGGAAGAAATGTATCCAGAAACATTACATGCGTATCCGACAGATGGCGACACTAGATTAAATAAAGTACTACGCACTACTACTTTCCATTATGAGAAAGACGGACAAGACACTGAGCGAGGGGAAGGACATCGTTGTTTGTTTACCGGGGGCTAGGATTGAACATGTAACTGACAGGGTAGAGAAGGTATTGGGACATGGCAAGGGGGGGTCTATACTGGTACACGTAGGAACAAATAATGCAGACAGGGAGGGAACAACTGCGATAGTACAGAAGTATAGACAGTTAGTGAGGAAGCTAAAGAAGACGAGAGTCGAACAGGTTATTTTGTCAGGAATTTTGCCAGTAATGGGAGGAAGGGGGGCAACGTATAGAAACTGCAAGAGGATGGCGATCAATGCACTAGCTGAGCAGATGTGTGAAGAAGAGGGGGTGGGATTCACAGATTTATGGGGATACTTTGTTGGGAGGGAAGATATGTACATGAGAGATGGCCTCCATCTTAGTGGAAAGGGGGCAGCAGTTTTCTCAGAGAATCTGCTGCAATCTGTTGACAGTGGGACAGGTTGCATCTATTTAAACTAGATTCGCAGGGGGGACTCACAGAAAAGCCTGAAAATGGAGGCATAGATAAAGACAGCACAAATAAATCAACAAATAACAGTCTGGAAAACTCTTCTGAAGCTGGATATAAATGTGTTTGTTTAAATGCAAGGAGTATAGTAAACAAAAGAAATGAACTAAACATTATGGTAGAAGATATTGACCCTCATATAATAGGTATAACCGAATCCTGGACCACCACCGATATATCAGATGCTGAATTGGGACTGACAGGATATGTAATGTTTAGAAAAGATAGAATAGGAAGAAAGGGAGGTGGAGTTATTTTATATATTAAAGAATCTATTCAGGCTTATGAAATAAAATTAGAAAGAGAAGCAGATTGCGAAGAAGCTGTTTGGTGTAACATAGTTACAGGAAACTCAACGTTAACAGTTGGGTTAGTTTATCGAAGTCCAAACATAAGCATAGAAGAGAATGAAAAAATACAAAACGCTATAAGGGAAGTAAGCAAACGGGACTGTGTTATTATGGGGGATTTTAACCACGGGCATATACAATGGAAATCTCTACAGAGTATGGGGAGAGAGGACCACAAGTTTTTAGTTTTAGTTCAAGATACATTCCTTTCTCAACATGTGCTAGAACCAACCAGGGGTGAGAATGTGTTAGACATAGTTTTGTCCTCACAGAATGAATTAGTTGACAATGTCAAGATATGTGAGCCACTGGGGAGTAGCGATCACAACCAGATACATTTTACCATCAAAGTAAAATCAGAAAGGAATAGCAAAAAGCAGTATAGGAGAAATTTCCACAAAGGAAGGTATAAGGACATGAGGAAATATTTAGCAAAGATAGACTGGAATAAGACACTGAAAAATAAGACGGCAACAGAATGCTGGAATATATTAAAGAGTGAAATTAAGTGCATAATCGATAAATTTGTACCCTTCAAAAAACAAGGAAAACGGTCCAAAAAGAAACACTTATCGAAAGAAGCCATTAGAAAAATTAAGTATAAACAAATGATGTGGAAGTCATATAGATGTACTGGAAATGATGAAGACTACAACAATTATAAAGAAGCACTTAACCAAGCTACAGCTGAAATTAGAAATTCAAAGAGAAGCTATGAACAACAATTAGCTAGTAATATAAAACATGACAGCAAGAGTTTTTATGCGTATGTTCGAAGCAAACAGAAAGTTCAAGATAAGGTCGGTCCTCTAGAAGATAGTGCTGGAAATATGATATCAGAGGGATTCATAATGGCAGAAGACCTGAATGAGTACTTTAGTTCAGTGTTTACCAGGGAAGATATTAGTTCACTGCCAATACCAGAGGCTAAGTTCAAGGGGGCAGATTCAGACTATTTAGGACAATTAATTGTAACCCCGGAAATGGTAGCTAAGAAAATAAGGGCTATGAAGGAAAATAAATCACCTGGAGTGGATGGTATTCCACCCAAACTACTATTGGAAATTGTAGAACAAATTAGCATACCACTTGCAACAGTTTTCAACTTGTCATTAGAAGAGGGAGTGGTTCCTTTAGAATGGAAAGAAGCAAACATTATACCGTTATTCAAAAAAGGTTCGAGAAACAAGTCAGAGAACTATAGACCAGTGAGTTTAACATCAGTGATTTGTAAATTATTAGAAAGACTAATTAAAGATCACATGGTGGATTTTCTTGTTAAACAAAACTTGATAAACCCATCTCAACATGGTTTTTTTAAAGCGAGGTCATGCTTAACAAATATGTTATGTTTTTTAGAAGACATCACTAAGTGGGTAGATGAGGGAACACCAGTAGATATCGTCTACTTAGATTTTCAAAAAGCTTTTGACAAAGTACCACATCAAAGATTACTGCTTAAACTAAAGGCCCATGGCATAGGAAATGGTATAATAAACTGGATAGAACAATGGCTGATTGACAGAAGACAACGTGTAGTAGTTGATGGGGAGGCTTCAAACTGGAAATCGGTATTGAGTGGGGTACCACAGGGATCAGTATTAGGTCCTATATTATTCTTAATATACATCAACGATTTGGATGATGAAATAACAAGCAAGGTGTTGAAATTTGCGGATGATACAAAAGTGTTTAGAAGGATTAAAAGTGATGGAGATAGACAGCATTTACAAGATGATCTTGACAGGTTGATGAAATGGTCTGAAAAATGGCAAATGATGTTCAATTTTGGGAAATGTAAATGCCTCCACATAGGACATGGGAACGAAGAGGTAGAATATACAATGGGGGGTACTGTACTAAGTACTACTGTAAAAGAAAAGGACTTAGGGTTAACCGTTAGTGCTGATATGAAGATTTCAGAGCAGTGCGGAATTGCAGCTTCAAAGGGAAATCAAATCCTTGGATTAATTAGACGAAACATAACGTATAAGGAAAAAGAGCTAATAATACCGCTGTACAAAACAATAGTTAGGCCTCATTTAGAATATTGTATTCAAGCGTGGAGGCCATATCGCAGGAAGGACATAGATATGCTAGAAAGAGTGCAGAGGAGAGCAACTAAAATGATACAAAATCTGAGGGATCTTAGTTATGAAATACGCCTAAAAAAATGCGGTTTAACAACACTAGAGACCAGGAGATTGAGAGGAGATCAGATAGAAGTGTTTAAAATATTGAAGGGTTATGAAAATATTGATAGAAATATGTTTTTCTCAGTTAAGAAAGATAGAAGGACTAGAGGACATGATCTTGCATTAGCAAAGGAGCAGAGTAGATTGGATATAAGAAAGTTTTCATTTTCACAAAGGACTGTAAATGAATGGAACAGATTACCTGCTGATTGTGTGGGTGCTAGTAGCGTGAATATGTTTAAAAATAAAATCGACACATACCTCAGACGGGCGGGATACACATAGATAAAAAGGTCGGACTCTCGAAAAGCCAAGGGCTTCCTTGTCCACCTGCTACCTAGAGTTAATTCTCTGGGTGGCAATCTTGTTAAATCTATGCTCAGTCGTTGGTGTCGTCATATTGGAAAATATAGCAACTGTACCTGACATTAAACAAAACGTCGAGACACTCACCTATAATAATCTTCGAGGCTAATATACAGAATTCTATATTCAGTTAATCCCCCAGCGTAATAAGCAAATGATGTTGAACGTTTGCAGCAATAAAAAATTGAACTATTGTACACACGTGTTGGCTATGTATCGGAATATAATTGCTAACTAACATTATAATTAAGTGTAACATCTACACGTGGCACTCACCTGTATATTAATTAGAAGTATTTGTAAAATTGGAACAATACTACTAACAAACCAATGGTGTATTAACATCCGAATATTTATAAAAAGTAACGGTTTAACAACATCTAATAATTACAACTTCGTGATATAGGTACTATTAGTAGGGGCGGATTTATAATTCGAAGAATGGGGGTGGGTGTGGGGGGTGGCAGCCACTTGTTCATTTTTGTTCTAGAAAGTATAAATAATTAGGCCTGTAGCGTGGTTAATTAGTAGGGATGCAAAGACAATGTGCGCACAAGATAATAGTAAAAGTGTACCCATATATGAAGGAACATGTCGATATGGACTACTTCTGAATAGATTGCGTGTACGAGTGTTGGAGAGCTCAGTGTGACGTAATAACTGATAATGATATAACATGATATAATAACTTATATAATAATTCATGATATAATCATACAAATGATAATAACTGATACTTTGTGCGATTAATCTGATATGAAAGCTAAACAATGGAGCCTATAATACAGGTGAAATATGCTATTTATAAATTGTCTTTCTGGTCAGAGCAAGTGAAAAATAAGTTATTCACCTGTTATTGTAGTAATTTTTATTTTTATTATTTATGGGTTAAATATTGAAAGTTTTCATTGCAGCGTTTCATTGTATTGTACAATGGTTAATTCAGGATTCCACATAACTTGCCTATGAGACGCAGTGCTAGCCTGATGTTTACCACTGTGGTTGCTGACAGTGGCAACACTCGTATTGTAAAATGTATCTATAGTTTAATGAGCAGAGCATCAACTTCTACTAATTTAATTGTACAGTGATATATATATATATATATATATATATATATATATCACTGTACCGTCTTTGCATTGCACAGAACAGGGATAGGTGCATTGTGTAATAGTTAGTAGTTGTTTTTAATTTGCTTTACCATGGAAACAAATTCTTCTTATTATTATTAGTATGTTGTTGTGTCCGTGTATCACGTGGCGTGGTGCTCAATCTTCCTACAACTGCTAACTTGCCCTTACCAGCGAATAAACGGCGCAATTCTGCAGCTGTCAACCAAGTTGACACAGCAATTTCAACAAGAGTTTAATCGTTCTATCCCACCCTCAACACCCTGAGTCTCCGGGGAATGAGACCGATTACCCACTTGTCCACTTGGACGGGATATTCAACGCGACCCTTCTCGCTCAGTGTCACAGTTGCAATCCTGCGACGGTGCGCATCACACACAATGATTAATTCTCTGGGGTTCTGGCAGCGACGGCGAATCAACACAAAATGACATGCGTATAATTGGTACAAACGCCGGAAATTCCTAACATGTATACATCATTGACATGTACGCTCGCGCACACACACACACACACACACACACACACACACACACACACACACACACACACACACACACACACACACACACACACACACACACACACACACACACACACACACACACACACACACACACACACACACACACCGGGGATTGAACCGTGTACATGCCCTCCCTACAGAAGCCTTGTTTTGCAACAAGTTTTATTATTTGTTTTATGTTTTTTTATCAAGAAGCAAGACATTAAACAAAATTGTGGTGCCAAATTCTGTTAAAATGGATTAATTGTTTAACAGGACAAGTCATGCAAAGCTATTTAAATGATGTCAGTTCGTACAGGAGATTACGCATAGTTTCAAGTAGTACGTTGATCTTCCGTTAACACTTTGCATAGGTTTGTTTTTCATATTTTTCATTGAATATTATTGGAGAAAAAAAAGTATTACGTACACATGTTTAGTCCATACACATTGTAAGTTAGTGATATGAAACATTATAAAGTTTATCCTGTAACTTTCTCGATTATATTATTTATAAGAATACGGGGATAAACTTGATTTGAGTGGACTGAACTAAATACAGTCAATTTGTGTAGGTACTCGCGTTCGTGTTGATCGAATAACTTCAGATTAACGCCCCATTTTATTTCCACTTTACGCGTTCTTCATTCCCAAAGAGCGAGTCCTGTTCTAAATATATCTCACCCGAGATCAGCTATGTGCTAATTGTGAGTCGTACCTACCCAAACAAATTACCCATACTGTCGAAATTCCAAATAAATACCGCCAGTGCGTGTGACAGCAGTAGGTACAACGAATCCGCTAGCCTCTACTAGTCCTTGTAACGCGTACCCACCGGAGTGTCATTCCACATCGCTGATTTCAAGCCGACGACATTCAGCGAGACAAAGCCGCGCGAATGAAAGGCGCGAAAACGTGAGCGCGCCGGTCTAAAGAACATCGCGTCGTTTGATTGTTAGAAAACGACCGCGTCTGAGAAGGAAGCAGCAGCTTTGACAACGCTGTCTGTTAAACAAACATTGTCCCGGCAGCGTCAATATTGTTCATCAATATTTTTCTCTACGGCAACGTTATCAAGGGCTGTAAACGGAGTGACATGTGTTTTAACAAAGCGACCATTTCTTTCTTGACAGTGAGAACCAACATTGAAATTACAACGCGTGTCTGCCATGTAGCAACTCAACAGTCTGTTTGTGGATAAATGAAACAAATCAGGTTACAAAACTAATATTGGTAGACATTAGTTGCGTATCAGGATGACTGTATCTCAAGTGTCAGTTACTGCGTATCGTTTGGTGTTTATTTCTACCAAGTGTATTAACAGGTTTGCTTCAACTAAAATCCAGTTAAATGTATTCCCAATTTGCCAGAGAGTGAGAGTGAGGGTGAGAGTGAGAGTGAGAGGGAGAGGGAGAGGGAGAGGGAGAGGGAGAGGGAGAGGGAGAGGGAGAGGGAGAGGGAGAGGGAGAGGGAGAGGGAGAGGGAGAGGGAGAGGGAGAGGGAGAGGGAGAGGGAGAGGGAGAGAGCTAGAGCTCATTTATGCATGAGCAGCACCCACAACGATATACTAAAATATGACGACTACCTAACATACATGTAAACTGGTGGTTCAAATAATTGTCTGTAAATATAATTTTTTTTCTGTAGTTATCGTTTGGTGTATTTGTTTTTATATATTACACATGAAGGCGTGCAGCGACCGGTGGCATGTGTGTGAGAACTAGGTACGACATAGCCGGGCATGCGAGGGATGTGGTCAATTAACTAAGGTAACGATAAGTATTTATATAGTGCCTTAGGACTGTTCAAAACGCTTTATACTACTTTACTCCCTGGCAGACTTGTTCAACTGAACATAATCTCAACTTCTCTACACAAATAATTTCAGTCGTTTTAGTTAATACAGGTTTACATAAGTGATATGTGTCACGTCACTGTGTCACCCTTAATATCAAACTTACGTTCGGTCAACACTTCTTCATAATTAGTATATACGTTATTATGTCAGCAGCTTCTCTTAAAAGCAGCTGATGGAGCCGCATACAAATAGTGACTATTCTGTGGCTGATTGTTGATCCACGAGATCTAGAGACACATCTAGGCTTGCACTCATAGTATTCTACGTGCGGTAAACATGATACCTGATGTGTTAGCGTATCTGCAGTGGCTGTCTTCACACCAGCTACAAATGTTGACACAGTTTACCAAGTTTGCCCAATTAACTATAACCATGGTAGCTACAAACGCTACCTGCGCTCTGTGTATGGTATAGAGTTGTCTGATCGTGTATACGTGAATCCAATCCACCGCTTTTTAACGTAGCGCAACCGGAATTTAATATGAACGTCGAGATGTTATAACAACCGACGCGTAGAAATGAGCATATTTCGCTTGCAATCACTGTTGTCAATAGTTTTTTATAGAACCACTTTTGAAGTATTTTCGAACTACACATTTTTGGTGAGAGTTATCAATTTGAGTTAAAAAAGAAGAAGAATTATTTATTTGCATCATCTTGTGTGAACACACATCCACTTTGTTATGCATGATAAAATAGGAATATACTATGCAAAGACACAATATAACCGGTAAAGAAGATATATAAGAAGGAATCGGAAACTTCTTGTAGACTTTCACAGTCGTTCTCGGGGAGACGTCTCTTAAATTGAAAGTATGCTCAGTACATTGGTTCGAACAAATTGCGTTCTTCCTAGAAACAATTAAATTAACAATTACTATGAATAATATACAGGATAACGTTATTTATGCATATCACTTTAACAGTTGATACGTTATTCGACAAATTATGCTTTTGCATAATTACCAGACGTTATGTTCGGCCAGACATTTTAAATTAAATTATTAATTAAAGTTGCACTTCTCAAAGCTTTCTTTTGCAGTTTCGTTATTTTAATTATTGAAAAACGCACGCCATTAGGCTTGTGCAATGATTACTGTGTTAAACGTTATTTAATGTTACCACACAGTGATTACTGTGTGGTAACATTAAATAACGTTTTAATTTGAAGATATATAACATGTTTTAATTTATATGAAAAGCCAATGTTTATAGAACTAGCCTGTAAATATGCTTGTTTCCAGTTCATGTTTGTATTTACATGTTTAAACCTACGAAATTAAACTTAATGACTTGTTCAATTTTTTTTTTAATCTTTCGTATAGGCGGGTGCTAATTTTTTTTTTAACTGTTTTTGAAAAATCATATATTTAGGTTTTGATATAATTGTATTTATTTTGAGAAGTTCATTGATTTTGTTAAATTCTTCATCTACATTTTTACTTGTTTGTTATCACTAAAAAAGAGGGTCTTTGGCGATTACCGACATTAATTTATTTATTTATTCGTAAAATGCGAATACTAACAGGGAGTTGGATCATACAATCGATCGCACATGAATTGCGTAATCATAGTGACTGTACACGTATGCTTGTCAACATCATTGGAACGGTTGCTCTTATGGCCTGTGTATGTGCCGTAGCACGGTTACATACAGACATATATACAGTAGGTGTGTCTTTCAATCTGGAAAATTTTCGACATTTTAAAGTATTAATTCGGCGGAAAACGGGGATCTGATAATTAGGACGCTCTGTACGAATGGGCATAGGCATAAATGTCGACATTTTAACGACACCTAAATTGCATGATAACGTTGAATTATGGAAACAATCTACATGAAGTTTTCTCCGCATAGAAAACAAATTATTTAACTTATTTACATAGAAAAATCAATAAAACGAGACTTTAACAAATCTATTCTAAATATTTCGTTAGCATGAAGCACGATATTGTAAATAGGTAATGTTGATATCGCTATATTGGTTTCCTTCACTTTCAAACACATTACGATTTTACTTTTTCAGCGTTAACACATATCATATGATTAATAAGTATGGCAACTGATAATATAAATTATTCACAAAACAAAAACGGATCTTACAATAGAAAACACGTATTGGAGCTATGTTGCTATCACACCGAGTATGTTTTAAAATATGTAAAAATAATAAATTACATTTTAAAATGTCAACTTTATAACTTCTTCAATTCAGCTTTTAGTCTTAATAAGTTACTGCCTTATTATTAAATATAAGAATACTTAGATATTACTTTAAATAGTAATGATTCGTTATTATTAAGTAGTAGGTTATAATTAATAATGCGTAAAATTTTAATGAAATAAATAATACTGAATAAATATTTATGTAAAATTCCTTTTTAATTACTAAAACGCACGAGAAACACATTCGCAATGCGCATGCGTAATGACAGCATGCTCACGACTGTTTTCGCACTCACTATGGGAAATATGTCGACGACAAACGAAAGAAAACAACCAAACAAACTCGCACAAAAGTCGTCGCTTTCACCCAAATCAATATTTTCTCGCACACGCATTAGCGCATTTGCCGACTGCGACTTCTGTGCATTAGAGAACGCTTTGTTCCCGCTAAATCCCGCGATCCGTGGCGCAAATATTTGAGCAGCGAAGCCGTATTGAAATGGATTCAACCGGCCTGTCGGAGAAGGACGTCATGGGAACGAGCGACAGTCAAACCGCAGTGTCTTCACGTCCAAACCGTCTTATCCGTCGAGGAATGTGAGCATTTGTTAAGTAACAATCGATAAGCAGGCACAAGCCGTACAGCACTAAGTGACAACTGACTATCACTAAACAAACAAACAAGCGAAGAAACAAACAAGGAATCTTAACGGGATTGCGCGGAAGTAGTTCCGCGCCGCAGCTCGCGACTAGTCGACGTGAAAATATTGGTCGTTCTTAATTAAAATATTTACCTGCCTGCTAATGGTGCGGCCGATTGTTTGGCTGGTGTTTACAGTCGGTCAGTGCAAACTCAAGTGGTTTGTGTGCCATCTATCACACGTCCTTGTGATCGCTCCGAAGAGTCGAAACGAAGACGATGTATATACATTTTATACACACACTCGCACGCGCACGCACACGCACGCACACACACACACACACAAACACACACACATTCAATGGGTGCTTTATAGTTAATTACAGTTATAATTCTCAAATCTTTCTTCCGCAGTTTCGTTATTTTATTTATGGAAAACCACATATAATACAAATAGATTTATGCAATAATATGTGTGTAGTAAAAATAACTACTTTATAAAATATAGCTGAAATTTGAAGAGTTTATAATAATATATTAGTTTACGTAAAAGGCCAATCTGGACACGCATTTAAAATGTCCCCACTATATTTATTTCCGGGTCCAGTTTATATATATATATATATATATATATAATTATTAAACCTGTGAAATTATGCGCGCGCATACATACGCATGTGCAAGCACACACGCACACTTGCATTCACACACACGCATTCACACACATGCACACACACGCACAAACACGCACACACACGCACAAACACGCACACGCACGCGCACGCGCACGCACACACACACACACACACACACACACACACATGTACGCACGCGGCCTACACACACGCACACGCACACGCACACGCACACGCACACGCACACGCACACGCACACGCACACGCACACACACACGCACACAGTGTACGTACATAATAATAATGATCCGTATTTCTGTGCGTTGATCAGAATTGAATCTGTTATCGCAAAGCCTCCATTATCCGAAGAACAAAGAGAAATCTTACAACGGCCATGCAGCGACTTTCATCTTCTACATTGCTAGAAAATCAACTGCAATTTGACTCAGTACAACTCTTACGTTAATTGAACACAATGCGATTAAGATTTCAACATCAATCCAATGAGTATTACAACGTGTTCTCTTTTGTTTAGGGATTACAAGCAATTTGTGTCGGGTTTGATGTTGTTATCTGAAACAAGAACACGTGAATAGTATTAGTATTACCTTACGAGATCAATGTGATATGTCACTTGCAGCAAATAGCTCTTTCAAATATCGTTACGGGTGATTTTCTGCTTTTCGATTTGAGTTAAGGCCCTTTAGAGTGTACTGGTGTTTATAATAAAATCTATCACCGGTAAAACTAGAATGGTGTACCTGATATTTGTTCACAAAGCATTCACACTACTAATATTACAAGAAGAGGATTGTATTATGTCATAATATTGGAGATGAAAAACTTGTGCCGTTATTTATAAAATATTTTCCCCAAGTTTACATGGAATGTGTAAACCCATCTGATATTTTATTATTTATATTAATTATTACTTTACCCTATAACTAGATAGTTTGTGATCGAATCAGCCAATGCCATATACAAATGCCGTATTGTAATTATTGTTGTCATCGTCGTTGTCGTCGTCGTTTTCATTGTTGTCGTTATTGTTGATGTTGTTGATGATGTTGATGATGTTATTATCGTCGTCACTGTTGTCGTTGCTACAATTATTATTATTATTACCAGAAGTAGTAGTAGTAGTAGTAGTAGTAGTAGTAGTAGTAGTAGTAGTAGTAGTAGTAATAGTAGTAGTAGTAGTAGTAGTAGTAGTAATACTAATATTATTATTATTAGTAGTAATAGTCGTAGTAATAGTCGTAGTAATAATAATAGTAGTAGTAGTAGTAGTAGTAGTAATAATATTAGTATTAGTAGTAGTAGTAATAGTAGTAGTAGTAATAGGAGTCGAGGCTATATTTGGCGGAGATAGATCGTAGAAATTGGTGGTGTAAAAAAGTGGATAAACAAGTGGAATTACTGATTGATAAGTATTATTGTTGCCTTAATATCATTCATAAAGTTGCAATAAACATATATTGAGTAGCAGTTGTGCTTAAAGTTAGTTAGTTAAAGTATTTTAGAATACCTTAGTATAGTGAGTGATAATAGGGTAACTCACTTAGGCGGCTTAGCCTTCGATAAGTTGTATACAAGATTTAACAAACCTGATTATCTGGTAGAATATATAGGAGATAAAGTAACAACCATCAAACTACTTACATAAGATAATATGTGTAAGCCAGTACTTGCTATATATTTTGATTAGGTAGCATTGTTGTTAAAATTAAGCAAGGGCGATAGTCGGGCGGCGTAACCTAAATAAATAAAAATTCTAAAGCAGCCTAACATAACGTAACTGATTGTATTTAAATTAGGTCACTACCGGTGATGTTAGCGTTCGTGTTAGGATAAATAGTCGGCTGTGTAATTGAAATTTGTAACCCAAAGTGTGCTGTAGTACACAGGAAACAGTCTTTATAAAGACTAAGTTAGTTAAGTTATTAAATAAATTCTGATCGGGATATGGCGCCTTGCAAGCGGCAAGTCAAGGCAAAGCGACACTTGGTGTGCGATCACTGCCACAGCTGGGTAGATTTTGTATTGTCCGGGTGTGGAAAGTCATGGGCAGAAACCATGGAGGAAAGATTCACCTTTCAGTGCAATGGATGTTGGAAGGTGGAGTGTTTGCAGAAGGAGTTAGTTAGGTTGACAGATATTGTGAAGGGAATGGAGATGGGAATTAGCAAGGAGGCAGGTCGAATGGAGAGAGACGACAGGGAGAGAGTTGAGGATACTGCAAGACTGAAGGAGAATAGCAGTGGCAAGAAAACTGAGGAAAGGAGATTGAGAGGAGAGAAGGTGATTGAAGGGGAAGAAATTGGAAAATCGACAACAGAAAACGTGACAAGCGTGAAGGTGACAGGGAAGAAAGTGACTGTAGAGAAGGAGGGAGGGAAGATGGAACGGGAGAGGAAAGAGGAAAATGAGACGGGACGAAAGAAGAAGGGACAAAAGGAAGTGAGAGCAAATGTGATAGAAGAGAAGTCGATAAAAGGGACGCTGACAGGAGGAAAGGTGACAAGAGAAAAAGCGACAGGAAAGAATGGATCGGAAGAGAATGTGACAGGAGAGAAGACGGCAGGGGGGAAAGACAACAACCAGACAGATGCAAACCGAAGAAGGAGCTATTCTAAGGCAGTGATTGAGGGGGCAATGAGGAAAGAGAGGGTGTTTATGGGTGACTCCATTATGAGAAAGACGGACAAGACACTGAGCGAGGGGAATGACATCGTTGTTTGTTTACCGGGGGCTAGGATTGAACATGTAACTGACAGGGTAGAGAAGGTATTGGGACATGGCAAGGGGGGGTCTATACTGGTACATGTAGGAACAAATAATGCAGACAGGGAGGGAACAACTGCGATAGTACAGAAGTATAGACAGTTAGTGAGGAAGCTAAAGAAGACGAGAGTCGAACAGGTTATTTTGTCAGGAATTTTGCCCGTAATGGGAGGAAGGGGGGCAACGTATAGAAACTGCAAGAGGATGGCGATCAATGCACTAGCTGAGCAGATGTGTGAAGAAGAGGGGGTGGGATTCACATATTTATGGGGATACTTTGTTGGGAGGGAAGATATGTACATGAGAGATGGCCTCCATCTTAGTGGAAAGGGGGCAGCAGTTTTCTCAGAGAATCTGCTGCAATCTGTTGACAGTGGGACAGGTTGCATCTATTTAAACTAGATTCGCATGGTGGACTCACAGAAAAGCCTGAAAATGGAGGCATAGATAAAGACAGCACAAATAAATCAACAAATAACAGTCTGGAAAACTCTTCTGAAGCTGGATATAAATGTGTTTGTTTAAATGCAAGGAGTATAGTAAACAAAAGAAATGAACTAAACATTACGGTAGAAGATATTGACCCTCATATAATAGGTATAACCGAATCCTGGACCACCACCGATATATCAGATGCTGAATTGGGACTGACAGGATATGTAATGTTTAGAAAAGATAGAATAGGAAGAAAGGGAGGTGGAGTTATTTTATATATTAAAGAATCTATTCAGGCTTATGAAATAAAATTAGAAAGAGAAGCAGATTGCGAAGAAGCTGTTTGGTGTAACATAGTTACAGGAAACTCAACGTTAACAGTTGGGTTAGTTTATCGAAGTCCAAACATAAGCATAGAAGAGAATGAAAAAATACAAAACGCTATAAGGGAAGTAAGCAAACGGGACTGTATTATTATGGGGGATTTTAACCATGGGCATATACAATGGAAATCTCTACAGAGTATGGGGAGAGAGGACCACAAGTTTTTAGTTTTAGTTCAAGATACATTCCTTTCTCAACATGTGCTAGAACCAACCAGGGGTGAGAATGTGTTAGACATAGTTTTGTCCTCACAGAATGAATTAGTTGACAATGTCAAGATATGTGAGCCACTGGGGAGTAGCGATCACAACCAGATACATTTTACCATCAAAGTAAAATCAGAAAGGAATAGCAAAAAGCAGTATAGGAGAAATTTCCACAAAGGAAGGTATAAGGACATGAGGAAATATTTAGCAAAGATAGACTGGAATAAGACACTGACAAATAAGACGGCAACAGAATGCTGGAATATATTAAAGAATGAAATTAAGTGCATAATCGATAAATTTGTACCCTTAAAAAAACAAGGAAAACGGTCCAAAAAGAAACACTTATCGAAAGAAGCCATTAGAAAAATTAAGTATAAACAAATGATGTGGAAGTCATATAGATGTACTGGAAATGATGAAGACTACAACAATTATAAAGAAGCACTTAACCAAGCTACAGCTGAAATTAGAAATTCAAAGAGAAGCTATGAACAACAATTAGCTAGTAATATAAAACATGACAGCAAGAGTTTTTATGCGTATGTTCGAAGCAAACAGAAAGTTCAAGATAAGGTCGGTCCTCTAGAAGATAGTGCTGGAAATATAATATCAGAGGGATTCATAATGGCAGAAGACCTGAATGAGTACTTTAGTTCAGTGTTTACCAGGGAAGATATTAGTTCACTGCCAATACCAGAGGCTAAGTTCAAGGGGGCAGATTCAGACTATTTAGGACAATTAATTGTAACCCCGGAAATGGTAGCTAAGAAAATAAGGGCTATGAAGGATAATAAATCACCTGGAGTGGATGGTATTCCACCCAAACTACTATTGGAAATTGTAGAACAAATTAGCATACCACTTGCAACAGTTTTCAACTTGTCATTAGAAGAGGGAGTGGTTCCTTTAGAATGGAAAGAAGCAAACATTATACCGTTATTCAAAAAAGGTTCGAGAAACAAGTCAGAGAACTATAGACCAGTGAGTTTAACATCAGTTATTTGTAAATTATTAGAAAGACTAATTAAAGATCACATGGTGGATTTTCTTGTTAAACAAAACTTGATAAACCCATCTCAACATGGTTTTTTTAAAGCGAGGTCATGCTTAACAAATATGTTATGTTTTTTGGAAGACATCACTAAGTGGGTAGATGAGGGATCACCAGTAGATATCGTCTACTTAGATTTTCAAAAAGCTTTTGACAAAGTACCACATCAAAGATTACTGCTTAAACTAAAGGCCCATGGCATAGGAAATGGTATAATAAACTGGATAGAACAATGGCTGATTGACAGAAGACAACGTGTAGTAGTTGATGGGGAGGCTTCAAACTGGAAATCGGTATTGAGTGGGGTACCACAGGGATCAGTGTTAGGTCCTATATTATTCTTAATATACATCAACGATTTGGATGATGAAATAACAAGCAAGGTGTTGAAATTTGCGGATGATACAAAAGTGTTTAGAAGGATTAAAAGTGATGGAGATAGACAGCATTTACAAGATGATCTTGACAGGTTGATCAAATGGTCTGAAAAGTGGCAAATGATGTTCAATTTTGGGAAATGTTAATGCCTCCACATAGGACATGGGAACGAAGAAGTAGAATATACAATGGGGGGTACTGTACTAAGTACTACTGTAAAAGAAAAGGACTTAGGGTTAACCGTTAGTGCTGATATGAAGATTTCAGAGCAGTGCGGAATTGCAGCTTCAAAGGGAAATCAAATCCTTGGATTAATTAGGCGAAACATAACGTATAAGGAAAAAGAGCTAATAATACCGCTGTACAAAACAATAGTTAGGCCTCATTTAGAATATTGTATTCAAGCGTGGAGGCCATATCGCAGGAAGGACATAGATATGCTAGAAAGAGTGCAGAGGAGAGCAACTAAAATGATACCAAATCTGAAGGATCTTAGTTATGAAATACGCCTAAAAAAATGCGGTTTAACAACACTAGAGACCAGGAGATTGAGAGGAGATCAGATAGAAGTGTTTAAAATATTGAAGGGTTATGAAAATATTGATAGAAATATGTTTTTCTCAGTTAAGAAAGATAGAAGGACTAGAGGACATGATCTTGCATTAGCAAAGGAGCAGAGTAGATTGGATATAAGAAAGTTTTCATTTTCACAAAGGACTGTAAATGAATGGAACATATTACCTGCTGATTGTGTGGGTGCTAGTAGTGTGAATATGTTTAAAAATAAAATCGACACATACCTCAGACGGGCGGGATACACATAGATAAAAGGGTCGGACTCTCGATAAGCCAAAGGCTTCCTTGTCCACCTGCTACCTAGAGTTAATTCTCTGGGTGGCAATCTTGTTAAATCTTGTTAAATAGTAGTAGTAGTAATAGTAAATTTATATTTAGTAATAGTAATAGTAGTAATAGTAGTAGTAATAGTAATATTATTATTATTAGTAGTAGTAATAGTAATATTATTATTAGTAGTAGTATTGTTGTCGTCGTCGTCGTCGTGCGTGATTTCATTTGAGGCCTTGATACGGCCCTGATACGTATTCGGAATACTGACCGAGATATAAATGTAGCCCTGTCGAGACTTGATGACAGCAATACGTTATATTTATAGTTTATACTTGCCCTGACTAAACTACTGTTTATTATGATATTGGTATCTATGTATCTAGCTGTCCTCGAAGACAGCAATACGTTGTATTTATAGTTTATACTTCCCTGACTAAACAACTGTTTATTATGATATTGGTATCTATGTATATAGCTGTCCTCGAAGACAGCAATACGTTGTATTTATAGTTTATACTTGCCCTGACTAAACTACTGTTTATTATGATATTGGTATCTATGTATCTAGCTGTCCTTGAAGACAGCAATACGTTGTATTTATAGTTTATACTTCCCTGACTAAACTACTGTTTATTATGATATTGGTATCTATGTATCTAGCTGTCCTTGAAGACAGCAATACGTTGTATTTATAGTTTATATTTCCCTGACTAAACTACTGTTTATTATGATATTGGTATGTATGTATCTAGCTGTCCTCGAAGACAGCAATACGTTGTATTTATAGTTTATACTTGCCCTGACTAAACTACTGTTTATTATGATATTGGTATATATGTATCTAGCTGTCCTTGAAGACAGCAATACGTTGTATTTATAGTTTATACTTCCCTGACTAAACTACTGTTTATTATGATATTGTTATCTATGTATCTAGCTGTCCTCGAAGCTGTCCTTGAAGACAGCAATACGTTGTATTTATAGTTTATACTTGCCCTGACTAAACTACTGTTTATTATGATATTGGTATCTATGTATCTAGCTGTCCTTGAAGACAGCAATACGTTGTATTTATAGTTTATACTTGCCCTGACTAAACTACTGTTTATTATGATATTGGTATCTATGTATCTAGCTGTCCTTGAAGCTGTCCTTGAAGACAGTAATACGTTGTATTTATAGTTTATACTTGCCCTGACTAAACTACTGTTTATTATGATATTGGTATCTATGTATCTAGTTGTCCTTGAAGAGAGCAATACGTTGTATTTATAGTTTATACTTGCCCTGACTAAACTACTGTTTATTATGATATTGGTATCTATGTATCTAGTTGTCCTTGAAGACAGCAATACGTTGTATTTATAGTTTATACTTGCCCTGACTAAACTACTGTTTATTATGATATTGGTATCTATGTATCTAGCTGTCCTTGAAGCTGTCCTTGAAGACAGTAATACGTTGTATTTATAGTTTATACTTGCCCTGACTAAACTACTGTTTATTATGATATTGGTAGCTATGTACCGAGCTGCCCTTCTCTCGTGTCTATCTCACGTGAGTGTTTGACATTATTTTTAAATAAGCGACATTTTAAGCCATGGTGATTCTAACTATGCCAATGCTGAACTAAGGGGTCATACACAAAACACGCGACTGTTTAAATGGGAGCGAGGGGTGAACTGTTTGTTTATTGTTTTAACAATTATGGACATGGTTTACTGATATCTAGACATTAAAAATCTACTATTCTGAAAAGCTAAATTGTACTAATAACATTGTCAAAATAATGTGAATAACGGTGACAAGATACAAATGGCTATTGTTGATTTAGTAAGGTTTTCACACTTCATTGAATAGTTTAGTATTTTTGATATAGCACCTACACAAATGAACCACTGCTAACTCATGCAACACATTGAACAGTCATTTTGTCACAGGGTATCCATTTACCCCGGTGTGGTAAATGGACCCCGGGTCCTTATACGACGGGGGTCCATTTACAATATCAAATATCACACAATCGATGTGTTAAAATAAATATAATCATACTATATGGCATGATTTCACGAATAAAGCACAATAATAACTTCGTAATTCTTCTAACCCTAAAACATGATCGCCGTGTGATGGCGCCACTGCATGTGCATTCGACTTCGTAGATAATTGTTGTGTAATCGCCGCGTGCCAGATGCAAAGACCTGATCAGATCGATCGGACAGCCCGCAGCGGTCTTTATCGATGACGTCATATGTCGTTCAACGTCTTCAAGTAGGACATTTAGTTATGTCGCAGTTTAAGCGGTTATCCTCGCCGCGGGGCATTCCGATGAGTCAAATTGTTCTCGGTAATTACAGAAGTCGTAATTGGATAATGACCGGTGTCGCTGGAGGTAATCACGAGCAGTGCTACCACCCGCCTGCTCGGTGGTCAAGATTTCAGCGCACGGTCTGTCCTGTCCTCTGACCACTGCCATATTTTTCTTATCACATTTCACGGGGACGTTACGGCAGGATATATTTCTGCCGCAACGTCCCCGTGAAATGTGGTAAGAGTGATTTGTTCTATAGTTCTAGTTCTTTCCAACAAATCATTGCACTCTACCAAGCACATTTATACGTGGTGTTTCGGTTTATAAACAATAACATAATATTAACTAAGCCAGCATATCATTATATATACAGCCCCTGTATATATATATATATATATATATATATATATATATATATATATACATATATTTATCGACTTCGAGCGCCACGACACTTGTCATGCCGAGGCTTTCTGTTGGAGAACAAGATCGCGCATTGAGCCGTCTGGAGATACGACATTCGGTAGCTGCGGTAGGCCTAGACATAAAAGACCCTCTATTATTTCTGAAGTTTTTTGTGTGGTGTGACCAGGCTAATCCTGTCGGCGTGCAATTTTCTCCCGAATGCCTATACGCGCCCCTGACTTCACTCGCAGGACTCCGACACTGCCGTAATCCCCGGTCGTATAATGACAGGTTTCAGTGAGATACGCCTAGTGTCAGTCGATGACGAATGCGTTTGAAGCACCGACGGTGGCAACCGGAACAGCAAGCTTCGCACGACTCCGCAGCTCGGCAAGTGGCCGTGAAATCCAGAACAATGTTTAATAAAAACTAAGCGGCTTAGCCGAGCAGGAGCAGCACGCGTGAACAACAAGGCCATTGAGATGGCGCAGGCGCGTCAACCTGACGCATGCGCACGTCGCTGTCGCCACCCTACGAGCCGTCATTGTGTGAAATAATAGAATCAACGTGGAGAGTATACGTTACCGGTTAAGCTGTTTAGGCAAACCATTGCGTTCTCGTTTAAAACAATCCATCCGACCGCCTAACTCGACGTGCCTGTATTGGTGCCGGTAATCCGTCAATATTCGTTAAGGCCTATACGCAGACAAGACCAATGTCGATTGTTTCATACGTCCAAGACGCACTGAAGCAAGCTAGTTTGTAATGAATTGCGTCGACTGTAAATGCCTCCTCCATGGCGCCAAGTTATGGTGTAATCGTTGTGTGGATGTCGTTGCAACGACTTTGAATGGAACGCGTTGACGCAAACGGAGTGTGTTAGCGTTAATCTGAAAACGAAGTGGCATAACTCGGCCATTCAACTACCAAAGCACATGGCCGTTTGAATGTTTCCGCCCAAGAAATTGTCAATTTCTGTACTTAGCAGTCAAATAGTAAATGCCAGTTGTAACGGAAGCAAGTAGAGCTAACCGCAAGTTAAGGAATTGCTTTTTTATGTCGGACGAGATCAACATTGTTTCCATAATCCAGACTGTTGGAACAAAGTACAACTGTTACAGCAAATGTCCTGCTAAAGGTGTACAATTAGGCCTAGCACCCGTTGCTTGATGGACAATTCCGGGTGTTGGAGCAGACAAGGTAGTCTTAGACGAACATTCTATCATGCAATATCATATATTATGCCTATATACTTGTGCTATTTATGGCCCGCACCGATTTTAAGCTCGTCGCAGTTATACAATGCTGGCTATTGTATTGTCTTGGAGGGTCGGTGAGATGTATGCAAGGTGTCACAACAAAACCACTTGTGTGCAGTAGTCGTAATTATCATTGTAATTATGAATAACATAATACTAATAACTTTAGTTTACTGATTGTTTTCGTATAAACACAGTCATCAGTACATTCCGGTTTAGTCACTTCGTAAGAACATGAACGCGAGCGGGCTTAATGTAATTTTTTATTTTATGGCTGTTTTCATATAATCACAAAGTTCCCAGATATTTGTGGTTTAGTCATTCACCTGAGCGCGCTGCGCCAGCTTAGCCCGTACACACCGGATACTTTACTCATCGACAGTTCGTTTTGTCAACTGCCGTTGTGAGCGTCTCGACACGCGTGGTTGCTCATGCGCGTGGCTTGACAGGCGTGGCTGGTTTTGTCCACGTTTGCCTGGCGTGGTATTAACGAAAGATACACTGCGTCAGACGACGGAGCAACATCCCTTGTAATATTTTAATTCTTACACATGTCATAACCTGCTCGAAACAACCTACTTTGGTATTATGGAAGTGTACAGCGCAGAACGTTCAGTGATATCCCCAGTCTTACATTTAAATATTGTGATATGGTCGGTGTAGACCAGACAGATGTCACCAGCCTTTCAAAATGTCTTTCATATGTGTTCTTTTCTTGCCCCTTGGTTGTGGCATTTGTATATGATTGTTCTTTTTATAGTTGTGTAGTGATACGACCAAGCAACGTGCATAATGGGCAATATTTCAATTGTCTGCGATATGTTATATTAAAATCGTATATTAATTAACTATCTTCGTTTAATCCCTGGATTAGAGAAGAAAGCCTACGATCATTCACTACTTTACCATCTTAAACTTGCACACGCGCAGTCTCTCGAACGTGTTCATTGCACCGAGCATCAAATGACGACTTTCTAATACACTTAGAAATTCGAAATCTGTCCATATACACAGCTGTATTTTTGATATTTTCTTCTTCTATTCCAAACTCTTCTCTCGTCTGTAATTTATTTATCAACCTGTCGTATATGCCCGTGTATGTCCACCGCAGTTTAACTACGCTGATTAAAACACATTAAAAGCAGGGGACGACATTAGACAAATGTCAAAAACATAAGAGTAATCCACATATCACAATATATGTATATATCATAATAGTGTTGCCAGCGACACGTACTGTATGTCGCAATTCCTGCGTCAGTGGATCTTGACTTTATGTAATTTTTAAATATATTGTTTATATAAATGTATTTATTGTTTATTTTGTATAAGGATATACTGCTTTATCGGTGTATTGTTTTATATGGACATAACGATTGTTTATCTGAAATAAAACATTATTATTATTATATATTCATTCATACATACAAATATGTATATATATATATATATAAATATATATATATATACATACATATGCATGTATATACAAATTACGTATGTGCATGACGCAATTGTTGTGTTTTATTGCGAGGAACTTTGTGGTGATAAGAAAAGCCTAAAGGAACGTACTTTATAAACCTGAAGCGATGGGATTAAATTAGTATCAAATATACTTAAACAATAGAGAATGCTTATTGAGATCATCGTCAACATCATCATTGTGCAGCCGTAGTGTCCAGTGGTTGGGCGAAGGTCTCAGCATGTCGTTTCCAAATCTGCCTGTCTTGAGCTATCCTCTGCCAGATGGTGCCCTTCCAGTATTCGTCTAGTTCGTCTCTCCACCGTCTCGTCGGTCTTCCTCTACATCGTTTCCCTTCGTATCGTCTCTAGGTTGTGATACGTGATACACGATGCACACCGGTTATATCGTAGTCTGCTGATGTGCCCTGCCCAAGTTCACTTCTGTCTTCTGATGTGTTCTATCACGTCTATAACCTTTGTCTTCTCTCTATCCCAGATGTTTGTTTTTCTCTCCCAATATGTGATGTTTAACATACTTCTTTCCGACTTTGTTTGTGCGGTTGCAAGATTGTTTTTTGCCTGGATGGTGAGTGCCCATGTTTCCTCGACGTATGTCACCGTTGGAAATACGCATGGGTTGTAGACTTGTCTCTTCAAGCAGGTTCCAAAGTTAGCCTTGAAGATGTCGCGGTGTTTGGCGAATGCTGTCCAGCCGGCGCTGATTCTTCTTTGAATCTCCTTCTCTTGGTTTTTGTCTCTGATACTGCATCGCTGTCTCAGATAGACGTAGCGTTCAACGTTCTCTGTCTGCGTGGTGTTGATTTATATTGGTGTGTAATTTTCTAGGATCATTGTTGTGTTCGAAATGTTCATCTTCAGACCTTGTTTTTCACTTCCATCAGCTAGCTCCTGCAGCATTTTTCTAGTTCTTGCGGTGTAGTAGCGCATATGAGTATTTTGTTGGCGACGCGAAGGTGACTGATATATTCTCCGTCTATCCTAAAGCCTCTAGTTTCCCAGGTCAGTCTTTGGAATATGCTTTCGAGTGTTGCCATAAACAGCTTGGGCGATATGGTGTCACCCTGTCGTATTCCTCTCTTGATATTGATTTTGTTGCTCTTTTTGTGTAGGTGGACTGTCATTGAGCTGTTGGTGTAGATGTATTTCAGGAGATCGATGTACACATCTTCTATCCCCTGTTCGTGAAGGGAGGTCAGTATTGCTTGAGTTTGCACCGAGTCGAAAGCCTCATTGAGATACAATTAGAAATACCGTGTATTGTCAAAACTGACGAGAGTTGACTAAATAGATAGCCATGACGAAAGGCTGGTAGGTAAAATATATACGAAGATTGAATATCAGAAAGTATTAATTCGGAGATAGGAATGCATACTATATTAAGGGAACAAATGCCTCAGTAATCAAACAAATAATCGCAGTTTTATTTTTTTAAACAAAATTAGAGAAAAAGTTTATACACTCTCGTTAAGAAAATTAACGGCTTCCTTTCTTTCCTCCACTTCTCACTGCAATTTGGTTGGTATGATGATACTCTTGTTAAGCATAATTCAATCTGTTTGAATATCGTTGTGTGTGTGTGTGTGTGTGTGTGTGTGTGTGTGTGTGTGTGTGTGTGTGTGTGTGTGTGTGTGTGTGTGTGTGTGTGTGTGTGTGTGTGTGTGTGTGTGTGTGTGTGTGTGAGTGTGTGTGTTTGCGTGTGCGTGTGCGAGTGCGTGTGCGTGAGCGTTTGTGTGTGTATGTGTGTCCGTGTGCGTTTGTGTGTGTGCGTGTTTGTGTATGTGTGTGTGCGTACGTGCATGAGTGAATGTGTGCGTGCATGCGCGTGTGCGTGCGTGCGCGTGTGCGTGCGTGCGTTTATGCATGAGGTGACATGAAATCAACCATATCACATCTTACGGCGTGCATTTCCGAGATCTCAATTCACCGGAGACACCGAAGTCGACTCGAGTTTCTAGCAACTGGTCGATCGATGTCTTTCCACACTTAGCCCTCCGCTCGCCGACTTACGTAACCCCTGCAGCGGGGTATTTAACGTGCGCTGGGAGATTGCCCTATTCTGCGGGTGCACCCATCCGATATGTCCGGCGAGCGGCGAAATAATTTGTCGACGAGTAAATATTTTCGCAGTAATCGCTTCTATCAACTAGCATTGTCTTTCGTCCGGCATTGCGACAATGTGGTCATTCTCAGGTCATTCTGACCATTGTTTCCGGCCGCTGGCACTTTCTGGCCCGGGGCTAGTGCGACCCAGTGTCCCCTCGGGCGGACGTAGGACGCAGGTCACTTGTCGGGTCTCAATCGCCTCGTTAAAGCAAGTCCTCCGGCAAATGGCAGCGCGCATTCGAGCGTACTAACGCATACAGACACACCGGTGTACTTGCATGCACACACGCACACACGCACGCACGCACGCACGCACGCACGCACGCACACACGCACACACGCACACACGCACACACGCACACACGCACACACGCACACACGCACACACATGCGCACACACGCACACGCACACGCACACGCACACGCACACGCACACGCGCACGCGCACGACTGTCATTAGACTTTCTTTTCGATGTAACTCAAAATTAAAAAACTATATATTTATCAAATAATTATTATTTTGTGCTATGTGTTTACGTGTCTTTCTAGAGAGTTACTCCAACAATGCTCTTCGTTTACACGTAACAACAACGAACGAGACGTATGGTAACAGTGATAATGATTGTAACAATATTAGCAACATAACAATACCATACAATAATATGTCAAACAAAATAATATACTAGAATATATAAAAAGTGTAATTATATAGAATAATATGCAATAATACACATACTCATTATCGTCATTGCTCAGCCAAAGCTGGGGTCGTTGCCGTATAAAGGTCGGTAGAGCAATACGTTTTAAGCATGTCCTTAGTGCATTCATTTAACAATACCTGGTCGATTATCAGGAATAACTTCTGGAAATTAATTGAAATATTACTCGATGATCCTTCTGCTTTAACAAAAGAGACGGCATGAGAAAGAAACCAGGGGCAAGTGTATTAACTATTACTGAATAATTAATGTTTTAATTTTGTTACACACACACACGTACGCACGCACGCACGCACGCACGCACGCACTCACGCACACACGCACACACGCACACACGCACACACACACACACACACATTAGTATTTGTTATAATGTAATTCCTGCGATAAGTGTTAAATTAAATTACGCATGAAAGTATTGATGTTTATAATACATGGTGCAGTGACGTTGCATTAGCCAGGATTATTTAGTGTCAAAGCAAATCGTTCAAACAAACCTCACCACTCCGCCGTTTTGGTCTACCCAAACAATTAATCTGTATCCTTCCACGGTTTCCATATACACCATGAGAAGCGTTAGTAATTATCACTTCGGCTCAGCACTATAACCAAATTAATTATTATAAATTAAATGTGACATATAGAATATAAATGCGATATGACATCGATGCTAACAGATGTGTTGATCGCGATTTTTCCAGGTACGAGACGTCGATCTCTGCCGAATATTGGCACACGTCTGCGCTGCTATCGGTGTCAGATGCCTTGCACTGTCGAATAAGAAGTCGTAATCGTCCTGGAAACAATAGCAAGACAGGCGTGCCTTTAGTCGCGTCGTCTTCTGCTCATCAAGCAGCTGACACGAAAATGACCCTCGATTCGGACGTGAAAGAACCGGCCCGGCGCGTGTTTGTTTTTCTAATTAAACTTTCTAATGACAGCACAAACACGCCTGTCGCGCGGCGTAACGAGCAGGCAGAGTTATTGCGCAAATGTTTTCGCCAAGCGTGCGTAATACTCCGCGTCGAAGTTGCCGTCTCCTACGGTGAAACTGCGTCGGATTGCATCAATATTGACGGCACAACAAACGAGCGACGCTGCTACTGTTCGGCACGCTTCTGTGAGAAGGATTAGACCGACGCTTTATCGCTTCTTCCCGATTTTGTTATTACATATTTCGTCCGCATAACGTGCAATTCGCAACGTAACGGACAGTCGCGAAACGCCACTGGCGTTGTACTGGAACGAGTCGTATAAATAAGGCAATGGGTGTAAATCCATTTAGCTGTTCAATAAAGGACGACAAGCGTCCACACATAAGAAATGTGCACAAGCATGTAATATAGCAGACCCGGGATCGTGTGATAAAATGCCAGTCACATAAATTCGTGGTTAACTTAGACGCGTACACCCATCCACAATTTGCACGTTTATTTACACACATGCATACCACATATACATGCATGCATGCGTGCATACATGAAACATACAGAAACACACACACAAAGCACTTGTACACACGTACACAAGTACACACATAAGCGCGCGTGTATATGTTTAAATGATCAGTTAGATGTTACTCCCGTTTTCTCTAAACTATTGCAGGCTGTCCATATATAATAGGCTTTCGTCATTCTGGTTCTTATATTCCATATCTTTATTAGTATTAACAATCAGTTAACTAAGATACAAGAAGTCGATCTCTTGTTCAGATTTTTGTCCAGGCACGGCGTGGGTACGAGTGTCACCAGTGTTGATCGCTACGCTATATTTTGTTTTTGATTAGTATTATCACCACGCATATATAAGAATTGAAATGCACACGTACAACAATATAGAATGTGTTATTTTTGATGTTTTATTAGACATATGTGATTGCTAAGAAACAGGATAAGATGATAGAAGTATCAATATGTGTACATATTTAGTATATTATTTATACAATATTCCCTATAATATACATATATATATATACATATAGTATACATAAGTGATCGTGTGCGTGTGCGTGTGCGTGTGCGTGTGCGTGTGCGTGTGCGTGTGCGTGTGCGTGCGCGTATGTGTGCAGTTTAAATGACATCTGCAGTTTTCCAACATGCACTATTTTTGTTTGTTTTACTAACACAATTCCGTCAGTCTGACAAAAGACGGCCATGAGTGTGGGGTATTGTTTTGATCAGATCTTTAACAGCAGGCCAAAGCAAACAGTCGCGGGCGGACTGGTGGACGCCGTCATAACAGGCAGAAAGAACCCCCGTCGTTAGGGTAAGCGATCCGATTCCCCAACCTGGTTGGCGGAAGATTGATCTCACCGTATCAAGCTGAGCAGTGTAACGGTAAACCAAGAAAGGGGTGGAGCGTCGCACTGATACTTAGCAATACTTGCGCGTGATTGGACAAGACGCTTGCGTACCTGTGTGCTCGGCGGCGCGTGACCATCGCAATTGACAAGGGCGCCTGCGCTGATTGCTAGCCACGCCCATCGGCGGCCACCCACGGCGTCACCGTACGCATGCGCCGCATCGACACTATTTACATGGGCGTATTTGACGGACGAAGTCAGTTCGAAGTTTTGCCTACGACAACAAATACACGAATAATACATCGTCTGCAACAATATTGTCGCAGCCAGAAGCCGAGGAGAATATTTCAGTATACCCCGTAGACATGATAACCGACCGCCATCTTCTGCAGGGAGCGGGGCTTGTCGGCGCCGGACTCCACGACCAGTCGTCGTGTATGATGTTTGCCGATACCCGTGTGAGACATCCGTTGTCTAGACACATGCCAGGCGTCGATGTCCAACCGCCGGCCGTGGAGGAACCCGTCCACGGGGCTCTGGTCAGCGATGGTGATACCTCGGACCTGGACGAGACATCACCAGGAGATAGCGTGACATCGATCCCCGGACAAGAAGATAACGTCGCCATTGATATCACGAAAATGTCCGGTACGTCGACTCTATCGCAGCAACGGCGCCGCTTCGCCGACGTGAAGCCGCCCTACTCATACATCGCGCTCATCACAATGGCCCTCGAGAGCTCTACGGCCGGCATGATGACGCTAAACGACATCTACGGTTTCATCATGGACCGGTTCCCGTACTTCAAGGAGAACCAGCAGCGCTGGCAGAACTCTATCCGTCACAACCTCTCGCTCAACGACTGCTTTGTGAAGATCTCTCGGGCTCCGGGGCGTCCGGGAAAGGGCAACTACTGGGCCCTGCATCCGGGCTGCGGGGACATGTTCGCCAACGGGAGTTTCCTGCGACGGGCGAAGCGCTTCAAGGTGATGCGTGCGCGACGCGAAGCAGCAGCATGCGCAGAGGCGTCTTCCTACACACACGCGTCGCATCTGGGCTCGTATCCGCCCCCGTTTGGCTTCTACGCGTCGCCTCCGCCGGGGTACAAGCCGTACCCTTCGCTGAACCCCCTCTCGGGGTTGCCACCCTTCACGACGACAACACTCACATCTCCCGCTACGCCGTCGCATCAGTGTCATCAGTACGGCGCCCTCTCCAAGAACCCCGACCCCTGGGGCACACCCGCACCACCCAGCTACACTCCCAGCCCCTACTACCCGTCGTCTTCCCTCACGAACTCTTTCAACGGCACCTACCTCCCTCAGACGATGACTGGCGCAGCGACAACTGGTCACTCCTTCGTGTCACCCTACCCGTCCTTCCAACAAACGGCTACGTACGCCACATCACACTACTCGAACCAGCTTCGACTGCAGGCGAGTCAGTAGCGCACAACTGCACTCAGCAACGCGAACTCACGGCAGTGAAACATTGCAAAGACTATCGTGGAATCTCCGGAAGCTAAGGAACTGCGATCCAGTTCTTATAGCGGACAGAAACCGTGCGAAAATTCCGTCCTAAATAGAACGGACATACACGCTGACAGTGATGGCAAGAGTGCTGTTTACTTATGTAAACGCGTGGGATTTTTGGGCGTAAGACCAAAGAAAATGTGACACATTTGAAACGTAAGTACATTCGTTTATTGTTGCGGGCGCAAACAGTCTCTATGGCCGACCGTCACTGCTTTCACAACACACGCAAGGATAGCGAAAATGTTACAACATAAGTAAAACTTCTTAACGGAACTGCGGACTTCCTTGTTGACGCTTCTTTCGCAATTAAGGCGCAAGGTAAACTGCCGTTGTAATTGAAAATCGCAGTTTACCTGACATCCCTCGTTTTGTTACACACCTGCATCATTATTATGACGCGACTGCTGCCAAATGTATTTATATTATTATTTTTTACTACTGTATTATATATAGGTGTAAGTATGAGTGTTTGTTTGTTTCTATGTATGTATGTATGTATGTATGCATATATATATATATATATATATATATATATATATATATATATGTATGTGTGTGTGTGTGTGTGTGTGGTGTGTGTGTGTGTGTGTGTGTGTGTGTGTGTGTGTGTGTGTGTGTGTGTGTGTGTGTGTGTGTGTGTGTGTGTGTGTGTGTGTGTGTGTGTGTGTGTGTGTGTGTGTGTGTGTGTGTGTGTGTGTGTGTGTGTGTGTGTGTGTGTGTGTGTGTGTGTGTGTGTGTAATATATATATATATATATATATCCTGCGGCTAGAACATTGCCATGTTATGAACACTATTTGTGATACAACCAGGATGATAGTGGCGATTCATTTTGAAACGAACCACATTGAATACACAAATATCAATAATATTTTTTATTATATGTATGTACATATACCTGTATATTATATATATATATATATATATATATATATATATATATATATATAAGGCATTATACGAAGTATTTTCTAATAATTTCATACAAACATAGATTACTCAGGGATGAATAAAACCAAATATACTCGACGGTTCATCATGCAGCATTGAACTGTCACGGATTGTTCTGACATCTTCTCTTAGTAACGAAGGAAAGAAGTAACTAAAATGTTTGCCCGTTAACATGTCATCACTTGTTCGCCAAAGACGTTACATAATGACTTAGTAAATGTGTACATTTCACAGATAATAAAAATATGTATTACTATGACTGATTACTGTTATTGTGAGTGTTGTGTGGATATGTTAGGCGTTTGTGGAAATGATTAACTCGTATTCATATTGTTGTAATAATCATAATACAACTACTTCTATCGCGTCTAAATTCTCGGACAACTGAGCTCAGAGGCGCACAACAAATTGAATTATTATAATTGTATCATAATTACATATTATATGTGATTATAATATAATATGTATGTTAATATATACACACGTGTATGTAATATATATATATATATACTTCTATCGCGTCACATATATATATATACGTCACATATATTTATATATATATATATATTAACATACATATTATAATATATATATATATATATATTATAATATAATACAATAATACAATAAATTGAAACGCAGTAGAAATATATATATATATATATATTACAGTGTATATATATATATATATATAAATATACAGTGTATGTATATATATATATATATATATATATATATATATATATTAACATACATAATAACATACGTAATATAAATTATAATCGTAAATAATATGTTATAATATGTTATATAATATAGTATATAATTATAGTACAATAATAATAAACATAGTATACAATTATATACACTCTGTATATACTCTGTAATATATATATACACACACACACATATATATATATATATATATATATACATATATATATATGTATACATTTATACATGTATATATATATATATACAGTTGTATATACATAGTTATATTCACACATTACTATTACGCGCTCAGTATTTTCATAGACCGAGGTTGTGATTTGGTATTCTTGACATCGCACATACACGTGTTACGTATTTTAAACACGTATATACCACACATGGCTCAACGCACACGATGTTTAGCTGACGGACATGCTTCGCCGATACTAATCTTAAGGTGGATGTCTTGAAGGCGCTTGGCTAAACGAGATTTGGATTTCACAATGGCTGTCGTTCGGTTAAGTAGGTATTATTTCGCTTGCTACAACGGTGTTACGCTTCCCTTTGAAGATTGCCCCCAACTTAGCGATCAGAATTGTGGCGTTCAGTATAATTTAATTAACCATCAAATACATGAGCCGTTTTTAATTAACTCGACTTTCCTAAAATCTCTTTACCGCCGTAATTAAGTCAACCATCGAAACTATTTTACCTTTAATTACGAGCTGTTCTTATTCAGAAACTGTTGGAACTATATGGACACATCTGTATAAAATACCGTCGATATTATAGTTTATCTTTTTGTGTAGTTACCACGTTTTGTATATATATATATGTGTGTGTGTGTGTGTGTGTGTGTGTGTGTGTGTGTGTGTGTGTGTGTGTGTGTGTGTGTGTGTGTGTGTGTGTGTGTGTGTGTGTGTGTGTGTGTGTGTGTGTGTGTGTGTGTGTGTGTGTGTGTGTGTGTGTGTGTGTGTGTGTGTGTGTGTGTGTGTGTGTGTGTGTGTGTATAAATGTATTTTCATATAAATAATATCATAGTAACATAACGCATAGTATTTTCTGCCGCCACAAATTTATTTTGTTGGGTTTCATTGACACATTTCTACATTTATTAATTACATTTAGATTCCTGTAAATATATATATATATAATATGTATATATATATATATATATTTATTTATTACACACACAAATTATTTAACCGTGGGAAAAGTAATTTTTTCCTGGTTGTCCGTATGACAACCGAGCCAATTAGAACAAAGACACATTAACATACTTTATACGTGAAATGCGTTGTCCGTTGATTACAGTACATTGACATGTACATTTTGAAAGTTCGCCTTTTCAAGCGCCGACTTGTGTTATACATGTATACCATAATATATACAGTTGTATATATATATATATATATATATATATGTATATATATATATATATATATACATACATTATATATATATTATATAAAATATGTATGTATATATTATAATATATATATATATATATCCGTATTAACACACCAAATTGCACCTGGTGTCTATGCGGAATAACACGAGACGAAAAATGATATGCTCTATAAAGGAGTTTCTGTATAATATCAATCAATTATTGGATGGTCAATTAAGTTATCATGGTACTGCTAAATTTTTTTGCGCACAGGTTTGATCGCTCACGCGTGCCCGTGAATGTGCACGACTGTACACACAAACCGTCTAAACAGGAGTTCAGGTGCATACTTGGTTGAACAGGCGCAAATACAGTTTACTATATCAACGTGCAGCGAGACAGAACAATCAAATTTGCCGCATTACGCGAAACACTTGAATCATTAAACTGCTACCTACACTCAAGACGCCTTCCCGCGTGTTCCGCGTTGTTTTTGCAGTTACGAAGACAACACGCCGTGAAACTGACACTGATCACCGCGTAGGCGATCGTCGATGTTACTTGTAGAACTCGTGAATGGTAGCTAGCACGGGGTCATCTCGCCGTTTTCTGCCTCTTTACGTGTCCAATTGACAACTTAATGAGCGCGGAAACGTGAGGAAAGTATGTTGTCAGATCTGGTAGAAAATAAGAATGTTAGTTAATGTTACGAAGGCTCTGGTTGTCGTTGCTAAACTTGGTTGTGTGCGTGCGTTCGTTTTAGCAATGATGCCTAGTCCAACAATTTTGCAATATATATCCGTCATTTAATTTTTAACCATAATATTTATACTGCAGGTATTAACACAATCAGATGGTGATTTGTTTCATTATTTTATCAACCTCTTGGATGATTAATTATTTCTTTTAGTGGCTCCTACGATAGCGATCAGTTTTTATTTTATAGGAGTCTCCCTTCCCATGCACAGCAATTGTTTTTCTTTATTATCTTTTTTTGCAAAATATATATTTTTGTTAATGAGATATTTTTTTAATTTGTATTGTATATTTTACATTTCATTTCAAAATGTGTGTATATACCTTCTACCGTTTTGCAATGGTATTCAGAAAATAAATATATCTTTATCCTTATCATATCCGATCCACACTCTTCTTTTACACAAGCTACATTGTGCGCTCTAGTTATATTATCCAGTTGCCATTTTACGAAAACACTGGTAACAATATCTTCATTACGCCAAGTAGTCCGTAGTTTCTGATCGGTGTTCTCTTAACCTCATTGTCTCTGGTGTTGTTAAATCGCAGTCTACCAGACGTTTTTCATAATAGTTCAGGAATCAACTTCATGTACTCTTTGTATTGTATCTACCTTATCTCGCACTGTTCTTCTTGTAATTTGACCTACTTCAAATAAGGCTTAGACCATAACTATTGTTTTGTATAGAATCCCAATTAACTATTTCTCTTTAACCTATAGTAATCGCCTTTGAAGTTAAGGCACGTATGCATGCACCCCCAAATACCACATTGTTTTGAAACATTTGTGCGAGTTTTAATTGTTACTCATAATGCCTTTACGTTTGTAATTCTACCTAGCACATTGTCTCCTTATTGTAGTTTTTTTTTGTATATAAATATTACGTTTCCTCCACATTTCCAACAATCTTTATTGACATTAATTTAACATTTACCAAAATTGAACAAACAAAAACAATCACACCATTTAACACACATTTGGTGTGATTTATTGGAGTAAATCTACTCTTTATATAATTCTCTCCGCAGACACCTCTCTAAATGAATCACCGATATACTGCTCTTCAGCGCTACGCAGCTTAACTCAAAACTAGGTCACCTAAACTACAACCCCATTAAAGTGGTCGTTTCTGCAGACATACGGATGGGCAGAATATACCCTGTTTAGATCTGTTTGATATTTCAAGAGAGCCGCAACACGAAAACGCGTTCCTTTGAAAACAGCGAACGAAGCGTGTGCTGAAAAAGAATCCGGTTTCGACTAAACCGTTGATAAGCTAAAGTGATACCAGCTGTCACGTGAAACGCTCTGCTTAGTTCAATGTTCGGTGAATCCTTTTCAAATGTATTTTTCATGAAAAGATACAACTGTCGAAAGATAATATAATTGCTGGGGAAGCGCAAGGAAATGCCGTACAGTTACATTCTGACACCGAAGCTCTGCAACCAGCAACACCAGAACACCTGTTATTACTATAGTCATATCACGGAAACATTTCATAGGCCGTTCATATATAAACATTATTTGTGTTGTTAATATGCGCATTGCATTAAAGCGAGGTTATATAATATTTATGCTACATGTTATGTTCCTATACCTGGAGGTAACTGGAGTAATAATTATTATCAATAAGTTACCTGAATCAGTAGTGTTGAATGTGGAAACATCACGCCGAAGACCTAAGGAGTGGGTGGAGAGGCGGAGCGGCGCATGGGTGGGGCAATTCGGAGGAACGAGACAGACAGTGTCTAGCTGAGACGGTGGCACATTTAAAAAAAAAATATTGGCTCAATTTGTTAATATATTTCTTTACGTACAATAACAATACAGTTTAAGAAGCGAAATGTTGTAAGATCAGATTTAATGCGGCACATGTTGACACCAGCAATCCGGTGGACGTCCATTAATACGCTTTCAAATAAACTCATCTGGGAAAAGAAAGAGCACGACATGCTGACTATGTGTATACTATATATGAGCTAATTGTTTGTCGCAATACGAAATACTGTTTTCACTAACGAGCTATTTTCCATATTGGCCCTATTTATGATTCGAAATAGCGACTCAAACCATAATTGCCGAACATAACACACATTTCTAAGCAGCTGCAATCGATGTGAATTAACACCAATGCATCTTATAAGATTACGCCACAAATAGGACATCGTTTAATCCAGTGTATTGTGGGGCGTGGTGGTCTAGTGTTAGAGAAGCAGATTGTCAATCGAGAGGATCGGGGTTCGAATGCACCTCCGGCCGTTTCGAATTATGAGCAAGTTCGTTCTCTCCATTTTGTCTGTCTTTCCGAATATAAGCCAAATACCGTTGATCTTTTCTACTTGGTATCTATGCTAGGGGAACTAAATATCTCACACAGAAAACTAGGAAAAAAACCTCTGTCATGGGTTCACATCGCCTATGCCATGGTTGTTTCAAACTACAAAACCCCACACGGGAAATGCATTAGCTCCGGAGCACCATGAGCGCTTTGTTAAAGACAAAGGCGTACATACCGGGTCATTATCCGGTGGGTGCTAGTAGTGTGAATATGTTTAAAATTAAAATCGACACATATGGGCGGGATATACGTATATAAAAAGGGTTGGACTGTCGATAAACCAAAAGGCTGCCTTGTCCACCTGCCATCTAGAGTTAATTATCCGGGTGGCAATCTTATTAAATCTTGTTCAATTGTAAGAGCATTTTATTTGCGAGGATCCAGCGAGGACGATATCAACATCCCCGTGTGCACTAACCAGGATATGAACGAATGCTTGCCCGCCTGTGGCCACCCAGCAATCCCCTACATGAAGGACTTCGTAACGTGAAGCGATAACATCAATACCCTCACGGGCGAAACTTGTAACCGTCACTTTTCTCGTGATCACCATCTGTCGTTCGTCAGTCACCCCTGCATTACCTAATTAAGCGCTCTGTAATTACCCCTTGCAATCCCGTCAATACTACACGCCACAGCCCGAGGCGCGGATTGCCGGGACAATGGTCGTTCACGGAGATTGAAGTACCGCGTCAAGAATGATCTGTCAGCGGTGTCTGGCGACGAACGAATCTCATTTTCCGGCTCTGACAATCTGCAAAAAACACTGCAATGTTAGCACCATTTTGAAAGGATTTACAACAAAAAGTGTCTTTTTATGTGAAATTGAGGTTAACGCGGTATCTACATTTACGTGTAATTACTGTTAAAATTAATGGTATGTAAGTTCTTTACATTGTGGGCCCAATATATCCTTTACGTGGAAACAAAAAAAGATCTCGTCACTGTGTATTCCCATTTAATTTCTTATCGGTAAAGTTGACACGATACTGTTTATGTCCCTGTTAGTCAACATATTGGCCATATTGAAGTCAAATGTATATATATATATATGTATATATATGTAATATATGTAATATATGTATAACATAATATATATATACATGTATATATATATATAGTACTATAATATATTTATACATATATACATACATACATACATACATACATACATACATACATACATACATACATACATACATACATACATACATACATACATACATACATACATACAAAAGTTATGCGAAACACAACAACACATAAATATTCAACAGTGGGACATATCAAATATAAAAGCTCTATTCGTTTATTTTGCATCATGATTGGCATCTAACGAAATCAATGTTACCTAAAATGACGTTACTTTTCAAATATGTTTAAAATATAATATCAGGTTACACACACACATACCATATCTTAATCAATTTTAAATTGATTAAGATATGGTAGATATATGTTCAGAACACTCAAACTATGAATGTTGTGCTGAGGTGCATTGTGCACGCAGCACGTGATAGACGTTTCAAGCGGAAATATGTATACGGCTGATATTGAAATTCAGATATAAGATGAAAAGACAGTAAAACATATGCGAAAATATTTTCTAAATGTTTTATGAAATACTTTGGCTACTACAAACGTGAGAATTCGGTACGTAGCCAAAAAGATTTAGGTCTACGTTGATGCTGGTG
>OZ023216.1:4882699-4987699 GCA_963995525.1 Escarpia spicata
GTGTATTCTGTGCTCTAGCCGCGTTGCACAATGCGTTACCGAACTGGTGGTGTAGTATGCCGTGTGTACCTCATTTTCAGTTTTGAAATCCAGGAGAAGTTCAGGCTCACCAAAAAATTCCAACAATACGTAAAAGCCAACAATCCGAAAGGTTGTTTTCTTTTCTGTGAGGGCACGGAAGTTCCTTAATAAATCTCTGAGAGATTCCCGGTAAATCAGGGATGGTTGACAGGTATACCAAACCGACAGCAACAATTCGCATCTCAAACATCGACCTGGCCAACGTCTCCTCAAATGCGTGCCTGAATTATACTGAACATTTATTGTTTTACCTTTGCTATCTTTACTTCCATCCAAATAACAATTGATTATGGTATCAAAGAGTCAGTACTTTGATGCCTAACTTAACATAACATAATTTCGTGAAAGTCCTCTGAATATTGCTAAAGATGCCACACAGTCGAGTTTTTGTAATAACTATAATATGTTCTCAATCTCATCTGAATTGAAACGCACTGGTTTGAGACGGCTCCTAGCGGCGAGACGCTGCAACATCCTGCTTTTTCTTACGACACACCAATTTAAAGGTGGTTCTTTTAACTTGTGCGACACTGGCTTTTTTCGCGCCTGTTAGAAAATCCGGCGCTGCCGCCTCGTTCACTGTGTCCGAACGAGCGGAATATTCGCATTTGCTTTGATATGTACCGACTTTGATATATACGACGCGCAGACATTTTGCGAAGTTCATTATATAAGAAACGCACGTTGCGCCGCCCCTACAAAAGCGAAATTGGGTTTTATTTTGTTAATTTTGAATACAGAGGCTCCACATTTGACTACCCTACACGTCCGTCATCCGGGCGGTAACTTCGCCTTTTCACTTACAAATTTTGTTAGCGCTGTGGTAGCAATGCTATCTGCGCTGGGATTGGTTGCTGACAAGTAAACAAACGCACGCGGCATTTATCAAGCATGAACCCGCCGGTATCGTGATAGGTCAATAGGCTGACTGACCTCGCGAACTGACCTATATATAAAAGCATGGCGCGCGACTGGGAAGGCGTCAGGGGTTATGTTCTAGTTAGACTTCCTGTTTGGTTACGAAGAAAAGTGCATTGTATTTTTGAGAAATGATTTTGTTTACAAAATTCACATGCTATGACATAAGTGCATTTGAGTAGGCAGATTTCCATGTGTGATTGTAAAAGGTGTTGACTGTAAAATGGTGGATTTCTAGATGATTTTAATAAGTGGAAGGATATTTAGCAGCAATTTGCCTGTGTGACCTGTTTGCGGAGAAATGCTTGCCGGCATTTGTAAATATTGACGGGTGTCACACATACAGGCATTTTACGAGAGCTGGAAGTTGGCAATGTTTTTAAAAATCTATCAGCATGTCAATGAGATGATGATAACAGCAGGTGAGAAGTTTAAGACATTTTGCAGGTCATGTTTTCTTATAATCAGACAAAACATTAACATGGTCGCCAATGGGAAAACCATCTGTGTATTGACCCCGTCAACAGAGTAGGTTCTGTGTTTATTCCTCACTTCGCTGACGGATTGTTCTGTCAATGAAATTGTTGACTGTATGTTATTAGACTATGACAAAGCAAATTGTTACATCGGCAGTAAACTACTACTCGCGTCGTACTCCACAGGCACAGACAGTCGCACAACGGCAGCGCTAGCAAGTCTCAGAATTCCCAATGCAATGACATTTGTGACTTACGTAGTCGTAGACTAGACTAGGCAGACAGTTACGAGTTAGGCTACACCAGGTCAACTTAGCGCATTTTCGTAGCGTAGCCTTCGTATACGTAACGACTAAAATAGTCAATGCAATTATAATATACTATGGCATTTTGGGAATACAGCAATATAAACCTGCTCACTCATTGTAAAAGCAAAGGATATGTGGATTATGAGCCTATATCCATGCATATGGATCCTTCTGTCCTCTAAAAAATAAAACTCACTCAATGACCCAATGACTCACTCACTGACTCACACACTCACACACTCACTGAATCACACTCACACACTCACACACTCACACACTCACACACTCACACACTCACACACTCACACACTCACACACTCACACACTCACACACTCACACACACACCCACTAACTGAACGACGTAACTGACTGACCCAAACATCTAATTCACTCACTGGCCTACTCAGTCACTGACTGACCCACTCACTCAGTCACTCGGTCACTCATTCACTCACTCAATCACTCATTGTCCCACTCACTCACTGGCCTACTCACTCGCTGACTGACCTACTCATTCACTGGCCCTCACTCACTCAGGCACTCACTCACAAACTCGCTCGCGCTCATTCACACACTTAGTAATAAATGTTATATTGCTTGGACGTCTACGCGTATGTATGCGCGTGTGTATGTGCATATGCGTGTGCGTTTCCATTGGGGTGTGGTTTGCGTGTGTGCGTGTGCATGTGCGTGCGTGAGTGTGTGCGTTCGTGCGTGAGTGTGTGCGTGCGTGCGTGCGTGCGTGAGTGTGTGCGTGCGTGCGTGCAGAACGTTGGATGGATCAAACCATAGCAAAGAAGTTACACAAAATCAAGTACGTTATAAGTGACAGCCCAACATAAGGACACACGATACTTTTGTCTGATTTCAGCACCACTATTTGCTTACAATAACCCCGTTCCGTCACGCTTGATCGCAGTCACAATGCCCTTTCGTCCCTTGTGTTTTGAATGTTTCATAAATGCGGTGAGCTTTATACATACCAAGTACGTTAAAATAACGCAATAAATGGCGCAACGTAATGCCCAGCTCAGATTATTGACTTCTACGACTTAGTTGGCAAACGCAACGTTTAACGTTGTATTTTCGCCGATTCGCGGTGCGCTCACACTGTGGACTAACCAGTCGGCGACTTGTCAGCATGCCGTTACGATCCTGGCGTCAACTGCGTACGCCACAGGTGCAAACCCATGTCGCTCCTATCGGATTTATATGTCACTACAATAGACGAGTTTAGTCAAAGCATTTTAAATGCTTTGGTTTAGTGTTTGGGGAATGTTTCTTACCACCTGTAGTGAAGACACAACGAACCCAATGTTTGACAATCTTTTCAAATGTTAATAAGCAAATGATTGAATAACAGATTTCAAAAATGTAATACAACTGAATCCCTGGAGGGCTTTCATGCCACATATCCTATGAAATATTTTTTTTCAATACGATCGAACCTTGCAAATATATCTAGACGCCCTAACCTAGCCGTTTAATATAGTAATGCAAATAGGCCTATAAATGTCGACTAAAATCAAATAACCAGCAAAAGGCTGAACAAAGAATATTTAAAATAGAAGCCTGTGTTTCTGAAACATGAACACATCTGAACCCACTCTACCCCTCTCTACACAGTATATTTCCTTATTGAATATTGTATTTGGAATAGGCCCTAATAATTACAAATGCTACAGCCTACAATGTCGCTGCGTCTGCAGACTGCAATAACATTGAGTCGATTAAAACATACTTACGGGACGTGTTAAAAAGCTTCGCTATCTGGGAAACAGCAGCATTCTTGTTTCCCCTGTTTGTGTACGACTTTGCTGAAGTTACATAAAGCATGGGGGACGCCCGCCACATTTCGATCAGTTCTTCTTCTTTTTCTCCATTCCATTCTGCCATGGTGATTGCCGATCGCGCTGATTGGCTGGTCGAAGCCGTACGTATTACGCACTGTTGTAGAAGTTGTACCCAACAGTTACGTGCGCTCCCACTGCCAACTGTGCGTGACGTTGAGTTGTGGTTAGCGCTCAGACTATGGACAAATGTTGGACCAGATTCATGTTTCGAATTTGATACAACACCTAGTGTAGAAGTTGTACCCTACAATTGAGAGCGCTCACACTGACAACTGGAAAGTTGTAGATGTCGGCGATTGTTGTAGAAGTTGTAGAATTTGTAGAAGTCAGTAACCTGAGCGGAGCTTAAGAAGGTTAGATAATTTTTTCACTGTGGTAAATACCGAGAGTATATCTGCCCGCAAACTGAAAAGAATCCGCGTTCGAGGCCATAATTCCCGATTCGCCCCTGGCAGCATCCCATTCAGAGTTCTGCAGCGAACGAGACAAATGATTGCATGATATACTTACTAGTTTCAAATTGCTAGTTGTTTATATGTGTTTGCGTGTATGGATGCGTGAAAGGTACTTATGTGTGTGAAGTGAAGACACGTGCCTGGTGTCGTATTCACCGAATACATTGGATGGATCAAACCATAGCAAGGAAGCACGCGCACACGCACACGCACACGCACACGCACACGCACACGCACACGCACACGCACACGCTCACGCTAAAGAGCCTAGTACACATATCGACGGCAACGACAAACCTCGATGACAAGCGGTAACATATTCAACTGAGCAATAAATGCTAGAAAAATTGTGTTAAGGAAAATAGTTACACTTTGTTCAACGAAGAAACCACGCTAAAAGAAACGACGCCTAGCCCTACTCGGGAATTGGTGTTGGCGGCTTTGAATAGCCTCGTTTTACAATGAGACGCAGCGTCTTATTTGGTAATGTAAGTAGTTGTATGTCTATTCGGCAAAATAGGGAAATATCATCTAAGGCGCCGGAACCGAGGGACTAAGCCCCTACTGTTTAAAGAAGGGCAGGGGGTAGGATTAGCCCCCCCCCCCAAATATTTATGGACGAGTTGTGCATTTTGTGGTGTAATTTGTGTTAATGGAGAGGCTGGAGATTATATTAGCCGCCTCCCTCAATATGTGTTGGTCGCGGCGAAAATATTTCAACAGTAACCACCCCCCTATCTTCCGAAGTGGTGCTCAAGCTCCGGTTCTTAGCCCCTCCAATATTTATTTTGTTCCCGCACCTATGATTATGTATGTTTTCATAACAATCCTTCATTTGCATGGTTTGTGATGCTCTGGTGCTGCCACCTTCTGTACTAGCTCAAAAACCTGCTTGCATAAAGTATCCCCGAATAACGTAGGACAGTCATATTCCCAGTGACCTATATATCCAGCTAATTACGCATCTAACGTCAGATCCAAATATGCCCCACAGCGTACTGTAAGGGTGAATTTACCCCGGTGATCATTTTGCCACAGTGACCATATGCGAATCCAAGAAGTCTTGGGGCACGTGCCGCCTCTAGACCTTTGGAATTTGGCAGCGCTGTGCCTGCGCTAGAATGGCTTACCCCTTAGAACTTTTGAATGTGTCCCCGTTACCTGCCACCTAGACGTTCTGAAATTAAATTATGAACGTCGCCGCGAAAAATTCCCAACATGTTGTTCGTCCTTCCCAAAGCAAATATGACCGCATTTTCACCGTCGATGGTGGCCATAAAGCAATTTTATTTTGTTATAAACAAATTCTTCGTTCACAAATTTATGGGAATAGCCACCAAAATATAATTTCTATGGGGTCTAGAAAGAAATTTGTGAGAAAATATAGAAAGTACTATGGTGGCCATCTTGAAATCTGAGCAAGGTAATTTTGTAATAGTCACATTACGTTCCCTAAATATGTGGGTCTAACCATCAATATCACTATTCTACATAGCTTAGTCCAGCGTATTATGATTTTGGCAGTCATTTAAAAATTCAAGATGTCTCTCAGGATAGCGTGATAAAAATGCCACGGATGGATTTCTGTTACAGGACAAAGTTGTGTGCAGCTGAACATGAAAAATTAATCTTTTTATTTAGTGTGGGAAAAATGCTAACCTCAAGAAACCTACATAGTGGTCCAGTACTAGGACTATATATCTCAGTGAGACAAAGGAACAACAAAAGCTCTTGTTGTTTCCTTGTTGAATCGAGAGAGAGGAAGGGAGTGAGGGAGGGTGTGTGGGTGGGTGAGAGACAGACATACAAACAGACAGACAGACAGACAGACAGACAGACAGACAGAAACTGAGGCAGACACAGAGATAAGGGCAGAGGCAGAGGCGCGCACACACACACACACACACACACACACACACACACACACACACACACACACACACACACACACACACACACACACACACACACACACACACACACACACACACACACACACACACACACACACACACACACACACACACACACACACACATGCGCACGCACGTACGCAGGAAGACAGACAGACAGACAGACACACGCACGCACGCACACACACACACACACACACACACACACACACACACACATACACAGTTTGATCGTGTAGTACATTAAATGTTGAACCAGTTAACTTTGTCACAAAGTGATTTTACTAGAATTAGTCTGGCTAAAAAAATTAAAGGGTTAATAAATAAACTAGGCAGTAAGTCTTGCCATCCCTCGGGTGCTTGAATGTACTATGTTATTCTAGGGCCATCTTGCGACCAAAGCGCAAATCATATTATTGGCTGGCTAACAAATTCTATTTGATTAGTTATTATACTAATGTTTTCGACTAGGAACGTTAAATTTCGTATGAGTAGAACAGGTTTAACCTAACTGATAATGTGGTATTATTGTAAGTCATTAGAAGAAGTTAGTAGCGTAAATTAGGAAGGTTGTCGATCGCACCGAGCAGGTGCGAATGAATGTGTCACACCTCATGTCTGTTTTACTAAAATAATGTATTAAGTTGGGGGCGTTAAGATATGTCAGGGATTCTGATGATAGTAAATTTAGATGTAACTGAGGCAATTTGAGAATTTTCAGGAGGTTACGATTGTGTGTCTGTTATGCAATTTTTTTAAAACCGAACGAGTTGAATAGTCTGACAGAGGTTCCAGAGAATCGGGAGCGCAGTTTCTGGGATGGTTTAGTTTAGTTTTGCTATTGGCTAGTTAGACTTCCGGCGCTTGGACGCCATTGGAGTATTTTAAGAGAAATACGGCGATTTGAACGTCAGACGACCGTAATTGCATTGCTGTGAGCGTTTTTATCTTGTCTCCAAGACATGAGACTTATTCTCGACGTGTTTTGTCGCCCGGGTCTTGAAGTTGTAACTTCGTCGATTATTTAAATGCAGAAGACAACCTTGTTTAATGGTTGCGTTTGGCTACTTTGGAGAATCTTTAGTAACAAACGTCTTGGCTCAACAAGATTGAATTACTTCGAAGCCGAGAGCACCGGTTTGACTATTATGGCTCATTGACGAGATTGGTTGCTGCTGTAGCCTCGATTACCCAGGCACCGTGAGGTGGCAGCACTGTACCCTCACTACGGCCTGGAATATTAAGGCCCTGCTAATGTTACCGGGCTTTACCCCAGATTTGGGTAGAGACGGTGACTGGCTCTCAGACCAACTATGAAATAACACATTAAATAAGGATACACTTTTATCAGATAATACTATACTATAACAACTATTCAACATTAAACTTATATTGAAACACGTCACACAAAAACTAAACCGACATTAAACTTGTTTTCGTAGTTTAATGTCTTTTAATCACATTCATATTCACTAGGTGGCTGCTCTCATGGCTGTCAACAAGTGGGCAGTCAAAACGCGATTCTGAGCCAGACTATCTTCCTGGCGAAGTCAGGCAGCCAGGCGAGAGTCGGTTAAGCGACTGATTCGTGCCGTCTATTATACACCGTGAAGACTGGGGTTGAGTTATGCGTTTCGCATTCCCCCACTTCTCGCCAATTCAGAGAATCGTCTCGCTATTGATCTTCGCCACGTTCGTTCTTCACGCGACGCCTTCGACGCCCTCCGTATGCCGTCGTACTGCCGTGTGCGTTCATCCAACACGTGTCGCCTTCGACGCCCTCTGTATGCCGCCGTACCGCCGTCTACCGTTCGTTCTTCACGTGACGCCTTCGACGCCCTCCGTGTGAAATCGTACTGCCGTATACGTTTGTTCTTCATGTGACGCATACGACAACCGCCATATTCCATCGTGCTGCCGTATACGTCCGTTTCTTCACGTGACGATCTTCGACGACCGTCGTGCCGTTGTCGCGCTTACATTTATCCGGGCTCTAAATTGTATCCGGGTGACGTTTATGCGCATATGTAAGGCAAACTATTTGGCACCAGTAGATCAGGTAGTGATAAATAATACTCAGTAGTTGAATATGTTTCGTTTGTTGTCGTAACACGAGCCTTATAGTTAGAGTGCATGGTTATAATTTGCTGTGTCAGATTTAAGTATAAAATATTTATAAGTATAAAAGTAGGTCACGTGACGTGTGTGTGGAGAGGAAACTGTTTTATGACAGATAATTGTTTATGTCTGTGGGAAGCAAACATTTTATAATTTATGTATATATATATATATATAAACATATATATAAACACACATAAGGCCCGGATAAATGAAAGCGCGACAGTCGTAGCTGGTGCTAAATACTCGCTGAAACGTCATCCGGATATTATTTTACGCCCAGATAAATGTAAGCACGACACCCGTATCATCCTCGTGTAGTCATAGTAGGCAGCTATGCCTCGATATTTATGTTCATCGGAAATGCCGAGGTTGAGTGTTGCACACCCCGGCATACCCCTGTAATCGGGATGCGTAAATGCTCGTTATCCCGATGATTAGTTATACCGGACTTCATGACTCTCTTTGTGGGTGAACAATAACACGTCGGTATTATTTGTTATAACATATCACACACACACACACACACACACACACACACACACACACACACACACACACACACACACACACACACACACACACACACACACACACACACACACACACACACACACACACACACACACACACACACACACACACACACATACACACACACCCATATATATATATATATTTATATATATATATAGCACATGTAATGATATATATTTATATATATATATCATTACATGTGCTACAATACTTTGTACGAAGACATCCTTAATAGTTGGCTAACTTTTATTTGTATAATGTTTTGGTTTATTGTATTCATTAAATGGGTATTCCACTTGGATTCCCACATTAAACCCTCCGTGTTGTGTCATATTCGTGTTTTACACATCCTTGTTGCACCTGGACCTTTTTCACGAGTCAGTCACATTCGGTGCCGCCAATGCAAGAGCCAAATTTGTGACAACGTGTAAAGATCAAAGAGACTCCTATCAAGAGATAGAACGTCTCCTTCATATATCAGCATATGACGATTACAATATAAACAAATAATGTAACCTTTATATAGGAAACTACTTGGTTTTTTTTCATAAGAAAACATAGGATAAACAATTTTATAAACTCTTCCTAAGCATTATTCCTCTAACATGTCGCATCAAGCACAGGTCTCTGGCGTAGAGTGTTGCATAACACATGTGCCTCAACGATTATATACTCCTGGCCAACTGCATCGAACTATCACGTATTCAACGTGCAAGAAAACACTCGTGGTTGCCGACCCGTTACCTGGCCTGTCGCGATGATACTCAACATTGCAATCGTGATTCAAGTGGACATCAAAAACGTCTCGAACACATACAGTGTGAAGGTTATTTGCATATTCAACTTGCGAAAAACACTCGTGGTTGCCGACCCGTTACCTAACCTATCGCGATGATACTCAGCATTGCAATCGTGATTCAAGTGGACATCAAAAACGTCTCGAACACATACAGTGTGAAGGTTATTTGCATATTCATCGTGCAAAAAACACTCGCGATTGCCGACGCGTTGGCTGGCAACGTGAAGGCAGGCAGTATGTACTTTTTGAGCAAACACACCGCAGCAAATCATTGTTTAGATTGGTTCACATTTATCTATTCGCACAGAGCGTACTAATTCTCAGACCCCTCACCCGTCCACGAATAAGCACCTTAACATGTTATACTTGTCAAAATTTAAAGACGTGTAGGTTTGTAGCAGTGCCAGGGGTTACCCATAGAGTATGCCACACTTAAGAGGGAAACTTATATGGGAAACCGTTATTTGGAGGTGAGGGGCCTCTGGATAAACGTTACGTAACGATGTTAGATTTATTTCGTGGAGCTATCCACATAAGATAGATATGATTTAAATTGTTCAGCCAGTTATGGGGTAAATTTCAACAGGATTATAACGATAAACAGCAGTGTATTGGTTTTTAATTATCTTCTTACCACATAGTTTTGTTTTACGTGTAAACAACGAATCAGTGCTAAGAAAATTATTATTATAGATATTTGCATTACGCGGGATCTTTGTAAAAACTAACGTATGTTCAGGGGGTGTTCTTGCCAGCGTTACGATGCTTGACAAGTGAGTGGGGGTCTAAAAACTCCACAATTAACGTGATGCATGTTATGTGTGGCTCCTTATGACGAGGCACATGCAAAGGAAACAACAACGACCATGATAACAATGTTTTATAACGCTTATTTACAATCATTATTGCAATAAAATTCACATGCGAACGGCATTGTTTATAACTAGTATGCAAGCATCCCCGTTTCGTACATTTTATACTATTAGACAAATGTCGGCAATTACAGTACTTAGGCCCCTTATGGGTCGTTCCTTGCGACGACAATAGCCTACTAGCGCAAGCGTAGTTTGAAACTAGAAAACTGAACGATTTTATATTTCTATTTCAAATATTAAGCCCGAAATAATTAAGTACCGCGTAATGATGCGGTTTCCTTATATTCGATTTATCCAATCGATATAAAAATGACTAGAACTCGTGCACTGTAAAGTGAAGTAATGGTAAGTCTTTACTATATAGCGCAGTATCCAGTCGTCAGGACTGCTCAAAGCCCTCCATGCTTTACTCCCTGGCAGACATGTTCATCTCGACTTCTCTGGGAAGCATCCAGCCACGCTGCAATTAATGCGTGATGACTATTCTTACACAAATGTCCACCACTGTCTGTAGCCAGGTACTCATCCATACAGCTGAGTGACTTGGAGCTAGAGTGAACGAACTTGCCAAAGTTCGACACTGCCGTATAAGATTCGTACCCGGGTTCTCTCGTTCGAGTGTCCGAAGCTCCAGTTGAGTGCCCTGGAGAAGTTAACGTGAAGTTTTATCATGACATTGGTTATATTTCAGACACGTACTCGAGAACCCAGTAGCTTCACATTATGTTCAACACGTTTGCTGGGACGCCAGAATGTTAAATTAGAGACGGTCTATATAAGTTGTCCTGTAAGCTATAATATAATTTCACACGTTAAAATGTACCTTAAAATAAAAATCGTTTGTATTAAAGTGTGTGGCTGAAGAATGCTGGCGAGAAGTCAGTCAACTATACTCATTGAAAACAATTGATATGTCAAGATGCTTCTCATACACGCACACACAAACACGTATAAGCAGAAACACACATACGCACACATACGCACGCACGAACACACACACACACACACACAATTGTTTTGTATGTTAAACATTATATTTAGGCCAATTCCATTAGTATGATTCAAACGATGTGCGTTTACACACAAGGGTGGTGTGTCTTTACCAATGTATTTGGTATATCCAGTGCATATATTGACCAACACCATTCTACATATTACGTGGGACGTCGTTGGCAGAGTCCAACACCGATCACTTGTCGATATCTCACTTGAATAAAGAAACTGGACCCAATTCCACAAAGACACACAAATAATCAATATGGTGTCGTGGCATAATTGACGACCTACATGTATGTGCGAAAAATGTATGAAGATTACATAACAATTACATTAAACTGTGACAGCTGCCAGATTGTCAATCCATATAACTTAGTCTCGGGCAGGCTACTCTCGCCGGGCCGCGAGAACTTGCCGAGAAAAGTGTCTGGTGTCAAAACGACAGGCATACTACTTGTAACTGATAAGTTACCCGGAATGAGCGATCATCTTGCAGTGCTCACCACATTTGACGTCCGTCCAAAACAGCATTCACAGAAACACTCGTACAAGATACATAACTACAAGTCTGCGAACTTTGATGGTCTACGGGCAGACATGACTAAATATCGATAGAACACCGGATGAGAACTGGCAGTCATTCAAGGGTGCGTTACGCCAAGCCATCATTACACACGTCCCGTCGACGAGCTCCAAAAAAGTGACCTGCCCTGGATCACCCTCAACATCGGATGTGAAATCCGTAAGAAGGACAGGCATTGTCGTAAAGCAATAAAGTCCAACAAGCAAGAAAATAGGTCTGCCTACTATGAAACGGCAACACATACAGAATATTATGAGATCTGCCCACGACGAATGCATCAGAGATGTCGTTGGAGCTAGCCTGCTTGAAAGAGGAAATCAGAAAAAGTTTTGGTCTTTTGTGAAATTCAACAGAACTGAAAACTTGGGTATACCTATACTATCTGATACAGATGGCCTCCACATTACCAGCCAGGCCAAGGCGGAGTGTCTTAACAACCACTTTGTGTCAGTCGTCACACTCGATGATGGTAGACACTTGCCTGATAAAGGACCGTCTCCCTACATACTCGAGATGGACAACACACATTTCACACAACCTGGGATTGATACCCTATTGAAGAACATCAACCAAACGAAAGCTTCTAGTCCCGATGAATTGCAAACATTTTGAAGGAGTTTGCCAAGGAAATAGCTAGTGTCCTCTCCGTCATCTACCAAAAGCCCTACGACGAAGGCAGTATCCCATCAGATTGGTCCACAGCACGAATATCGACGATATGTAAGAAGGGTGACACGACGAAACCATCTAACTATAGACCGGTTTCACTTACTTGCATCGCGTGCAAAATAATGGAACACATTGTGTGTAGCCAGATCGGTCCCCACGTAGATTACGTTAAAATATTGCTTCCGAAAGGGCCAGTCTTGCGAGACGCAGTTTGTGAGTACTCCATCAACCAAAAGAAGCAAACATATTTCGTCTTCCTGGACTTCAGTAAAGCGTTCGATAACGTGTCACACAACAAACGTCTCCACAAAATCCAGTACTATGGGATCAGTGGAAAAACAAATTACTGGATTAGAGCATTTCTCATTTCTCGCAGTCAGCAAGTTGTCGTCAACAGACATCACGGTCAGCTGACGTCAACTACATCGCAGAAGGAGTGGACTCACAAATACGCATGTTTGCTGACGACAGTATTGTTTATCGTCAAACACACACTCCAGCTGACCACTTGACACTTGAATCCGACCTGAACAAACTTCTCTACTGGGCAAAGATATGGCAGATGGACTTTAATGCATCAAAGCGTGCCATCCTCTCAGTTACCAACAAGAGGAAGCCATCGATCTATGATTAATACATGGAGAACCACCAGATCCCACAGACTGACCATCAGGACTTCCTGGGTGATACCATCGACACAACTTTATTCTGACTTAGCCAAAAGAACACTGCATGCGACGCTAACTCAAGTGAGGAAAACAGCATACGAGGTACTCGTCCGACCACCGCTTGAGTATGCTACTTGTGCATGGGCACCCCACACCAAGACTGGTATTCAAACAAGAGAGCAAGTGCAGCGTTCTGCAGCTTGCTTTGTCACTGGCGATTACCGCAGCCCTTCAAGCGTAAAGGCTATGTGCGCTAACCTGAAGTGGGACACTTTATACACAATACGTCGGTTAAGAGATGACAATATGTTCTTTAACATTCATCACGGACTAGAGCGCATCAGCTTCCCTAGCATCATTACAAACAACAGATGCCCGTTCCAGACGAAAACACGAGCACAAACTACGAACACTGCCAGTCTCCTGCGCAACCTACCACCATGTACGCTCTCTCCCACTATGGAACTCACACAGGAAGCTGTTACAGCGTCTATTGCAGAGGTGTTCCAGAGAGCCACTCTCCCAGTCATCCAGTCATTGACATTATACATATATCTCTTTTTTTTAACCACGAACTGCCTGTTTTAATTATTTTTTATTTTTTATTAACTTATTTATTTATTTATTGTTTTAGCCCCCAATGACGTTACGAACTGCATGTAGAATAGTGAAATATCAGTTTTTAGCAGTACATTCTTGAAGTCTTGAAATTGGAATGAAAGTCCTCGGAAAACAGCCCAAATATTGACAAACGTTCGATAAATCCTGTGTTTCCGTCGCATTTGGACATATACATGTTGTGAGTGTTGTAAATAGTGGCTCCACATCAGTGTTGTAATTGTATACATGATTGAATATTCATGCATACGTGAAAATTATCATACATCATTACTGTATGATAATTTTATTTGACCAGTCATCAGGGAGCTTAGCCCTTTACTGTGCTAATTTCGTTATAAGGAGTTTGTACAAACTTTCTTGATATTAAAATAACTATTATTTACACTTAAATGTGTAATTTATTTACTACACATATGCAGATTTTTGTACGAACATTGCATTGTGTATGGCTGTGCGTGTGCATGCGTGTGTGTGTGTGCGTGTGTGTGTGTGCGTGTGTGTGTGTGTGCGTGCGTGCGTGCGTCCGTACGTACGTGGTGTCTGTTTGATTGTCTGTATGTCTCACTGACAGTTTGTCTGTCTGTGTGTCTGTCAGTTTGTCTCTCATGTATTCAATGTGGATTTCTTCCTTGACCTAGCAGCTATCCCTCCCACTCTTATAGCAAAACGTGTCGCTATAAACAGCCGTGTCGGGTTGTTATTTCCAGATGGTTATTGTGTTGTTGGCGGCCGTCGTGTTGTCGGCTCACCCTGAGTGGCACTGGATGGACTTCGCAGGCTGTTACAAGGCGTGTCATCGACAATTCAGCCGCTGCTGGAAGAAATGTCGTTAAAGGGAATAAAAATATCTATGGCTTGAATTCATGTTATATTACACCCTGCTATCTATTTCCATGTCCACCAAGCCAAAAACAATCAACAAAATCAATGAATTAGAAATTCCACATTTAATGCTGTGCATCCGGACATGTTCGAATATGCATATTTTTGGCGCGCTTTTCGGTTTGCCGAGATGTGACGTCACTTATGACCCACACTTGCATCAGGCCGACCCTTTCCATGCATTCAGAGCATGTTTACAAGTATAGCTTTTGGGTCGAAACGAGCATCAGAATGTGTTATTGTGCAATATTCCGATGAAATACAAACACTAGTCATCATAGAGGAACAAGCAATTATCTTACGGTTCCACATGAATTCTATTTTATTCAAAACAATGAATGCGAATGGGCCTACAAGTCGACTAGGTATCGCTGAGCTTGGGCTCGATTTCAGAATAATTATATCAAATGCAACCAACGGGAGATAATGTACACCAATATACACACATAGCAAACATATATCGTATCCAGCTACAGAAAGTAACATGTATAATCTCATAATATCACTAGAATATCGATATATGAAGGAGGAGTTGTACAATTTATCATAACAACTTAAATCAGTGAGTGAATTTCTGTCGGTCCTGCTAGCTGAGTTAGTAAAGGCGTTGGTTCTTTGGCATTTGTTTTGCAATCGGGTGACGCCGGTTTAATCCCCACACCAAACCATTGACTTTTTTACACTTTTTTTTGTTTATGTTTTCACGAAGTAATATAAACCAAATTATTTGTATACTATGATGCACTGTTTGTAAATATTTTGGTAGTAATTATTTATTCGCCACAAAAATGAAAATATGGTCATTATATAAAACGCGATGTTTCTAAATTTTATTTATCCAGACAGATCACCATTTGTTTTCACATATATAATTACAATATATTACCGTACAATATATATATATATATATATATATATATATACAATTAATAAATTATATATCCATTATATTATATTTGTTTGGATAAATAAAATTTAGAAACATCGTTATATAATTCCCATATTTTAATTTTTGTGGCGAATAAATAATTACTACAAAAATATTTAAAAAAATACTTACAAACCGTGCATCATAGTATAAAAATGATTTGGTTTATATTACTTCGTGATAACATAAACCAAAAAAAGTGTTTAAAAAAATCAATGGTTTGGTGTAAGGATTGAACCGGCGTCGCCCGATTGCAAAATATATACCAAGGAACCAACGCCTTTACCAACTGAACTAACAGGACCGCTAGAAATTCACTGACTGATTTAAGTTGTTATGATAAATTGTACAACTCCTTCATACATCGATATTCTAGTGATATTATGATATTATACACGTTACTTTCTGTAGCTGGATACAATATATGTTTGCTATGTATGTCTATTGGCGTAGATTATCTCTCGTTGGTTGCAATCGATATAATTATTCTGAAAACGAGATCAAGCTCGGCGAAATCCTAGTCGACTTGTAGGCTCATTCGCATTCATTGTTTTGAATAAAATTGGATTCATGTGGAACGGTAAGATAACTGCTTGTTCCTCTATAATGACTAGTGTTTGTATTTCATCGGAATATTGCACAATAACTCATTCTGACGCTCGTTTCGACCCAAAAGCTATCCTTGTAAACATGCTCTGAATGCATGGAAAGGGTCGGCCTGATGCGAGTGTGGGTCATAAGTGACGTTCCGATACCACGTGATCGCCTAGCTAATAAAATTTTAATTTTCCGCGGGAATCGCTACACAGACGGGTTTAAAATCGAATTTATGCTGCAAATGTATTTTTCTGTATTTTTTTAATGTTGTCAAATGTTACATACAAGGTTAAACTTTGTGTACACATGAAAAAAAGATTTTAGCTAATGCCTTATTTTTATTTCCTTTAACTCGACCCACTATCTAAACAGCAGGGCCGCTGTCTGTCTAAAATGATGTGCATTTATTCCTGTTCAGTTCTCAGAGCTGCGACGTCGAACGAAGTTTTACAACAGAATATAACTTTGTGGATAGCTATGCACACGACTTTTATATAATTGTAAGTGATACGTCAAGATTTAGCCCTAGATGGGAAGTAGGCAAGGGAGCCTTTGGCTTATGGAGAGTCACGAAGGGGTTATCTCATAGGTTCGCAACTTCCAGGTGTAGTGTTTCGTACTGTTTCAAAACGACTCCAAACCCACCCGACCAATACGTGGTGTTGGATTTTGAGCAATCCAAAGTGGCTCCAAAAACCCAAACCACAACAGATTGGACGGATGCGACAAGGCTGCCAAGGCTACCTGTAATTTTTAGTGATCGATCGCCAAGCGGCGTCGAGGTCACATGAACATTAAACATTGAACATTTACGTTTGAAATGGACATTAACAATATTCTGTTTATATGTCACCAGGTTATGTTCTACTATAACATCATCATAACATGTGTTTTGTATTATGTACGTTAGATACAGGCTGTATCACTGAATAGATAATATCCTTCGTTATAATTATGCATGTATTAATGTACCATAATTTAGACAGGCTCAGAGCATACATGGGCTGGCCCTATCCAGTTGTACAATTACGATCTCGGATTAAAGTCTGAGCTTGGCTTCTACCATGAGGTTTACGCCGCGTGCAAACGTATCGTGTTGTTTCGTCACGTGTTCATTGAGCTTTAACGTTACCTGCCCGCTTGGCTAAGTGTAAGGTATTCGTGGCGTAAGGTGACCAGGCTCATCATGGCGGCCTTCTTCGATCTGCACTAGTGCCCGGTTCTAATATCCACAATAGCACCACAGTGCGTTAATACATGTTCCACTCGGTAGATGGCGCCACTGTATTTTCCCCCGCGGTGTGCGGTGATCACCAACCCATCACCCATATATGCGTAATGCCACACGTTTTTGGACTTTGCGAACTAATGTGACCTCCTCTAAACACGAATACATCAGAGAAAGTTTTGAGGCTCCGTACATGTGTGAAAATCAGCTCATATCGACCGGAAGTTGCGCGATATCCTTGTTTACATGGTTCTATGGCATAACATTGGTCTGTTGGGGACATACTACCAAACTTCTGCTGGATACAGGGGATTCGATTTTTAGTCGCTAATCTGTCACATATGCAGTTATCCAATGATGGAACTATCCCGGTGTACGGAAACTGAATCTGGGTTGTTAGGGCGACCATTACACATGGCATCTTCCAAGTTGAGTAAAGAGGTTCACCAGACTGGGTGGTTCAAATGAGTGATATTTTTTATTTATTTCACAGTCAGTTTTCCTTTTGTTCTCGTGACGTTTCGACTTCTTTCAGCAGTCTTCTTCAGACGACCACCACTAAAATAAGTAAAATATCACCCATTTGAACCACCTAGTCTGATGATCCTCTTCACTCATACGATTAAATTATGAAACTGAAACAGTGAAGAAACTACTAGATTAGAACGATTAGAGCAAAACATCGCTCGACACTAGACTCACCTGGTGTTTACGCTAAAGTCCACCACTGATCTATCAGATGAACAGCTTAAGAAGTGGGTAGTTAACATCTCGCAGTATGAACTGAATGACGCACAAACGAAGGTAAGATCACAGAACGACAGTACTACTACCTTTAATCCTCAGCAGAAGCTATCCCTAGACTGTACTGTACACCGAAAATACACAAAAAAGACAACCCCCTAAAATCTATTATGGACTATACTGGCTCAATAGCGTACAATGTGTCACGAAGCTTGGCAGATCTTCTTGGCCCAATGGTAGACGCGACACCACATGATAAACTAAAGTCACCTAGCAGAGGAACTGAAATCACTGACGCTACACAGAGAAGAAATGTCCAACTCCCATGATATGTCTCTGTTCACGAACACGCCTATACCGAAGAAATTCGAGATAATCAAGACCAGACTGCAGAATGACGGCACATTAGCAGACCGGCCGAGACTGGAAATTGAAGATATCATGGAACTACTGGACTTTGTTCTGAACACAACCTACTTCACATTCAGAAACACTGTATACAAACAGAAATTTGGCACAGCTATGGGTAGCCCTGTGTCCCCCACTGTCGCCAACCTCTTTATGGAACATCTTGAGAAATATGCCATCACCACAGCCCTTGTCACATGCAAACCAAGAATGTGGAAACGCTATGTCCATGCCATTCTCGAAGTCATAAAGACAGGGATGACATAACACCTGACCGACCATCTTAACACAGTGGATGAAACTAACAACATACAATTCACACACGAAGAGGAAGCGGAAGGAAATATGCCATGTTTAAACAAATTACTAGTCAGAAAGGAATCGGGGGAGGTGAAACTTCTGATCTTCCGGAAGAGTACCCACACGGACCAATATCTAAATTTCTCCTCACATCATCCATTACACCAGAATATGGGAGTGATCGGTACGCTACTAAGCAGATGTGAAACGCTTATCACAGAGGAGGAAGATTCACGCAAAGAAAGAGAACACATCAAAGAAGTCCTAAACAGATGCGGGTATCCACAGTGGACCATATCACAGCATAACACAGCAAAACCACATAGTAGACTGGAAGGGGCCACATTTGTGGACAGGCAATCGGACTGGAAGACAAGAGGCATCAAAGAAGCGATCTAGTTTAGAAAAACCAAGGACAGCATGAACCGAGACGAAGGACGGTACCGGCTCTCACACATCTATGACAATCTCTTGAAGAACCACCCAGGTCGCAACAACAGTAACAACATGACCTGATACAAAACACAGTGTAAACAATAATGTCGAGTTCCATGGAGGTCATCACGTGTGTAGCCGTCTTTCCACGACCCCGTCATATAAATACCTTACAATCATGTATTAGCTGACTGTATGACAAAAGGTTGGTAGAGAAGAAACTAATACAGACAAAATATTCGAAAATAATTACAACATTGCAAAATTAATACAACCACTGGATGCTCCAAAAGTACCTACTTCATAAATAAAGCACCACTAATATAATTGTCCAGCGGACAAAGTCCTTTAATTGTAGGGCCTACTATTATGCCAGTGACTCGTTTTGCCCGTCTTTTTTCTACCCGTCTGAAAATCTCAATGAACTCTGCCTCGCCTGCACCAGGCGAGGCAGAGTTGGTACTCATGAGGAATGTTAATAGCCCTGATTCAAGTGGATGGTCTGAAAACAGATAGGCTGTGTGAAAGGTAGTTGTGGAGTGAACGTGCAAGAGATCACTGGTGATTACGGAACCGGCGGATGACAGTATGAAGCTCCTTCTATATACGGTACGTTCGTATACTGTGTAATCAGGGACAATATAATATATTAACTGCACGTATTCTTTGCGTCGACAATTCACAAAGTTATGTTTAGTTAGATCCCTCGGTAAACGGGTTATTTTCATGTTCTTTTTATACATATAATGTTATGGTTTTGCTGGCACTGGCGTAGTTTATAACCGGAACATTCTTGGTGATTTTATGGGTCTAATTAATATATAAAGCCGCCATAAATTAATCAATGCATACCTTTACTGTTTCTTTGTGGTATTTTTATTTGGATGAATTATACCGACATGTTTTACGTGTGTCTGCTTGTTTCATTAATGATATTTCAACCAACCTGCATTTGTTGTTAATCAGATTATAAGGTCGTTCGCGTGTAGCGTGCATGTTCTGTCCAAATTCACACAAGTAATGCCCATCGAAAAATGCTGAGTACTCAAGTCGGAAACGAGACATTCTCGTCGAATGCTAGTTGTGCAAAATCGAGCCGGTCTTCTTAATATGATGTGTACGATCATAACATCGGTGACATATCTGTCACGTATAGTACAAAACATTTAATGGGGAGAAGGTCATATTTAGGTCACCATGTTTGTTGGGTACGCAGCATGATAGAATCGATAGTTCATAATATAATTCTTTAAGCTAGTTATTATTGTAATTGTTGCTAAATATTGGTACCTATATAATTTTATTATTATTATTATAAAATTATGAAACCTATTTATTGTGTTGTTATAAATTTGCATGCGTATTCAAACGCAGAAACTGTGTTTGGATCATATTAATTCCTACAGGGTATTTCTGGATTAACACATTTATGAAAATGTGATGACTATAAATTATTCAGCATCTACAATGGAGAGTTATCACTGCCCGCCCCAGTGTTCATCTATTAATAGCGCCAACGTCATACAGAGACAACACAGAGAGTACTTAGCATTCGTGAAATATTTAATGCCACCTAAGTGTACCGAGCGTTTTTAGAAGTAAGCACGTAGGCCAAGTGTAACTGCGTATTTGATTTGTCCGGGTGTCATTACAACCTAACCAATTAACATGAATGCGTGCTTTTGTGCATGTGCTAGTATCCTTTAGGGCAATATTGTGAAAATGGGAATTACAATAGTCCAGTCTACTAGTGCTAAGCGCAGTTGGAATAGTTTTTGCAACATAAAGAGGCAAATACCTATAAATACGTCGTAAATCACGATGGTTAAAGGTTAGATATCGGCCTGGAAATTAGCTTTGGAAAATTACCAGTTATAACAACCAAAGCGTAACTTAACCAAAACCTAACACTAATCTAAATAGTATTTAAACTATTTACATACTTCATATTTGGACATCAACAAAGCGGCTTTGTGAGTGATGATCTACACCAGTTGAGAACGCAGCTTTAAATGCAAACACACGATTTCATGAAACTGTGTGTGTCCGTGCGTGCGTGTGCGTGTGCGCGCTCGTTCGTACATGTATGCTTGCGTGCATGCGTGTACGTTTATTTCCCTGCGTGCGTGCGTTCGTGCGTATGTTTTGAACGACATGGTCATTTGTAAATCACACAACATCAACAACAGTGTACCTTATCCATAACACTCTTGTGGCTAATTAAGCACCACTTTTAAAGGGAAAAACCTTCTATTACTTCAATTCATATTATGTTGCATCCTGCTGTTTACTTTCATTTCCACCAAGACACAAAAATTAATCAGAATTTTGTAAATTAATAATTCCACATTATAAGCTATGCAAATGGCCTTAATGTGACGTGACGTCACAAGCGTTGTTTACGCGCAAGAATCGGCCTTGTTGATGCATTCATAGCATGTTTACAAGGATAGGTTAATATTGTCCCGGTTCAAGCCTGACACCGGACCTTTTTTGACAATTTTTTGTTTGTTTTTCTTTTCACAAGGTAATATAAATCAAACAATTTTTACAATATTGTGTACTAATGGTAAACAAAAGTTAGGAATGATTTATTCGCGACAAAAATTACAATAAAAAATATTATGTTATGTGCAATTTCAAATGATCCTGTAAGTTTTTTAATATCATTTCACATCTTAAATCGCACTTTGTCTTCACATACATAAACTGCGATTCGTCGTTATAAATGAAATTAATTTAAAACATACATGATCAGCGGAAATTACACATAACATAACAAAAGTAAAGGTACGTTCTAATATAGGCTGTAGTCATGACTGTTCAAAGCGCTTTATGCTTTATTCCCTGGCAGACCTGTTCAATTGAACACCATCTCGACTTTTCTCGGAAACATTCAGCCACGTTGCAATTAATGAGCGAAGACTGTTCGTACACAAATATCGACCACTGTCTACATCTAGGTACTCCTTCATACAGCTGAGTGAACTGAAGCAATGTATAGTAAACGAACGTGCCCAATGTTCGACACCGCCGCACAGGATTCGAACCCAGTTTCTCTCAGTCGAGAGACCGAAGCCCTCACCTCTCCGCAACTGTACTCCACATCTTTTATTTGTTACGAATAAATCATTACTAAACAAGTGATTTATTTTACAAACAGTGCACAATATTGTAAAAATGGTTTGAATTATATTACTTTGGGGAAAGAAAAACAATAAAAATGTCAAAAAGATCCGGTGTCAGGCGTGAACCGAGATCTCCCGCAGTAAAAATGCCAACGTTGGTCCAACGTGTTTACCACTTGAGCCACAGGGAACGGCGATGGTTTATGGTTTCGACAGCTATTATAAACTCTTCCTTCGTAATAATAATAATAATAAATAATATACATTCATTTCAGACAGGAACGTACATAATAGTATACAGTACGTCCACAGTAAAGTAATTAAATATGTGCATAATTATAAAATGAATACCCAACAATGAGTTAAGCACAACTACAAAATATGATATAATGCTTCTATCCATGTTCTGTGTAACGCAGAAGTGGTATATACATCACTGTTAAGAGCGCACTGAACAATTAAGTTGGTGGAAATAGATAACCTGCTCATTAAACTGTAAATACATTTTCTAATACGAGTGTTACAACTGTCAACAACCGCAGTGGCAAACATGATACTTGCACTGCATCTCATAGGCAGGTTGTGTAAGATCCTGTATGCATTATTGTAAGATACAATGAAATGCTGAAATTACAACTTTCTAGATTTCACCCATACTGAGCACAAATACACATTACTACAATATCAAGAGAATAACTTATTTGTAACTTGCTTAGAACAAAAATTAAATGTTCTAAGCAAAACATTGCAATTGCCATAAAGGCTCCCTTGTTTAGCTTTTATATCAGCTTCATCACACAAAGTATCAGTTATTAGATGATCAAGATGCTTATAGGACTTGGTCACATAGTATCAAAAAACAGTACTTGAGATTTTTGACTGGTAAACAAAATATCATTATTGCATCCATGTGAATAGCTTGCATCAGTAAGCTTTTGTAAGCCCTTGGCTGAGGGAGCAAGCAACACAATATCATCCGCATACAACAGGTGGTTATTGATGGTGTTACCACTACAACAACCCACTGGTAGTCTCGAAAGTGACACACTGAGGTCATTAATATATGCATTAAACAATAATGGGGATGGCATACCACCCTGTCTTACACCATTATTGAGGGAAAAGAAGTTAGAGAATACTGAGCCCCGTCTTACACACAATGACTGAATGCAATACCACTGACACATTACTTTTATCATCCAACTGGGAACACTGAGCCCCGTCTTACACACAATGACTGATTGCAATACCACTGACACATTACTTTTATCATCCAACTGAGAACACTGAGCCCCATCTTGCACACAATGACTGATTGCAATACCACTGACACATTACTTTTATCATCCAACTGGGAACACCAAACTTGAGTAGTTTTGAGAATAGCTTGACGTAGTTCAGCCTGTCAAAGGCGCTGGGTGAATCTAGAAAGGCTACATACAATAACCAGTAGTGTTAAATACACTACTGTGGTACCTTAGGAGCTCTTTTAGCAAAAATACACACATTTCTGCACTACGTTTCGGTTTTAAACCAAATTGTGAATACATTTGATAAGCATATCGGTCGGTACTGATTCTTATCACAGATACGTTTATTCTTATCCTTGATGATAGGAAAAATGACAGATTTTAGCATCAATTTAGGTACGTACCCATGTATTAGAATTGCAAACATTAGTATAGACAGTAACACTGGTAGTTGTCGACTAGCAAATTCCATGCGTTCATTACTAATACCGTCTAGTTCAGGGGACTTATTATACGAGAGGTCCTTAATAACTTCCTCAATTTTACACTCCATGACAATCATAGTTGGATAAAAAACAGAGTTGTCCCTGCATAAATCGACATGCATTTCTTTACAACTACTACCTTTCACCGTGTTAACGCTCCTGATATATTGGTATTATGATATCAAAAAACACTACTTCCTGCAGCTAAATAAACTATTTGGTTTTTTGTATGTTTTTTATGTAGATTATTCTCAGTCGGTCGCAATCGAAACAATTCTTCTCAAAACGAGCCAAATTAAATGTTCTACGGCTTGTACTGGAACTGTGGAAGTTGGCTCGCTTCAGCCTTCGGGGGAGATTCAGCCTTCATTTAAAACAAAAATGTATTCGTGTTCTTGTTACTCTATCATGACTAGTGTTTGTATTACATCGGAATACTGCACAATAACGCATTCTGACTCTTGTTTCGACCCAAAAATAATCCTTGTAAACAAGCTATGAATGTATCGAAAGGGCAGGTTCTTGCAACACCTGTGACGTCACAATACCATGCGATCGTCTAGCTCATTAAATGTTAACTTTCCGTTGGAATTGCAACACAGACGGGTTTAAAATCGGATTTATGCTAAAAACGTATTTTTCTGTATTTTTCATGTTGCCAAATGTTACATACAATGTCATACTTTGTGTACTTGGGAGTTTAGTTAGTGCCTTGTTTTCAGTTCCTTTAAGGCAGAATTGACGAATACGCAATATTTATTTGCACCGGAACAAATACACCACATCTGAATGTCAAGGCCACTCTATTTGAAAAAGACAAGGTTTTTTGCTACAGGAACTGCTCATTTGTAATGCCTATGCAACATGTTATGTTTATCGTTACATAACACGTTCTTGTTCTTAATATATCTGCCAACTTTTGAGTTTCGCATTTCAAGAGAATTTCAGGCTCACTAAAATCTCCATCTGCACCCCATCCGTGATACCTCCAACTGCTGTCCTTGTGTCTTACCAAAAATCTCCAGCTGCACTACCTCCTTTGAGACATCTAACTGCACCCCAAGACCTCCACCTGCCCTCTGGCAGTGGTTGAGTGGGTATCGTATCATAATAATTCTTAGTCCTCCCCGCCTTCTACAATAAGGACTTCAGAGCAAAATACAACTATTGACCACTTAGAACACACATTTTCATCATATTGAAGCACACAAGTGACGTCTAAAACGTTTCGACCCTAAATATATTATCCACAATGCGTTTTGAAGGAGGCCCCAATGAAATTATATTATGGGGGCCTGCTCGGAATCCGGCACTGGACCGTTTGGCAGACATATCATATGTAAAATACGTATGATTATAAAGGTAATTTCTTACATAGAGCAGTATTCAGTCCTCAAGACTGCTCAACGCGCTTTACATTTTACTCTTTATCAGACCTGTTCAATCGAACACCATCTCGACTTCTCTATAAGCATCCAGCCACGCTGCAATTAATGCGCGAAGACTTCATACACAAATATATGTAGCCAGGTATTAATTCATACAGCTGAGTGAACTGGAGCTAGAGTGAACGAACTTGCCCAAAGTTCGACACCACCGTATAAGATTCGTACCCAGATTCTCTCGTTCGAGTGTCCGATGTTCTCTCCACTGCACCACTGCGCTCCACAATTATGATTATGACTATTGTGAGTATGATTATTATTAACATAATGATTATTATTATTTGCAGATTATCGTTCTGTTGTTCGCGCCCGTCGAGCTGTCTAGGCACGGCGACTGGCTGTCGAAAAATGTTAAAGACTGTTTGACCTCCTGCAGCCGGAAGTTCTCGCGCTGTATGAAGAGTTGCCGCTATTTCGACCTCGTCACCCAGAAGCGAGACCGAGAAGGCGCCTGTATTCACTATAAAATTGCCTGCATATATGGCTGTGTGATTCGATAACTAACGACGTCGAGAACATTTCGTAATACACTTGGTGTAGAACTACGACTCGACGTTAGGGAATCTGTTGTTACTCAAATAAATTTATTGATCTCACAGAACGAAGTAGTCGGTAATTTTGAAATATGTGTACAACTGTGTTGCGGCTATTATCGTTGAACATATCTTAACGTCAAAGTAAAATCAGAAACTAAAAATAAAAAGTACTACAAGATAACCTTGATCGTTAAGCAAGTGAACAGCGTTGTATACATGGGCGGTACAGTGTGTGGAGATGGAGGAATTGGTAAAGAAACAAAGGAGAGGATGCACGCAGGAGCGGCAGCATGGAGGAGCGGGCTGGAAGACATTATGTGGGAAAGAGAACTTAAGAAACAACTAAAAGTAAATGTGCAGGAAGTTTGCGTTGTACCAGTCTACCATTTGTAGCAGGTGGCAGAAACAACTGGGTCCGAAGAACATGCCCGAAAAGATAGTAAGAAGATGAAGGAATTGAGAGACGATAGTGTCATAAAAATACCCAAGTGAAAGTAGCTAAGTGCAAAATGAGATGGGCAGAACACGTCCAAAAAATGAGCGAGGACAGAAAGACAAAAACATGGACAGAAGACGGAGGCAGAAGAAAAAGAGAAAGACCGAAGTTGAGATGGAACGACAGCGTGAAACTAGATCTTGGGAGGGCAGATGCAAAAGACCACGAGAGGAAGAGAGGGATGTGGAAAGCGTCACCAAACAAAGCGCAAGAAGCTACCAATTGAGTGGCGTGAACCCAGCAAGGGAGCAAGGGAGCAATGGGAAGAAGAAGATTACCAGCGAAATGAGTTTATTTCGATCGCCTCCAGACCATGGCTACCTAAATTACAGCGATCCAAACCGGTTTCAGTACCTTAATTTTAACATCCCGTTATATTTAAGGCCGTGTTCACATATAATTTTCAACCGAATTACGATGCGGATCAACTAATTCGGCTGTGTTCACATACAAACAGTTAGGCCGGATTAAAGCGCCAACCGAATTGGCGCACAAAGGGGCATGGTGTGCAGGTCATAGGTCATACTCTGCGCGAGACTACAGCCCTTTGCCATGCCGCAGCGCCCCGCCATCGTCGAACCAAACCACACGGAGCGTTCACATTGCACTCGACAGCATTCAAAATCAAATCAAATAAAAAATTAGTGTACTCATTACAATACATACAATATAAATTAAAACAAATCATATATAATAACATAATGAGCACAACAAGGAAAGAACATTATATAATGTTACACTCCCTTGCATTGAGGTAGTAACTCGTCACATCTGCGGGACATCATTTTAGCACGCGCGCCATACCGCCGAATGCACAGGCAAGCAAATGCGTCGCACAACAGTAAAAATAGCGGGACCGCGCCTTTTCCAGAAAATATGCTATTAGAAAGTGACATCCCTGTGGCGAAACTGTATCCTGCAAATTTAGAAAGATACTCGAATACATAGTTAATAGAGTAGCTGCAATATCGCGGCCTTCCTTCGAACGAAGTTTGTTTGAAACTGTCATAAAAGTGGTCGTTTAGTTTGGTTATGCTTGCAACAACGATATGACCAACATTCTATTTTCGATAATTATGCCTGATATAATACATACTGTCACTCACTGACGTGGTGTTTTTGCATTTTAATTATGTATTTGTATCATTCGTTTTAAAGCAGTGGCTAATTGTGTTTGTTATCTATTAGTTTTATGTACAGCACTATGGACATTGATGGATATGGCGCTGCATAAACAAAACAAATATATTATACTAGTTAAATACACACTTTAGTCAGTACAGCTGTATTGACTTATTTGTCCAATGCTTTATTTCACATAACGCAAGTTATTTCTTTACAAAGGTATATTTTATATTACATATTATATTTATATTCTGTCTTAAATTGTTATGATAGTGATTATGTTTTATCAATGATGTATTTTAATATGGACATGGTGTTTTGATCCGGATACTCGGCGTTATACAATGAGCAGTTTATTATTATTATTATTATGTGTGAGTGTGTGTGTGCGTGTGTGTATACTGTCTTAAATTACATTAATATATGATATTTTTACACAAATCTGAGGAAACCTTCGTGTGAAGAATCAATATTCTAAATAACAAATTATTTAGTTACGTCATCGAATGAATAGAAATAAATTGTTAAAAAGTTATCTTAATTGTGAAATAATTAACATTATCTAACACAATAAACGTTGTTCGTATTCAGTTGAAAGGTGTAATAGTTCTGGTAGTATGTGCAATTGTGAATTAAGTATACATAATAAGGCTGTCAATACCAACCAGTTACTTTACTGAAAAGTCACAATAATTAGTGTTGTCAACAGTAACTTTTTACAACCCCTATAACAATATTAATTCGATAGCAACACATGCCATACTAAACTAAAAACAAAATAGGCCATTACATCAATGCAATACATCATAGATTAGCTCATTAATCGATTAGGCCACGCTGTGGTAAGTATGTCAACAAATAGAACATTTCGGGAATAATACATATTTATTTGCAACTTTAACGACTTGTAATAAGCGCCTGTTGACGCAGCAGCCTCGCTGATCTCGGGCGATTTTATGTTAATTTGTTGACAACATTGATGAATTTGTATACTTCATCCATTCACATTGTTTACAGTGCAGATATGGATCATATTATTTATAATACTGTGAATTATTGAAGGAACAAGTTATTAGGCAGGCCAGTTGTCGTCCCTCTCCAGTTATTGTCCCCTGAAGTATCGTAGACACACACACACACACACACACACACACACACACACACACACACACACACACACACACACACACACACACACACACACACACACATATATATATATATATATATATATTGCTGCAAGATGCGGCGTTGTCTGTCTGCCCTTGTCATCTACCAGCAAAAATAGTTGGTAAATACACAAAACAGGTTCGCGAACTATTGTACAGGCGAAGAAACGCATCAAAGATGGACAATGTTTGTATGCTGAACGTCTGCAGTATGCATACGTCACGTTTGGCTGCAAACACTTCGGCAAACCACGACATTCTGGGCAAGTTGTCCGACCACACCAGAAGTAAGTATTTTTCGTGCAGGTTTTTTTGGTCATTATTTTAGTACTGCATCGCTTGCAATATTTGATTTAATATTGTGCATTTCATATTTTATATTGGGGAAAAGTTAAATGTATACACCTGACTGGTGGTAAAAAATTGCTTTGTATTATGTTATGACCAACTACGTGAGACTATAAGACAATTAGCAAATAAATAGTTGATTTAGAGCATATTGTGTGACGTTTTATCATTTCCCGCCATTTTCTCGATTTAGGGGGTAGGTCTACATATATGATGATATTTTCATTAATATTGAATATTTCTCCCCAGTTGTTTTTCCGAGTAATAGTACGTGGATATTGGAACATGCTGATATGAAGTGATCGGGTCAATACTAATAGTATGAGTGTGGAACAAACGGAAGCACTACGCATATCGATTTTACTGAAAAAAGTGAGAACTTTTGACACAAAATTATCGAACGTATCATATTAATGATTGCAATTTAAATATGTTGTGTTACAGTGCTGTTGGACATTCGCTTATGTATCTACCTATGAATTTATAATGCGATTCAACTAAAATTATTTTATTTAAGGCATAGTTTTTGATTTTAGCTATTTCTGAAAATATTTGCAAACCACTCGTGATAAATGTTGTTTTTCTCATAGAACGGACACATTAATTTTTGGTTAATGTTTGGAAATTATTTATTTATAGTTCAATTAAAAAGAAAATATAAAGAAACCTATGTTGGCGGGGGGGGGGGTGCAGCCAACGCCTGTTTAAGGCCCTTTTGGAAATCAGCACCAGGACTAATCCTGGGGATGGGCATTTTTGCCAACAAGCCTATATCAGCCCCTGGATATAGGCCTGCTAGCCTACTAAATAGCAAGAAACTACTATCAACAAACATACGTGAAACCAGGGGTTAGACCACATTGAGGATTCGTCCGCCATTGCCGAGTTAAAGAGTGCCCTTGAAAATAGCGTTTTAGTGTGACGTGTGGATCTTTTCGAGCACTTTTACATGGGACTTGTTGGTCCAGTGAATCTGGATGTACTACTGCATTAGATCTCTCACGAGGTAGCAATAAATATGCGCTGGTCGCTCGCGTATTCGTACGGTGGCTATTTTGCAGAACACACCAATATAAAAAAATCCGTCACCAGACTGGGGCGAAATTTAGGGTATGATGTTTGGGTGGATTTTTCTGACAAAACGAGTTATGAGAATTTCACGAATTTTCCACAGCACATGTGTCAATGGAGGTTAATATGCTGTGAAATTTTTAGAAATTTGTTCTAAAAATTTTGCAGGAAACGTTACAATGGCCGCCTATGTAAAATCTAATGAGGTCTGACCTCAATCAGCGGCTCACAGCGAGCACAATGGCCTCCTCAATGCGACAATGTTGATAGAACACCTTTTGCGCATTATATTCATCGAAACCTGTAGAAATGCGGGAGGGACATCCATGCAGCGCTGAGCGGTAGGCATACCATCACACATTCCCGAGTTTTCTGGAGCTACTGCCAGGCTGTGATCAACAACATTGTCGTATGATATGACACCGGAGAACGCGTGAAGTCGACGCTGAAGAAATTACCCAGGGATCTCATATTTGAAACTAGAGACATCCCCGGGTGAAGATTCTACCCCATCGGGTGGTCATTCCAAGTCACACCAGTTCCTGCATGTTACACGGCCTTGGAATCTTCCATCGATAACGTGAACCGCACATGTGTGCATGGGTCTAATTATCCGTTGTTCGACATGGTGCACGTGTGGGGTGGTCCAATGGTGATGATTGTGGAGTCAACAGAACATAACACGATCTGGAAGTCAGCACTCCCTAAGATACTATATATAGCAACACAACTTCATATCAACAATTTAATAGATGGACGTGAAGCGTGGACAACGACACGGGAAGGTCGTGTACATATAAATGGATGCTACACTCGAATTCTCATGATGGCCTTCGTGGTGCAAGAGTACAAGATAACTTCGACGATAGGAGTAGTATAGGTGTATACTACTGATAGATTCTATAGGTATTTATATTAGCTCTGCTCAGCGGTTTAAGAGCTACTAGTTTGCTCGCTCCGCGATGAGTAACTTCTCTTCCGCTGTGTTAAATTATCTTACAATTGTTTGACATTTGCTTGTGAACCAGTGGAGATAATTGGACGTAAAATGCATCAAAATGGTTCCCCATCCAAACAACAGCGGGACTTTTCTGAGTAGAAAATGTAATAGTAACATTAGTAAGATAACTTCTCTTTGTGCAGGCGTAACGTACTGGCTTAGCATAGACCTGAAAAAAATCTTTATTTTTTTTCGGGAATAAAAAACATAAATCTGTGTATCATCTGCATAAAGGTGGTGATTTAAATTTTAACTGTTAATAACAATATGAGTGAAGAGGTTCATCAGACTGGGTGGTTCAAATGAGTGACATTCACAGTCAATTTACCTTTTATTCTCGTGACGTTTCGACTGGACTAGACTACTTATGTGAACATTTATTATATAATATTCATGTTATTAAATTTACATATATGTTCTATTGATTATAGCAACGTAACCAACACACTACACGTTAAATCATTGTTAATAATAGTTATTTTGGGGATGGCGGCGACTAGTTTACGTTATCATTATAATATTATATTGGAATAATTAAAACAAACTGGTTACAGCCTTAATTGGCTCCGCTGTCAACCTGGAATTGTATATCATTTTGTTAATTGTTTTACGGATTGTTTATATTTGTATGTATGATTTATACAATTCCAAATAAAACCTACTACTACTACTGCTTTCAGCAGTCTTCTTCAGACGACTACCGATAGATGGTGACACGGCAGACCTTCAGCGCAGACGTAGTCACTCAGGTGTCCCCCATTGTTGCCAACCTCTTCTTGGAACATCTCGAGAAAGAGGCCATCACCACAGCCCCTGTCACATGTAAACCAATAATGTGCAAACGCTATGTTGACATTCTCGAAGTTGTAAAGGCAGGTATGACACAACACCTGACCGACCATCTTAACATAGTGGATGAAACTAACAGCCTAAAATTCACACACGAAGAGAAAACGGAAGGAAATATGCCATTTTAGACACATTACTAGTCAGAAAGGAATTGGGGGAGGTGAAACTTCTGTTCTTCCGAAAGAGTACCCACAAGGAACAATATCTTAATTTCTCCTCACATCATCCATTACACCAAACGATGGGAGTGATCCGTACGCTACTAAACATATATGTGAAATGTTTGTCACAGAGGAGGAAACTAAACGCAAAGAAAGAGAGCACACCAAAGAAGTCCTAAAGAGATGCGGATATCCACAGTGGACCATATCAATTGTCATGTTGCCGTGGAAAAGGGTGTTGTGTCTATGGAATCCATGCCCACTATGTTGCGAAACAGATTCTGGGCAGGCCTGAGGAACTTGCAGATAAAAAATGCCCTTCGCCACAGAAAAGATTCTCTAAACTTCGAGGAGATTGTGATCGAGGCACGGACCCTGGAAGAAGAGTTTGGAAACCAGAATGCAGTGCAAGTTCATGTACAACACGGGCAACAGACAGAACCAACCTTGCAAGCTCTTGTGAAGAAAGTGGAAGAGTTGGAAGGAATGATCAAGAAGAGACAGTCCAGGACACAGATGAAACAAAGGAAGGAGCCACTTACCTGCAATGATTGCGGTATACCTGGACATCTATCTTTTGGTTGTCGCAAGAATCCCGGCATCGAATGCCACCGTTGCAAACAGAAGGGGCATTTGTCCAAGAGTTGCAGAGTGCATTTAAACGCAAATTGATCCCTTTTGGAGGGCAAAAAGGGGTCAGTAACAGGAAACATAATCACAGCCCTACTTGTGACTTGGTCGGCGACTCGTGCCAAATTGGGATTACCATTGAGGGTAAAACATGTACAGCACTACTCGATTGTGGGTCTATGGTCACCACGATTGGAAAGCCATTCTTTGACAGAGAGTTGTCTCACCTTACCTTGCAACCCCTGTCACGACTAGTTGACATTGAAGGTGCTGGAGGACAGTCGGTACCTTACCTGGGGTACATTGAAGTTGAGGTGAAGTTGCTTTCGTCTACGGGAGAAAGTGAAGGAATTGCTCTGCCAGCATTTGTTGTGCCCCCTAGTCGGCGAACAGAATTGTGCCTGTTATAATTGGAACTAATTTCCTGACAGCCTTGAGAGCTCGGAATACCCCATTCCATGATGCAGCCATCTTAGAAGCACTTGCTCACCTTGACCAATCAGAAGTCACAGAACAGGAAGTAGCAGTGTACACATGTCGCCAAACAGTGATCCCTGCAAACACATATATCATTGTGAAAGGAAGAATGGGAGCCCAGAAAGGTTTCTCAGCTGGCATGCTTCAACCAGCAGAAACACTCCCCGGGGAATACTCATCCCCGCCTCAGTTGTGCAAGCTGACAACAACCACCGAGTTGATGTCGTCCTAACGAATGTTTCATGTAGGGAAATGAAAATTCCCAAACGACAGAAGATAGTGACTATGACGAATAGTGTCATTTTAGACAGGTATAAGACTGTTGGAGACTTAACACATAGTGATGTGTTGAGTAATGGAGATTGCGGCAGAGGTACAAAGGGTGAAGTACTAGTGAATCTAGATGCCACAAAGCTCTCTGAAGAACAGAAGAAGAAGGTACAAGCACTGTGTCATGATTTCGGTGACATTTTTGCCTCTCGGACAATGGAGCTAGGCATAGCTGTAGGGGTGAAGCAGAAAATTCGACTGACAGATGAAACACCATTTCAAGATAGACCGAGACGCATTCCTCCAGCAATGTACGAGGAAGTTAGACAACACCTGAAAGAGATGTTGGCATGCGGTGCAATACGTCATTCGCACAGTCCATGGGCCCCGAATGTAGTCCTAGTACGGAAGAAGGATGAGGGTTTGCGCTTGCGTCTGGACTTCAGGCGTTTGAACAGCCGGACAATCAGAGATGCTTACATGCTGCTTCTCATTGAGTCGATGCTGGACAGGCTATCTGGCGCAAAATGGTTTACATCATTAGACTTCCAGAGTGGCTACTGGCAAGTGGAAATAGAGGAGTGTGGTAAAGCCAAGACTGCATTCAGAGTGGGAAACCTCGGTTTTTTATTAATGCAATCGAATGCCGTTTGGTCTCACGAACGCTCCTGCTGTGTTCCAAAGGCTTATGGAACACACTCTGGCTGACTTGGCCAATGTGTTGGTCTACCTGGATGATATCATCATTCATTCACGGACATTTGAAACTCACCTTGAACATCTGCAGGCTGTGTTTACTAGCCTGCGAGCAGCTGGTCTGAAATTGAAACCATCTTTGCCAAGAGCGTGTGAAGTATTTAGGCCACATCATCTCGGAGGCAGGGATCGAAGCCGATCCAAACAAAATAGAGAGTGTAAAGGCATGGCCTATACCGAAAACTGTACACGAGCTTCGCCAAGTGCTTGGGTTTTTCGGCTACTACCGTCGCTTTGTGAAGGGTTATGCTGAAATATGCAAGCCCTTACACAATCTGTTAAAAGGGCAGGAAAACAAGACATCTGTAAATAAAACCACCAAGATTGTGATGACCACAAGTGCAATCGCTGCATTTAACAGACTGAAGGAAAGACTGATAGAACCACCCATTTTGGGATATGCTGACTACAGTCTTCCTTTCGAATTACACGTGGATGCATCCCTACATGGCCTTGGAGCAGTACTGTATCAGGAACAGCAAGGTCAGTAGCGAGTCATAGCCTATGCAAGTCGTGCACTCAAGCCAAGCGAGGTTAATTACCCAGCCCACAAACTTGAATTCCTAGCACTCAAGTGGGCTGTGTCTGAGAAGTACCAGGACTATCTGTACGGACACCAATTTGTGGTCATGACTGATAACAACCCATTGGCCTATGTCCTGACTTCTGCAAAGCTGGATGCGACAAGTCATCGGTGGCTAGCATAACTTGCAACTTATGATTTCAGCATCAAGTACCGTTCGGGAAAAAATAATGCTGATGCCGATGCACTCTCTAGAATGCACACCAAGCCTGCACAAGGAGGACACTTACCTGAACATGTGGTACAGCCTGTGTGTGAGATGGCAGCAATGGAAGAAGATGATGGCACATTTGGCCTGGTTGAGGTGATGTGCTGCAGCCAAGCAGCTGTAACTTACGAGGAGGAACTGGTAGACGCCGGAGGGACAAAGATCAATGACCCTAATTGGGAGCTCATCCAAAGTGAAGAACCGGTGATCAAGAAGATGCTAATGTTGCTGAGACAGGGCAGCAAACCCAGTCAAGATCAACAGCACAAAGTAGAGGAGGAATCACCAGAGTTCAAGATATACATGAAGGAATGGGATAAGCTATGTATACAAGATGGTTTGCTTCACAGAAAGAGAGTACACCAGGACGGTAACGAATCGTTCCAGCTAGTTCTTCCAGCGGCAAAGAGAGACGAAGCAATGATAGGTCTGCATGATCAGTTAGGCCACTTGGGAAGAACTAGGACCCTAGACCTTGTTCGTGCCCGATTCTTCTGGCCACACATGGCAGAAGATGTGCGCAAGAAACTGCAAACATGTGAAGCCTGTATACGAAGAAAAGTCAACCCAGATCGAGCACCACTTGTGAACATTCGCACACACCAACCGTTTGAGATTGTCTGTATTGATTATCTAACCCTGGAACCATCAAAAGGAGGGATTAAAAATGTATTAGTCATGACTGACCACTTCACTCGGTATGCCCAGGCTGTTTCCACACGCAATCAGACTGCCAAGACCACAGCAAAAGCTTTGTATGACACATTTCTACACTATGGTTTTCCACAGAGACTCCGTTCGGACCAGGGTAGAAATTTTGAGAGTCATGTCATCAAAGAATTGTGTCAACTTGCAGGGATTGAAAAAAGCCGAACTACACCGTATCATCCAATGGGAAATGGGCAGTATGAACAGTTCAATTCAACACTGATGAACATGTTAGGTACATTAAGTGTAACGAAGAAGGCCAACTGGAAGGCTTATGTACCAACATTGGTGCATGCTTACAATGCTACCAGAAACGAAGCAACAGGCTTCTCGCCATTCTACCTGGTATTTGGCAGACACCCACGACTGCCAATCGATCTGGCCATGGGTGTAGAATCAAGTGAACGTCAATCAGATGTGGCAGACAACACTGATTACACCAAGCAGCTGCGGGAACGGTTGGAATATTCTTATAAGATTGCTACAACAGAAAGCAACAAGTCGGCCAGGCGTCATAAAAGGCACTACGACAGACGCGCTAGAGAAGGAACAGTTGAAATTGGTGATCGCGTGTTGGTGCGGAACGTTGGCTTGCGAGGCCGCAATAAGCTGGCAAACCGGTGGGAAGAAGATATCTATGTAGTGAAGGAGCAGCCGGAGAGAGAGATTCCTGTGTTTGTGGTGCAGCGAGAAGGAGGGCGTGGAGTCAAGAGGACACTGCACCGGAACATGTTGCTACCAGTAAACTTCCTTCTGCTGTCTGCGAAGGAGAAGGAATCTGTGGCGAGAATGCAAAGTCGGCCGGCGGGTGCAAGGACAGAGAGGCGCGGTGGTGTGTCTGTGAGCGGCTCTGAGAGAGAGGAAGAAGAAGCAACACTGACCGAGTACGAGTCGGAGGATGACGACTGTGTTAGAGTGGTCATGAGGAAGCCACTTGATCCAGAGGCTGGAGAGTTTGTGCCTGCCGCATTAGAACGTGCGTCAGAAGGAACATCTGGAGACATGGATATTCCAGATCCCAATTGCGAGATGGAACTACTTGATGAGGATGGATGCAGGGAGTATCAGATGTCAGATGAGGAAAGGGACGACGGAGAGCTTGCTGAGGATGGAGACACGGAATCGGAAGTGTCAGATGAGGAAAAGGGCGAAGGAGAGCTTGGTGAGAATGCAGAGATTCCGGACATTGCTGAACGCTCACCGTGTCGGGTGAGATTCCCATCACCAGCTGTGCGTAGCCGGCCTAAACGGGAAATACGGAAACCTGCTCGTTACACTGACTTTGTTCAACAAGTACTGACTCCTGCATTAGCACTTTCCATGTTTAATCAAGGATTTTGTGATGTACTTGCTAAATTGTCATAGACAACATTTGAACATGTGTTCAAGAGTAATATGTATTATTGTGTTTACTATTGGAATGTCGGGACGACATTCATTGATGGAGGGGGTAGATGTAGCAGGTACTATAGTTACACACTGTAGTTGTCATAGAGCTGCCACACTGTGGCAGGTATTTAGTAAAAGGGTATATTTGACACATTAGCCATCAAGGGATTGAGGTGTCAACCTAGGCAGAGTCCTGGCACTGGCTGGTAAAGCCACATGTTTGTACGTAGACTCTGCTATTAAAACATCATTATACCTTTTTACAGTTGTAGTGATTCTCTTTCGAACTACCGAACTGAGCGAACCGCGAGATATATATAATGCTTTTCACACTTAGTCTTTTGTTTCTGCTCGAGCATAAGCAAAGAAAGTCAATAAGGAATCTTCGACAGCCATGGCATGAGAGCTGCCACCTAGTGAATATGCATGTGATTAAAAGGCACTAAACTACGAAAAAGTTTAATGTCGGTTTATTTTTGTGTGACATGTTTCAATATAAGTTTAATGTTGAATAGTTGTTATAGTATAGTATTATCTAATACAAGTGTATCCTTATTTAATTTGTTATTTCATAGTTGGCCTGGGAGCCAATCATCATTTCTACCCGAATCTGAGGTAAAGCCCCCTACCGATAACAATGGCTGGAGCTTAATAATCCAGGCCCTTGACCACGTCACCCTTCTCCAGCTGACCCTTTTCCAACACTCACGCAACATGCGTCATCTTTTACTTTAGCACCGGGGACTTAGACTGTGTGTTGGTCGAACCTTTCCTTCGCCGCGTCTAGACACGAACATGTCGTCTTTGTTTATTTCGACAGGAGGAACAAACACGTAGCTGTCGGGCAATGTGGGTGTTGACGTGTCAAAGGAATCAAGTGTGATTGCCGATCGACGAACGCCACAGTTCTCTCTCGAAAGGTGATTAGTTGCAGTAATGCATGTCCCATGGAAATCGCCGCGTGACAAGTTACCTGTTTTGTGGCTGTCCAGATTGTTGCAGATTCGTGGGTAGAACAACCCCGTCCTCGGCGGACATATGAGACAGAGAACCCAAGGCGATGGTAATTCTCTATGTGGCGCTTGAGTCTGGTATCTCCATGCAGTTTGATATCATGGTTGAGCGGAAATGTAGTTTCACGCTCCTTACTGTGATGGATTACTGTCTGTCGAAGATGCGTACTTGGTCGTGTTGTATATCTGCAGTTGGGAAAGATGCACGCGATCTTTGCCCTAGTACCTAATGCAGCATCGCTTTCGGAATTAACCCAACTAGAGTTATCGATATTGCTATTAGCACTCTGAAGAACAACATTGAAGAAACTCAACACTGTTTCTTCTACGGGCGAACTGAGACAATGGGGCGAGAAAGTGAATGGCTCTTGTTTCTTGAGGACTCGCTTTCTTAGCGCCATAGCGCCCCGGATCAATAAGAGAGCATCATCTTGGTGGATCTGCAAGGAATGACAGGCTTGTGCTAGCACGGCGCCCACCCTATTCCTGCGTCTTTACAAAACGTTATTTTCTTTGTAGACAATTTCAGGGGAGTGCTTCTTGGCTGTTTTGTCTCTTATTTCAATAATTTTCAGCTGCCGCATTGTCCCACCTCAACATTATCTGCATCAGTTAATTTGGTATCACATGACCTTATGTAGCAAGGTGATTGGCTAGATTAAGACTTAAGTACATTTTCATTTGGTACCCGGGGTGTACAAACATTTTATTCGTTATAATGACACGGATGAGAAAATCACCATAACAGAACTTAGAGACATCTGCCATGACCAAGGAGTATATCAATGGATGCAGAATAAGCATACTGCAAGCTCGAATGCCTAAGTGTTAAGCCGACAGTGACTAGGTTACATTTTTCACTAGGAGCATCAATTGTCAAAACATATATTATATTTATTATTGCAACACATTGACATTGTGATAACATGTGGATAACATGTGGATAACATGTGGATAACATGCTTGGGATATAACGCTGTATACACTGATCCAATGCTCAACATTTTTTTTTTTTTGGCCAAAAAAGCCTTGAATGTGATTTTATTATGTGAACTCAGTAGTAAGAGAGACCATCTGGATAGCCATCCAGGGGGGGTTCGGATGAGGTTTTGGTTGATAATAGGGAGGTTTCGAAAGCCGCCCCCCTGAGCAAAGTGCGTAGTCACGTGACCGTATGTATAACGAGAGGCGCCCCCTGGCGGGTACGTCAGAGGTGACGCCTCCTAACGGGGAGTGGTGTTATTGTATGAATGTACGTGTACGGGAGGGAAGGTGTGTATGAATGCGCGTGTATGAAAGAACTAACGAAACACAAGAGTATACGAGTGCACACGTGTTTTATTGATGAAAGATACAAGCGTATAATATGAAACCGTGTTTTATTAAACGAAGTGCATCAAGACTTGTGGGTGAGTGAACACCGCGACAGAGGTCGTGAGCTTAGGGGTCAATACGACCACGCCAGCGGCTCGCGGGATGATGATGGTATACGACTTACGGGTGAGTGAACACCGCGTCAGAGGCCGTGAGCTTACGGGTGTGTGACCACCGCGCCATAGGCTCGAATCGTTAATGACGATGATGATATACGTCCGTTAATGAAACACGGTTATTGCAGTTGTTTAAGCCAATCGAATACACGGCAATCGTTTGCTATCAGATCAGTGCCGAAACCTTTTACGAAATCCTTCATGACAACTCCACGACATCGAAACATGAGATAAGCAACACAGTATTGTCCACAAACGTTAGACACGGGACTCTGTAGTCTCTTAGAATTATGAGTCCACGTTACACAATGTTTATTCAAGAAGCGACAAAACTCGACGTGCTGCGGTGGCAGACCGTACGAGCAGAAGTATTCACCGCAACCGTCGGTGTCTACGTAGATCGCTATCCAATGTTCACCAGGTTTACCCGAGTCGTGTGTGTTGCACACGAAGGCGACGGGGTAAGCGTCTATCCGGAGTTCGAGGAGTACGTCTTTGGGTACGATTCCACGCATGACGACACGGGCGTGCGTATCGCGGGTGAGTAGGCGGACGAGCTGTAGGGTTTCCATCAGTTGTCGTAGATGACGTTACGACTCCTGTCGATCTCCAGCACCTTCTCGAATTCGGCATAGGCGACGACGTTCACAGTGGTTGTCAGCGCGTCGTGGAAATGAATCTCGAATTAGCTTTTTAATAATGAGTGTTCATCAACAACATGTTCAAAAACCACAGTTTGAAATGATTAAGTAATTATCGTTCAGCATTGGTCGCAGGAGTATCCCAACAACATCCTCCATCGGAGAGGGAACAGGGTCTGCATCAAAGCGAGTCCGTGTCGCTAGGAGTTCGCGTATTACGTGGCAGAAATACGACCACGCCAGTGGTTCGTGTAAGTCTGCCTATGTTGTATCGTGTATAACGAACATGTTGGAAGGTGGACCATGAGAGATAATGAAGTATACTGAAAGGTGTGTGAATAATGTTTATAAATATATATATATATATATATGAAACTTTAAAATATGTATGTATGTGTGTATGTATGTATGAAAGAAGGATTATATATAAGGTAATAACCAACAAACACCACAGTTTGAAAGTTGAATAGTTTTATTAACATCAGGAATCGATTACATCAACGAAACCATCATCATCATCATCTGTCTCCGGACACCAATTTTCGACATCCCCCGTGTCCAGGGGGGCAACAGGGTCGGAGTCAACCCAAGGGTTTGGAGGATCAAACCGGTCCCGTGTCCTCAGCAGTTCAGTCATGACGACACAGAAAGCACATGCATGGTAGTCGTGGAGTTCTTCTTCTCTGGAACATATATGAAAACTTTAAAAATATCGTCTCTGAAACATATATGAAAACTTTGAAAATGATATTATATATTGTGCGAAGTACAACCGGTGGGAATAGACCAGCGATGTAACCAGACACCGCGTAGGTAGCCAACACGATAAAAGGGCAAGCTAGGGCAACAGACGAGAGAGATAAGAATGGACTATGACACAATATGTAGACGTCGCCTGACGCGATCGGTAACCAGACACCACGTAGCTAGCCGAAACGACAAGAGGGCAGGTTAGGTCAACATACGCATAGATAAGAAAGGACTGTGACACAACATGTATATAGTTTTGTTAGGTTTATATACGCAAACCCGATAGAGACGTTATGTCTTTTCAATCACGAGACAGTGCAAAAACACGAGAAGAGACAAGACCAGCTCAAGCACAGTACACACTAGCTGAGAAGGAGGTAAAGAAAGCCACCAAAAGAGATTTGACAAGCTCAAGCACAGAAGGGAGACAGAGGAGGATAGGAAGGCAGATAAGGCGAGGGAAGAGAGGAGAGGGAGACAGAGGAGGATAGGAAGGTAGAGAAGGCGAGGAAAGAGAGGAGAGGGAGACAGAGGAGGATAGGAAGGAAGAGAAGACGAGGAAAGACAGGAGAGGGAGACAGGAGAGGATAGGAAGGCAGAGGAGGCGAGGGAAGATAGGAGAGGGAGACAGAGGAAGATAGGAAGGCAGAGAAGGCGAGGAAAGAGAGGAGAGGGAGACAGAGGAGGATAGGAAGGCAGAGAAGGCGAGGGAAGAGAGGAGAGGGAGACAGGGGAGAATAGGAAGGAAGAGAAGACGAGGAAAGACAGGAGAGGGAGACAGAGGAGGAGAGGAAGGCAGAGGAGGCGAGGAAAGAGAGGAGAGGGAGACAGAGGAGGATAGGAAGGCAGCGAAGGCGAGGAAAGAGAGGAGAGGGAGACATAGGGGGATAGGAAGGCAGAGAATGCGAGGAAAGAGAGGAGAGGGAGACAGAGGAGAATAGGAAGGCAGAGGAGGCGAAGAAAGAGAGGAGAGGGAGACAGAGGAGGATAGGAAGGTAGAGAAGGTGAGGGACGTGAGGAGAGGGAAACGGGGAGGATAGTAAGGCAGAGAAGGAGAGGGAAGAGAGGAGAGGTAGACAGAGGAGGATAGGAAGGCAGAGAAGGCGAAGAAAGAGAGGAGTGGGAGACAGGGGAGGATAGGAAGGCAGAGAAGGCGAGGGAAGAGAGGAGAGGGATACAGAGGAGGATAGGAAGGCAGAGAAGGCGAGGAAATACTTGGGAGGTCAAGCGTATGTCAAGCGATAAAATACAAAGTTTGCAGCACTTACTTATTGGAGACGTATAATATTAATCTTGTCCTCGGGACATGCCTTGTCGTGAGCGCTCGCCATCTTCAGCAGTCGGAGTGAAGTTGCGTTGTTCGAAGTCGGTAGAAAGTAATATGCTCCACTAGAGTTTTGTTAGGTTTATATACGCAAACCCGATAGAGGCGTTATGTCTTTTCAATCACGAGACAGTACAGACAATGGAGTCACGAGTTGAACTCCGCTCTCTGCCCGTGCTCGTTAGCGGGTGCAGTATGAGATAAGCCGCGTGACTCGACACTCACGAGAAGCCACTACGCTACGTCCATCCATACACGTGTTCCAACTTCCAACAGTTTACTTACCACAATTCTCATTCTTCAAACTGTCATATACATCTTGTGTAAAAAGTGCTCATTAGCGGGTGCATTCCGTACATGGTCTAGCCTGTTACATGTCTGCCTTCCATACATGGTCTAGCTTGTTACATGTTTGCCTTCCATACATGGTCTAGCTTGTTACATGTTTGCCTTCCATACATTGTCTAGCTTGTTACATGTCTACCTTCCATACATGGTCTAGTTTGTTACATGTTTGCCTTCCATACATGGTCTAGCTTGTTACATGTTTGCCTTTCGTACATGGTCTAGCTTGTTACATGTTGACCTTCCATACATGGACTAGCTTGTTACATGTTTGCCTTCCATACATGGTCTAGCTTGTTACATGTTTGCCATCCATACATGATCTAGCCTGTTACATGTTTGCCTTTCGTACATGGTCTAGTTTGTTACATGTTGACCTTCCATACATGGACTAGCATGTTACATGTTTGCCTTCCATGCTAGGTCTACCTTGTTACATATTTGCCTTTCATACATGGACTAGCTTGTTACATGTTTCCCTTCCATCCATGGTCTAGCTTGCTACATGTTTGCCTTCTGTACATGGTCTAGCTTGTTACATGTCTGCCTTCCATACATGGACTAGCTTGTTACCTGTTTGCTATCCATACATGGTCGAGCTTGTTACATGTTTGCCTTCCATACACGGACTAGCTTGTTATGTGTTTGCCTTCTATACATGGTCTGGCTTGTTACATGTCTGCCTTCCATACATGGTCTAACTTGCTACATGTCTGCCTTCCATATATGGTCTAATTTGTGACATGTTTGCCTTCCATACATGGTCTAGCTTGTTACATGGTTGCCTTCCATACATGGTCTAGGTTGTTACATGTCTGCCTTCCATATATGGTCTAGCTTGTTACATGTTTGCCTTTCATACATGGTCTAGCCTGTTACATGGCTGCCTTCCGTACATGGACTAGCTTGTTACATGTTGGCCTTCCGTACATGGTCTAGCTTGTTACAAGTTTGCCTTCCATACATGGTCTAGCTTGTTACATGTTTGCCTTCCGTACATGGTCTAGCTTGTTACATGTCTGCCTTCCATACATGGACTAGCTTGTTACCTGTTTGCTATCCATACATGGACTAGCTTGGTACATGTTGGCCTTCCGTACATGGTCTAGCTTGTTACAAGTTTGCCTTCCATGCATGGTCTAGGTTGTTACATGTTTGCCTTCCGTACATGGTCTTGCTTGTTACATGTCTGCCTTCCATACATGGACTAGCTTGTTACCTGTTTGCTATCCATACATGGTCTAGCTTGTTACATGTTTGCCTTCCATACACGGACTAGCTTGTTACATGTTTGCCTTCCATACATGGTCTGGCTTGTTACATGTCTGCCTTCCATACATGGTCTAGCTTGCTACATGTCTACCTTCCATACATGATCTAACTTGTGACATGTTTGCCTTCCATACATGGTCTAGCTTGTTACATGTTTGCCTTCCATACACGGACTAGCTTGTTACATGTTTGCCTTCCGTACATGGTTTAACTTGTTACATGTCTGCCTTCCATATATGGTCTAGCTTGTTACATGTTTGCCTTTCATACATGGTCTAGCCTGTTACATGTCTGCCTTCCGTACATGGACTAGCTTGTTACATGTTGGCCTTCCGTACATGGTCTAGCTTGTTACATGTATGTCTTCCGTACATGGACTAGATTGTTACATGTTTGCCTTCCATACATGGACTAGCTTGTTACAGGTCTGCCTTTCATACATGGTCTAGCTTGTTACAAGTTTGCCTTCCGTACACGGACTAGCTTGTTACATGTTTGCCTTCCATACATGGTCTAGCTTGGCGGAAAGTGAAGGAGCTAGTGTCTGCTGCTGAGGGGGAATTAGCCTGTCACGGGACCGACCTCCTAGTGGAAGTAATACCACCTGGCGGGTAATGAAGGAGTAATGAGGGAATATTAAAGGCTAATTGACGTAGACTGAGTCTGCTGATATATATCACTCTGGGCTGGAGCACCCATGGGGAAATTTTAAGATGGTGCCCGTCTCCACGTGATCTATCCCCTGGAGGAAAGAAGTGTAAGTAGTAAGGATATTTTATTTGCTATTTTGTTTGTATGACTGCCAGTTTAAATGGTTATTTATTATGATGCCTAAAAAATTGAAACTGATGGCACATTCATTCTGTCATGCATTGTCCGAAATGTCATGTCTCCCTTGTAACACTTTGTCGTGATTGCCCAAAGACACACCACTCCCATGTAACACTTTGTGTCACTATTGCCCAAAGACCTCCACTCCAATATAACACTTTGTGTCACTATTGCCCAAAGACCCCCACTCCCATGTAACCTTTGTGACTATTGCCCAAAGTCCCCCACTCGAATGTAACACTTTGTGTCACTATTGCCCAAAGTCCCCCACTCCCATGTAACCTTTGTCACTATTGCCCAAAGACCCCCACTCCCATGTAACACTTTGTCACTATTGCCCAAAGACCCCACCCCCATGTAACACTGTCACTATTGCCCAAAGACCCACACTCCCATGTAACACGTTGTCACTATTGCCCAAAGACCCCCACTCCCATGTACCACTTTGTCACTATTGCCCAAAGACCCCCACTCCCCCTTGTCACTATTGCCCAAAGACCCCCACTCCCATGTAACACTGTCACTATTGCCCAAAGACCCACACTCCCATATAACACTTTGTTACAAGACCCCCACTCCCATGTACCACTATGTCACTATTGCCCAAAGACCCCCACTCCCAAGTAACACCTTGTCACTATTGCCAAAAGACCCCACTCCCATGTAACACGTTGTCACTATTGCCCAAAGACCCCCACTCCCATGTACCACTTTGTCACTATTGCCCAAAGACCCCCACTCCCATGTAACACTTTGTCACAAGACCCCCACTCCCATGTACCACTATGTCACTATTGCTCAAAGACCCCCAATTCCATGTAACACATGGAATTGGGCGGGTGGGGACGGTAACGCCGTCCCCACCCGCCCTCGCCGCCTCTGCGGCGGCGAGGGCGGGTGGGGACGGCGACGGTGGGTGGGTGCATGGGTGCGTGCATGCGTGTAAAGCTAGGACACCACAGTAGAACTCACAAAATGTCACTCTTTTGATAGTAGAACTCACAAAATACGTACATACACATACATACATACATGATGTAGTGATGTGATGAGATGATGTGATGTAGTGATGAGATGATATGATGTAGTGATGTGATGAGATGATATGATGTTGTGATGTGATGTAGTGATGTAATCAGATGATATGATGTAGTGATGTGATGCACTGATGTAATGAGTTGATATGATGTAGTGATGTGATGCGATGATATGATGTAGTGATGCGATGATATGATGTAGTGAATGTGATGAGATGATATGATGTAGTGATGCGATGAGATGATATGCTATGTTGTGATGTAGTGATGCTGTATTGTGATGTAATCATGTATTGATGTGATGTAGTGGTGATGTGATGCTGTGCTGTGGTGTTGTACTGGAGGATGTGATGTGGTGTTGTGATGTGATGTGATGCTGTGTTGTGATGTGATGTAGTGCCTTGGTGTTGCAGTAGAGGATGCGGAGGACGTAGAGGAGGAGGACACCCTCAAGAGCCTCGCCTTCCTTCTCGAGAAGGTCGAAGGCTGCTCGGTGAGTCGTGTCATGTGATGGTTCTTATACACAGGGGGCAGCCATAAAGTATGTCACACTGGTGATGTGACGAAGTGTTACATGGGAATGGGGGTCTTGTGACAAAGTGTTACGTGGGAGTGGGGGTCTTGTGACAAAGTGTTACATGGGAGTGGGGGTCTTGTGACAAAGTGTTACATGGAATTGGGGGTCTTTGAGCAATAGTGACATAGTGGTACATGGGAGTGGGGGTCTTGTGACAAAGTGTTACATGGGAGTGGGGGTCTTTGGGCAATAGTGACAAAGTGGTACATGGGAGTGGGGGTCTTTGGGCAATAGTGACAACGTGTTACATGGGAGTGGGGTCTTTTGGCAATAGTGACAAGGTGTTACTTGGGAGTGGGGGTCTTTGGGCAATAGTGACATAGTGGTACATGGGAGTGGGGGTCTTGTAACAAAGTGTTATATGGGAGTGTGGGTCTTTGGGCAATAGTGACAGTGTTACATGGGAGTGGGGGTCTTTGGGCAATAGTGACAAGGGGGAGTGGGGGTCTTTGGGCAATAGTGACAAAGTGGTACATGGGAGTGGGGGTCTTTGGGCAATAGTGACAATGTGTTACATGGGAGTGTGGGTCTTTGGGCAATAGTGACAGTGTTACATGGGGGTGGGGTCTTTGGGCAATAGTGACAAAGTGTTACATGGGAGTGGGGGTCTTTGGGCAATAGTGACAAAGGTTACATGGGAGTGGGGGACTTTGGGCAATAGTGACACAAAGTGTTACATTCGAGTGGGGGACTTTGGGCAATAGTCACAAAGGTTACATGGGAGTGGGGGTCTTTGGGCAATAGTGACACAAAGTGTTATATTGGAGTGGAGGTCTTTGGGCAATAGTGACACAAAGTGTTACATGGGAGTGGTGTGTCTTTGGGCAATCACGACAAAGTGTTACAAGGGAGACATGACATTTCGGACAATGCATGACAGAATGAATGTGCCATCAGTTTCAATTTTTTAGGCATCATAATAAACAACCATTTAAACTGGCAGTCATACAAACAAAATAGCAAATAAAATATCCTTACTACTTACACTTCTTTCCTCCAGGGGATAGATCACGTGGAGACGGGCACCATCTTAAAATTTCCCCATGGGTGCTCCAGCCCAGAGTGATATATATCAGCAGACTCAGTCTACGTCAATTAGCCTTTAATATTCCCTCATTACTCCTTCATTACCCGCCAGGTGGTATTACTTCCACTAGGAGGTCGGTCCCGTGACAGGCTAATTCCCCCTCAGCAGCAGACACTAGCTCCTTCACTTTCCGCCAAGCTAGACCATGTATGGAAGGCAAACATGTAACAAGCTAGTCCGTGTACGGAAGGCAAACTTGTAACAAGCTAGACCATGTATGAAAGGCAGACCTGTAACAAGCTAGTCCATGTATGGAAGGCAAACATGTAACAATCTAGTCCATGTACGGAAGACATACATGTAACAAGCTAGACCATGTACGGAAGGCCAACATGTAACAAGCTAGTCCATGTACGGAAGGCAGACATGTAACAGGCTAGACCATGTATGAAAGGCAAACATGTAACAAGCTAGACCATATATGGAAGGCAGACATGTAACAAGTTAAACCATGTACGGAAGGCAAACATGTAACAAGCTAGTCCGTGTATGGAAGGCAAACATGTAACAAGCTAGACCATGTATGGAAGGCAAACATGTCACAAGTTAGATCATGTATGGAAGGTAGACATGTAGCAAGCTAGACCATGTATGGAAGGCAGACATGTAACAAGCCAGACCATGTATGGAAGGCAAACATGTAACAAGCTAGTCCGTGTATGGAAGGCAAACATGTAACAAGCTAGACCATGTATGGATAGCAAACAGGTAACAAGCTAGTCCATGTATGGAAGGCAGACATGTAACAAGCAAGACCATGTACGGAAGGCAAACATGTAACAACCTAGACCATGCATGGAAGGCAAACTTGTAACAAGCTAGACCATGTACGGAAGGCCAACATGTAACAAGCTAGTCCATGTATGGATAGCAAACAGGTAACAAGCTAGTCCATGTATGGAAGGCAGACATGTAACAAGCTAGACCATGTACGGAAGGCAAACATGTAACAAGCTAGACCATGTATGGAAGGCAAACTTGTAACAAGCTAGACCATGTACGGAAGGCCAACATGTAACAAGCTAGTCCATGTACGGAAGGCAGCCATGTAACAGGCTAGACCATGTATGAAAGGCAAACATGTAACAAGCTAGACCATATATGGAAGGCAGACATGTAACAACCTAGACCATGTATGGAAGGCAACCATGTAACAAGCTAGACCATGTATGGAAGGCAAACATGTCACAAATTAGACCATATATGGAAGGCAGACATGTAGCAAGTTAGACCATGTATGGAAGGCAGACATGTAACAAGCCAGACCATGTATAGAAGGCAAACACATAACAAGCTAGTCCGTGTATGGAAGGCAAACATGTAACAAGCTCGACCATGTATGGATAGCAAACAGGTAACAAGCTAGTCCATGTATGGAAGGCAGACATGTAACAAGCTAGACCATGTACAGAAGGCAAACATGTAGCAAGCTAGACCATGGATGGAAGGGAAACATGTAACAAGCTAGTCCATGTATGAAAGGCAAATATGTAACAAGGTAGACCTAGCATGGAAGGCAAACATGTAACATGCTAGTCCATGTATGGAAGGTCAACATGTAACAAACTAGACCATGTACGAAAGGCAAACATGTAACAGGCTAGATCATGTATGGATGGCAAACATGTAACAAGCTAGACCATGTATGGAAGGCAAACATGTAACAAGCTAGTCCATGTATGGAAGGTCAACATGTAACAAGCTAGACCATGTACGAAAGGCAAACATGTAACAAGCTAGACCATGTATGGAAGGCAAACATGTAACAAACTAGACCATGTATGGAAGGTAGACATGTAACAAGCTAGACAATGTATGGAAGGCAAACATGTAACAAGCTAGACCATGTATGGAAGGCAAACATGTAACAAGCTAGACCATGTATGGAAGGCAGACATGTAACAGGCTAGACCATGTACGGAATGCACCCGCTAATGAGCACTTTTTACACAAGATGTATATGACAGTTTGAAGAATGAGAATTGTGGTAAGTAAACTGTTGGAAGTTGGAACACGTGTATGGATGGACGTAGCGTAGTGGCTTCTCGTGAGTGTCGAGTCACGCGGCTTATCTCATACTGCACCCGCTAACGAGCACGGGCAGAGAGCGGAGTTCAACTCGTGACTCCATTGTCTGTACTGTCTCGTGATTGAAAAGACATAACGCCTCTATCGGGTTTGCGTATATAAACCTAACAAAACTCTAGTGGAGCATATTACTTTCTACCTACTTCGAACAACGCAACTTCACTCCGACTGCTGAAGATGGCGAGCGCTCACGACAAGGCATGTCCCGAGGACAAGATGAATATTATACGTCTCCAATAAGTAAGTGCTGCAAACTTTGTATTTTATCGCTTGACATACGCTTGACCTCCCAAGTATTTCCTCGCCTTCTCTGCCTTCCTATCCTCCTCTGTATCCCTCTCCTCTCTTCCCTCGCCTTCTCTGCCTTCCTATCCTCCCCTGTCTCCCACTCCTCTCTTTCTTCGCCTTCTCTGCCTTCCTATCCTCCTCTGTCTACCTCTCCTCTCTTCCCTCTCCTTCTCTGCCTTACTATCCTCCCCGTTTCCCTCTCCTCACGTCCCTCACCTTCTCTACCTTCCTATCCTCCTCTGTCTCCCTCTCCTCTCTTTCTTCGCCTCCTCTGCCTTCCTATTCTCCTCTGTCTCCCTCTCCTCTCTTTCCTCGCATTCTCTGCCTTCCTATCCCCCTATGTCTCCCTCTCCTCTCTTTCCTCGCCTTCGCTGCCTTCCTATCCTCCTCTGTCTCCCTCTCCTCTCTTTCCTCGCCTCCTCTGCCTTCCTCTCCTCCTCTGTCTCCCTCTCCTGTCTTTCCTCGTCTTCTCTTCCTTCCTATTCTCCTCTGTCTCCCTCTCCTCTCTTTCCTCGCCTTCTCTGCCTTCCTATCCTCCTCTGTCTCCCTCTCCTCTCTTCCCTCGCCTCCTCTGTCTTCCTATCCTCCCCTGTCTCCCTCTCCTCTCTTCCCTCGCCTTCTCTGCCTTCCTATCCTCCTCTGTCTCCCTCTCCTCTCTTTCCTCGCCTTCTCTGCCTTCCTATCTTCCTCTGTCTCCCTCTCCTATCTTCCCTCGCCTCCTCTGCCTTCCTATCCTCTCCTGTCTCCCTCTCCTGTCTTTCCTCGTCTTCTCTTCCTTCCTATCCTCCTCTGTCTCCCTCTCCTCTCTTTCCTCGCCTTCTCTACCTTCCTATCCTCCTCTGTCTCCCTCTCCTCTCTTCCCTCGCCTTATCTGCCTTCCTATCCTCCTCTGTCTCCCTTCTGTGCTTGAGCTTGTCAAATCTCTTTTGGTGGCTTTCTTTACCTCCTTCTCAGCTAGTGTGTACTGTGCTTGAGCTGGTCTTGTCTCTTCTCGTGTTTTTGCACTGTCTCGTGATTGAAAAGACATAACGTCTCTATCGGGTTTGCGTATATAAACCTAACAAAACTATATACATGTTGTGTCACAGTCCTTTCTTATCTATGCGTATGTTGACCTAACCTGCCCTCTTGTCGTTTCGGCTAGCTACGTGGTGTCTGGTTACCGATCGCGTCAGGCGACGTCTACATATTGTGTCATAGTCCATTCTTATCTCTCTCGTCTGTTGCCCTAGCTTGCCCTTTTATCGTGTTGGCTACCTACGCGGTGTCTGGTTACATCGCTGGTCTATTCCCACCGGTTGTACTTCGCACAATATATAATATCATTTTCAAAGTTTTCATATATGTTTCAGAGACGATATTTTTAAAGTTTTCATATATGTTCCAGAGAAGAAGAACTCCACGACTACCATGCATGTGCTTTCTGTGTCGTCATGACTGAACTGCTGAGGACACGGGACCGGTTTGATCCTCCAAACCCTTGGGTTGACTCCGACCCTGTTGCCCCCCTGGACACGGGGGATGTCGAAAATTGGTGTCCGGAGACAGATGATGATGATGATGGTTTCGTTGATGTAATCGATTCCTGATGTTAATAAAACTATTCAACTTTCAAACTGTGGTGTTTGTTGGTTATTACCTTATATATAATCCTTCTTTCATACATACATACACACATACATACATATTTTAAAGTTTCATATATATATATATATATATATATTTATAAACATTATTCACACACCTTTCAGTATACTTCATTATCTCTCATGGTCCACCTTCCAACATGTTCGTTATACACGATACAACATAGGCAGACTTACACGAACCACTGGCGTGGTCGTATTTCTGCCACGTAATACGCGAACTCCTAGCGACACGGACTCGCTTTGATGCAGACCCTGTTCCCTCTCCGATGGAGGATGTTGTTGGGATACTCCTGCGACCAATGCTGAACGATAATTACTTAATCATTTCAAACTGTGGTTTTTGAACATGTTGTTGATGAACACTCATTATTAAAAAGCTAATTCGAGATTCATTTCCACGACGCGCTGACAACCACTGTGAACGTCGTCGCCTATGCCGAATTCGAGAAGGTGCTGGAGATCGACAGGAGTCGTAACGTCATCTACGACAACTGATGGAAACCCTACAGCTCGTCCGCCTACTCACCCGCGATACGCACGCCCGTGTCGTCATGCGTGGAATCGTACCCAAAGACGTACTCCTCGAACTCCGGATAGACGCTTACCCCGTCGCCTTCGTGTGCAACACACACGACTCGGGTAAACCTGGTGAACATTGGATAGCGATCTACGTAGACACCGACGGTTGCGGTGAATACTTCTGCTCGTACGGTCTGCCACCGCAGCACGTCGAGTTTTGTCGCTTCTTGAATAAACATTGTGTAACGTGGACTCATAATTCTAAGAGACTACAGAGTCCCGTGTCTAACGTTTGTGGACAATACTGTGTTGCTTATCTCATGTTTCGATGTCGTGGAGTTGTCATGAAGGATTTCGTAAAAGGTTTCGGCACTGATCTGATAGCAAACGATTGCCGTGTATTCGATTGGCTTAAACAACTGCAATAACCGTGTTTCATTAACGGACGTATATCATCATCGTCATTAACGATTCGAGCCTATGGCGCGGTGGTCACACACCCGTAAGCTCACGGCCTCTGACGCGGTGTTCACTCACCCGTAAGTCGTATACCATCATCATCCCGCGAGCCGCTGGCGTGGTCGTATTGACCCCTAAGCTCACGACCTCTGTCGCGGTGTTCACTCACCCACAAGTCTTGATGCACTTCGTTTAATAAAACACGGTTTCATATTATACGCTTGTATCTTTCATCAATAAAACACGTGTGCACTCGTATACTCTTGTGTTTCGTTAGTTCTTTCATACACGCGCATTCATACACACCTTCCCTCCCGTACACGTACATTCATACAATAACACCACTCCCCGTTAGGAGGCGTCACCTCTGACGTACCCGCCAGGGGGCGCCTCTCGTTATACATACGGTCACGTGACTACGCACTTTGCTCAGGGGGGCGGCTTTCGAAACCTCCCTATTATCAACCAAAACCTCATCCGAACCCCCCCTGGATGGCTATCCAGATGGTCTCTCTTACTACTGAACTCGACCTGGAATCGGCCAAATAACACCGAAAACTTTATGGTTCTACTACTTTTGGTTCTCAAGTTATTACACAGCCTATCTCTGGACGGCGGCCATGTTGAATTTGTCTAATATGGCCGCCACAGCGGGAGCTCAGCTTGGCTCCCACGAAAAAATGAACTGTCATGGCCATATGAAATGCTGGTTCAAAAATGGTGCTTGTAGATGTGAACAATTGAGGTGTTTTTTTAGGATAAGCTCCCTTACAATAGTGAGAGGCCAAACGAATGCTGCCACCTCACGGCGCCTGGATAATCGAGGCTATTTTGAGATTGCGCGAGATAACACATTTCGTCCAGAAAAACATCAACTGACATACAAGAAATAAATAATGCTTTATGCACTGTATGACATAGCCAATACTCGGCACAACATGGACATACTTTTTTATTCTCTATAAAGTAGAATGTACAGTGTTGTAATGTTAATGTTATTGTTCTCTGAAACTCGCAAATATCACTATGCCGTGCTCACAACTTCACTAGTTCCTTGGTCTGCCACTAGCAGCGCTGCGTTCATAATTTGCGCTGGGGACCCATTGTCGCCCACCAGATGGCACCTCCCGCACTCACAGGCTGTGTTTTCAAGAGTTTATTGGTTGAAAATAGCTCAGGATTATTTTGAGGCATTCAGCACATACAACGATCAACAGTCTTAATTAAACACGTTCGCACATTTTGTTCAATACATGAAAAATGTGTACATGCACATAGATCTATGAACATTAATATATATAACTATCAAGTGGACACATTATGTTATGCCTATTAAACAGTCTGCTGGTTTTGGTGGTATACAAATCTACTTTATTAGGTTGTTTAAGAAAACGTGCAGACATTTTCTGTTCAATCAAATAGAGATTTATTGTGTATATTGACACTACCACGTGGAATGTGTAAATTAGAGAAAAATTTACTGCAGAGTTTTTGAGAAAATAAAAAAATGCATTTTTGGGGCCCTGGGTGGCCCCTTAGAATGATTGAAGCAATTACACATTTCTTGTGTATAGTGGCATTACAACATTAAATGTCAATACCTAATTAAACACGTTCGCACATTTTGTTAAGCATAGAAGAGAGTGAAAAAATACAAAACGCTATAAGGGAAGTAGGCAAACGGGATTGTATTATTATGGGGGATTTTAACCACGGGCATATAAAATGGAAATCTCTACAGAGTATGGAGAGCGAGGACCACAAGTTTTTAGTTTTAGTTCAAGATACTTTCCTTTTTCAACATGTGCTAGAACCAACCAGGGGTGAGAATGTGTTATACATAGTTTTGTCCTCACAGAATGAATTAGTTGACAATGTCAAGATATGTGAGCCACTGGGGAGTAGCGATCACAACCAGATACATCTTACCATCAAAGTAAAATCAGAAAGGAATAGTAAAAAGCAGTATAGGAGAAATTTCCACAAAGGTACATGAGGAAATATTTAACAAAGATAGACTGGAATAATACACTGAAAAATAAGACAGCAACAGAATGCTGGAATATATGATTTTATCATATAATACTATACTATAAAAAAAACTATTCAACACTAGACTTATATTGAAACGTGTCACACAAAATAAACCGACATTAAATTTGTTCGTGGTTTAGTGCCTTTTAATCACATGCATATTCACTAGGTGGCAGTTCTCGTGACTGTCAACTATTTCGTATTGTCGTTGCTTGCTATGCTCGAGCAGAAACAAAAGACTAAGTGTGAATAAGCATGATATAAATAACAAACAAGGACAATTTAAATAAAGGAAGTGCAATCGATGTCGCGCGCAACGGTCAGACTGCTAACTAACATATGCAGTCGCCAAAGTACAACGAAACTGATCTTGGTGGCTAAGTCGGTAACGCGTCACGCAACTGTTTTTAGGGTTCTCGGTTCGAATCCCGTAGAGTACTCGAAACTGTTGTTTGTGTTCATTTAGTTTATGATTAATTTTATTTTGTATAATACTATTTCGGGCAGGATTTCGTAATTTCATTTCGTTATCGAAAACATACATAATATATAAACATTCTGGGGGATAGACGTGCTAACTGGCAGTGTATGAGCAGTCAAAAGACGTCATCACCGTCTGGCCCAATCAGCGCGTCAGGCGAGAATGACGTCGATAGGTCATTTGCGGGTTCATATAGTGGTAAACACTTCGTCCGCCATTTTTCTTCCACTTCGATTTAGAAGTTTACACTTACACTTACAGGTTAATGGGCTGATTTAAGCCATAGGCCTTTGTTGGTGCTCATTTCCTAGGCTATTCCAGTGCTTGTCGAGTCTGGCCTTAAACTGTGTGACGGTCTTGGCATCTACCACATGTTGTGGGAGCCTGTTCCACTGTTCCACGGCTCTAACTGCGAAGTAATTATGTCTGACCAGCAGTCTTGTTCTTTGCTTGAAAAGCTTTCTCGTGTGTCCTCGTGTTGCTGTAATGTCCATCTCCTGGAAGAAGTGACGAGCTTCAACTTTGTCGATTCCGTTAAGTATTTTGTACGTTTCAATAAGGTCACCTCTCTGACGTCGGTAATACAACGAGTATAGTTTCAGTTGTTGTAATCGTTGTTCGTATGTGAGCTTTGCTATGCTGGTAACCAGCTTGGTTGCTCTTCGCTGTACCTTTTCGAGGATGGCAACGTCCTTTGCCAGATATGGGCACTGTCGTAATTTGACTATTAATGTATAACTAGAGAGTAGTAAGTATTATAAACCGTTTAATTGAGAACGAAGAACCACGCCTGGGGCGGAAACCAACTACACACACAAAGCGCGCAACAGCGCGCCGTATACACAGAATAGATTATACCCGATGTAACGACTACAGAATGTCAGATTATAACACTCCTTCCTCTTAAGCTTTTAAGTCACTAACTAATGTAATAACATGGAACAGTGTCAGAATACAGAATCAATTAAAGGTCCAGTATTTTTCGTTGTTTGACACACCGGTTTGATCGGCGTAGCACAGGAGACGATGATTCATCAGGAACCACAGTCACATCACTTGGTGCTCGAACAGTTTCATCTGCCTCAGACGGAAGTGACTCTGCTCGAACACACGGCTCCGTAGAAGATGAAGGAAGGGTAACAATCACCGACTCTGGAATCTCCGGAACCGTAGGTACAGTCACCTCACCTTCAGCCGTCAGCCGTAGATGGTCTACGTGCACATAGCGACGCTGTGCACGTACTTGCACTAAGTAGGTGAGCGGACCCAGTCGTCTGATGATCTTGCCCGCGACCCATTTCGGAGGACCGCTGCCACGATGATTGCGAACGTGTACTGGATCACCGCTGACCAGCTCTCGAAGCTTCACTCTACTCCGATCGTGTTGCTCTTTTTGTTGCGTCTGTTTCTCCTCCATGTGTCTCTCTAGGTGCGGTTTGAGAAGACTGAAGCGATTCCTCAGTCGACGCTTGAGGAAGAGTTCCGCAGGAGACACACCGGTCACGGTATGCGGAGTGCACCGATAACGCAGGAGGAAATTAGCGAGCCAACTCTCCTTCGTCAGTTGAGTTCCAACAGAGTACTTCCGAAGACTCTGCTTCACAGTCTGCACACAGCGTTCAGCAGCACCGTTCGACGCTGGATGGTATGGAGCCACCCTTGTATGCTTGATGCCGTTCTTGTCCATGAACGTCTTGAACTCGTGTGCGATAAATTGAGGCCCGTTATCTGACACGACCTCCTCCGGTAGACCATGAGACGCGAACATTCCTCTGAGTACCTCAATGGTCTTAGCGGATGTAGTGGACCTCATCGCCACAGCTTCCAACCATTTCGAATGGCTGTCAACCACAATCAGATAGTTCACATCGTCCTTCTCAGCAAAGTCAATGTGAATTCTCTGCCATATGCGTGTGGGCCAAGGCCATGGATGCAGTGGTGCTACGGCTGGCTGATTCTTCACTGACTGACACACTGCACAAGCCTGCACCATCGTCTCGATATCATTGTCCATACCTGGCCACCATATGTAGCTGCGAGCGAATGCTTTGGTCTGGCTGACTCCACTATGCTCCGAGTGGAGCTCATCTAGCATCGCCTGGTGATAGGCTGACGGAACCAGAACGCGTGATCCCCACAGCAGACAACCCTGTTCAGTTGACAGCTCGTCTCGCTTCGCGAGTTCCTTGTCTGTGTGGTTGGGCCAACCTGTGAGTACATACTCGAGTACTCTTGATAACAGAGGATCGCTGCGGGTTTTCACGGCGATGTCCCTAGCCTTGACCGGGAGATCGTCAACCACTGATACTTCGAATATTGCCGGCTCCTCTGTCATTGTAGTCGGCAGAGGTAGTCTCGACAATGCGTCAGCGTTGGCGTGATCCTCGGACTTACGGTACTCGATACCGTAGTGGTACGCTTGCAGGATGAGTGCCCAACGCTGCATTCGTAACGCTGCCAACGTTGGCACAGCCGTTTTGGGACCGAAGATTGTGACCAACGGCTTATGATCCGTGATCAATGTGAAAGATCGTCCATAGAGATACTTATGGAACTTCTTGACTCCAAAGATGATCGATAACGCCTCCTTCTCGATCTGTGCGTAGTTGCACTCACTCGACGAAAGGGTCCGTGACGCGAACGCTATCGGCTTCTCATCTCCGTTTTCCATGACATGTGACAGCACGGCCCCGACGCCTGTCGGAGACGCATCCGTAGCCAGTCGCAGTGGCTTACGACAGTCGTAGTGCACCAGCACCTGCTGTGACGTCAGCAGATCTGTGCACTTCTGCATTGCGTCATCACACTCGGGAGTCCATCGCCACTCAGGTAGCGATACGTGCCCTTGTGGGTATTCACTGTGACGTAGTGTTGCGACTCGGCGTCCAACTCGAGTTGTTGGTACGCATGGGATAGGTCCAGCTTGCTGAACACCTTGCCACCGGCTAGTGACGCGAAGAGATCCTCCACGTTTGGAAGTGGGTAGTGCTCACGTTCCACATTCGGATTGATCGTGACTTTGAAGTCACCACAGATCCTCACCGTCTTGTTCGCCTTCGGCACTACCACAATCGGAGCCGACCAATCGCTGTGGTCCACCTTCTGGATGATGCGCTCCTTCTCCAACCGGTCCAGTTCGTGTTCAACTTTATCTCGCAGTGCGTAGGGCACCGGCCTAGCCTTATGAAAGCGAGGCTGCACGTCTTCCTTCATGTAGATGTGCGCTGTGTAGCCCTTTATTGTGCCCGTTCCTTCTTGGAATATCTCTGAATGCCCTTTCAGCACTTCCTCCACCGAATGCCTTGCAATTGCGGTGACTGCCAGGATACTCGACCAGTCTAACTTCATTTTTGCCAGCCAGTCTCTTCCTAGTAGAGGTGTTTTGTCGCCCTTGACGACCACTGCGGATAACTCAGCTCTTTGGTCTCCATGCCTCACATCCAGAGTGACCACTCCGATGTGCTCGATGACCTCTTGAGTATAGGTGCGTAGAGTGAGGTTGGTGGGTTGTAGAGCGAGATGTGCAAAATGTCTCAAGTACAGTGTCTCTGGAATGAGCGACTTAGCTGCACCTGTGTCCACCTGCATTCTCACGGCATTGCCTCCAATATCTACTTCAGCGAAGATTGGCTGCGCCCCGGCCCCTCCAACGTCACACGTATAGATTCCAATGTCCGACTCATCAGCGACCACACCGACGTAGCGAACATTCTGGGACTGACTCTTGGTCATCTGACTCTGAGACGTTTTTCTGCGGTTATTTCCTCTGCATTTGCGTGCCAAATGTCCCACTTTGTTACAGACATAACACACTGCCGTCTTGAAGTGACATCTTTCAGGATTATGGTCCTCGCCACAGCGATAACACTCATTCCGTCTCGACTTCTCAGGCTTGCGTGCAGCACGACCACTTCCGTGACGCGGCGAGTAAGTGACTTTATTTACGGATTCACCAGTGGCCCGTAGACATACCTCACTTCTGGTCGCCAGCTCCATTGCAATCGCTACTTTTTTTGCTGATTGGAAGGTGAGCTCTTTGGTGGTTAGCAATCGCCTCTGAATGTTCTCATCCCAAAGACCACACACCAGACGGTCTCTCAGGGCGTGCGGTAGGAACTCTCCAAACTCGCACGTACTACTCAGCTGCTTCAAGGTGATCACGTAGTCTGCCGCCGACTCTCCCTCCTTCTGTCCTCTCTTGTAAAATCGGAATCTCTCAGCAATAACCAGAGGCTTTGGCGAATAATGCCCCTTTAAGGCATCACATAGTTCAACGTAGGACTTATCCTTCGGTTTCTCCGGCGTCAGGATATCTTTGAGTAGTTTATATGACGTAGGCCCGATCACAGAAAGAAGCACGTTTGCTTTCTTCGTCGAATCGATTCCGTTCAATTCAGACCACTGATCCAGCCTCTCTACGTAACTCTCAAAGTCCTCTTTAGCCTCATTGAACTCTCCTAGCTGACCGATGTAGCCTGCCATTATCCTCGTCGCCAGCTGTCGTAATTTGACTATTAATGTATAACTAGAGAGTAGTAAGTATTATAAACCGTTTAATTGAGAACGAAGAACCACGCCTGCGGCGGAAACCAACTACACACACAAAGCGCGCAACAGCGCGCCGTATACACAGAATAGATTATACCCGATGTAACGACTACAGAATGTCAGATTATAACAGGCACCATGTTTAAAACTTCTCTTTACCATGCCAAGAGCTTGCATGGTTTTCTTTGCTGCTTTCTGGCATTGCACAGTCGGTTTTAGGTTGGTGGTCACCCACACCCCAACGTCCTTTTCTTCGTTTGTTATCTCGAGGTTCACTGTGGCTCCAGTCTTGTGTGTCATAGTGTACGTTTTGTGTGGCGATTTCCCCACTTTCATTAACTTGCATTTCTCCGGGTTGAATTGTAGCAACCATTCTTTACTCCAATCTTCGAGGGTGTCAATGTCAGTTTGCAGTTGGTCTTGGTCTTCCTGGTTACGGATTGTTGCGTATAGCTTCGTGTCATCGGCAAACATCTTAATGCTGCAGCGGACCAGGTCTAGGATGTCATTCATTGTAATGTGTGTCTTTTCTCCAATTAAGTAATACTTATTTCCACAAATGTATTGAATAATGCAATTTGCTTCTCCGTATGACATGAATTATGCATAATTATTTACATACTTTGTATCCTTATACTACTGGTTTCCACACATTGTTTACTTTTCACACTTACCCGCGTTTTAACATAATTTATAATACGATACAATTACTTGCAGTGGATTCCATTTAAATTCAATTAATTAGTTATCGCACACATAATGCAAACTCCAACTAGCTGGTTGCATTGTTTGTTTTTCGTCTTGCTAATTGTATTCTGATTACTATTGTCATTATGTCATACCAACGGGAAGACCGGTCCGGATACGTTCGGTCACGACATATATCGTACATAATGTATTTTCTATACATTTATGTTTTGTTTATTATTACTGTTGCACAGACATGTATTTCTTGCATGATGACAGATATGATGACATGCTACACAGCACTGAGTATACTAACTTCGTATGACTATGATAAAACAAGGCTTTTGGTTTAGAGTGGACAGTCGGTTGTTACGCTATATGCTTCAAACTTAATTACTCATTTAGAGAATGCTAGCTAACGAATCATTCCCCTGGTGTCAAGGAGGTACTAATGTGAATTCTCTATTTAATGTACTGCAGCTAAATGTGGCTGATGATGAAGATTTTCAACCAATACGTCATTCGACATATTATGATCTTGACAATTTTAAACTACTAGCAGAAACAAATATCGAACGGTTTAGTATACATAGAATCTATTAATGCAAAATTCAGCTTTCTTAGAGGAACTTAACCAGATGAAATTTAAATTTATTGTAATATGCTTTCAGGAATGCTGGCTCTCAGATAATGATGATCTATCACACCTACAAATCGATGGATATCATTGCATTACACAAGACAAAACATGTAGCACTAAAGGCGGGCTACTCATTTTCTTAAGCAACAAATACAATTTCAAAGTTATTTTGTCCCTAAATCAGTTTCAACATTGGGAAGGACAATTTATTAACATAAGTGGAGGTGGGCTCTTAAAAGACATTATCATTGGAAATATTTACCGACCTCCAAGAGACCTCAGTGAAAATTATAAACAGTTTTTTAGCGAATTCACACCAATTATCTCATCCTTTGACAAATCAAAATCCAACATCATTATTGCCGGTGAATATATGAACCTTCTTAAAATTAACGAAAGAGGTTTTTGGTGATTTTTTTATTTATTAATATCTTACAGCTTTTACCCCCATATTACACTCCCTACAAGATTTACAAATAATAATGGAACACTAATAGATAACTTGTTTTGTAAATTAACCGATCCTGCAATAACACCAAAATCAGGTATTTTAACGAAACAATTATCGGACCACCAACCATATTTTACCTTTCTAAACAAAGTTCCCCACAAAGAACCAATATTAAATATATAAAAATTAGCATACAAAATCAAGAAGCAATTTCCAAATTCATAAATGAAATCACCTCATCAGATGTTTATAATAAACTTGATCAGTCAACTTTTGCTAATCCAAATATAAACTATAACATTTTACATGAATTAATCAAATGCGCCAAAAACAAGCATATGCCATATAAAACAGTTAAGTTAAAAAAATATAAGCACACAAAATCAACATGGATTACATTTGGCCTGCTCAAATCAATACGATACAGAGACAAATTATATAAGAAACTCAAAATTACTCTACCTTATTCACCTGAAAATTTAGCAATTCGGACTAACCTGATAACGTATAATAGCATACTTAAAAAAGTATACGAACAGCCAAACAACTGCATTATGAATCTTCTTTTAATAAATACAAAAATAATATTTTTTAAACTTGGAAAACTATAAGCGATATTCTGTCCAGAACACGAGAAAAGAAAACTTTCCCTAAATCGTTTATATATAATGACGAAATTATAACAAACAAAATGATTATTGCAAACACATTTAATACATTCTTTACCACTATTGGCTCAAATTTGACCAAACAAATCAGCAATCGTACTAATAGAAATTACAGATATTATCTGAATGAGCAGTACAGTAATTCATTTAATTTTGAAAGTATTGACGAAGAAACTATATCTAAAACAATAGCTAATATGCAACCAAAAACAAGTTGTGGGTATGACGGTATTTCGTCACGATTACTAAAATTAGCTAAACCACCGGTGATAAAATCATTAACATTAATTACAAATCAAATATTAGCTACAGGTATCTTCCCTGATAAACTTTAAATCGCTAAAGTAATTCCAATCTTTAAAAAAGGTGACAATACCCAATTCAGCAATTACAGACCAATATCATTATTACCAGCTATATCAAAAGTAGTTGAAAAGATAATTTACAGCCAACTAGATTCCTTTTTCAAAAGGCAAAATCTCTTGTTCGAAAACCAATATAGATTTAGAACGGAACATAGCACTGAATTTGCTGTTCTTGAATTAACTGACAGGATAATAACACACATGGATAGAAATGAAATTCCTATAAATATTTACCTGGATCTTTCAAAAGCTTTTGATACCCTGGATCATAAGATATTACTAAACAAATTAGAATGTTATGGCGTAAAAGGAGAAGCATTAAGTTTAATTAGAAATTACTTAACAGGCAGAAAACAGTATGTTGAAATAGAGGAAGTAAAATCAGAAATGCAAGCGTACCTCAAGGCTCAATTTTAGGCCCTCTGTTGTTTATTGTATACATTAATGACTTTGCCAAGGCCAGCCAAAAGTTTAACTTTATAATGTATGCTGATGATACCACCCTGTCAGGTACTCTTGACTCATTTCCAACATATGAACAAAATGGAAACGTAGACATTGCTATAAATAGAGAACTAGGAAAAAATTATGATTGGCTAAAACTTAACAAATTATCTCTAAACTTAAGCAAAACTAAGTACATGCTTTTCACAACAGCCAGAAGAAAAAATGTGACTTCTCCATTATTAATCATAGATAATACTACTATTAATAGAGTGGCAGAATTTTATTTTCTTGGAATAACTTTTAATGAACAACTTAACTGGAAAAATCACATTGACAAAATTTCAAATAGTGTTTCAAGGACGTTAGGTGTATTGAATAGACTAAAACAGTTATTACCTCTTAATATAAAGATTATATTGTACAATACACTGATATTGCCACACTTAAACTACGGCCTTACTGCTTGGGGTTACAAATATGACAGAATACAGAAACTTCAAACGAAACTTGTCCGAATTATTAGTGTAAGCAAATATAATGCTCACATTGAACCACTGTTTAAAAGTCTTAAATTGTTAAAAGTAGAACACATATTGAAATCACAAGAACTAAAACTATATTATAAATACGTACATAACAAACTTCCTGTTTACCTTCAAAATTTACCGCTTCATCAAAACAATTTTAACACACGTGGGCAATATAATATACACACAATCAGGGTACAACACGAATTTGCGAAAGAAAGCCTCAGATACACCTTGCCGCATACTATAAATAATGCACCTGATTTAATAAAACATAAAGTTTACACCCACATCTTACACGGGTTTGCAAGGTATGTTACACATTATTATTTGCAGACGTATCTATCTGTACGTACATTACAACATTGTTATATTTGCCATAATGAGTAAACAACAAACAGGAATACATATTTTATACATACTTTGGATGAATAACCAGTCGTCCATTATCATGTATGGTGTCATGTTATAGGCCTTGCTTTGACTTAATCTGTTGACCGATTATTGCAACTTTTTATACACCAGGACTTGTCATTATTATGACTGGGTGGCTCCCACGAGAGCGGCTTTTTTGCCTTAGTGGGAATCTCCCTGACCCTCACGTGATAATTTATATACAATTCTGTGATCATTATGCTTTTACATACTCACGTATTGAGTTATATGTATATGGGTCAAAATAAAAACTACTGTCTGTCTGTCTGTTCACGTAGAGGATAAAAAGAAGCGGTCCTATGACAGATCCCTGGGGAACTCCACTGATGACGGGGGCCCACTCTGACTTAGATCCGTTGATTACCACTTGCTGAGTTTTATTAGTCAGGAAAGTTTTCAGCCATCGAACTACTTTGCCTCGGATGCCGCAAGTTGGTCAAACAGGACTTGCCTTCCAGAAACCCATGCTGGTTATCGTTGATGATGCTGTGTTCGTTGATAAACTTGATCATTGCTTCCAGAATCTTGCAGGGTATGGATGTTACGCTGATTGGACGGTAGTTTCCTGCCTTCTCTGTAGACCCCTTCTTGAACAACTGCCATACTGCCTTGGGCCCGGATTTTACACGACGTCACAATTAAGTGTCCACAAAGTAATGCGCAGTTCCATCTGCTGCCTGTTGGCTATTCCAATGCTACTGTCATCACCACGGTCAGGTTTCCCGCCACCGAAATAAATTCAGGAGCCTTCCACAGAGACTCGTGGCTTCCTCGACATCCTCAGCTTTGCCTTAGGACATCTCCCAATATGACATTTACAGGCAAGCCAAGGCATCTAGCAGACTAGCACGCCCTCTCATAAGGGAGGAAGGCTGCTTCCAAAACTTCCAAAACTACATCGATTATCAAGGAAAATATCAACAAATAAAACAATATATTGTAACAAGGCACGCTATTTTTATTGCGCGCAGCACTTACTTGGGCAGGCATAGTCAATCTGTAGACCTACGAAGACGACGAAGTCGCAGATCTTCGGGGCCGACGGGACTGCCGGTTTCAGTGGACGATCGATCACGGCGGCGGTAGTCCAGACTGGTGGCTATTTTGTTGCATGGGTATTTATAGGGTGTGTGTGTATTGTTGGGGTGTAAAGCGGTTATGCATACTTATCTTGGGTGTGTGAACTATTTACAGTGCTGCTCCGCACTACATTTTGTTAAGTTTTTGTTAGTATCAAACTAATAATAATAACAACCGTAGTTGACATGGGTGGTATAAGTTGTGATATTTAGAAAACAATACTTACAATTAAAAAGAGCAATAAGTGGGACCCTCGCTACAGGCTTGGGACCCCCTCAAAAGAAGGCTGAGAATCTCGAGGACCCTTGAACATAAACACCCAGGTAAACCGTTGTCTGATATTCTATGACGCTATAAAGACTGTATAGGCGCCTACTTAAAACTGCTCTCAAGACGTCGCAAGGGGTGCATGATGCACAACAAATAATCGCTGACGTCGAAGATACTAAACATTTTTTTAAACGAGTTGCTTCGTGACGTGTCGACTTCTACTTGACCTATCCCGCATGTACCTTGCAACTTCCATCAAAGAAGCCATCAAAATTGATGACGAACGCATGGAGGTCCTGGCATTGAATTGTATATTTTATTAAAATTCTGGACGTTGTTTCCATGAAACAAACGTAAAGTTGTTCAGATGCGAACTGCTGGCAGGAAAGCTTTATTTAGCAGATGTCATGCCGCATTAGCCATTACGGCATTAGTAATGCAACGCACGGTATGTTACTGTAAAGATTGTTGTTGTTGGGCAGCAGGACGTCTGTTAGGTCAATCCATCCCGCACACAATTCCCGCTTAAACAATTTTGCATTTTGTGCTGACACTTGGGGCCATATTTCAACAAGATGTATGCCAGAATGTCTGAATGCTCCACTCCACGACGCGACGATACTTCACCACCATGTCAACATTCAAGTGGATACAGCGAAACAGAACCGAGCACACATCAGGTGTGTAGGTGTTTTGCGGATTCAACGTGCAAGAATTCACATGTGTTTTTATCAGACTGTACGATAGCAGCATGGGAGTTGTAATACGCGCGGTATGTATGGGCTACGTCTTACTTATGAACAGGAACGTATCCGCACACTAACACACACATGTACATACACGCACACACGCACGCGCACGCACGCACGCGCACACACACGCAAGCACGCGCAGGCGTATATAAGCCAGTAGGTTGGGGTGCGCTGGAGGTTCTTGGGTTGCCTGCAGTCGCAGGTTAAACAATGCACACCAAAAACACACGCTACAGCCCGGTCTAGCGTGTGGTAATATATGGGTCTAATAATGCCCAGAGTAGGGCCAAATTAAATAATGAATATTGTCATATTTTTGTTGCGTGCCATAACAGACGGCCAACATATCTGTATGGGAACAATGTGTTGATTACGCCACGATTAGGGCCTTCTTTACCTTTGCGTTCGCTATACTTCACAGTCATAACGTTAGTAGCGAGAACCTTTACATTATTAGTAAGTCAGTGTTGTACATATTTTACAATCATGACTTTGGCCTACTAGTAATTTAGTTGATTGCATATTAAGTGTTATGGTATCATACCCTAGTAAAGTATGCCTACAACTCCTAAATATCCGTGACCATTCGTAAGAGGCAGACATGGCAAGGACAGAAATCGAGCAACCGTGTTGGTAACTATAGGCCCGTACAATAGTCAGCATGCGATAGAACTCCTTAATTGGAGGTAGTTTTGAGTGTCACAGAGATATGTGGCAGTTCGATGAGTTCCATCTGCATAGCTAACGGCACATCATCGGCCTTGAATGGGTGGGAATATAAAAGCACCTCGCTACTGAAAATCCTGAGATCACCAAAACGGTTCGCTAGTCCCCGTCTCATCACTCTGAACATTACGCACGTTTTCGGACTTTCGTTTTTTTCCTTGTGTATTGAGACGTGAATCTTGTTGGCGGCGTTCCGCAGTTGTGTCTTCCACAGGAGCAGCGTGATCTCGACGACGGAGATGAACTGGAAAATCTCATTGATGATATGTTCTCGTTGAACATTCGACGAATTGCGGTGTGCCGTGGTGTCTACAAAAATGCAACATTGCACATCAATGTTGGGGTCCGCCAATTCCGGTAAATCTGCATCCCCTGTTCAAAGAACGTGTGCCAACTCGTACGTTCTTCATGTTTAGCGTTTTCATTTTCTTGCCACACAGACTTTGTTAAGGGATGGTGCAGTGGAGTGGATGATACAGCAATATTTCCGGCCATGTAAGATGCACCAACTATCGTCATCTAGCGGGTCGCAATGTGTACAATCTCGCATGTAATCGTGGGCCGCATGAAATAGCTCTGCGGACCGCAATTGCTGAAATAGCTGATACACCGCATTTAGACGCCGTTTCTACATTAGCAAAAGGATACTCCGATATTTCCTTTGTGCTCAGTAAAATCTGTTTCGAGAACACGAAGAAACACGTCGACTAACAAAGAATGTGAAGAAACAAGAAACCGGTGTGATGGCAAGGCACAGGTGTTTGAAATGTATCGATATGACACGAAAAAGCTTCAAAATTCCACATAGAACATTATCAATACGGTCTTTATGTTGTCTTCACTGCAAGGGTTATTTGCGTCTCCGCGACCGCAGTTTTAATTCTTTGAACGTTGTGGTCAGGAATTAACTTAAAATCAATCTTTCTTAGTGCCGGAGAGTTTCAAAATTACCTGCAAACTTGTCATCATCGATAAATAAGGCTGGTCGTAATCTACCTTTTTAAATTTTGCCCCTGACGCCTTTATTGGCTAAAGCACTTTTGGAAATCCAAGTTCGAACAATCGCTGTGAAAAGTGCGATGTCAGACAGTATCATTGTCTACAGTGCAGAATGTTGACTGCTCGAGATTGGAAGATTTCAATTATATAAGAACTCAGACAAGTTGCTGAACAGTTGGTGCGCACACCTACCAGTACGATCTGGAGGACACTAGCCGACGAACTCGGACAATTTGCATCTCTGCAGCGCTGCGTACTCCGGTATTGATAAGTGCGTGATTCGTTGATACATCAACAAAGAACGTGTTCCATCTGCTTGTCAAAGAAGATTTGATAGCCACAACCCTAATTGTTGAAATCGCTTAAAGCCTATATTATCTTTATCCGATGATTGGTCTGCTGAGGAGAGCTTACGTTTTCGCCATCCTAGACTTTTCGTCCGGTAGAATGTTTTGCATTTTGTTATCAATTTACTCGATTTTATTTTTATTTTCGGTATAACTGGATGGGGCTCTTAGGAACATGTGGCCCTGGGATACGTGCGCCAGTTGCCCCTACGGTCATATGCCTCTGGTTGCTGGTAATTTGTTAGTTCGTCACGTGGAAACATTGTTACATGTATGGAGAAGTCGTTATTTGGTAATTATTAGCGTCCATAAGACAGTGAGCGTTTCAGGTGTATTTGTGTGGCGGCCTAGGAAACGTCACCGCCAAAATATTTTTCAACGGTGCGGTCTGTAGCGGAATGGTGCTAAAGCTCCGGCTCAGCGCACCCTATATTAATTTCGTTCTTGCGCCAGTGAGTTAATGACAGCGTGATCTGCCCGGGTCGTAATGCAAACGAACCAGTTCTATAGAATATACACGAATATTTTATTGCCGAATATAATAAGTGCCAGAACACATTACGAGTAGGGCCTAGCTCTTGGTTGGCCGATCTTTTTCGTGGGGTCGGGGAAATATCGTATGCATGTAGTTTAGATATTATACAAACAAACTTCAACAAATTCTTCCCCGCTGTTACACTTGCCAAACTTCACGGATTTTCCGAGAGTCTCCCGGATTTGTTGTAAAACTCCCGACCTTCCGGAAAAGAAGAACATATTCCCGATTGTAGGCTTTTATAATGTGCAGTAGGAGGGTTTTGGTGAGCCCGGAATTGTCGTGGATTTTAAAATTCAAAAGTTGGCAGGTGTACAATGTTTAAAATGCCATATAAATATAAACATAAGCATGACAATTATTTAGGCAAAGTTACGACGAAGCAAACACATCTAACGTCATCATCACAGGTGATTGTAAATGTTGTAATGCCGGAGTAATGACTGCGTTTGCACTTCTTGGTATATGCAATGAACGTTTCGAAAATTAAGTGGAAACGTGTGTTTATATCCAACTATGAAAACTTGTGACGCACACGTGACCGTTATGTATTGTAGTTGTATGTGAATATGAGGCCATCCATAAAGTACGTCACGCATTTTGTGGACATTTCTGAACCCCCACCCCTTGTCACGCTTCGTAATGCTGACATCAATTGTTAGTTTTTAAATGTCAGTGGTTCACTGGCCCAGCTGGTTCCAACACGTCTCCCGTCGTATCAGTTAGCATGATGGTATGTTTTGTTCTACACTGTAATCATTGTTCTGAAAGCCATATGTGTAGTTCTTTATGGTTCCATAAGTTGAAAGCGAGAAGCATATATGGGTAAAACAAATCAGGTATTTTATGTATTCTGGAACAAGAAAATAACTTTGTAACGCAAGCCATTTTATCGCGTTGACAATATCGGTCGCAGTGCAACACAGTTTTTTTGTGCATCACGATGTTTTCACCACAAAATGCGACAGGAGAACCTGTTAATACTATTTAATTCATGTACGAAATTGCAAATATAGAAGAATTTGATAATATCGTGAAAAAAGGAACAAAATAAGTTTCAGGCTGAAAAGTTAGGGAGCGGTCATTATATAAGTTGGACTTTTTGGTCACCCTCAAGGAGGATGCAGTCGAAGGGTTTTGTGGAAACTTGTGTGGGAATTTTAGTGAGCCTCAAGAGGGATGCAGTTGGATTTTTTGGTGAGCCTGCATTTGGAGGGTTTTGATGATAATTATATTCATCACGTTCCGACACATACGTAGAATGTCAACAACATGACTATTAACACATTTTTAAAATGTACATATGTTGTTAGCAAAATTATTAACTATACAAAGTTAATAAACACATTATGGAATTAATTAACAGTAACATTAATCACATGTATTGCATATAGTAATTAACTCCACAAATGTATATGAACTGTAAGCCTTGCTACCACAAAAACTGGTTATTGTCTTGGATTTGGACCAATTTCTGGTAGTTTTCATAGCATATTTCCAAACTTAGCGTTATTATGAATTGTTTCTTCTCCATACTAGCATGCACCGCACCTCGAAGAACACTTGGAAAATAAGTGAAACTATTAACATCACATCCGACATGATTTTCTCCCCTTTTAAGCGGTTTGGGCTTATCTGAGACGTATGCAGCAAGTGCAGAGATAGGAGCCTACTGATGCAATTAGCCATTTTCGATTGAAAGTTAGCGATGCTAGCGGTTTATTTTCAGTGGGTGAATCCCCCAATAGTGTTTTTTTTTAAATTAATTGTGAACTAACATGAATACCCGTACAGTTTCAGGAGGTGGTCCCCGGGAGTATGAATGTTTTTTCTCAACAAAATATATTTTTAGAATATCTGATTATTATCTATAGTTGCATTCTTCTTGCAGCTTTTAGAAAACGATAAACCTGTAAACCAGCCAGTTGCACCTCCGCTTGAGGCTCACCAAAAACGCCAACTTAAATATACCGCTCTCTGCCTTCTCAGCCTCAAACAGATTTTGTTCCATATTTCAAGACATTATCTAATCCTTTGATTTTTACAATTTCGTACAGTAATAGCACGATGTTGACAGGTTATCCTTCCGCAGTTCGCGATAAAAGTAGCATGATTCACAACGAAACATATGTTATACCGCGATCGATTTTGTCACTGCGATCAAGTAGCTTACGTTAAAATACCGTTTTTACGTTCCAGAATACATAAAATACCTAATTCGTTTCACCCATATATACTTCTCACTTTCAACTTATGGGAACCATAAAGAACTACACGTATGACTTTCAGAATAATGATTACAGTTTGAAACAAAACACCATGCTAACAGATACGACGGGAGACATTTGTTGGAACCAGCGCTACTGCGTGATGTAACACTTCGGTTTTCTATAAGTGTAGAAGGAATCAAAACAACAACAGTACAACGCCAGTTCTTCGTTGGATTGTTGTTGAAATCTCCCCACAACTGGATGAACAATTTATACTAATATCGACAGCTCAACGAGACATTTAAAAAATCGTTACGTAACGCTTATCCAAAGACCCCCCTACCATCATGTAACGCTTGGTCATACTTGCTCATTGTCCCTGCACCCCCTAGGCGCGACATATTTTATACACCGGTCTATGCTATCGTTGTCATTTTGCAGATGGTCGTTTTGTCATTGGCGGTCTTCGTGCTGGCGCAACAAAAGGATAACTATGCTGGCTGTCTGAAAGCCTGCCACCAGCAGTTCAAGCGCTGTTGGAAGGGGTGTCGATACTACGACCCAATCACGCACAAGCCCAATCGCCAAGCCGCATGCATACATATTAAACTTCGGTGCTTATATCGCTGTTTAGCTCCTTAAACAGGGACATTGGATGATGTCGGATATAATTTCAAATTATATACTGGGTATACCACGACCCAACCCTGGAGAATCAACTGTTGTTTCTTCACAGAAAGTATTAAGTTTGTAGCAAATGAATAATTGATGTGTCATAATATTATTATTTCACTGTTCTGTTGTAAATGTTAGGTTTAAATACATAACTTATGTATCTATACAACAAATTTCCTTATTTTTAGACAAGCTATTTTTATATGCCTGGTCAAGCAAAACAACATAAAAGATAAACAGAACGTTTCTGTTTGCTTTCTTCATTACAGTTACTGAAATATACATAGCAAATGTCCAGTATGGTATTACACCAATTTATTGTTCTTGCTACACTGATCATTCTCCAAACGGATGACTATAGATGCTGCTGCAAGTCGTAATGTACGGTGCTCTTGTTGTCCACGGGAAATGTACAGGTTACAGGGCTGGCGTAAAATACTTGGACTTAAGTACATTTTTCTTCAGTACATGTATTTTTTAAATGACAAGTACATGTTCAATTGTACTTGCCAAAACATCAAGTACATTTCAAGTACACACTGCAAATACAAAACGCGTGTAATTTACAATACAAAATAACACTACATTGTCTACAATTAGTATTATACATTTTCAAAAAAAGTAAATTATTCCAACTGAAATATACTTGGACTTGTAATATTATCTAATAAATATATTTTTTTTTAATACCTGTAATTGACCTATTGCATGTGGTGTACTTGACAAGTTTATGTTTGAAAGTACTTGCATTTCAAATTGTTCTTGATACTTGTACTTGACCTAATGTACTTTTGCACTTGCGGTTGCACTTGATAAGTTTATGTTCCAAAGTAATTGTACTTGTCCATGACCCTAATGTCCTTGACCCCAACAGATGACCACTGGCCAGTGGTCACACTCGCCGGGCCTTGCGTGGCTTGGGTCCATTGTGGGGCACAAATGTGCGATCAGTGAGAGACACTATCGTCACTCCAGCCATCTGGAGACCCTTGATGGCCGCCTAAAATACAAAATAATAACTTTTTTATTTCAAAGCAACAAAGAGTGAAATAATTGATATTTATACTACTACTACTACTACTACTATACTATAGTGATCTACTGAGTAAAATAAGATATCGGTAGAATAACTGATATTATTTCTACACATTGCAGTGTCCTAACGAGCCAAATAAGATGCTAACCAGGAACATTATAAAACCATAAAGATGTATCAAAGTTAACTGTATTAGCATGTAGACTCGCTGTACTAGCACTTAGACTCACTGTACTTTAGCACGTAGATTCAGGGCGTTTTTATTTGAGGGCCAATGTCCTAAAAAGGCACTTCTAATGGGTAAAAAGTGCAGTTTATACATACATTAATGTACAATGATTATGTACATAGGCATGATACATTGGTCATTGGGAACAAAGGATGTCTATAAACTTACAACAAAGTAATTTTTTCTCAAATAAAAATGAGGCAAACAGGTTTTTGAGGGAGTGAACGCAGAACACGTGACATATCAGTGACAGTGATGTAAACATCTGTAATATTTCAATTTATAAAATGAAATTGTTGTTCACACTAATCACCACAAGAAAATTATTGAACAGCCCATGGTGGTTGTGCAGTTAATGCATTGCGTCTTGCCATACAGTGATGATTTTTTAATACGATGCTGCAGAAACCGAAAGCATCTGTTTGGCGAATAAGGTGATATCGTCTTACGAATATTGTAAGTATTTCACAAAAAACAACTTATTTGATGCTTTGTTTGCTTACTATTGATCAAATAAGTGGTTCTGATTAATAATATCGATGCATTGCAGAATTATTTATAAAACTGTTGGTGAAAACTGCACATTATGATTGCGTACAGCAGAAACCGAGTGGAGCAATATACTAACCAGACGGCCCACCCCGAGCCCCTTCACACACACTCGTACATGCTGCATGCCCTTCTTCATGATTCTCTAGAACGAAAACAAATTGAAAATATGGTAAAACTCTGTTTCAAATTCAGCGCAGATACGAATATCCTTAACTACATGTATGAAAACAACCGTTAGCAAGATTGCTGTCAGAGAAAAACCACAGATGGCAAATGGAGAAGGAAGCCTTTCACTTGTAAGTGTAACCATTCCTCAGATATTTGTCAACTTTGTTTTTTATCATATTAATGTTGCCAACATTTATAATTTTACACAATTAGTAGATACTATGCATACTGTACTCTAAACGAGACCTAACTATTGTTTTATTCACAGAGATACAATTAACCTATCCAACACGACCTACTGCTAACTTATCCATCAAGCCATTAAAAAATGGGGCCAAACATGAGGAGCGTCTCAACTTTCTGTCATATATTTGTTTTAATCCAGGCTCCAAACATTTTTCTTTATGACAAAAACGTAAGTGAAACCATTTGTTGGAATGTTTAATCTAGCAGATGTCATGCTGACCTAGTAATATAATTACCGCTATAACATTGTTGACAAAGCTTGATGGAGGTCATGTGCATAATTTTGATTGCTACATTGACAAACGACGTACTGGATCAATCAATTAGGTTTGGCAAGTCTCCATTGCATAGCGACATATCCGACATGCTAGCATAACAGGTGTATTCATCTTACATTGCCAATTGTTAGTCCGGTCGCTTGTGCAGCTACTGTGGTCTTCTTCTTGACATTTCGGAAGCCCTCTGTTCCCTAGAATCCAACAGAAGTGGTGAAGTGCTTACGTAAGTCACAACTTTAAACACTTACGCATGCCTAAGGACTTGAAAGAGAGAATGTTTATCAACCTTCTGGAAAATATATATATTACACATAGGCAGTGTTGGTGTCATTATAAAAACAAAATGCCCATCCTCCAAGTGCCCCTTCTTACACAGACGACAATTTCCCTAAGTATTCATACCAGATGTTTGCTATGATGTCAATTTGAGTAGTTTTTCAGAAAGCTGTATGTGGTTCTATGATTGTTGCAAGTTACATAAAACACCCTAACTGGGTGACAGAGAAATTACCTTCATACATCGGACTACATGTAATGTACTTACGCAGGATGCTCGCGTGATTTTTGTTTTACCTGCAAGACAAACAAATAATATCTTAACTCAGTAAATATAATGATATATAGTTTGTGTTTGATTATTAACACTTTTTAAATTTAAATTCTGTATTTTATTAAATTGCACAGTTTTTATTCAAACTATATTTTATCTGAAAAAAGCTGTCACTGTCACTAGGGGTAGTCATTATCATGTATAGCGGGGAAAATAAAGTGCAGCAGTGGCATCACCTAGTAGTGAGTGTAATACATTAATGCAAATTGAAACAATGTTACATGCATAATGTTTACTAGTTGTTGCCAAGGTTTCAAGTACACCACCAGCTGGACAATCCAAGATGGGTTACAAATTTGGTGATTCACAAGTTTTCCCTGTGTGTGTGCGTGTGTGCATGCATGTGTGTGTGTGTGTGTGTGCGAGGGGTGTGTGTGTTTGGGGAGTGGGGCGCGAGCACTCGTGTGTATGGCTGTGTGTGTGTGCATGTGTGCGTGTGCATGTTACACTGTGGTGTGTGGACAAGCATGTCTGTAATTGACTTTTACTTACCCTGGTACAGACACGAGGTAAAAGGCGTTTGATTTAGTTGATGTTCCAATAGATTCATACTGACAACAAATGTTCTGTTAGGGGGGTGAGAGCAACTGTTCTGATGTGAGAGAATAATTACCCGTGTAGTCTGTCGCAATCATGATGGTATTGTTCAGTGATGACTTGATATGAACAATCGGTAGTTCGTCATATCTAGTCCCGGCTATCAACATGGAAGACGTCTCTTCTGTCGGGATTGTGATCCCAGCGCTGTCAAACAGACGCCATTCAACAAGGATTCATTCAACAACTTTCAGTTTGTAAAAAATACAGGCTCTCATCAAATATAGTTTGCCAAACACAACACAATTTATGAGATTGTATAATAATAAAAAATTACATTAAAGCAATGCAGTTTTGAACTTCTGCCAATTTTCAAACTGAACTGACTGAGACCAGATAAAAGAAATATCATCCAATATCAGACATCAACGTTCTGAGATGATCCCTTAGAATGTTATAATAATGGTTCCTTTGACCTTTAAAGGGACGTAGTCGGTTCATCTACCCGGATTTAATGGGCGTAGTAATTTGTAACTGGAAGTCTGCTGTGCTGAACATGGGAAAGTTGAACATCTAAGGGCAAGCAGTTAACCCGATTCGGCAGTATTGCCAATGAAGCTTGTTTTGAAACTGGATGTTTTGTTTAGTATTTAAATATGGAACATGCACCCATGGTCGTACCTTCAAATTGCAACCATTGTTACGGGTTTACTAAACAGAACTTGGTGGGCAGCATACCTTCAACATAGTTAGTATAGTCTTAAGAACATTATATTAATTAATAAATGAAAAATTAAGAACAGACTACATCCTTTTAACAAAAACCATCAACGATGAGAACGAATCCTTACTCTGTGAACCCGTCTAAGCCCAGAAGGTCATCTTCAGCAATGGCTTCTGCCTGCTGTGCTGAGGATATAATCTTCTTGGTCTTGTGTTCGGTGTCCAGCGTCTGTAGTGAGGGACCGGTGTGGAAGGTTCGCGATCCAATAGATAGTGCTGAATGTAGGGAGAGATGGGTAAATGCAAAAGTATAAGTTATATAATCATAAATATAAACACAGCACTTCGAGTGGATCAAAAAAAAACCAAATGGATCAGTATTAATTAAAATGGCTCAAATGACACTGGTTTGTCACTGAAAAAAATCTAATTAATTCAAGATTGGCAAAAAATTATTTCTGGCCATGGACCTGAGTGGACCTATGCTATAAGAAACACATTGGTACTTGGTTAAACTTGTCCTTGTACATGTATTAAATTTGTGTTTTAACTGTGGGTATGTAATGCAGACAAGAACAGGGATTTCAAAGTTGTTCCTATTAAGTAGATGGTCTTTATGTCAGGAGTCTTTAAAGAGAGAGAGAGGGTATGTTGTATTATTTGTTGACCATAAAATAGTTTATAATTTATATTAAACGGTAAAGTAAAGGTAAGTTCCTATATACTGGTAGTGCAGTATCCAGTCCTCAGGACTGCTCAAAGCGCTTTACACTTTACTGCCTGGCAGACTTGTTCAATTGAACACCATCTCGACTTCTCTGGGATGCATGCATATTACTTTGTATATAATTTATAACTATGACAAAAGTATGTGATTCAAAACCTTGATCTCTAAATATTACGTGCAGTATACAAGAAAACAGCTAGATGTATATAACTTATTAGAATGTGTTATAAATTAAATAGGAATGAATATAAAATTCTTAACAACTTTGGGAAATAATGTATTGTTCAAACTACATCTTTGTGTGTTTACAATTTCATTACAATAATTAAATAGCGAACAATGTTTCCAGCTAATTAAGCACGATTTAGGGTACCAGGCAGTATTTATTCTAGTATTAAGAACATTATTATTAAAAACTGTGGAACAGACATGGTTGGTTTAACATCAAACATTATACTACTATATGCATTAGTTACTACACCCCTGCTTGGGTCATAAAATAAATCAAACAACTGTCACCTCGCATTGACTGCTGAAGACTCCTACTGGCAAATGCATGTTGAAGATGGCAGCTGCACGTGTATGCACGTTGACATGCTTCTACTACACTCCGCAGCATTTTCTGTAAAACAAAACACACTTAAATTACTACATAAAGGGCTTAAATAACGCAGTATCCAGTCCTTAGGACTGCTCCAAGTTCTTTACACGCCTTGTCTCCCTGTCAGATCTGTTCAGTCAAACACAGTTTCAACTTCTCTGGGATGCATTCAGCTATGATGCAATTACTGCATGAAGACTATTCATACACAAGTATCCACCACTGTCTATAGCCAGGTACTCATTAATACAGCTGAGTGAACTGGGGCAATGTAGAGTGAATGAATTTGCCCATGGTTTGAAATGACAGAAGGAGGATATGACCTGGGATCTCTAGATTGAGGGTTCGATGCTCCACGAATGTGAACTTGTTGTACTGTATTGGTTGATGAATGATACAAATTTTGGCTATCCATGTGCTCTGGTCGCTCGTACGAAGTAAAAATAGTGATCAGCCGATCACGTGCTGGTCTATTCCCATGATGACCAGTATTTGTTGCTGTTGGTCATGTCTGGCAGGTGGTCATTCATTGCAGGTATATTTTAAGAAGAACATAATTTTATTTGGTTACACATACAATACACATCACATAATGTGATGTGTGTTATAATGTGACATTATGGACTGTTCAGTTGACACAAGTGTGACTGAGGAGATCCTCTGGAAACCCCTTGGGGTTTTTGTCGAGGACCACCTAGACAAATAACTATTGCTACGTTAGCCTATACATGAACACTATACATCATCAACATGTTAGACCTATGCAATCAAAGTGGCAATTTAATGATTTTATACTACATTCGAGTTTATCAAATTGTTTTGAAAGACTTCTATAATTAACGAATAACGTGGAAAACATACTACCTATATTACAGTTTTGTATACATTGTAGTTCAGACATTTCAGAGTCAGTGTAATAGTTACAACCACTCAAACAGTCTTGTAAATTTATCAAATGGGTAACTTTACAATGTCCAGTGTCTTGCACCATAGTGTCAATATTAAAGCACTGGTCGTCTCTATTAGCCATGGCTAAATGTTAAGAGCTATGTACATTATCACTGGTTCAGTCGAATCAATGCCGACATTGAAGTCGTACACAGTCCAGGTCTCGGTCGTTCTGGACAGTTTCTTTGCAGCCATTTGCTAGCAGGCATACGATCCCGTCATCAATGGTCCATGTTGCTGTCACATCGTCGATTGTGCCGGCCTTTACGTAGCAGCTCGGTCCTGCGCTTGGTCAGGTTCTTGGTCACCACCCATGAGGCACAGCAACAGTACAGCCTCGTTGGTGTTTCGCTGGTCCTCGGGAATGCAGTTGTCATAAAAGACTGGGTCTACCGTACCTCTTTGGTGCTATATACATATTATGTATATTTCCGGTTCCAGGATTTATTGTTAGTGGTACTTCATTGTCATAAAATATTGCCTGGGTAGACTAGAATTTGTCTAGATGACCTAAAAATCGTTTAGACAAATTCTGGTCTACGCAGATGATATTTTATCACTATGAAGCACCACTAACAATAAATAGTGGAACCGGAAATCATGACCTTTTAACATCAGATTCTGAAGACGAAGAACTGCTCATTGATGAACGTAGTGGATCCTGAGATCAAAATCATACTAAGGAACCCTGAGGTAAGGTATAGTTCAAGGTATATAAAATGTATGCATATGTCTTACTCTATATGATAACACAAATGGACATGTATAAAGAATTAATATACTGCGCGACTGCAATGTCTACAAACAAAATAAAAAAGGAACTTTCAAGTATCAACAATCTTTTACTTAACTGGCCTAAATTATTAGCCGCATCCACCGGGTAAGCACTCCCCTAGGTAAAAGCACAGGTTTCGAACTTAGTCTAGACTTAAGTATCTATGAGAGAGTATCTGCACATGCGTCAGGTGTAGTCAATTCCGATTTTTCTGCTCCGCTGTTGTCGATTATTTTCACGATTTCTAAACGTTTTTATTACTGTTAACTGTGTGAGGTGCTACTTTAGATATACCAGAATATAATCCCATGGTGATATAAGCAATCAAATAAGGCTAAGACACGATTTGACAAAGGTTTAGCCTTAGCTTCCATAACAACAAGTTCAAAACAAGATGGCGAATCTGTAAACAACTTACACAAAGCGCGCCAAAACCAAATCGCCCCTAAAACAACCCAAAATCAGTCCATTCACACAAAGCTTACGTATTATACTGTTACAAATCCGGATTGTACGCTGTCAGCAACACACAAGAAACCAACAGCAAACACAATATACAATACATTTTTACATTTTACTACTGTCTTTTACATCTACTGTGATCTAACTACTGTGATTTTATATTAGCTGTGATATATAACTTAATAATAAAAACAATACCCACATCAATAGTGGAATATAATCTCTTGTTTTTTGTTTTGTTTTATTGCATTAACATAACTGTACATGCAAAGCAGCTTGTGCAATAGCTGCTCTTATGATGGTGCCTCCCAAAATGGGCACGCCAGTGGTAGTTCTGATTAGCATCATTATTGCATTCATACCCAAATTCCCGATACACCTGGACCATACCCAATTCATGGACAATCCAAATGGTCTGCTAACATATGACAGGTCTTGCTGGACTGACACAAGTACTAGACTGGCACTAGCTTTCTCCAGAGACTCCCGTAACAAGTACCACACCAAACTGGCTTATGCAATCCCTACATCGGGACACAAAACATGTTATCTTGTCCTACTAATCCTCTGTGGGGACATCCAAACAAACCCCAGCCCAGTCAGACACCCCTGTGGATTTTGTAAAAAGCCTGTTGCTTCAAATCACCAAGCAGTCTGCTGCGACCGGTGCAACCAATGGATACACATTAAATATTGTGACATAAGTCCAGATCAATATAATCTCCTCTGTAACAGTTCCTGTTCCTGGCACTGCATGAAATGCGACCATCCTAACTACAGTCATTCCTTCTTCCAAGACCACTTATTGGAATGTTCTCAGAACCGATATAACAGCCTTAGTGACACAGACCAAAATAACCAAAACATTGACCCCCACACACAGATCTCTCAAACAAACACGAGTCATACATCCCAAACCTGGGATCCAACCTTTGGACCAAACCCTAAAAATGCATCAACCCCTGAACGTCGTAAGAAAACCAAACGTAACACACTTAGCGGAATTCTAATCAATACCAACAGTGTCAAAAGCATCGCAAAGACAACCCAATTAAAAACAACTATTCAGTCAAAAAATCCTGACATCATATTCCTAGTCGAAACCAAAATAGACGAAAACTACCCCACCTATTCGTTCCTACCACCTAACTATAGCGCCATCCGAAAGGACAGAAACACCCATGGTGGTGGAGTTCTCATAGCCTTCCATGATGACATTGTAGCAGAACCACTTACAAAACTCAAGCTGTGAAATAGTATGGACAAAAATCCATTTCATACGAAACAAATTCATATACTTTGCATCCTACTACCGACCCCCCAGTGACCACCTTCAATCCCTTAAAGCTCTTCACGAATCCCTAACAAAACTGTACAGATCACAAAAAACTTCTCCTAATGTAGTTATAGCAGGTGACTTCAACCTTCCTGATATTAACTGGGGCAAGCAGCAAACCACTGACAACAGAACTGCCAGCAAGCATAACAAACTGCTAGAAATAATTAGAGAATTTGGATTACAAAACATGGTCAACGATCCCACACGAGTTGATTCCGGCAATATCTTTGACCTCATACTCACTTTTAATCCATCGATAATTGCTAACACTCACACCACTCCCGGCATGAGTGATCATGAAGCTGTGACCTTTAACGTAAACCTAAATCCAATCCATAACAGTAAACCACCACACAAAGTGTTCCAATATAAATCTGCAAACTGGGATAAGCTTAAAGTTGACATAAAACAACTAACAACAACATACTTTGACACAAACCCAAATTCAACACATGTCAACACAAATTGGAACTTTTTCCGGAACAATCTTCCTTCATTAGTCAACAATAATATCCCCAGCCGCAACACCAAAGCAAAAACCCACCTCCCCTGGATAACACGTGAAATAATAAAAATGCAAAGAAAACACAACAAAAGCCATAAAAAAGCAAAACAAACTGGACATAATAGTGACTGGGAAAGGATTAGGCAACTCCGAAAACAAGCCACTAAAGCTGTAACCAAATCCTACTCAGACTATCTAAACAATCACATTGGAGACAGCCTAAAAACAAACCCAAAACAATTCTGGTCATTCATTAAAGCAAACAAACGAGAATACATTGGCATCCCTACACTGCAAGCAAACGACCAACCAATCACAAATGATCACGACAAAGCAAATACACTTAACAACCAATTTAGTTCCGTGTTTACTCAAGAAATCTACCCCATCCCCCAACTAGCTCCATCCATCTATCCCGATATGCCCTCCCTCGAAATCGGGATAGACGGAGTAATTAAGCAACTGAAAAACCTAAACCAAAATAAAGCTACAGGCCCCGACGAACTCCCAGCCAGAGTCCTTAAAGAGACTGCAGTGGAAATTGCCCCCATCATCACACACATTTTCCAGCAGTCATACAACACTTGCAAACTCCCAGATGACTGGTTCCAAGCACTAGTAACACCAATACACAAAAAAGCCACAAATCAGACCCTGCTAATTATAGACCAATTTCGTTAACATGCATCCTCTGCAAAGTTATGGAGCACATCATTTTAAGCAACATGTGGAAACACTTACACAAACACAACATCATCATCCACTTCCAACATGGATTCCAACCAGGTCTGTCTTGTGAATCCCAACTCATCGAGACAGTCCACGACTGGATGACTGCTATGGACAATAAGACACAAATAGATGCCATCCTACTCGATTTCGCCAAAGCCTTCGACAAAGTCCCCCATAAACGCCTCCTATCCAAATTAGCTTTCTATGGAATAACTGGAAACACACAAAACTGGATCAAATCGTTTCTATCCAATCGCAAACAGAGAGTCTCAGTCAATGGAGCCCTGTCGGACAGCACAAATGTTACATCTGGTGTACCACAGGGCTCAGTCCTAGGACCTGTCCTATTTTTACTCTACATAAACGACATAACCGAAAATGTCCAATCTTCCGTACGTCTCTTTGCAGACGACAGCATTATATATCGCAAAATCACATCCGAAACCGACCACGAAACTCTCCAATCTGACCTGATCAAACTCCAAACATGGTCTAATAAATGGCAGATGGAATTTAACATATCTAAATGTGTGCATCTCCCAATAACAAACAAAACCAAACCCAGACTACATTCATATTCACTCTTTGGCATACAACTCTCTACTGCCTCTAGCCACACATATCTTGGAATAAAATTAGATTCTAAACTAACCTGGGTTAACCATATTACTGACATAGCTTCCAAATCTTCAAAAGTCCTAGGCATGGTCAAACGAATCCTAGGACCATGCAAACCTGAATTAAAAGAAACAGCCTATAACATGCTAATCCGACCAAAACTCGAGTATGCCTCTCCCATATGGAACCCACACACTGCCACCCAAATTAAACACCTTGAAAGAGTACAACACTGTGCTGCCAGATTTGTCAGAAATTACCACAGACGCCAAACAAACGCAGCAGACCTAATAGCCACCCTTGGATGGTCAACTCTTGAACGACGACGCATTATCAAACAAGCCATGACATTTTACAAAATATTAAATAACATAATCAACATCACACCCCCACCAGGTCTACTAACACAGTCAAAAAACCGTGGCCACTACGTAGCCCCTAGGTGCCGCATCAATGCAGCAGTGTTCTCTTTCTACCCCAGAGCAGTTCGAATCTGGAATATGATTCCACCACCGATTACTGAACTAGAAAGCCCCATAGCATTTCAAACAGCGATCATGAACCTCCCTTTCACCACACCCAATCATCTAAAGTGCCTATAAAATAAACAAACAAAATACCCACAACGCATGCGCACAAACAAGCACCACACAACTCCTGCGTTAGCTCAAGTTTGGGCTGTTTGGAATAAATCACCTAAGATCACCTAAGACCTAATACCAGTTAAGTTAGGGTCAGTAGGAATCCAGGATGAATCATGTTTGATTTTTAAATAAATTTATGCAATTCTCTCACTCAATGTAATTTACATGGTTTTGGTTAAAACTAGTTGAAGTGGTCAACTATAGGTATTAAGAGTTCTAGTTACGCAAGCCACCTGCCGTGCGATTTGTGACGTTGTCTAGGACATGCGATCTGTGTCCACATACCAATAGTCATGTAATATCGCCCACAACCACACTAATTAATCAAGAAAACTATTTACAAAAAACAACACAGGTCAACATTTGTTAATAAATTAAGAAGGTAACTGGTTCTCCAGTTGATGTTAATATGTTTACCTTATTAGTGAACCCTAAAACGAAGTATTGACAATATTAGCAGTATCAAGGACAAGCGTCGTCCGTAAAAATTACAGGAGCTGCTACTACCATCTAGCGTCTACTGCTGACATCAATACAGACAAACTGACACGTTCGCTAGTCGATAGGGGACGCGAAACTTGTACGGATCCAGGGGCCTGGGCAGGCTGGGGTGCGGATGCCTCCTTTAGACCTTTGGAATTTGGCATGCCCGTAGACCTTTTTGAATAGGCTCCCGTGACCGTGCCCCGTAGACCTTTTTAAAGTGCCTTCGTTACTAAGTTACGACGGTGCTCAGCGGCGAATTTTTGGGGGGAGAAATTGGGCGTCTTAAAATTGGGAACATTGTTTGTTCTCACGCCCCCCCCCCCCCCCCGTTCACAAAATACACCCATCATGTTTGCCACAAGTCACAAAACGCAACCAACAAAATTATTTTACTAAACCTGCAGCCTCATTATATTTCACACTTTATTGTAAGTTAACTCGACAAAAACAGTAGCATTTATATAATTATATATATAACAGAAAATAGCCTGGACATTTAAACGTCTAATTAAGTATTGTGAAGAATTTTAAGAGACAAATGTTCCCCTAATGGTGCACAATTGCTCCTTATGCCATGGCGATCATGGATCTTATGGGTTAAATCATGATTTAACAAGTTCAAAAGCCGCAGTCACTATTGCCAAGCTGACCAAAAGAGTATTTTCAATGAGAAATATAATTTCGTCAATATTAAAACAAAATAAAAATGCAACAAATAACATGATGTGGGATTCAAGCCTGCAACCAAAATATATGTGTTTTGGTGCATTGTCCATTTAGTCACACAGGCAGCTGAATACAAACCTTCATAATAAAAGCTGTGGGGTTTCCAGAGAATCGATCTCGATCCTGCGTTACTCAACAGTTTCATTATGTTCCCGTAATCATGTGAATACGTATATCTTATATAATCATATATATATACATATATATATATACATATATATATATATTGATATACAAAAAACGAAACGAATACATACATGGTTAATTAAAATAGTTAAAATGTGAACATGATTGTGTTTTGTTCTGCTGTGTAAGTTGTGCCAATAAAAAAGAAAGGTAAGTTCTTGTATAGCGTGGTATCGAGTCTTTAATTACGACTGCTCAACATGTTTTACATTTTACCCCCTTGTAGATCTGTTCAATCGAACATCATCTCGATTTTTCTGGGAAGCTTTCAGCCCCGTTGCAATTACTGCACAGATTAATTAAGACTATATTCGTACACAAATATCCACCACTGTGTAGACTCGGATACTATTCTTACAGATGAATTAACTTAACATAAGCGAAGTTGTACCATTTCATAAGTTCTAAGTATAAGCTTATGAAATTTGTCTCGTAATTGAATAGTTAGCTTTTCAATAATTTCAGTGCTGCCACCTTTCGGATTAATTATTAACTACAGTACCACAACTATCCGATAGGCTGTTGTAGTAATTACGTACCGGTGAGTTTACACGATGTCTATTGATCATTTTGCATTTTACATCACTTATTCGATGACAGTGCAGTCACATCTTCATAATACAATAAACTGTAATTTAGTAGAATATGTTGCATATTATTTTCATGTTTTCTTCTTTGTGCAGACTTTTGTCGAACATTAACAAGTCGACGCATAAAGTACCACTACACCAGGTATGTGCGATATCTCGGGTATGAAGTTGAACTTTAATACAAACAAATGCTACATCCACAGAGTAAACCATTAAACTGACTGTTTTTACACCCTAAATAACGTGTAAACTGCAACCCATATCTTGGTATCTCTAACTCTGACGACCTTAAATGGCACTCCCCCATATCGCAACAGTAACTAAAAAAGCAAACTCCACACTTGGTTTCCTAAGCCTAAGCCTAAGGCTAAGCCTAGCCTAGGCTAATGTCCTACAAAACAGCAAACGGACCGCATATATTGCCCTTGTGCACGCTGCCTTAGAGTACGGAGCCATAGTGTGAGACCCATACCACCAGGGGGACATAGGTAAACCAACAAAGTAGACGTTGGGACCAACGACTTAAATTCATGTACAAGATAGCTGAGGGATCTATCCCAGCCAGGCCCAGCCATTCCAACAGCAACATACCCAGATAGCACAACTACAGCGGGCCGACGGCGGGCCGACAGCGGCAAAGTCATCGGCCCGCTGTCGGCATCCGCCTGCGGGCCGAGGGATTTTTTGTCCGGCGGCTCGCCTTCGGGCCGAGGGCGGCTCCTAGTCGGACGCCGATACTCTGCCGATGGTTAGCCGCTCATATGCCGACTGTGCCTAATTTTGCTAAATGTGTGTATTGTGTGTGTTTTCAATTAATAAGACCAAATTATACACATACACTTATGTGTATTGGTCTTATAACTTGAACATTTCAATAGTAATCATCATGCATTGTAACTCTAATGTTAAAATGAACATTACTTGATAAACATTCATCAATTTATTGAGATTACCTGGAATTTGGAAGTTCAAAACAATAAAATAATATAGTAATATATTATTTAGGAACATAAATGTAATCTGCTTCAAAAAGAGAATGGGTGTCGAGTATCCCATCCAATTATTATAAACTAAAATTAAATACGTAAACAACTCCAGTGCGCATAACAAACACATAATTTAATACAAGAAAATCAAAAGGCAAAGTTGCAATTAGTGTCCATATTCATATAAAAAGGCTGCTTAATTATTAGTGTTCATAAACTCTTTTCTGCTACATCCAGCTGCATTTGTCATCCGGTGCTGTCTAACACCATTCCCGTCAGATGCAGTCTTGGAGTACTTTAGAATTTTCTCCTGATGTTGTATACGTCAGTGGCAGTGTTGCCACTTCATTCCCTCTGACAGCATCTGGAATATTAAGGTACAAATATTTAATTTCTTCAATGAAGGTACCACATTGTACAATGCATGTAGTATCTATAAAATGTGTAAAATATTAAACATATATTTCGTCTCACAATAAGGTCACATAAAATAATTTTACTTGACTTTTATAAAAATAAATTCCCGGTTTCTCATCAGCACAAACATTTAAAAATAGCTTCCACAAAATAATTCTGCGCAAAAAGAGAAAACTGTATTTCACGCCAAACCAAAAGAATGTGCCTACTTGTAAGAAATACATTCAGTAGACATCTTAAGACTTTGAAGTTGTTAATTGTTGACGATGAGTTGCATTGATAGTTGTTATAGTACCGTCATTAGGATCAACATACACACATTTACCATAAATCGCACCCCTCATTTACATATTAATAAAGTTCTGATGAGAAACCTGGAATTGTTTTATATAGCCCTAAAGTAAAGCGACATAAATGGCAGAAATTGTGTGGGCCATAAACTGACAGAAGACGTCTAGTGTAAGCACTTCATCTATCACACTCTGTCACACTAACAAACAGGAACATGCAGCACAGGGACAGCATTTGTGGTTGTTAAGATCCGTTCATCTTCATCATATCGTCGTCATCCATAGCCTATATAGGGCGGCCACAATCATGACATCAGGTTATTCTGCCCCACATTTTATTTAATGTTTTACACATAAATAACAAGTTTCCACACAATCAAATGTGTGTTTATAAAGTCATGCCCAGATTAATGTATTTGAATAATCTAGAAATATACAAAGATTTACAACAGAATGTCTAAAAACGTACCTTTTTCCCCGGAGCTCTGCTTTTACTGTTCCCTCTAACTGTCAGTCTGGACTCTGTTCAAAAATGGCAGTACACCGTAGTGTCAAATGTCACTACCCCAATGCTCCAGCCGAGGCAGGCCCGACTGCTGATAAATGACTAACGGACTCTTACACGAGGTCAACGGCGGCTAGGGAGCGGCTGGCAGGCGGGTGTCGTGTGCCGACGAGTGCCGCTTCCCAGCCGCTCAGATCCGCCCTCGGGCCGAGGGTGGCGTGCTGGCTGGGTACTTTCGGCACCAACGAATAAATAAAAGACTCATCCAACCCAAACATTTCCCAGATCACATATCCTCAAACTTTGTACAACACCTAACAGCCAATAACACCAGGTGCTATACAGCACCTGCCAGACCTGGGGCCGAGTACATTTTCACAAGTACGAGCACTTTGATGATGGATAAGTACGAGTACATTGCTAAAAGCTGAGTACGAGTACATTGCTAAAAGCTGAGTACGAGTACATTGCTAAAAGCTGAGTACGAGTACAAGTACATTCTCACGAGTACATTAAACAAAATATAAATATTAAATAATCATGAATTTTTAAATTATTAAGTAATCTAATTTATATAACTCAGCACAAGTGAATATGCAATGGCAGTTGATCAATTTGTTATGAGGAAAACTGAAAAAACCTCTATTTCATCAACAATTAAATTCACTTAATTGGCATTCATTTCAGTGACATCGTATGATCTTATCAAATGATCTTATCATCTATTTGCCATTGCACTGAATGAACATGAGTTGTTCACAGGTTGAGTCTTTCAGGCTGCACCGTTCAGGGCAGAATACTTTCTCGGCTGTGCTAAATACCCTTTTAACTGGGGCTGATGAGGCTGGAATGCTGAGATATTGAGGGACCAACTGAGGCAGAGTTGAAAAACTCAGAACTGCACAGTGACGATCTGTACATGGCTGACTGAGGTATTCGTTCACCTCTACAATCAGCAGTCTGCTGATACAATAAGTTTGCAATTTATATTTCCTGATCATAGACTACTAGTTGTTGAGAGGGCTAGCACATGTCCACATAAACGGCTCAGGAGTTTTTAGCCAGGCTACTGGCACAGGATTATACTAGTGTAGGAGGCAGTCCGACTTGAGCATCCTTACTTCTACAGAGGAAGACTGGCAGTTCTTGTTCTTAGCAGTTAGCACTGTCATCCACTGTCAAGTGGCAAGGTGCCCAGACTACATCAAAGGCATTTCCTGTCTAACTGGTGGGTTAACTGCTAATTGGCTCTTTATGGACATCCTGGTGGCTTAATTAAACAAACAGGTTTATGGCCTGAACTGATAGCCTACAATTATTGTTTGCTTAACAGGGTGTTTCTGACTGGGAAAAGATGCTGACTGTTGCCATATTTGGGTATCATAGTCATAGTTATCAGAGAATGAGGATGTACTATGTGTAGGGATGGTAAGCTGGTATTCTATCAGAAATAACAACATATTTAAAAAATAGTTGAACATTTAAATATTTCAGGAAAGTGTCATTTTATAACCAAATATATTTATTTTCCTCAGTATATATTAAGAAAATAGTCAGATGTACTCGTAATGTACTCGTAAAATCTGAGTGCAACAAGTATGACTACGAGTACGAGTCCATAACCCACAAGTTTTATGAGTACGAGTACTTCAAAAATGTACACGAGTACTTCGGCCCCAGGTCTGGTACCTGCATCCCTCACCAGTCAATTAAAAAATTCATACTTTGTAAAGACAATAGTAGACTGGAATAAAGTAAACGAGTCGCAGATCCAGGCTGAGACCATAAACGATTTCAGTCGCCTGTCCTGCGGCCCAAACACTCAATAACACCATACGCACCCACCCCGTCATAAACCATAGCCAACAGTGGCTCCTTACGATGTAAGTAATTAGAATTAGAAGAATATTTGATAATTTGGCCGCTTCACAGCGACTATTTCCAATCCCTTGGCTTTGGCATAGGCATTGTAAATATCATAACAAAATGAACAAAAAAGGATTAACTACAATATATGTGTTTCACTGTATATTAGTGGACACTTCCGTGTACAACAAACATCTGCACATTGTGCGTACAGACCTGTACATCATGCAAATCTCTATGACTATATGCATATATTCTTTTAACTTAAGAAATTCCATGTTCAATAATTCGTTCGCTACTATTTCCAGATCAATGGAGTTGGTGACTTTCTTGTTGAGATGGCATAATTGTTATGTGCCGCTAACCTAGGGTTGTTCGGAATTTTGACGTGATGCAAGCATGCCCTAAAATTAGTAAAAACGACCTTTCTGTTGAATAGAGCATGGTTGGCAGACCCATTATGCATTCCTCCATTGTCGCGTAGAACCACAGGTGCCCCAAAAAATTATCTCTCTGAGCAGATCTTGAGCAGAGCAGACGTTCCATGGCCAACCATCATTTCGTTCTTTTTGTCATACTTTCAGTAGATACTAAAAAACTCTTGTTTGAGCTACCTTTTTCATCTTCTTGGTAAAATAGCGTAGCAGTTATCTTCAAGTGTAGCTGTGACAGCTTTCAAGTTGACAGTCAGCTACCGGCAGAAGCTTCACGTACAGTCTTCGGTGTTGAGTGGGTCGGATTATCATGCTTCGCTTTCTCCTTGCCTGCAGTGTGCACCGGTTCATCCATGAACTCCTCTCTTGCCGAGTCTTGGAGATCTTCCTTATTGTCGATACTGGGCTCACCATCTTCCTCTGACAGTTCATAGTCTCCACTATCAGGGATTGACCATTCCAGCTCGTGGCTTTTACAACCCTAATCACCGTTTTATGGTATATATCAGCTACTTTCCTCACTTCGTGTACATAATTAATATGTTCTTACTGTTGGAATGGCGTCCACAACAACCACCAGGATAAACACAAAGTAATGTCGACATAAAAAAGGGTCGATATGACACGTATGGGCTTTGGCATCGCCTAGTCTAGATATCTATGCCACTTTATTTTTTTATTTATCCTTTCTCGACCAGTATATGTACCGGTAGTTGATAATAGCGCTGTTCTATTATTGCAACGGCGCATGAACATAATTGCATAACTGGATTTGGCCATGAACCTCTCAATTTACCTAAGTCATGGTAAATGGCAAATCCAGGAATATAATTATGGCCATGGCACAAATAAGTCACATTGAATGCCATTGCAAATGACGATGTGACATTGTCATATGCCATGGCAATGTCATTGCATTGGTAAGTCATCATTAGATTAAAACAATTGTACTAGACTAGATGACTGAGAATGATTATTTTAATGTTTACACAACAATGATATTTATATTCAGGGGTCTGCACAACTATCGTATAACATAGTTGGTTTCAGTTACGTGGTGTAACAAAACAACAAAGTACAGTGACTGCGTCAGTGATGTCTTTCACAAATCTGAAGTAATGAAAATGTCCAGGTTCCTGACCAATAGAAGTTTGTATGTTATGTGAACAGGTCTGCTGAGGACAAAGTGTGATGTGCTTTGAGCCTGGACAATGAATGTTGGAGTGATGTGTAGGGGTGTAATGATACATCAAACTATCAATGCATTGCGATCTAGCCAATCCGACAATATACGATCGATAGTTATCAACCGACTTCAAGGCCATACAATGATACCACACGTACATTAAGATTTGGGATTGCTTGTCTTAGGTACTTGACAAATTTATGTTTCAAAGAACTTGTACTTGACCTAAGGGATCATCTCAGGTCAGATGAAAGTAATTTGTTTGACATCAGACATCGATGTTCTGAGATGATCTGTAAAATACTTGGATTGTACTAGATCAGATATACTCTGTTGTTATCGCAAGCTGCGGATCTGACAGAGACAATGGCTAAACATTACAACCAGCTGCAGGAATCAGGACTCGAGGAGCGCACCAAGACTCATATCTTCTACATGTGCAACTTCGATAATTGGATCAAGAGCATGACCATCAGTGGGTGTTTCTTTTCTCTCGCAAATAGCCAAATGAAAAATGGTTTGCATCACATAAAGAATTTTAAATATTTAATTTAAAATTGTGTTTGGAGTAGTATTTCTGGGCACCACAATTTATGATGTGGTGCCTTAACTTGTAGCCCATATAATTTTGGTACCAGTTGTATACTTAGAATAGATGAAACAGATGGAAATAGAAGGAAAACAAAAGTCTAGGCCAGGCTCACCCCGACTACAGGGGAAAAAGGAGAACAAAAAGAAGATCAGTTCATAAAGTCCTAAAATACATTAAGCAATGTGTCGGGGGTAACTTCATCGACACCACTTATTGCAAAGGGAATAAGTGATACAGTGGTGCCACACAGTAGGATTGAAGCACTTTGAGCAGTCCCAAACACTGGATACCATACTCTACAGGAACTTAACTCTATTTTGACAATAGTTATTGTTTTCCATTTAAGTACTCTTACCTCACGTGCAAGCTTACTTTATGTTCGCAGACTGGAGAACCTCAAATACGAAGTGTGGAGGGACCTTCTGACGGTCGTGTCATGAGACATGAGGACATGGGACCCCGGAGAAAGCAGACATCGTCGTGAGTGACCTGCTTGGTTCATTCGGAGACAGCGAACTCTTCCCAGAATGCCTTGTCAGTGCAGATCTCTTCAGTCTGTACCCATGAGTCTGTGCTTAATTATAATCAACCATTTCTATCTGGTATGTTTCAGGCACCATTTGAGACTCCACACGTCATCAGACTACACAACATGAATATAGTCGACACAACCAAGCCTCTCTTTCACTTCCATCATCCTAACAGGGTCAAAGGTCAGTCATGAACATCTAATGATTTTCCATGTGGAGCGTGTTACCTGGATTCTGTCAGCGTCGCTCAGCGAGTCTGACACTATATTTTTCTTGCTGTGCTTTATATATGCCTAAGATTTGTTTTATGAATGAAAGTCCAAAATTATTCACAAACCTGTGTATTAGCATTGGCTGTTTAAAAAGAAAAATGTACTAATTTGCACACGAATATGCATACCATCAACTGTGACGTGTCACTCGTACAAAATAGATAATCTGCTATAACTCGAGTGGGATTTTGTGATGTTACCCCCCTGATTCTGCAACGGATTAAGGGGAAGAAGGAAATAGTGGTTGATGTATGTGAAGGAATACATTTTGGACAGTAATTATAACATGGCTGAATGCTTCCTGGAGAAGTTGGGGTTTGCCAGAGTGACATGTAAACACTTTACATGGTCCTAAGGAGTGGATACCAGGCTGTATAAGAACTTAATCATGTTAATCTTTATATAAATCAGACCAAAGCATCAATTTGATTCTGTCATGAAATTCATAACATTATAGTTTGTGAAATCTTTGCTCTATATCAATAGCTGGATATGTTTTTGGTAGATGCAACACCAGACAACAACCACTATAAAGTGCTATGATTCAATGTACAGGAAAGTGTACTTCTGCACGGGTTTGCGGGATACTTTGAATGTGTCTTGTATGCTGTTGTCGCACTGAGTAAAGTAAGTACATTTTAAATGTGAACTCTGTTTTTAGAAGTTGTCAGGAGAGATGCTTTGATGTTGGGATATAGAAATAAGACTTCATATGATATTGTTGGTGTGTGTCGTGTCAGAGAACAGAGTGCCTGTATGATGTTGTTGGTGTTAGATAACTGAGTGCGTGTATCCAAATTTCATCCTGAATGCCTGTATCCATGGTTGATCCTGAGTGCGTATATCCAAGGTTGATCCTGAGTGCCTGTATCCCAAGTTAATCGTGAGTGTGTGAATCCAGGATTGATCCTGAGAACTCAGTGCTTGCATCCAGGGTTCATTCTGAGTACGTGTATCCAGGGTTGATCTTCAATGCTTGCCTCCAAAGTTGACCTTGAGTATGTGTAACCAGGGTTGATCCTGAGTGCTTGTATCCAAAGTTGATTCAGAGTACGTGTATCCATGGTTGATCCTGAGTGCTTGTATCCAGGGTTGATCCTGTACAACGTCCCATGGCCAAACTATTGGGCTAAATCTGAAGTGACCCTTGTATCTTAGGGGTGTTGACTTCTTAGGCAGTTGACTGATTATGAGTATAAGTAAAAAAAAATGGTTAGGCTATTGTTAAGATATGAGAAAAACACCTCTTAGGCAATTGAATGAATATGAGCAAATTATGTTTTAGATAAATGGCTGAATTTGAGCAACCAATTTAAATGAATATGGAAAAACCTTGTCTGCTCACAGTAGACAAAACATAAACATGAGTTGTGTGTTTCAACCATTAACTGTGAAGTACAACTCAACATCTGTATCATAAACAACCCATGTGAGAATGGGGGTGTTTGTGAGGCCGTGGGAGACTTGTACATCTGTAAATGCCCCAGGTCTACAGTAGTACACCTGTACAGAGAGTAAGTCTTGTGTTTGTCGATCATGGGATAATGACAACCGCTTGCTGGAACGGTACTAAAATGCATGAAAGCATCACTATGAAGCCTTTGGTCCACTGTATATTATATTTGTGGAGCTTGGTGGCACAGTGACAAGAGCAACGGACTCCCAATCAAGATAACACGGGTTGAAATCCTATGCTGCAGTGTCAAACCTTGAATAGGTTCGTTCACTCTACATTGCTCCAGTTCACTCGGCTGTATGAATGATATATTAACAGTGGTGGATGGTTGTGTACAAAGTCTTTATGCATTAATTGCAGCATGGCTGAATGCTTTCCAGAGAAGTCGCGATGGTGTTTGATTGAACAGGTCTGTCAAGGAGTAAAGTGTAAAGTCTTTTAAGCAGTCCTAATGACTGGATACTGTGCTGTATAAGAACTTACCTTTTTACTTTGTTATGGATGAAATGAATTATGTATATAAAAACCACACATTAATGTTTGGAAATTCCATTTTCCTGAAACGGTGTCCACATTCCAAGGTTTCCAGATTAGTGAGATCTAGATTAATGAGATTCTGCTGAGATGAACGCTCCAACATATCGCTCCATGTTGCAGGCACATCCACTGGTTCGTCAGCTGGTTTCCGCTGTCCTACCAGAACAGTCAGGTGGAGGAAGTGATACAGATGACCGTCTCCACTGACCATTCGGACAATCTGCTGCTGTGGCAAAGTCAGAAGCCTAGCACCAGGGGGCGGGGCAAAGACTATCTCTCTGTCGTCCTACATGGCGGCAAGGTCATCTTCAGGTCAGTTGGTCGGAACAACTCGTTTCTGGTATTATGTATATCTAGTATATGAGTCGGTTTTCAAATAACTTAATAATCAGGAGGTAATCTCTGTCGCTTTTAAATATTATCAGCATTAATGTCTTTTGACATCTGAATAATATCTAGTATTTACGTTATTAATTATTGTTGTTTTAGTGTTTGTTATTTTGTCATATTTTATTTAAAAAAACTGATGTATTTATCTGTGTCTTTTTAATACGTGGGTTCATAAGTGCATGTATTTTATTAGTTTGGGATTACTTGTCGAGGAAAATAAACTAGACATTGGAATATGAGATTATGAATTATGCATTTCTGCTAAAATCAAAAAATTGATGGGACATGACTTACACAGTTATTTTTAGTTAATACCTGGTACGCTGTGGCAGGTCACGTATGAAGTGTTTAGGATATTGATCGGTTATGAACCTTTACATAGAACTACTAATTCTCCAGAACAAAGTAGTGTATGTGGCATTTTCACTATATGATGGTCCAAGAATTGTTATTTGAATTAAACTAGATACACGTTAAAGAGAACATAGTCTGCTGCAAGTGTATGCACCTAGATAAATGTGCTACAAGGGTTACTAGATATTATGTAGGCACATAGGACGTCATGCCAGTGCAGTCACATATGTAATGAAATAGTAAATTAAGCAGCAAGAAATAAGCTTACTTTGCAGGAAATGTTTAAACAAAGTAAGTTTATTTCTTGCACTCTAATGGAATCTTGGAGCCATGAACAATATTATATTTATCAACTGGGAAGTAATATATTGTGTGTTGCTGCGGTTGTATGAACCTGGAAGTGATGTATTGCGTGTTGCTGTGGTTGTAGCTCTGAACTGGGAAGTGGCCCAGCCAACATCAGCTTGGTGGACAGAATAGATGACGGACGCCCACACACCATCACCGTTAGAAGGTAACATAACATGATGCCATTATGTGGTTGTGGGGTCAACATGTATTTTCCGGACTTTTTTTTAATAAACTAACTGTGACCATCATAACATATAATCAGTCACTTCATGTGTGACATCAGATGTACATTTTCTTAAATTGTCAACTTGAAATGATGGACATTGTGAGGTAAGCATGTTCTCACCTTGATAAAACATGGTGAGGATATATTTTAACAGTCCGTAACAATCTCTACAAATTATTACTTCTCATCAATGACTCTGTTTTCCCAAAGTTCAATTCCAATGATGTGTCACTTATTTTAATAAAACAAAATAGGTTTGAATACCTGTTATGTGCAAAATGGTGGTAACTGAAGACTTCAGTTAGAAAATGGTGATGCAAGATTCCCAACATTTAAACAGACTGATTTTACATCATATTAATAGGTAATTATACATCATACTTTAACTGATATGAATTTTAAAGCATTTTTCAATTTAAAAATTAAACCCAGGTATTTGTGATATTCGCTATGGTATGAGTAGATGAATATGGATGATGTTGTTGACTCTTCAGAACTGGGAGGAAACAAAGTCTTGAGATCAACGGATTCAGCTTTGTAGAGGGAGAATCTTGGGGAGTATTATGCATGCCGAACACATGCAGCAACATGTAGATGGGTAAGTCTCACAAATATCTTGTACTTAAAAATGTAGCATGGAACAGTCAAAGAAAACATGCATGGCATTGCATACAACTGTCCCAAGTTATGCGATCTTCATGAAATGTCTCATAAAAAATACTTCTTGAAACTGTCTTGCGTCTGTGTAGGTAGCGCCATATGGCACACAAAATACCAAACTAAGCACTTTGTTTCTTACATAACCGTGAAAATGATCACCATAAAAATGACCATGTTATCTCTTCTGATGGTCCAATATTTTTGTTAGTCTGTGTAATAATTGATATATTCACTATGTTGCGGTTTTGTTTACATCACAATTGAATTTTGCACACGACCTCCATCAAGCTCTGCTTTGCCAACAATGTTTTTAATGGTTATATATACGTGAATTATATTACTGCATGATATCTCATAAACCAAACATTCCCACACACAGTTGTCACTTTACAAACTTTGCCTTATGTTTTTGCCATAAAGAAATACTTTTGTGACCAGAATTGCAACCAAATATTCGATGGAATGTCCGAACCCACCACAGGTTTTCTGATGACTTATGGAGGTTTTGCTAGGCAACAGGTCACGTGATGGATAGGTTAATTGTAACGTGTTCGGCCAGTGTTGCCAGAAGGTTGACAGTGGTTGTTCTGCTTCAGGCGGCGTGCCTAACCTAGACGGCATGACATTTAGCCAGCACGAGAAGATACTGGAGGGTTGTGTCGGCATCCAGGGCAAGGGACCACCTTGACCTCACCGCTGACGGGGTATGCTATGGCGCCCTAACACCCCTCATTGCTGCGGCCGTGCAGTTGCTACAGTGTTTCTTTGGGCTACGCAGAACCAACAAAGTCCAACTCCTACATTGTATCTATCTCTAAATTATTCTTGCTTTTTTATGTTTGGGGGCCAGTGCTTCAGACAGTTTTTTCTTAAACAGTATATATTATTTTGTCCGCTTTATTAGTTTTATTAACAGAAATGTAACCGAATAATATTATATATGTCGGCTGGTTGATATTTGATTTGAAACTTATTAACAGAACAAGAAGAACAAAAAAGGTTATTCGGCTGGTTGATATTTGGAACAAAAGCACAGTTTTGTTGTTATCTGGCTGGAAAATGTCTATGATAAAAAGATCTGTTATATGACTGATGAAATTATTATGTATCGGAAATCGTGAGAAGTGGCAAACAAAATGTCATGAAGGTGGATGCCTATGCAGCAGGAAGGGAGATGTTGGACTATTGGTCGGTTGGTTCTGCTGGGCCTGATGCTGTAATAGGAAATACTGAAGAGTACATATTGACTTAGGCAGCAGAGCCAAGTCAACCAAAGAGAAACAGCCGCTGTATTTTCAATGTTGCCAACATAATCTAGACACTGTATACTTATGTGTAGCTACAGTGATATGAAAGGTATATGGGAAACAAGAGGTTAACTAATGTCTGAATGGATTGTACCATTAGCCTGTAGATATGAATTCTTTGTAATTTTACTTGATTCGTACTTGATTCGTACACATTTTTTAGCACTTAAATGTTGTCCTTGAATGTCCAAGGGCAGATTCACAAAGCGATGTTAATATGAAGGAGAGATAAGGTAGTTATGTGCAATCATACCACTAGATCATGCCAACATCAGTGTTTATTGAGTGCAAATGCCAAATATGCCAAATACTTATTGAATATTTTTACACACAGAAACAGAGTTTTAGGGGAAAGAAACCTAGTGATGTATTTTATTAGAATGTGCAACATTTCACATGTCCCATGCCTGCTTTTGTAGAGTTGGATGAACCGTATGTGGTTTAATGATATATATGTTCAAAATACAACATTGTTGCCTTATATTTTAGATGCCAGTATGTTATAATGAAAATGTCAAAAGTGCATGGTAAAGAAATGTTAGGTTTTCGTAGTAAATTATTTAAAGATTTTTCGACATGCTCATCTAGCTGTGGATATGACCTGGTGAAAACTGGATGCTCATTGGTTCCAAGACGAAAACAGTTTTTGGTGTAGATCTACATTTAGCTGGGTAATGTTTGGTTTTTCTTCATATTGGGGGTAATAGACAAAGTTCACACGATTCAAGTATGTATACTCTCAATAGTAACTTGTGTATTATTTATTTTTATATAAAGAAACAATGTTTCCTCAAGAAGAACATTATTTAGTTATTCCCTAACTTGAACTTGTATGAAACATTTGACATTCAGTAACACTGTCTCTTGAAACTTGTATTTAAAATCTCAAGGTGGCAATAACACTACAGATGTATTGTTTAATATAATACACCTTTATGCAAAGCAACAACGCAAGTCCAGTGTAGATTGAAATAGGCCAACTTAAGGACATTTACTTTTATTAAATAACAAAGATGATGTATCCATCAATACAATAATCAAATCACATATTCACAGCAAGCAGGTTGGCCCCAATTGTATTGCTACAAATATCTACAATTCACCGACCTATTAGTAGTCTCACTAATAGTTATAACAATATTCTTTAATTGTCTCCGGCAGATACACCTTTATGATAAACACATAAATAACCTCCGGCAGATACACCTTTATGATAAACACATCAATAACTGGCATTATGTTAATTAAGCAAAGCAAGCTGGTTCGTTCTTAAATCTAGAGAAGTGAAAACAAAAAGACTAGTCGCTCACTACTTCTGATCATGGGATAAAGTAAAAGAGAATTGCCATGTTTGTTTGAAAATATTGTCTTACCAATTACCAATGCCTAGCATTATTCAGCATGTGTGTACATCGTCATAGATGTGTAATAAATGTGTTACAAAAATTGTATCTTGTTATGGCAAGTGAAACCCTGGTAATATAGATCCAAAACATGAGGACATAATATTCCTTGCAATATACATGATTAGTTTCTTTTAGAATCCAAACAAATAAGTTAGTGATTAAGCATGTCAGTTCAAATTGCACAACCAACAAAAATACCTGGTAAAAACATTTCGGTATTATTATCAAAAGTTTTGCAAACAACTACATTTAAACCTTGCAAAATTGGCTATTGCATTACAGCAGTACACATCCGGATACTGCACCCATTCTTGGCAAACACCCCAGAAGACATATTATAGCAGTATAGCCTCTCATACTAGAGTACAGCTGTAGTTGTCGAACATTAGCATGTGGTCGGCTACCGACGTCTGTGTAGAAACCATGCAAGTTGGCTCCTTTCCTCCAGCCATCTTTTTACTGCATAGCACATAGGCAACATTTCTATCACATGTTGGGGTGCTATGATATATACAAATGGGTGATGTTGGGAGATGAAATGTTGTATTCTTGCCCTCTTCAGGTTGAAATACTCCCTTTTGATGGGTTTTCTCTGTGAATTTAAAACTATTTATGTACAAATTCCTACATTTTCATCCCACTTGGGTTATTTGTCTTCCACCCTTGTTTACATGACTGAGTCATTGTTTAGCCTTCTGAAGTTTCTTCCTACCTAGCTGCCATTGCCATGTTATATATGGCATGCTAAAATTTTGAGGTGCTATTTCCAATAGTTGTTAAAGTGGAATTAACTTAATTTAGGTGGAGTTATTATAAACGGCTGAAGTTATTGAATAAGTGTGTGTGCACAACCAGTAGTGTATGGATACTGAACATCCGCAAGGATCGAACCTGCCACACAACACTGAAACACTATTGTCATAAACAACACAGTTCAACAGTTTTTAAACAAACAAATGACATAGTATACCTGCATTTACAACACAATACTCTAACAGCATTCAGTCACAAATTATATTGATTACATTGTTGGAAAAGTCATATGGTACATACACATATCTGAAATTTGACATACCAGTGTTAATGTTTCACAAAAGAGATAATATATCATGTTTGTACAATCTATACTTGTTATGAAACTATCTGAACAAACCCACTCTTTTAGTGTTAAGCTCCCAACGGTATATATCCTCGCTTGTTATATTAAGCTCCTGGCCCACTCCTGTAACAGAAAACCAAATTTGCGTTACATATTGGAAGAATGCAAATTTAATTTTCAACTGACATGCATGGTTGAAATAATAACTAATTCAAACATATTCCATACAACGAACTTGTGAAAGAAAATTACATTTGGATGCTCTTCCGAAAATCACATTTAGTTACGTATACATTATGTAAGGGGCTATCTATAAAGTACAGAGGGAGGTCTGGGGGCAGGTGTGACGAAGCACTAAAATAGTGTGGGGTCTCTGCACCAGTCTTACGTAACGAATCGTAATATTTCACACGTTTATTCCAAAAGCATTTCAATGGAAAACCAGCTACGTACACTAGAAATATTAAAACCACAGATATATTTCAAGAGCAGTCCAACAGAAAACCACCTCTACTATGATATCAACATTTAGAAGCACAGCAACAAATGATGCGAACTCTTATGCGCAATCCATTACATGGATTATGTTGAATTGAAATCGCTTAATTGACGGGCATGATGTGGACATTCATAGCAATCCCCCATTTCAGAAACTGTATTGGTGTTTGGACCCCAGTAATCCCCCTGAGCAACAAGATGAAATCATTGGGAGTAAATTTAGACAACAAATAAGGAAGAAGTCATTCTAAGCATACTGCTGGACACCAACTTGGGTAATGTCTAGAGAGGGGACATTCATGCAATAATAGTTTGCCTAACAGGACAACATCTTAGGATTTCAGTTAGGTTGGAAGTACATTATTATTTAAACAGACACTCCGGATTTCGACATACACATCTTTTGAAACGGTGTACACAATGTTAGTGATCGGCAGATACAATAGTAAAATATTGCCTAAAACGAATTAGTATGTACATCCACACATGTCATATAGCTACAGTTGAACCTCGGTTTACTGTTACCTCATTAATACAACCACATTGCAATTAAGGTCAACCTAGGACAGGTCCAAATTAGTTCCATATAATATTGTTTAAGTATAGGAAATTGGTTCCACTAATATGACTATTGCAGAAGGAGGAAATAATCAAGGTAAAAAGGGCAAAATAACCAACCAAACCCGAGCACTGTAAGTGTCAGTACAGAAGTAATAATTGTATGGTATACAAATGCTGATGTACTAACAAAAAGACTAACTGAACTAAAGTGTAGAATAAAAAACACTCAACTCCACCACATGTAGCAATTTCAGATGTAAAGGCTACACATTTTAAAAGACAACTTACCTCACAGGAATACAACCTGGAAGGGTATTATAGGGAAACTGTGAACATGACTGAAGACAAAGGGAGAGGGATGTTTTGTTTATTCACAATTCTTTGGCAATTGAAGTTCAACAGTTTGATGTTGAGTTTACTGAAGAACTGTTTTGCATTTTGAAACTAAAAGGGAAGGATACCCTTCTCGTAAGCTCTTTTTTATAGAAGCCCTAACAGCACCATTGACTCTCTAGTGAATATACCAAGATCTCAACAATCGAGACAGCCTCAGCATTAGTAAGAGGCGACCATTCTGTTATCAGAGTGGTTCTCAACTGCACACCAGTATCTGAACAGATCATCAAAACTGTTTCTAAATATGATAAAGAGGATTATTTCCAAATGGATGACATGTTAAACATTGATTTGGAGGCAGAATTTTCTAATCACCAGGGATATTTGCAAGCCCAATGGGATATCTTTACTTAGAAAATTACAGATGCAGAAGAGCAATGTATACCAAAGAAGGTGATATCGGAAAGAGCCAGAAAATACCCAGTACCACTAGACGTGAAAGCCCGAGCCAAAATCAAAAGGAAAAACAGATAGTGGAAGAAATATCTTCTAGCCAAAGAGGTCCAAGCTTATCAAGAATTTTGTTGATTGTGCAATCAGGTCAGGAGACTGACAAAAAAGGCACAGAAACTGTTGAAAAGGATATCATTAATCAAATGAAACATAATCCTAAGAAATTCTGGCAATACGCCCAGGCAAAAATGAAGACAAAAACGGGAATACCCAACTTGATAGAAAACGAAGACAAAGATGACATCACAATTTTTAAACTGGGACTTGCAAAAAGCATAGGTATTGGCCAATTACTTCTCCTCGGTATTTACCAGAGAACCAGAAAGAGACATTCCGGGGGAACCTATAAGATGTCATATCACAATAGAACCTTGCAATATCAACCCACCGATAGTGGCATCAAAACTATAAAAAAACTAAAGACATTTAAATCATCAGGACCTGATTGCCTCCATCCTCGTATCATAAACGAATTAGCAACTAGCATCAGCACTCCATTGTCAGTCATATTTAACACATCACTCACAACAACAAAACTATCCACAGGCTGGAAACAAGCCAACATATATGCGATTCATAAGAAAGGAAGTAAAATTCAAGCACAGAACTACCGACCAGTCAGTTTAACGAAAGCAGTAGGGACAATATTGGAAGGGAAAAGTATTTCAACTATTGAAAGTACTAGATTTATGGAATGAAACACTGGATAATGGAGGATGCGTAGACAGTAGTATATTGTGATTTTTTTCGACAAGGTTCCACATATTCGACTCATTGAGAAACTCCAGAGTTATGGCAAAAATGGGAACATGTTTAACTGCGCCATAGCTCTGCTGGCCCACGGAAGACAACAAGTAAGAGTAAAAACACATTTTCCAATTGGCAGTAGGTAATCAGTGGAATATACCACGAGGATCAGTGATTGTCCCCCTTCTTTTTTTTATATTCACAAATGATTTACCTGATATTATAAAGAGCCCTTATATTTTCTTGTTTGTGGATCATATGAAGCTCTGCAATCCTATTTATACCGAAGAGGACGGCACAAAACTGCAACAAGATATTATTTCTGCCGAACGCTGGACAGATACATCACTTTTGTAATTCCATCCAGATAATTATAGCAATATGAAAATTTGATCACCAAATACAAGGAATAAACGCTATTCACTGCGAAACAACCAGACAACACATAATACGATTATGGACAAAATGATAGATATTGGAGTCACTTTCGATTCATCGCGTAATTTTGAGGCATATATGTCAGAAAAAATAATAAAGCCAATTCGGTGATGGGGATAATCCGACGTATTTTCGATCACATGGCTGAAACATTCACACATTGTATACGCTGATCAGAAAGGAGTCGTTTCTTAATAAAACATATGACAGCTCTTGAAAATGTTCAGTACAGAGCAACCAAATTAATTCCTGGTTTCAAGTGAATACAAAGAACGTTTACAGACACTGAAATTTCCAACTCCATCATAACGTCGCCCCAGAGGAGATATGTTTGAAATGTATAAGATACTAACAGGGAAATATGATCCAGCAGTCTCATTCAATGTTGTTACATTCAGGGCTAACGAAGCATGTACAAGAGGGCACCACCTAAAATATTGAAAGAGAGATATCGTTTAAATATTATAAATAACTCACTTATAGTCGTTTTGTTGCAAAAATAGATAAACACCTTCTGAAAACTGAATACACTGTCCCACTGATATCTTGGATTGTGCCAGACGCATCCGCACAGTCCGAGCAGATGTCAAAAGCGAGAGCTGGCATGTAAGAGGCAGAGGCAGTAATGTCTAGTCAAGCCAGAAGATGTCATTCACTTTAATTTTCAGCTCTTAAAAATGTCCCAGCAACATTGAAGGTCATTTTTGCAAGACAAAAAGAGAGAATCAGGAAGTGGGAGACACTGGAGCCAGTACTGCCTATGATACAGAGCTAACTGCACCAATGATCGGCTCGGGACATCTCATCGGGAGCTCCTTACAACCCTACTGTGGACAGTAGTGTCACAGCCTGATCTCTCACAGCTGACCCACACCGTGTGGAAGTACCCTGCAGGGGAGGGATATATCGGCCCCCAAGCCTTCCCGGCGTTCCCATAACCGGTGTGGTCATCCATGCCACGTGATATAACCCTATATATTGAGCACGTCAAGCTGCAATTAACATAGGAAATTTACCTGCTTTTATAACCTGCCAGACACAGACAGGCGAAATTGTGGTGTGAACTTTTCAACTTTAATTAATCTTGGATATCTTCACCTAGTGAAGTTATTTATTCGTTAGAGTGGTATTAAAACTTTGCTCATATGTTATGTTACATGATATATTGCAGTAAATGTATGTATACGCGGCGTAAATAATATTACTAATATATTATATGTATTCTGATGTATGCAAGTTCATTGATAGTTATGGCTGAATACGATAGGGGGCGAATCCAAGATGGCGCACACAGTGGGGAAACTTCCAAAACTCGTATCATAGTTATTCTGGATCTGTATATTACGTTGACCGATCAATCTTGATCATTAAACAATGGTTGGTTTATAGTTGGAGGAAGCAAACAAGTAGAAGAAAAAGAAAATATACAAAAGAACAAAGGTATAAGAGAGAGGAGAGAGACAAAAAATACCTCAAATTGTCGTTGTCTTTTTCAGGTATCAGATCCTAGGCCAATTCGGCAACCGTAACGGTTCCCGGAGATAAACCCTGGCCGACACAGCCCTAGTCACACATTTACCCTACTTCAGACAAGAAAAAAA
>OZ023216.1:4992699-5240199 GCA_963995525.1 Escarpia spicata
ACACAATTTAACATTATACGACACAACACTCCTACACTCGTCATACTACAGCTGACATGCCCGAAGTGACGAGTAATGGATGCAACAAGAAACAATTTTAACTGTTATATATAATTAATCGTCTGTAAACACAATTTAACATTATACGACACAACACTCCTACACTCGTCATACTACAGCTGGCATGCCCGAAGTGACGAGTAATGGATGCAACAAGAAACAATTTAACTGTTATATATAATTAATCGTCTGTAAACACAATTTAACATTATACGACACAACACTCCTACACTCGTCATACTACAGCTGACATGCCCGAAGTGACGGGTAATGGATGCAACAAGAAACAATTTAACTGTTATATATAATTAATCGTCTGTAAACACAATTTAACATTATACGACACAACACTCCTACACTCGTCATACTACAGCTGACATGCCCGAAGTGACGAGTAATGGATGCAACAAGAAAACAATTTAACTGTTATATATAATTAATCGTCTGTAAACACAATTTAACATTATACGACACAACACTCCTACACTCGTCATACTACAGCTGACATGCCCGAAGTGACGAGTAATGGATGCAACAAGAAACAATTTAACTGTTATATATAATTAACATATAAACATGATAACATAACTCACCAGGACGTGTATATTGATAGACATATTACAGAGCCGAGAGAACTGTACGCATAGCTTTGTAGACACGTCCATGATCCCTAGCAAACTGCGACTGGGTGTGACTCTAGCTACCCTACCCGCGTCTGGCGACTGACACAACAATAGCCTATGCAACCGCTTGCTCGAAAAATTCCGCCAGGGTTACATAATATATTATACTTGTAGTGTTACAGATTCTTTTTGGGGTGGTACATGTCAACCGGCCCAAAACACGAACGGACTATATATGCCCACGAATATTATTATTCGTATAAATTTACAACTTCATATTTACTCCTTTCCAAATATACAATTACATTTTATTTCTTCTTACACCTTATGAGAAATAATTATTACTTTGATGACACAAATATCAAATAAATTTGCGAGCGCGCGTACAAGGAAGCGTTACGCAACGAGGCCATAAAATATTGTTTCCTGTAAGCTGTTAAAGATGACAGCACAGTTACTTCATAAAATATCAAAGCGTTTATTGATGATGTATGCATTATAACATCGTAACATTTTGTAAATTCATAACATCGTACGTAGTTGTTAACTCTAACCATTGCATGCATTCAGCCGGACATGACATCAGAAGACGGGGGAATGTTCACTTTTTATTCCCCTCAAGCGGACTGTCTTAGCGGAGGGTATTTCGCTATATATATATGATGGGGCAACAAGAAACAATTTAAGTTACGCATTATTCTAATAATATCACTATTATTTATAACATATAAACATGAAAAAATAACTCACCAGGCCATGTATATTGATACTCGTAATACGGAGCGAGAGAAATGTACGTATATCTTCGTGGTCACATGCATGATACCTAGCAAACTGCGACTGGTTGCGGCTTCAGCTACCCTACCCGCGTCTGGCGACTGACATAACAATAGCCCATGCAACCGCTTGCACGAACCAATTCCGCCAGTGTTACATAATATATTATACTTGTTGTGTTACAGATTCGTTGTGGGGTCGCACATGTCAACCGGCCCAAAATACGAACATTATTATTTGTAGGTTTACAATTTCATATTTACTCCTTTCCAAACATGTTTCTTTCGTTTTATTATTCTATTAACTACAATTACCACCTTCGTGAATTGCACGCATCACTTGATTTTGACTAATGACTTGTTTGATTTGTTTTCTCTATATGTTTGAACTAACATTCAATAAATGTTAAATGAAACTACAGCCGAATATACCAAAACTCTCAGATGTCATCAGACATAGAAGACTCCGGTAATTTGGGCATGGGTCGTTTACCAAACGAAAACTCCCTGTACATAGCTTCCCTATATGTTGTCCCCCTTCCTCCCATTATTGGAAAAATTCCTGAGAGAATAATCTGTTCAACTCTTGTCTTCTTTAGCTTCCTCACTAACTGTCTGTACTTCTGTACTACCCCAGTTGTTCCCTCCTTGTGTGCATTATTTGTCGCTACGTGTACTAATATAGACCCTCCATTGCCAAGCCCCAATACCTTCTCTACCCTTTCAGTCACATGCTCTATCCTAGCCTCAGGTTGACAAACAACGACGTCCCCCCTCGCTTAGTGTCTTATCTGTCTTTCTCATAATAGAGTCGCCCATCAACACCCTCTCTTTTCTCATTGCCCCCTCAATCCCTGCCTCAGAGTAGCTCCTTCTCCGGTTTGCATCTGTCTGGTTTTTGTCTTTTCCCCCTGCCATCTTCTCTCCTGTCACATTCTCTTCCGTTCAATTCTATCCTGTCGCTTTTTCTATTGTCCCTTTCCTCCTGTCATCTTTTCTTCTAGCACATTTACTCTCACTACCTTTCGTCACTTCATCTTTCTTTCCATCACATTTTCTTCTCTCCTCTCCCGTCCATTTTCCCTCCTACCTCCTTCTCTACGGTCATTTTCTCCCCTGTCACCTTCACGCCTGTCACATTTTCTGTCTTTTTCCATCTGTCTTCTGTTTCACAGTCTTACCAACTGCCTCTGTGGTATCTACCTCTTCACCACCTGTATCGCTGGCGCGTCTCTCCTCGTTCTCTACAGTCTGACCACCTGTTGATCTATTTTCTTTTCCTCTGCCGAACACTACTCCTTCGTCCCTCTGTCTTCTTCTCATTTTCATTTTCCACTTTTCACCTTCCCTCCTCTCAGTCTCCTTTCTTCAGTCTCCGTGACACAACTCCGCTCCTTTTCTGTCGTAGTATTCTCAATTCGCTTCGTGTCATCCGTCTCTGTTCCATCTATTCTTCCATGTTGAGTCTCACCTCCATTTCCTTCACTATATCCGTCAACTTACACAACTCCTTCATCAGACATTCCACCCTCAAACACCCCATACACCTAAAAGTTAATCCGTCTTCTTTGGTCTCTGCCCATGACAGATTAATGGGGGCCCAAAAGGACACTTCCACGGTTACAAAGGAAAGTTGCTAAATGTGATAATTTCCTGTCTCACTTGTAAAAAGACAGTATAAGCGATATCCCAAAACAGCATTTTGTCTTTAAAATATAAATTTCGTTATAAAAGAGCATTATTTAAAATTGGCACTTAAATTGTGATAAACTACCTGTCGGAAAATCAGGAAAATGTTTGCTCATAGATGAGTCCGTCACCTGAATTGACTACATAAATTATTTCCTCAGCTTAACACAATGTTAAACTGATCCCATCTCAGTTCAATTAGAATCACTGCATGATTAAACAAGAACATTTTATCCACAAAAATGCAAGCCCCACTAGGCTAGATTTTGTTTTCTAAAGGGGAAAGTGTGCTATAAAATGACATAGTATTGGAGTAAAGACACAAACATGGGCCCTTTCATTATCAAAATGACACAGGTTTCCATACAATGACAATTTCCTTTCAATTGTCAAATGAACAACATATTGGATGTATCCGAAAATTGCATTTTTTGTCAAAAAAGCTAATTATTCATAATGTTCTCAAAACCTGAACTTTTATTGGTGACAACATACCTCAATGGAAAGGAAATATGCATGTTCCGAATTGAGTCCATCATCTTAATTGACAACGGAAATAACTTCCCAGCTTCGCTAAATGTTTAACCACATGTTCACCAACATAAATTGTCACCTTAACTAGTCCCTAAGTTTAATTAACATCGCTGCGTGACTCAATAATTCCAGTTTCATGTGTGGCTTCTAGTTCTAGTTTCCAATTATTGAATCCAGAAGTGCTTATATCTATTCCGAAAACAACAGTAACCTGATATCTAGCGATCGGTTATAATTATGTAAGTAATACATTATATATATATACATGTATAATTATGTTATACATATATGTATACATGTATAATTATGTTTTTCCACAATTAATTTAGCCTACCGTGTGTAGATGCATGCGCATGTGCTTGAGAGACGGGGGATTAGAAAAGGAGTTTGACATTTGTGTGGAAAAAATTATCAAGCAAATTTTAGATCCCGAAAAGATGAAAGCGTCGCCTTTCTGCTAAGCACCCATTTTGCATCAGCAGGATAATCAGTTACTTCAAACAACTGTTGGAGCAGAACACGAATCAAAATTCCATCATGAAATCCAGCATGGAAGTCAAATGCCTCACACTACTCTACTCACGGAGCACAAAACGCCAGCTACATTGTTATTAGGACAAACATGAAAACAACCAAATGTACACACCACCCTGAAACACATTCTATTAGCATTGTCAACAGTAAATGTCAAAGGATTTGTGTCAACTCAAACACAATTAGTGGCAATGATACTGTTCACCATCCACCAGGGGTACTAATTGCCTGAGACGAATTAATTTGAGTTATGTTTTATGAATGAATTGAACCGGGGTAAACCATATGATTGTGTATATGAATGACTGTCCGTGTTCACAAGATATTATTCTTTGTTATTCAAGTTTAGACAAATACAGCATCCAATTTCTCTTCGTGACATTTTACATCTTCGGGTGTTAAAATGAAATTTGTTTTCCGATCGACGTGTTCGGTACCATTTTGGTTTGCTGCAAGTTGGTCACAGGCATACAGAGACACGCAGAGACACGCACAGGTATGCGCTGGCACCCGCAGGCACGCGCTGACACGCGATGGCACGCGATGGCACGCGCTGGCACACACAGGCACGCACAGGCATGCGCAGGATCGAGTATGCACGCACAGACACACACATATATGAAAAGACGCACACCGATACGAGCAGACACGTGCAGACTCATGCACACAAGCATGCACGTGCGCGCGCGCGCGCGCCACACACACACACACACACACACACACACACACACACACACACATATTGACATCCTGTCATATCGTAACAACTTATTTTCGAAGTTCATTGTGTTATAGCCTGATAATTGATCCATGATTGTTACCGCCAATTGGCGCCACTATGCGGACCAACTAACGTCACTACAATGACTGTGTAGTAAATAGTATGTGTACAAGTAATGCACAGTAATGATGCATTCAGATTAATGGTCGCCTTTCTTAATTGCACTTAGAGTTAACAAAGAAACCGTAACGAGAAATAGACGGGGTCTAATTCTTGAACATACGTAATAACATCATCAAATAGTAATATATACACAACACAATTAATTGTGTTTCCTTTGTATTAGTTTTTACGTGTATCGGTATTGTCGAAAGTGTGTATGCAAAATAATGTCTCCCACGCATTCACTGAAAGTTTATCTGAGCACGAAATGACTGGTTACACTAATTCCTAGTAAATTCACGGTCACGTCACAACAATATTACGAATCACGAATATTGCGTGTTACTTGTGTAATATTGTCACAACAATATTACACAAGCGTGCATACGTTTGACTTTAGATAATGTGTTAGTTACTAGTTAAAATAAGTACTTAGCTAAAACAAGTTTCTCCGAATCGTTGTTTGTACAAGGTCAGACAAGTATATATAGTGTGACTGATTATTACACGCGGTTTAACACGTCTAATATTCGAACAGCCGACGCAACTTAGTAATGTAGCGTTGGTTGCTTGACTACACTGTTGCTACGTTGTAGTCGCAACTAGCACGCTGCGTCTCTGTCTTCCTGCCCCTATATCACTCTATATATGTCTGATTTACCCGCCGTCTCCCATCTCCAACTCTCTCTTTCTCTCCGAATCCCTCTCTCCTCCATCCTCTGTGTTTGTCTGTTAAAATGTCAGTCCTTAAGTCTGTTAGACAGTACGCCAGTGCGCCTGTTTGTCTCCTTGCCTGCCTGCCTGCCTGCCTGCCTGCCTGCCTGCCTGCCTGCCTGCCTGCCTGCCTGCCTGCCTGCCTGCCTGCCTGCCTGCCTGCCTGCCTGCCTGCCTGCCTGCCTGCCTGCCTGCCTGCCTGCCTGCCTGCCTGCCTGCCTGCCCCCTTCTCTGCCTGTTTGTTTATTTAATTGTCTGCCTCTTTGTATGTCTGTTTGTCTGCCTGTATGTCCGTATTGTCTGTCTGCCTGTGTGTCGATCGGCATGCCTGCCTGACTGTATGGATGTCTGCTGCCTGCCTGCTTGGCTGGTGGCTGTATGTTTATTTGCCTACCTCTGCCTCAGTCTTTGTCCATGTCTGTGTCTTTGTCTATCTGTAAATCTTCTCTCTCCAATTTGCCTATCTACCTGGATGCATGTCTGTCTGTCTGTCTGTCTGCTGGCTGTACATTTATCTGTCAAACTATGCCTCAATCTCTGCCTCTCTGTATCTCTCTCTCTCTCTCTCTCTCTCTCTCTCTCTCTCTCTCTCTCTCTCTCTCTCTCTCTCTCTCTCTCTCTCTCTCTCTCTCTCTCTCTCTCTCTCTCTCTCTTCTCTCTCTCTCTCTCTCTCTCTCTCTCTCTCTCTCTCTCTCTCTCTCTCTCTCTTCTCTCTCTCTCTCTCTCTCTCTCTCTCTCTCTCTCTCTCTCTCTCTCTCTCTCTCTCTCTCTCTCTCTCTCTCTCTCTCTTCTCTCTCTCTCTCTCTCTCTCTCTCTCTCTCTCTCTCTCTCTCTCTCTCTCTCTCTCTCTCTCTCTCTCTCTCTCTCTCTCTCTCTCTCTCTCTCTCTCTCTCTCTCTCTCTCTCTCTCCTCTCTCTCTCTCTCTCTCTCTCTCTCTCTCTCTCTCTCTCTCTATCTCTCTCCCTCTCTATCTCTCTCTCTATCTCTGTCTCTCTCTCTCACTCTCTCTCTCTCTCTCTCTCTCTCTCTCTCTCTCTCTCTCTCTCTCTCTCTCTCTCTCTCTCGCTCTCTCCCTCTCCCGTCTGCCTGCCAGCCTGCACACCTGCCTGCACACCTGCCTGCACACCTGCCTGCACACCTGCCTGCTGACTGTATGTTTGCCTTCCTATATCTGCCTCTACCTCTGCCTCTGCCTCTGCCTCTGCCTCTGACACTGTCTATGTCTCTGTTACTGGCTCTGTCTCTTTCCCTCTCTTTGCCTCTGCCACGTACTGTGTCTCTGTCTGTGTCTGTTGTCCGTGTGTATGTCTTTCTTTCTCTCTCGTTCTCTTGCTCTCCCTTTTTCGCTAGTTCTCTTGCTCTCTCTCTCTCTCTCTCTTTCTTTCCTCTCACTCACTCGTTCTCGCTATCTCGCTCGCATGCTCTCTCACACTTCCTTACTCTCTTACTCCACCCCGCTCTGTCCGAACTATTTTGATTCACACTTCATATATATACGCACCATTGAGCTGAATTGATCACGTCGGTACGTTATGATGCTGGAAAACTCGTGCAATAGTAATGTACTCTCACTAAGTATGAAGACTTGTGTAAATACGTACATGGAAGTGATCAGAACAACTTTCGTGACGGACATCACGGCTAATTGTGCATTTGACAGACAATGCTTGCATGTACAGTTCAACTAAACACAAACACATGGAATCATTATCAAGTCGCATTGCGTGTGAGACACTAGGGATACATTAATCTATTGAGGTAGTAAAGTAAAATTTTGAGTTTAATATGGCTATGCGAGGAAAATGTTAACATGATATCCGTCACGAAATTGTCATTAAACCAGGGACAGGATGTTTGAACATCCACAGATATATGCCAATTAAAGAAAACCAATAATTTTTTTCACAGTATGAGTGAGATTATGTGAAATTTTAAGAGTGTATTAAGTGACTGCAAACCAAACACTGCCTACACAACCTTTATGCTTATCGAAAAACCGCGTTTCGGACATCTTACAAAATATGCTATTTTTTATTAGCTAGGCTGTAATTTTTTTATTTCAAATTATGGTTCTCGACATCTATTTATTTCATCTTTGAACCAGAAAGACAAATTAAGAAATTAGGAGTATATAATAATATGTCTTAAAGTAATGACCATGAGACAAGAGGAAGGTGGTGAATTTGAAATGGGAACATTTTCGGTGGCCTGACCCAAATACTTTGTGTGAGATATTTGTCTAACTATGTTGTTGAATTGTGCAGTTTATAGCAAAGATGTCCCAATGTCGTGTGTGGCAGGTTCAAATTCTGCCTGTGTTCAGAATCCAAACACAACAGGTTGTGCACATACACTGATTCCATTCAGTAACTTCAGCCGCATTTTATAACATCACCAAATTACATGGACATTTTATTTCCACCTATACTGAAAACTGTACACGAAATTAACATGACACTTTTAAGTAATTATATAAAACTAAACGTTCCTATGGTCTTGCATAACCCAGTTCACAAGAGATAGAGTTATGTACAGTGTTTATGATATGCTGTTCTACTCTACACGGTATTTCAACAACCAGTGAAAACCTGTACTGTATTCAGTAGTGAACCACTCTCCTCCAGAGGGCGCCACAGTGTATTCATTCATATAGGAACCAGTGGGTCCAATGATACAGTGTATACACTATACACTGCCTGCTCGGCATCTCTCACACGCCTGACTGGGAAGCAACTCCGGCCGCTGGGAGCAGGATCCAGTGCATTAGAGATAGAGATCACCACCCCTAAGTGCAGTCTTTTACTTCCTTTAGCACAGACACCAGATGGAAGGGACCAACGGATTTTAGTGCCTCTTCCGAAAGACAGGCAATGTGAGATGAACACCGCTCCCCACTGTGAATAAATTTCAGAAGATAAAAATAATGTAAGGGAAGCTAGTTGGCCCCACGCTAACAGGGAAGCATTGAGCCACTCTTGTAACGTTGTTAACACTTAACCGACGTTTATTTTGTCGAGTTCTCTAGAAGCAGGCTTAATTTGATACTTACAACTACACGGCCATTTGTTTCATTACGGACGACTATATAACAGTGCGGTTGATGGTACAATCGTAATTGTGTGCACCATTAGTCGTCCGTAATGAAATAAATGGCCGTGGAGTTGTAAGTATCAAATTAAGCCTGCTTCTAGAGAACTCGACAAAATAAACGTCGGTTAAGTGTTAACAACGTTACAAGAGTGGCTCAATGCTTCCCTCGGTTAAGTATTAATTGTTTAGTTGTTTTCTTTATACAACTATCATAAGTACAATGTTGTTGGCAAGGCAATGGCATATTAACTGTAACGGATATAAGGTATGTTCTGTCAATACCTGACACATTTATTGGCAGGTATCACTCAATCAATATAATTTTCGATAACACCCGTTTAGCATGTATTAATTAACCTGTTCCTGTAAACATGGAACACGCCAATACATTGTAGGAATATAGAAATGACAATAAACAAGTGGTTTGTGTGGTACCTTACACTCTCCAGAACAACGATGTTATTCTCATCAGTATCAGTACTTTTGGCATCCGCGCGAGGGTTTTACATCAGGGCAGCAGTCTACTTTTCATATATTACAAGCATGTAAGTCTAGTCCCCTCAGTGGGCAACAAATCAATGGCATCGGTTATTACCAGTGTTCAAAATATACGCTAGCGGGTCGTCATTGACTACCTACGTTGCCGTCGGCCGGGTCAGTAACTTTTCTGAGTACGTTACTGGTCCTTGTGACTGGCTTCGTTTCCGGGGACATTACACAATTTTATAGCAGTTTACATCAGCTTGTCGTCAAAACTGGCCACCAGAAGTCGCTGTTTACTTCAAAAAACTGTTAATAAAAATGCGTTTTTACGCTCAGTATAGCCCAATTTCCTTTGTCGTGGGAGGTGACGCTCACGAAACACGCACGTGCGCCATAGTTATTTTTATAGTTGAATAAGCTCCTGAAACAAACGTACGGTAATTTACTCTTTTCCAAATAGACTATGCTCTTCGTATTTATAAGAAAATGCCGCCAATGTCAAAATCTGCCGGGGAAACTGTTAAAAAAATTAAAATGCGGTAAACTCTGACAAGCTGGATTCAGTCACATGCCAGTGAACTCATTGTCACTCAGCAGGGTTAATCCTGTTTAGAGCTGTGTACTGAGTTGTGTGTACTGTCAGAGGTGGTCTTGAGTGATTCAATACATCTATAGGTCTACGCTGTGCCTACAGGTTCTACAACCAGAGTAATGCAAACACAAACTGTCAGCGGAATCCACGAATGGAACGCGTCATATAAGAAGCCCCGAAGACCACACATAACCAGGACCCACAAGAGTGTGGCTCCATAGCTGCTCCCTCTGGAATTTCTCCGGGGGGCAAACATATGGTTCTGCCTCCCATGAAATGTGAGCGTGAATGTTTTGTTTTTGTGGCGAGCGTCAATGGCGGGTGGAAATGTAATAATGTGTATTGTGTCGACTGTGAAAGGTGTGTGCAATAACATGACGACAGACATATGGTTCTGTGCCCCCCCCCCCCCCAGTAATAGGCGTAATAGGCGACGCGGCGGCGAAAAATTGTCCAAAGCATCCCCTCCGTCTTCGGATGTCATCATTTCAGCCGAGACAGCGGAGAGAAGGTGGAGAAGGCAAATTGACAGCAGGGGCGCGACGGAAAAAGAATATTTTCAACAGCACTGTCCCCCCTCGTTTTTTCTTTAAGGCCTATTGTTTAGCAGGCCGTTTGCGCTCGCGCATTGTGCCGTTACAAAAATGCGGAACAGTAGCTTTGCTGCCTGACCAGTAAGTTTTTTCAAGTTGCCGGTCCGGTTGACTAACACCTTTCTGAGGTAAACGGCGAACACTGGTTATTACCATCACAGTATGTTGATCATCTACTTGTTTACATTGTAGCAATATAGTGAGGTGATCATCATTGAATTCTCAGGCATGAGAAAAGTCCTCTAGGAAAGCAGAAACTATTGCAAACATGCAAATAATTCACTCTAAATAACTGTCGTTTTTTAATGTGTGATCCTCTTGCACACGCACCCAACTTCGTTTCCCAACTACATGGCTATCAATTATTATTGTTATTGTGAGCTCTACAGTGAAATGTGTACATAATTTATATAATATAACCTATGAGTAAGCTAACTGACTTTACAGTGCACGATGTTTAGTAACATACCCTATGGGTACTGACTTTACAGCGCAGAGAAGTTGAGTTGGTGTTCGATTGAACCATGGATTGAACAGGTCTGCCAGTGAGTAAAGTGTAAAGCGCTTTGAGCTGTTCTAAGAACTGGATATTGCACTATATAAGACCTTATCTTTTTATATTAAATATGGTTAAACGGTCTATTTTGTGTTCATTTCACACAAAAAAGCGTCAGCGCCCTTATCCTTAGCAATTTAACGGAATCTTCAAATTCATTCTACCCCACCCTTAGTACGTTAATTAGCAGGGCGGTTGGACAGAACCGACGCCATTCTGAAGCGGTCGAAGGGTCTGACCCATGCTGGCCACGTGTCAGGCGAGGTGAAGTTAAACAGATCGGGTAACCGTACCTGGTTGAAGTGTGGTTGTGCTGCTAGCTGTACTGGCGGTTGTGCTGCTAACTGTACTGGCGGTTGTGCTGCTAGCTGTACTGGCGGTTGTGCTGCTAGCTGTACTGGCGGTTGTGCTGCTAGCTGTACTGGCGGTTGTGCTGCTAGCTGTACTGGCGGTTGTGCTGCTAGCTGTACTGGCGGTTGTGCTGCCAGTTGTACTGGCGGTTGTGCTGCTAGCTGTACTGGCGGTTGTGCTGCTAGCTGTACTGGCGGTTGTGCTGCTAGCTGTACTGGTGGTTATGCTCCTTGCTGTACCGGCTGGTTATCGTCTGCCATGTCTTCGGGTGTGTTTAGTTGTCTTTTTAGACCACTAGTAGAGTTTAGGGATTTTTGGAGGGGTATCCAGTGGTGTTTTTTGGTCATTTGTGAGTGATATTAGGGAGGTTTCGAAAGCCGCGCCCCCGAGTGAAGTGAGTAGTCACGTGACCGTATGTGTAACGAGAGGCCCCACCTGGCGTTTGCGTCAGAGGTGAAATAGTAGGTGACGCCCCCTGACGGTGGGAGGAGAGTGTAGAGAGGGAGTGATTAGTGTGTATGAATGACACGCGTGTATGGGAGGGGAGCGTAGAGAGGGTTTGATTAATGTGTGTGTGTGTGTGTGTGTGTGTGTGTGTGTGTGTGTGTGTGTGTGTGTGTGTGTGTGTGTGTGTGTGTGTGTGTGTGTGTGTGTGTGTGTGTGTGTGTGTGTGTGTGTGTGTGTGTGTGTGTGTGTGTATGAATGCGCGTGTATGAAAGAACTAACGAAACACAAGAGTATACGAGTGCACACGTATTTTATTGATGAAAGATACAAGCGTATAACATGAAACCGTGTTTTATTAAGCGAAGCGCACGAACATCAAGACTTGTGGGTGAGTGAACACCGCGACAGAGGTCGTGAGCTTAGGGGTCAATACGACCACGCCAGTGGCTCGTGGGATGACGATGATTGTACGACTTACGGGTGAGAGAACACCGCGGCAGAGGTCGTGAGCTTACGGGTGTGTGAGCATCGCGGCATAGGCTCGAATCATATAATGACGATGATGATACCTGTTCGTTAATGAAACACGGTTTTCGCAGTTGTTTAAGCCAATCGAATACGCGGCAATCGTTTGCTACCAGATCAGTGCCGAAACCGTTTACGAAATCCTTCATGACAAGTCCACGACGTCGAAACATGAGATAAGCAAAACAGTATTGTCCGCAAACTTTAGACACGGGACTCTGCAGTCTCTTAGAATTATGAGTCCACGTTACACAATGTTTATTCAAGAAGCGGCAAAACTCGACGTGCTGCGGCGGCAAGCCGTACGAGCAGAAGTATTCGTCGCGACCGTTGGCGTCTACGTAGATTGCTATCCAATGTTCTCCGGGTTTACCCGCGTCGTGCGTGTTGCACACGAAGGCGACGGGGTAAGCGTCTATCCGGAGTTCGAGGAGCACGTCTTTGGGTACGATCCCGCGCATGACAACACGGGCGTGCGTATCGCGGGTGAGTAGGCGGACGAGCTGTATGGTTTCCATCAGTTGTCGTAGATGACGTTACGACTTCTGTCGATCTCCAGCAACTTCTCGAACTCGGCGTAGGCGACGACGTCCACAGTGGTCGCCAGCGCGTCGCGGAAATGAATCTCGACGCGCACGTTGCCCTTTTGTAATAGATGGAAGCAGCAGTCTTCGCACGCATCGGGGGTGAGGTCCACGGTGAAGAAGGTGTAGCCGTGTCGGAAGTCGAAGCGAGACAAGCCGTTTCCTTCGTCCTGCCACGCCTTACCCGTCGAGGTGAACAGGTTATGGTAGCACCTGACAAAGAGGTCGTTGTCGAAGTCGGGCTGGAAAGGTTTGGCGGGTATCTGTCGTCCGTCGACGTACACGGCGAAGAAGTTGATGCGGTTGTTTTTAGCCTGAAGGAGATTTCTGTCCTAGCGTCCGTTGTAGGCGTCGTTATCGATGCAGCACAGCACAAGACGTTTCGGAAGAGCGCCAAGAAAGAGGTTCTCGTGCGTGTACGAGCGGGTACCTGTGGGAATGGAGTAGACCTTGCATTCGATGGGTCGCAGCGGATACTTGGCGGTGGCCTTTTCGAGGGCTTTGATGTGTGCCATCTGCACACTCGGATTCAGGGTGACTTTCTTGACGAACAGTGTAGCGTTGACGATCTGTATCTTGTAGGCGGGGTTGGCTCCGCCGGCCATGAGCGCGAACGCATCCTTGCTGCGCACCAGCCGTATCTTGACCTCGACGCCGTTGATGAGGAGTTTATCCTGAAGGAAGAGGTCGACGTGGAGACGACCCATCATGTCGACCACGCGACACCGGGCGATCATGTTGCGTCTGGCAATGAAACCCGCGTTGGCTGCCGGATCGGCGGCGTCAATGACGACGGCGTCCATACGATTGGCCGTGTCCTTGTACCACATCTGACTCGTCAGTTGCGTCTCCTTGGCATCGTCGCCGTAACTGAGCAGCGTCTCTATGTAGGCACGGTACGGGTACGTGTTGGTCGAGGGAGTCACGAGCGTTCCGTTCAGGTAGACGTCGACCTGACTGAACAGCGAATGGAGCCAGTTATTCACGGGACCGACGGGATCGGCGGGGTCGAGATCGGTTCCGTCGCCACGCGTCACCTTCGCCTGAACGTGTAGCGTCGTGCTGGCAAGATCCAGGTAATCGTCTCCCGAACCGGTTACGACGAATTCGATCGGTCCACCCGAGTCGAGCGAGGACATCGGTTGGTGGTGGACCGTGCGACTGTCGACGATGGCGGTCTGAGTCGGAGGCACGGTGAAGAGATCGAGTTCGCTCTTGAGTCCCTCACACGATAGTTTATGAACGAACGCCATCGTCGAATATATCGGGTTCAAGACGTGCCTTCGGTCTCTGCTGCTTCCTCCGACGTCTCGCGGGTGTACTGACTCGTTTCGCAGCGGGTGCGCGTCTTATACGCTTACGCGGTTGCACGCCAGGGGTCAAGAGGTCGCTCATCATGTCTCTACCGGCAGCGGTGACGCGACGTTTGGCGGCCGTTCTGACGTTCTGTCCCGACAGGACGTCGTCGGCTCTGCGTGCGCCGGTCGACACCGCTCTCCTTCCCAACGCCACGGCGCCTCTCTTGACGAGCGGCATGACGCTACGCAGTATACCTCCGAATAGACTTCCCAGTCCGTGTCCTCTTTGGTGTCGCGCACCCGCGAAATAAGGAAGCGCACCGCCCGCTTGACGAGCGTAGTAGTCGTTGTAATTCATCTCTCTAGAACAGTGCCGTCCGTCGCCGTTGGAAATGAAGTGTCACCGTCACCTTACCGACCTCGAATGGCACGCGTTGTCCGGTGTCGGCTCTTATATCTATCTCGATCGTGCCAAACTCTTTGTAGAGCACGGGTACGTAGTGAGTCTTGTCGAAGGTCTTCGACACGATGTCGCCATGGAACGATGCGCAGTAGCGGTACGAGACTGTCTCCGACAACTCGCGGTTCCACGACATCCGTGTAGATGTAGAGCGATTCGAGCCTTCGTTCCATGGTGACCACGGTGTCGCCTTTCGTGATAAATACCTTGAACTCGGGTGCCGCGGGGTCCTTCGGGAGAGCCGCCAGCGTAGAGGTGCGAAAGCCGAGAACGGTGGTCAGCATAGCGGCGCGGAAGACGGTATTCGGTGCCATGTGCACCGTTACCTTACGCGTGATGATGCTGTAGCTCAGTTTCACCCGTCCCTCCCCCACCACGCGACGTAGAGCGGCGTTAATGGCGAGGATCAGTGACCACGGATCTTTATAGTCTCCGGTTCCGATTCGGGTAGTCTTCGTGTGCATGGGCCACGGGTTCCCCTCCTCCTTGTCTTCGTCTATCGGTAGCGTTACAGCGAACCCCGCGTCGTCGTCTACAACGTTGTACCAACTGTGCGGGTACTGTACCTCCACCAGTCCGCACTCCCAATGTTCCTTTAGTAGGATACGTTTCGGTAGCGTCGTGACGTAGTGGGTCAGCGTGTTATCGGGGTGCGTGTGCATGGAAGCATTGCTGGGCAACGTGAGATAGAAATCACTCGTCGCCATGTTGTTTCAACGTCGGACTGGGTAGCAGGTAACCCAACGAACTGCTCAACAGGGCCGTCCACAGAGTCGGATTCGCGTGGTGCCCGAACGACAGGTTGTAGATGCTAACCAAGATGACCATGTACAAGACGACGACCTGACAGAGAAAGACGATCTCCTCTTTGGGACACGCGGTGCCGAATATGTGCCACGAAGTCCTCTCTTTCTGTAGTGGTTGAGCGGCGTCGACGTCGTCTTCTTCTTCTTCGTCGCTAACGGTGATCCGTGATGTCGTCTCGTCTGCCATGAGTGGACGACTGACATCGCGACAGACGCGCGACTAGTCTTTATAGCCGACGAGGGCCTTGGCATCGATCCAGCTGTTGAACTTCGAAGGGTATCCGAACCATTTCACCAACACCTCCCGTCGCCTGCCTACCTTGCGGCGCTGCACTATCGATTCCACGCGGTACAGCTTATCGGCCGGAACCGTCACCTTCTGCAACTCCGGTTCGTAGAAGGTACCGTCCAGTATCTCTCCGAGATCGTCCGTTAGACGATAGACGGGCGGATCGGACGGATGCACCTCGCGTATCGTGAATAGTTTCTCTGTCCAATTCACCGTGTAGCCTTTGTCGAACCGTCTCTTGACCTTGCTGCTACGTACGCGATCCCCCACGTGGTACTTGGGCACGCCCTTACCGTGATGACCGCCGTACAGGCGCTGCCACACCTCTTCCTGATTAGTCGAATCCACCTGCGACGGAGGCATCCCGATGCTGCGGTGGGGCGTGTCGTTGTACGTCCGCACCAGATCCGGAAGGATATCGATGTACCGCCACGTTTCTTTGTGTGTCAGGTATCGCCACATCCGCGTCATTAGCGTGCAATTGAAGCGTTCCACGATGCTCGCCTTAGTCTCCTCGTTGTAGGTGGAGAAGTGTTGGATGCCGTACCTGTCCAATGCACCCCGAACGCTATGGTTATATAATTCCAGACCTCTATCGGTATGCAACGACAGCGGCTGAATGTCGGTGAAGAGGCCGTTCAGCGCCTTCGACATAGACGTCGCCGACTTGGTCTTCAGCGGAATGCATCGGGCGACTTTCGAGAAGACGTCGATCACCGTGAGTAGGAACGTCGTACCGTCGTTTTCTTTTTTCAGACTGGACACGTCGACGAGATCGGCTTGCCACTGTTGATCCCGTCCTCCGACGACCGTGCGTCGTCGCTTGAAACGAACTCTGACCGGTTTGTGTAGAGTATAGGCGTTCTGTTCCGATAGTCATTGTTCGACGATCTTTCTCGGTACGCGCGGTATGTCTCGGAAAGACGCGATTCCTCCGTAACTGCCCATCTTGGCGGGATCGAAGTAGACGTCCTCCAGCTGTTTACGATGGCGCACCATGATGACGTACGTATGATATAAGCGATGGTAATCCCGCACACGATGGGAAGTCCGGCGTAGGCGACACCGGTAAACAGACGTGTCGGTGAATCGAGACGATGCGCCTCTTTTATTCAAGACGCTCCCATGTCTTACTAGCCGACGACGGTGCGTAGGTAGAGTGGACGGGCTCATTCGAGGTCGCATCCGCGTGAGGGGTGTCCACTGCAGCGTTCGACGCGCTCTACCGAGCGATCGTGTGGCCGCCGCCGCCGCCGCTACGGCACGCTTCCTTTGTTCCTGTTGAATGGTCAGTCTCCTGGCCTCGTTACCCACCAAATCCATGGGCAGATTTATGTCGCCGAGTTGACGCGCAAACACCTGCCATCCTGTCGGAGTGCCGACGGTCTTGCGCTGGCGCAACAGATCGTTCACGAGATCCACCACGTTACTTCCGGGTACCGCTACGCCTTTGTGCATGAGCTCTCCGCGCGCTCTCCACGCGACGTCTCGTTTCAGACGTTCCATCAGTCGTCTGGCTTTGGCCTGCAGCGCCTTGGGAACGCTGTCGACGACTTCCGCTTCCATACCTGTCGCCCCCGCCGCCGCCGCTTCCATACCTGTCGCCCCCGCCTCCGGCGGGGTCGGATCCGTATTGACCGCCGCCGCCGCCGCCGCCGCCGCCGCCGCCGCCGCCGCCGCCGCCGCCGCCGCCGCCGCCGCCGTGGCCACCGGGGACGTGTCCCTGTTGACCGTCATCACGCGCACCGGTTCGCGCGTGCGTCGATCGGCCAAAGCGTTGTAGCTTTGCAACACCTGATTATACATGACGACCTTGTCGCCGTCGGTGAGATCTTGTCTGTCGAGTATGACTTTCATCTCGTTGTTGAGCACCTGTACTTTGCGTCCTAGGGTATCCGTCGGTGCGCGTAGATTGTCCAACAGTCGCGGATCTACCAAGGCCAGCTTCCGTGTGTGTTCCATCGTCGTCTACTTGAGTAGCACTTCTTTTAGTAAGGGTAGAACGACCGCACCGGCCAACGGTGCTAGCAGCGCCGACAGGAAACCGCCGGTCTGTCCCTCGCCGACCTGGTTACCATGTTGCAAGATGCGACGTCTCCTCGCCGCCGGCACGCCTCTCTGTGCCAATGCGCGCAGGTTTGCTTTGTACCTACTCAGAGCGCGTCTCTGCGGCTCGGTCAAGGGCAAGTTCTTCTTCAATATGTTGTAGGCACACTCGGCTAGTGCACACAACAGATCGGCGTCGGCGTTTCTGATGATGGCTCGTCTCAATTTCGTGCTCTTGTACCTGTTCAGCGCCTGTATGCAGAGGATGTGTTTCTTCACGAGCTCGGACATGCTGTCGTCGTCTTCACTACCATGCTGCGACTGACGGGACGATGCGCGTGCGCGGACGTCTTATACCTTGGGTTGGTACACGTACTGGACGCCGTCGTCCGGAAGGACGCCCGTGCGCTGACGCATGTCGTCGGGCTTGTCCTGTTTCAGATCGACGAGGAGATAGCCGTACGGCAGCGACGTGGCGTCTCTGAACGCTTCCTGTACAAACTTCAGGCGTTCGGATACATCTGTCGCGCCAAGTGTCCGATCTGCGACGCGTCGCGAGGATTCTTGAAGACCACCATGTAGTGCGCGTTCAGACTAATCGTGCGACTCTCCTTGTTCTTCGGAAACAGGTTCTACACGAGATACAGTACGGACATGGTCTGGTGATGAATCTTTTTCGGGAACAAGGTCGTGACCCGTTCGTCCGTTTCCGCCATCAGATCGTCGATGACCACGAGGTTACGCGTCGACGCGTCGAACGCGCCGCTCAACAAGCCTTCCTCGAAGCGTACCAGGTCGTTGTCGACGTAGGCGCACTGCCATACGCCGTAACACCACGTGATCTTCTCTGGAGGCGGATCGATCATCGTTGCGGCGTGACGTAGCAGACGCATCACGAACGTGGTCTTTCCGCATCCCGTCGGACCCGCGACGATGCAGGTGAAGGGATGTTTCCATCGCGTGTCCATCTAGTAGTCGCTGTTGGCGTTTGACAATGTCGCGTTGTTCACCGCTGTGTCGTTAGATACGACAACGACACCACCACCACACCACGGGAAAGAACGAAGGAAGGGAACGTAACACCATAAGACGTACAAGATGTACACTCCGACCGTGGCAACGAGTGCTACTCCTACGACCGCTCGCGTCCGTGACATGCTGCATTATGATTATAGATCGCGTGGCATCTGTCTAAATAGTGTTATCTTTTGTCGTGTCTCTGCCTACTAACCGCGTGACAGCTAGAGGCGCCTATAACCCCAACTGACGTAGGGGCGCATTTCCTCATCATGCCAGCAGTGGTTCGGCGTTACACGTCCACCGGACCCGTGGTGATTCCGTCCTCGTTGACCTCGCGCTTGGACAACCGTGGTAGTAGCATCCGTGAAACTGATAGGCCGTCTTCGTTTCGCTGCACCAACCATCCACCAGCAGTTTGCCGATGCGCTTCTCTCGACCGTTGGACTGGTGACGTATGGGGCGTCCCGTGCTTTCAGGCTCCCACGTCAGCCATTCGGCGGCCATCTGACCTGTTGGCTGTGCCGCTTCGGGTCGGAACTCCTTCTCTTCCCGTCGTCGCGTGTACCATCCCGTCGGCATCTCTTGCGATATCGACCACAGATACAATGCATTCGCATCGTATCCAACAATGGACTGACACGTTCGACGGTGAAGATGAGTGACGGTCCTCCGACAAATGTTCTCTCTCACGAGCTGATGGACGTCCTTGTTCGTCTCGTTGAAGACCGTAAAGAACGTCCTCTCCGGTACGTAGGTGAACAGGTAGGTTAAGGTCAAACCAGGTATACTGATCCCTTGTTTGAACATGTCGAGACCGCGGTGTCGGTAGAAGTCGAACTGTTTGGCGATGGCCTCCAAGAACGGCACAACGTCCCTGTTGTTGTACCAGACGAGAAAGTCTCGCAAAGTCTCCATGTCGTTGTCTCGCCACACCTCCCGACATCGCGTGTAGTCGTCGTCGGATATACCTTCGTTCTTCAGTCGACTGAAGAAGGCCTCTTTGGGAGGTAGAGCGGTGTCGCGAGTCTCTCCAAGCTGCCCATGTATTCGTATGGGAAGTGACCTTTCGTGACCGCGCAACCGTACGCTTTCAGGTACTTGTTGTACGAGAATCCCGGGGCGATATAATGAGTCATATCGAGGAATTTGAGGTCGTCCGTCGATAGACACATAAACGTGTTGCCACGTTTGATCACGTAAAACGTCCCTGCTTCCTCTTCATCCTCCGTCGCTTCCTCCTCCTCCGCTTCCTCTGTTGCTTTCTTTTCGGACAGGAAGTAGGGTACCAGGAACTGATTGACGACGTTCAGATCGTACCTGGCCGATTTGAAGTCGATAACGGGCAACTGGTGAAGCCAACCGTACAATTGACCCATGAGAGTTTTGTTGGGATTGGTCGGTTGTTGCTGTGACTCGTTGTCCCCCACCTCCTCCACGGCGGACGCCTCCTGTTCGTCCCACTTCACGATAGCCTCCGCGAGCTCGTGTCGGGTGCCCTCGTATCTGTCTATGATGGCTTCGTAGGCTGCTTCGCTCATGTCCTGAAGGATGATCATCATGTCGGATACCAACTTGTTGCTGTCGCCGTCCGTGATGAGACATTTCACCTGTTCGAATCCGGGTACGTTATTCGCCGGGGACACGCTCAACGGTACGTGACGAGCCACCCAGTGGACCTTGGCGCTGTCCGACGGAAGCTGTGACGTATCGAACCAGGACTCGAAGTCGAAGGTGGCGCGATAGGGATAGTAGCGCAACCACTCGGGAACGCGAATGTTTTCGTCGTCCAAGCGCTGGAAGACTGTCGGCGACGGGCGGTAGACACCGCCGGGATAGATCTTTCGCACACCTCCCGTACACCCGCGCTCGTGTCTCTCTAGGTATTATGCGTCTTTCCATAGAGCGTCGCCACACTTCCTACATCGATAAGAGTGACAGTACATGTTCACGTCTTGTATGTAGGAACAGTGTGTCTCGTGAAGATTGACGTACATCGTTTCGGGATAGTGACACAAGGACAAGCGTACGAGTTCGGCAGTCGCCTTTCCGCCTTCTTCTTCTTCCTAGAAGCACACATTGGTCTCAAAGGTGGTCTCGATGCGATAGAGATCGTCCATCGTCACCCCGTCAAAGTCTTTCATTGCCACTCCGTCACGGTCGTACTTCGCGTAGAGTACCCGCACAGCGGGTTCCAGGTGGTATCAGTCGCACCCACGATGCAGAGCCAGACACCGGAAGAGACACAGATTGTCGGTGTACTTTGTCTTGTTGGCGGGGTCTCTTTCCAATCCGATGACGGCTTTGTTTCGTTTGATGTACCTCGGCAGTGTGATGTCCACACATCCTATCGGATGATCTACGATGTGATTGACGAAGAAGGTGACATTCGTGATCATCTCGCATACCCATTGACTGTCCGGACGCTGATTGATGACCCACTGCAGCACGTCTGTTTCTCGGATACGCTCCAGAAACGCATCAAAGTCTGCAGTGTTTGTGATCAGACACGGTTCGTCGAGGTAACGCCCGCAACAGTTACAAGACGAATGGAAATACCTGTACCTGTTCGTGGTCTTGTTCCTTAGCACAAAACCATAACTAAGATTAATATTAAAGGCGTGCGTCTGTTCGCGGAACATGATCTTCAGTGACGGTTCTAGAATGCTCGTGTCCGGTGTCGACACTCTGTAATTGTACCTTGGTTGCACGGGTCCTTTAGCCGCGTGGGTGCGTATGGTCGACCAGTGATCTCGGACGACGTCGCGTAGCTCCATCGATAGAGTATCGGCGAAGGGGAGTCGGGGCGGCGGTTGTGTCGGGTCGTCATCGTCGCCAGCGGCGCTCACACGAGGTCGCTCTGTGCGTCTCGCTCGTTTGCGTAGGGGTGGGTCGCTCGCTTCCACTCGTCGGCTACATACCGTCTTGATATGATGTAACAAGGCGTCACGTCTCGTGAACTCACGTGCACATCTCTCGCAGCGGTGCAGTATATCGCTTTTTTGTGAGCTGTCACAAGACTTCCTGTTGTGACAAACCAGGTCCCGTCGTCTCGTGAAGTCTCTTCCACATCTCGAAGAGCGATGCCTAGCACTTTTTGGTGGTTCGCCAGATGGCACCACTCGTGGCGGTGGTTTACTGTAGGCATGGTCGTCGCCGACGTGTGTTGATGATGAATGCGTTTGGTCTATGTGGCGTTGTATGTCGGCGTGTGTATCGAGAACGAGTCCGCAGTGACGACACGTATGCTGCTTCATCGTCTACCTACAACTGAAGGATGGGAGATCCTTGTACGTTTCTATATATCCTACACTGTGTGACGTCATAGGAGGCGTGGCTTGTATGAGTGTGCGTGTATGTATCTATAGACAGAGGAGCGTGGTGGAGAGGTGGGCGTGTATGTATTCACCGATCGCAACGAGCTATGAAGGCGGCAAAAACAGACACCGGAATCCTGGATTATATACATACATCTTTATTAATTGAATATTACAATAAAAGCTAAAGGATATACAAATACAAGCGATTAATACAAATAAAAAGCGAAGCTAAGCGCCTACAGTGGCAGACAAGAAGCGCCTATAACCCCAGCTATAGCGTAGGGGCGCAATTCCTCTTGTTGTTGTCACTGCAGGCGCTTCTGGAGTGCCTCCGTAATGTAGGTGATGTGTTCATCACGCGAGACGTTACGTGCGATTTCGTAACATATCGTCTGTACGCTTGTTTCTAATGAGCATCGCTGCGTCGCGAACAGCACCCCAGCTAAGCTTTCAATGTTCAGTTCTAGGTGGCGAACGCTGTCAAATGGTGCGGAGTATGCCCACCGGATATCCGTGCAGGTCTTACTCCATATGATGTGGCCATCGGCAGCCACGTCGAGTGTTGAATTGTTCTTTCGCAAAGCCTCGAATTCAGACGCTGTCGTTGTGATATCATAGTCGTCGTCGTCGTCGTCGTCGTCATCGACGCATATCATCTCTAGGGATTCGGTAGCTGTCGATGGTACTGTCACACACTCACATGTCATCTCGAGTGATGAGGCGTGACGCTGTACGTGCAGCTGCATGAGGAGGGCCTGTCGCAGCGGCATGGGGGTGTGGTGGCGTCGTTTTCTCGGCGCCCACTCTAGCGGGTTCTGCCCATACGACTTTTGAATAAGGGCCAGTCCGCTAGAGGGAGCATCGGTGTCCTGACAACAGAACAACAACAACATTAGCAGAGTGTTTTCTCGTCCAACAGTCATATACCACGTGCACGCAGGATGGCTTGCACACGTGCTATGATGTCACATGCCCGCTCAGGTGTGTCCGCCATAAACCTGTAATGGTGCACTGCATACCTCAAATTGTCTTGGATCAGGTCACTACGCACCAGGTAGATGGCGTTTGACTCACCTTCAAACGTGCGCCACAGTTCGTTGCTTACGAATCGGACGATAGCATCGCGTGCTACTTTGCACAGCTCGGAGTACCAGACCTGCCTTTCCTCCGTGAGTGGATCGTCTTGATGGTACCAGACCTGTGGTCTTTCCTCCTTCGGCGTGAGTGCTTCGTCTTCCTTCTCATCCGTCACGGTTATACCGCGGCTATGCAGACTCGCTTTCACCCGTAATATGATATCACGAGCAAACCACGGTGTGCGGACTACGCATACCAGCTCTGACACTACCATATCAAAGCTATGAAATATACGCGAGCGATCCACTATGTACACGTCTTCGTGAACGTTCGCATAGCGGCGACACCGTCCGTCGGCTGCCTGGCGAACGCAAGCGGCGGTTATAGTGGCCATAAATAGGCCGTCATCTATCATTTGGTCCGCGCGCATCTGAATGGCATTCACCCTCTCTACCGAGTCCTGTAATTCAGTACGCCTTCGGACCTCGTCATCGTCAACATCATCAGACCAATCAGTATCAAAATCACCATCATTAGCAACATCATCGTCATCCTGATCACTAGACCAAGTACATGACCCCACACAGATGACACTTGCCTCATCAACATTGTCTTCAAAGGACAGTCGGCGTTTCACCCCACGCACGGGAGTTGTCAACGGAACGGCATCATAACGCGATGGGATCGGCGTTGACCAAGGAGACGTCTACAATACACGACAGAGGAAATTACATCATAGTGTCAAATAGACAGAAAGGGTCTCTCTCTCTCTCTCTCTCTCTATACTCCGTCAGGGGGCGTCACCTACTCTTTCATTACTGTCAGGTGGCGCCTCTTACAACAATTAGGAACAGACCCTCTCTATACTCCGTCAGGAGGCGCCACCTAACAGTGAGTCACTGTCAGTTGGCGCCTCTTACGACTGGATTATTTCCAGTGCTATCACGGTGTAGTTTCGATAGCCTGCCTTTGTTGACTTTCTAATTGTCACCCTAGCCTGTTTGCTACGTAGGACATTCAGTGCCTGGTAGCGTTCGTCACCGGTTTTAAGCGACATATAGTCGCTTGCTGTCATTCCCCCCACGGCCCGCTGGACTAGACGATCAAATCCTGTGGCCCACAATTCATTGCCCTTGCGTTCGGCGAAAAGCATGCCCATAGCATACTTGTATACGGAAATTCCCTTCTGACGACTGTGGACCGAACATGTATTTACACTATGGTGCCCTTTCGTCGTCGTTTCAAGAAGAACTTTCCGAATACATATACGACATGCTAGGTAGCATACATATTCAGGCGACAGAGCACATGTTACTAGTGTCAGTGGGCGAACAAATGCGTACGTTCCGTCACTTACTTGTTCGAGGTCTGACAGGAGCATTTCCTCGGACTTGACGTTGGGCGTCGCCATCTTGTCGTGCAGGAGTCGATATGAAGTTGAGAGGGGCAGCAGCGAGTCGGAGAGAGAGTGTTTGTCCTGTTAGATTTAGCCTGGGTTTATATACATATTCATTCCCTCCAGGCATCGTCCACGTGACACCCCTAGATGATGACATCACGCGTCCCTGGGTGTTCGCGTCTTATCGTGCGCGTGACTTCATCTCTCTCTCCCGTACTCTGTCACCGTGTGGCTGTCTGTCTGTTTTTTAATGGACGCCTTATGTAAGGCGCACAGAGCACTGCCTAATGAAGTCTCTCACCTGTATAAGAATCACACCGAGTATATTTTTACCTGCTTCGTTACGCTTTGAACTATTACCCCAATACCCCTCTGCACTGGGTACTTCTCAATAAGTCGTGCGTCACCTGTGGCCAGCAAGCGTTGCCGTAGTTTAGAGGCACGGAACTTCGCTGCTACTACCGCGTACATCATGGCTCGACGTTGTGATAGCCATGCAGCGGTTCGATCCGGTGTCCACCGAATGTTTTTACTCCAGTATTTCGCCTGTATTCCGCTGTGCGCAGTCTGAATCTTTCTCGCTGTGTTCTCATCGTGAAAATGTCTGGCTTTTTAAAACTGATATGCTGCCTCTGCACAAGCAAAGTCTTCGCCCCATATGTGTATCTCGCATGGATAAAAATTCGATAGGAAGTGACCAGCACCCCTGAATTGTATATTCAAGCTCTTGACCGCCATATGTTTCATCGCTGACCACTCACAGAGTTCTTTTCTCCCGTCTCTATTGTCAGCGTTCTGATAAGGCGCATTCCACATGCATTGTCGTCTAGCTAGCTAGTTGCACTTCGTACATCACGCGCTTATCGCCAGCTGCTCCCTCTGTCATATGACTGATATTGGTTTGTACTTTACTACGTCGAAATTTTCCATAACGCCACATTGCTGGCTACATAACCAGGCAAGGTCCACGTGACACCCCTAGACGATGATGTCATACGTCCCTGGGTCTTCAGTGCTTTTCATACACCGGTATTTTTCCACGCTACAATGTATCTTACAAGTTGCCTTCATAGTGTGTCTGCATGCATATGCTCTATCCTATATATATACTAGCTCGATTGTTACATTCTTCACATAATCTCATTCGCAACTATGTCGTCGATACCTTGGAACCAACTGCGCGCTGAATGGCGTCTTCGTGATGCGTGGACCCGCTCTATGTCGTTGTCGCCGATACCTTGGGGGTATGGTGTTCTCCTCCGTCGCCGCAACCTTGGGTACAACTTCGTGCGCAGTCACCGATACCTTGGGCGCAACTGCGTGCCGACTGCCGTGGTCCGTGCTGTTCACCGCTACCTTGGTCCGAAATGTAAGTACTTTTATTATTATAATAATAATAATTATTATTATTATTATTATATATGGTATATTCTTTGCTTTGTTTCATTCGATAGATATCCTATACATATCATACTATAATCACAGTGTTCTTCACGTAAACTACCTGTGACGTCTCACCTCTATTATTCCTTACGCTTACGTTCGTTATGTGTCACGGTTGTCTATATTTACCTTTCAGGTCTGCCGGTGCCACCGACGCTGATACCTGGAGTCCGACAGGGAGTGTCTTCAGTGTCTCCAGTATTGAGGATTGCACGTGAGTGTTCAACGATTACAATACTTTTACTACCATATTTATGTTTTCTCTTACCACGTTTCTCATTCTCTCCAATGTATATACACAGTCTTTCTTATCTATGTGTATGCTGACCTCGTCTGCTCTCTTGTCGTTTCGGCTAGCTACGCGGTGTCAGGTTACCGATCGCGTCAGCAGACGTCTCCATTACGTATTTTGTCATAGTCCTTTGACTTAGCTTACCCTTTTATTGTGTGTCGGCTCCCTACGCGGTGTCTGGTTACATCGCTGGCTTATTCCACCCGGCTGTACTTCGCACAATATATATATATACATTATATATATATATATATATATCAATATATTTTCAAAGTTTTCATATATGTTCCAGAGAGGAGGAACTCCGCGACAATCACTACTGTTCATTCTGTCACGTACTGCGCGAACTCCTGACGACACGGGCTCGCTTTGATCCAGACCCTGTTCCCTCTCTGGCGGAGGATGTTGTCGAAGATTGGGATGCTGCTGCGACCAATGTTGAACGCTAATGTGTTATATTAAACCTACTTCCCACTCCGAACACAGGGGCGGACCATGTTGTTGATCAACGCTAATTATTAAAAACCTAATCAACTTTCAAACTGTGATTTGTGTCGGTTATTCCCTAGCACTAATTATTCTTTCATACATACATACATACATACATCACATATTTTAAAGTTTCATATATATATCGTTATACACGGTTTATAAACATTATTCACACACACACAAAACTTTTCTCTTTGATCTTTCGTTATGACTCTTTGATCTTTCGTTCCTTTCAACACCTTGTAACACTTTCATCTTTGATCTTTCGTTATTACAACTTTCCTCTTCGGTCTTTCGTTCTTCATATACACAATAAGCCTTCCATGGCTGCTCACTCCACCGCCAGGGGGCGCGCTACATACGCTCACACATACGGTCACGTGACTACTCACTTCACTCGGGGGGCGGCTTTCGAAACCTCCCTAATATCACTCACAAATGACCAAAAAACACCACTGGATACCCCTCCAAAACTCCTATACACTACTACCGCTGCCACCGTTTAATGTTGGAATGACAGAGACGTGCATATAGCGTTCAGATTTAACAAGATTTAACAAGATTGCCATCCAGAAAATTACTCTGGATGGCAGTTGGACAAGGAAGCCTTTTGGCTTATCGAGAGTCCAATACTTTTTATCTACATGTATCCCGCCTTTTTAAGGTGTGTGTCGATTTTATTTTTAAACATATTCACGCTACTAGCACCAACACAATCAGCAGATAATCTGTTCCATTCATTTACAGTCCTTTGTGAGAATGAGAACTTTCTTATATCTAATCTACACTGCTCCTTTACTAATGTAGCTTCATGTCCTCTGGTCCTTCTATCTTTCTTAACTGAGAAAAAAAAATTCTATCAATATTTTCATAACCATTCAATATTTTAAACACTTCTATGTGATCTCCTCTCAATCTCCTGGTCTCTAGTGTTGTTAAACCACATTCTTTTAGGCGTATTTCGTAACTAAGATCCCTCAGATTTGGTATCATTTTAGTCGCTCTCCTCTGTACTCTTTCTAGCATATCTATGTCCTTCTTGCGATATGGCCTCCATGCTTGTATACAATATTCTAAATGAGGCCTCAATATTGTTTTGTACAGCGGTACTATTAATTCTTTTTTCTTATACGCTATATTTCGCCTAATTAATCCAAGGATTTGATTTCCCTTTGACGCTGCAATTCCGCACTGCTCTGAAACCTTCATATCAGCACTAATGGTTAACCCTAAGTCCTTTTCTTTTACAGTAGTACTTAGAACAGTACCCCCCATTTTATATTTTACCTCTTCATTCCCATGACCTGTGTGGAGGCATTTACATTTCCCAAAATTTAACAGCATTTGCCACTTTTCAGACCATTTGATCAACCTATCAAGATCATCTTGTAAATGCTGTCTGTCTCCATCACTTTTAATCCTTCTAAACACTTTTGTATCATCCGCAAATTTTAACACCTTGCTTGTTATATCATCGTCCAAATCGTTGATATATATTAAGAATAATATAGGTCCTAGTACTGATCCCTGTGGTACCCCACTCAATACCGATTTCCAGTTTGAAGCCTCCCCATCAACTACTACACGTTGTCTTTTATCATTCAGCCATTTTTCTATCCAGTTTATTATACCATTTCCTATGCCATGGGCCTTTAGCTTAAGGAGTAATCTTTGATGTGGTACTTTGTCGAAAGCTTTTTGAAAATCTAAATAGATGATATCTACTGGTGATCCCTCATCTACCCACCTAGTGATGTCTTCCAAAAAAACATAACATATTTGTTAAGCATGACCTCGCTTTTAAAAACCCATGTTGAGATGGGTTTATCAAGTTATGTTTAACAAGAAAATCCACCATGTGATGTTTAATTAGTCTTTCTAATAATTTGCAGATGCTGGCAGTTGTAGTATTACTACAACGTTATTCACTGCACACATGAATACGCTGGTGCCACTGGTTCGTTAACAGTTGTAACATTTCGAGTTGTCCTGGAACCACCACGTGCTCTAACTCCCCTAACACATGCGGGTATGCCATCTCTAGTCGTGACCCTGGACCCTCCCACTACCATTACTTTTCCTTGATGCCTTTCCCTTTCTCCGTCCAAGTGTCGTCCTCCGACGTACATCATACCTCTAGTCTAGCTATCCCCTCTGGCTTCTCCCCTCCTCGTCCTCTACTCCTCACCCTTCCTGTCACACCCTTCTTGCTGTCCTACTCCCTCTACCCCGCTCCCTCTACTCCACTCCCTCTACCCCACTCCCTCTATCCTGCTGCACTACCTTTACGATTAATGCGTTATTGTAGAGAGACGAAGTTAACAGTTGAAATCTGAGCTTGTCGATTCCTACCCAGCGGTGCAGCTCTGGGAATCGGTAAAAGTGTAGGTAAAATTTGCTGCCTAGGCCTAATAGGTTGTGCGTCTTCTACGACATCGACCTCCCTATCACCACCTATCGCCTGTTCTTGATTCCCTACAGCATGATCTGGTTTTCCTACAAATTGATCCGTACCACCCACAACGTGTTCTGGGCCCCCTGCTGCCTGCCCATGCATGGTCCATGACTACTGACGGTGCCAAGTGTGGCACAGCGACACTCCTGTAGTCAGTGCGACAGGTGGTACGTGTGCTAGTAATATTTTTGACGAAATCACGTACAACTACTTATAATTGTCATTACAGGAAAATTAGGGTAAACATGGTTCATCAAATTTTGCAAGTTTTGAAATTTTCTTTGCTGCATACTTTTGGTGTTGAGAGGGTTCCTTACATACATAACCAACACAGTTGAAATTGTTTCTGCTGCAATTTGTTCCAAGTTAAATCATAAAACTAAACGTCCTGGATTATAGGTGGTAGCAGTAATACAATTATTGATAACTCCAGTAGCACCTCCTAATGAGTGAAACTGGTATTAATGCACAGTGACGATACTATTTTTATCATAACAAGGCAATACGGTGGGTAGTGTATTGGTACCTCAATCAAGTCATATTAGCAAGTAATGAATGTTGTTGTTGGTATCACAATCTGAACAATCCACAAACTCTAATAATAATGTTTACAAGCGATTAATATATATATACATATATATATATATATATGTAACAAGGGATTTACCTTGAAGACAGATCAACACATATTAATGACGAGTATTATTTATTGTGTGAAATCTAAAATACAAACCCAATTGGGAACTGCAGTCTAACACAGCACCTGAGCACTGCTCAGTGCAGTCACACCAAGCACCATCTTATATCTTCATTTGTATTGTTCTTTCTGTCAAAACACGAAACCTCATGGGAAAATACTGGAGCATTACATTGGTCCAGCTTTTCCCAGAAACTCTGTGATGGCGTCTCTTGCTGGTTTAGTGACAGGGGTATGACCCCCCCCCCCCCTTGGTGACTGCTGGGGAAACTGACACTGCAGGGGAAGCTGACTTATAGGCTTTTCTAGGCCATAATGTTACACAAGGTGAAATGGGATCTACAGACTTAACACATTAAAAGTAATGAGAACAAAAAGAGTACGTGGAGTTTTGGAATAATGGAAATAAATGATTATCTAATTCGTCAGTAATCCTGTCGGTTACATATCATATATATATATGTGTATATATATAATTATATTATAAGAAAGAAAGATACACACAAAATGTATATTCTTGAATATATATTGTATTTAATAAACAATCATGTACACAGTTAGTATATTAAAAGATATACCATTCAGTTCACATACTTTACTTTCAAAATTTTCCTGCAAATAGTTTCCAAGCAATTTGATCCACATGAAAATGTATTCAATAATTAATTTGTGAAACACTAACAGAAATGTTACCAGCACATTTCAGTAGGAATAAATATAATAAATGTACATAGCTAACATCAGTGAAACACACATTTTCAATTAAAATAACTGTATGATTGCATATGTTCAAAAACATCACAATGTAAAGGCAGGGTAAATCTTTCTCATGAAAACATATCGTACACTCAAAATGTTATTCCAAAAACCCAGATTGATTCCTCAGGTTGGTGTAGTACAAACACATCATTATATAGGAAAGTATCGCAGAAACAGCTAGGTCACTTCTAATTACAGGTACACTAGAATATCAGTATTTGTAAAATGTTATCACAACATAGAGTGGCATAAAAAGGGTATTGGAAAAGGGGTCCACACTTAATCACCCACAAGGTTCCATGCTAAAACGTAGCAGTGCAACAGGTTATAATTATAGGAAAAATTAAGAAACCAATTGTCAAATAACAGCAATAGCCAAATTTGACACACCCCTGAAATCTGCCACTGGCAATATACAGTGTTAAACATTGGTTCACATAACAGCCCTTATCATTGTATGTTATATTAAATAAATAATGCTACCAATATATTTCACAGGAAGGAAATATGAGATTAAATATAAAGCATGGAAAAGCCATGTCATATCACAGTATCGTCAAGCAGAATAAACTAATCACACTTTCATAGTAACATATATAACACCGAATAAAACACTGTCTCTATTTAAAAGGCACTTCTCATGTTTAAACATTTTCAAACTATTACACGAACACTCCAAAAATCAATAAGCAAGAAATAAATGGCTATAAACGTCCTTGGAATGAATGTAGTATCAATATTTAACGACGAAACCCGGAGCTTGCAAATTCTACGCCGGCCGAAATGGACGAATCTTAATGCGAACATTGTCCAACAAAACAAAGTCACATGACCAGTTAACAGCCGGATGAGCCGACGAGGGTGGACAGTTGGTCTTGGCTCTGTTCCAGCTTCTCGGACGTTGCGTCTTTCTTCAGGCGCAGACTGGCGAGTTTCGACCGGGTGTCGTTGAGTTTCGCCGTGACGTCTCTAGCGGCCACCTGCGAGGTCTTTTTGCCCTGACCGGCGAGGTCATGGAGCCGGGTCAATTCCTGCTCCAAGTCACTGACCTGCTCCATCAGCTCCAGCTCCTCCTGGCTCTGGGCGGCAAAGTCAGCGCTCAGACTGTCGACCTGGTCTTCTAGAATCTTGATCCGCTCCTGCAAGCAACAACAACACAAGTAAAGGTAAGTTCTTATATAGTGCAGTATCCAGTCCTCAGGACTGCTCAAAGCGCTTTACACTTTACTCCCTGGTCAATTGAACATCTCAACTTCTCCGGGAAGCATTCAGCCACACTGCAATTAATGCAGGAACACTATTCATAAAGAAATATCCACCACTATAGCCAGGTACTCATTCCTACGTCCGAGTGAACTAGAATTTATTTGTTACTAACTTACAAGTTGGAGCAATAATCTAACGGCAGCAATTACAACCACTACAATGGCGCCATCTGGGGATCACCACCCAATTCTCTCTGGTAGGAGAAAGACCCTCCAGAAGAGCAGTGCATATCAAATGCAGAGAATATCAAACGTAAATAAGTAACTCTAAATAACATTCTTTGTGTTTACTTATGTAAATCACTAATTGGTAGATCAGGGGCCAATTGTCCATGGAAACAATTAACACAGAAAGAGGTGAGTGGACCTCGGCACCTGGGTGGAGATGCACGTATGTAGTGTCCAAGTTAGCATGTTAATATATATATATATATAAATCTGTTTTATTTTAATAATCATAATAATATACTGTTTTATTTTTTTACAATTTATTTATTAATATATTCTATTTGGTTATTTATTTTAATGTCTTAAAAAATATTATCTACAGAATGTCTTCAGCCCTAACGTGTCACCTGCTGCTGTTGATGCAGTCGCTTGTTGCTTCTGCCCTTGACCCCCTTCTTCTCAATGTCATTTGTCTCGTTGACAAATGTCTGCCACATAGCACGACCAGTCAAGTTGGAGAGTATGGTGCCAGGTGGCAGCACTTGTCTCGTCAGCAGAGTGTTTCCTGCAAGAAAAAAACTCCAAACTTAAAGCTGCACTCTGCCTTAACCTCACTAGAAGTACAAAATATTCAGAAACAATATTGTTAGGGGAAAACATTCTTTTATTTCGTTTGTGACAAGAAACATTTTAATTTCATGAAACATCATAAATTATACATATATATGTATATATATATTTATATAAGTTGTGCAATTAAAGATACTGTCTATTCATTAACTTTTACGTGGTTGTGCTTACCAACTTGTCACATGACTGGAGTAACCCCCCCAAGACAGCTGTCGCCATCTTTATGAAACATTTGAGTTACAAATTCTAAGTCTTTTGCGAATGCAAGACATAGATAGCTTTCTAGATAAAGGAATGATCATTACAGCTGCAAAACCCACCTAACGTCGACTGAGGCATGAGACGTTTCAGTTTCTTGCCAGTTGACCTGTTCGTTCCAGTTTCCTGTGCCACAGTCATCTTTTCTTCAACATCGCCAAGGAACTCGTGCAGCTTACTACTGACCCGGAACTGAGAGTATCTGCTCAGCCTGCAAGGACAGAGGTGAAAGGTCAAGGCACCGCAATTACTTAAAAAGTTAGATACATTATAATAAGGCCTTCAGTTGTCTGCACACATCTCTTTTTATCATGTGGCTTCATCCAGCTTCCTGTTAGAGGGAGGATTTCCATGTTATAATTATAAAATCATGTTATACAATACACACTATGTGTATTCTAAGTAGTCTAACATCCTGACCACCCAAATGTTTTCAAGAAGCAGACGCTACTTTTAAATTCAACAGGTCGTTGATTATAAAATCTGGTGTGTTGCCACTAAAGTTGCTTCGACAAATCCAAGAAATGCTACAACCTAACTGGGGTAGGCCTGCAGTGATGCCTTTGAAAGAAGCTTACTGCCACATTAACAAATTATCACTGAGTTTGTGTGGATAATCGTTAAACAATAAAAACGGTTAAAAAGTTATGTTCATGTACAGTGTGACATCCAAACATTAGGACTGCTCAAAGCGATATATATATATATATATATATATACAACATCCGTGGCAGACCTGTTCATTTGAACACCATCTCAACTTCTCCTTTCAATTACTGCATAAAACTATTCGTTCACCACCAACTGTAGCCAGGTACTCATTCATACACATGAATGACCTGAGGCAACGGGGAATGAACAAAACTGCCCAAGATTCATAACTGCCACAAGAGTCAAAAAGGATTCTCTCAACTGACAACCAATCATTCTAACCACTATACCAACATCACAATGAAGCCTCCCTGGAGGTCATGACCTCTTACCGGTCATCCAGCTGTTGTTTGTTGAAGTGCACTCCGGCCGCATTTGTTCCAGGCAGTAGTCTGACGTCCAATAGTTCGCTGACCACATTCGTCTTCTCTTGCTCAGTGTGTGCGTCACCGTACATCGCTGACAGCAATGCCTTGGCAGCATCATTGACATTCACAGCCTCACTGTGGGCGAGCGTCGTCGCTGGCGTTGATGTCTGGCGGTATCTCGCGAAGAACAGGTCATCACAGACAACAGACAGGGCGCGGTAGAACTCCCTCGCAAAGTCGGGGTTGCTGTCCTCTCGGAGGTCGCCTGAAAGGTCATGAACATTGGTATTGATGTGACCTTTATCAGGAATGGTCTCATAAGGTTGTAAAAAAAATTATGCATTTAGCATTGGTTCAACCCCCTCCCTCCCTCCCCACCAATATTATGCATTTAGCATTGGTTCAACCCTCTCCATCCCCACCAATATGCAGTGGGGGACTAGCGATTTGCACTGCAAAATTGTGATTTGCATCAGTTCTGTAAGGTGTCACCAGTGAAGCAGTTTATTTCATACAATACTTGGTTTAGCCTTCCTCTGCTATAATTATAACATAATTTGAATGTTTCAACGGCAAAACATTGAAATTGCAAAAAATGCTTCAGGCTTATTACGCACAATTTGGTGGGCCGTGTAGCTTTAACATACTTATTCTAGTATCAAGAACATAACAGTAATAAACTATGAACAGATAAGATCAGCTTAAAAGTGAGAATTTTACTAAATCATTTAATACCTATGGCATTAACTGCAACGGACATTTGAGATTCAGTTTTACATAGCCTAATACAGACACAAATGTACATTATCAAATAATGAACACTCGCCACAATAATGAACCCTTCCTGCTATCCACTCACCTGCGTGGATGTGTGCGAGCGTGTGCACGAGGACAAGCACGAATTGCCCAACGCTCTCAAGGCGCGCTGTGCGCATGTACAAAATGCGATTGTTTGCATCGTAGTGGAATGAGTTTCTGTAGGCATTGTGGGATAGCTCTGCATTGGGTGGGATCTCGTCGGCAAGCAGCAAGGTGACCGGTCGATGCTGGCAATGAGCAACAAGCATATCAACAACGAAGCTGCCGAACTTGTAAACGACGAACGTCCGACTTCGAACTTTGTTGAGGTCAACAGGAAGAAGTTTTTGGTCTTTCGTCCACCCAGCGTCCAGTACATCAATGTAGCCATCTCCTGCATGGGAGGAAGAATCTCATTAAAGCAATTCTTTGAGAATTTAAATCTCTTTATAATGTACACAATTATTCATTAATCCTGTTAATATGACTAATTCATGTAATTCTATGCATTTATTTGATTAGAATTATGTTTTGTTAATTACAAATGACTATCACAATATATCGATACAGTAACGCCACGTATGCAGTTTCCAGTTCGTGCCAGCATTCACGGTCCACATAGGCATGCTCAAGTATAATGCATTATTAGATTACAAAGAAATGCTTTAAATCCACACACAAACTCAGCGAATGTGTGCGAGTGTGCGTGTGCAGGCATGTGAGCGAGCAAGTGTCCGGCAATCTAATACAATTTTTCTCATGGATTGCCAAGTTACAACGTACTACTGTTTTTTATTTCTTTCAAGTAAGTGGAACCATGTAAACACATCAGTTATAATTACATCAAATGTGGAAATGTGGAATTATCTAGAATCCCAGTAGAGGGATTAAGAAGCCATAAATACATAAAATGCCACAGTCAGTAAATGTGTAAAATGTTGCAAATGCATTATGATGAGGTCATTATGTTTACGCAAAACAACCACAGCTGAAATAAATCTGCAGACTACCTATGCTCTGTCAATTACCTTGTTTGGGGATAATAAAGAGAGCACAAACTGCATAATGATTTCTAACCTGTCTCCGCTTTACGCCCAGCCGATCGAATGCCACCAGCCGCAACTGTCTTCTTCATCTTCTCAAGCTTCTGATACAATGGAGATGCCATCAGTAACATCGTTAATTCGGCCTCGTTCAACGGTCCTGCCATCTGGTAGGAAGTTGGCATGGATCTACTAACGGTGTCTTGGTCCAACGGGGTAACTGCGAGTGTTTTGACTTGTTGAACAGGTGCTGACACCACATGGTCGATGTTCATACTTTCTTTCAAAGTCAACACCTGGTGAAAAAAATATCATTTCAATTAATCACTATAATTCACGTACCATAAAGTGTCTTTAAACTAAATTAGTTTTTAACCGAAAGAAATAGAAATACAATTTTTTTTTCATGTTGGCTTATTACGCAGTATATTGTAAATATGTGCAAAATATTTACATTGAACAGTTGTATTGGGCGTATCTGGTCTGTTCTAGTACCCCGTATATATGTAATTATATAATTGACACAAAATCAGAACCTGAGGCCAACACAAGCTGGAGAACTGCATAAGATTGTATCACATAAATTTGCTAGTTAACAAACGATTAACTTTGAGAGAAAAGACCAACTGGGAATTGAGAAATGGCATTGGCATAAAGAAGACCTGAAAGTGAAACTATTTGGGAGCAGACTGGGATGGGCAGGACAGTTAGAGAGAATGAGTGAGGAGAGACTTGCAATGAAAGAATGAGTGAGGAGAGACTTGCAGAGAGAATGAGTGAGGAGAGACTTGCAATGAGAGAATGAGTGAGGAGAGACTTGCAATGAGAGAATGAGTGAGAAGAGACTTGTAATGAGAGAAAGAGTGAGGAGAGACTTGCAATGAGAGAAAGAGTGAGGAGAGACTTGCAATGAGAGAATGAGTGAGGAGAGACTTGCAATGAGAGAATGAGTGAGGAGAGACTTGCAATGAGAGAATGAGTGAGGAGAGACTTGCAATGAGAGAAAGAGTGAGGAGAGACTTGCAAAGAGAGAATGAGTGAGGAGAGACTTGCAATGAGAGAATGAGTGAGGAGAGACTTATAATGAGAGAATGAGTGAGGAGAGACTTCCAAAGAGAGAATGGGTGAGAAGAGACTTCCAAAGAGAGAATGAGTGAGGAGAGACTTCCAAAGAGAGAATGAGCGAGGAGAGACTTGCAATGAGAGAATAAGAGAGGAGAGACTTGCAATGAGAGAATAAGAGAGGAGAGACTTGCAATGAGAGAATGAGTGAGGAGAGACTTGCAATGAGAGAATGAGCGAGGAGAGACTTGCAATGAGAGAATAAGAGAGGAGAGACCTGCCACGAGAGAATGAGTGAGGAGAGACTTGCAATGAAAGAATGAGTGAGGAGAGACTTGCAATGAGAGAATGAGTGAGGAGAGACTTGCAATGAAAGAATGAGTGAGGAGAGACTTGCAATGAAAGAATGAGTGAGGAGAGACTTGCACTGAAAGAATGAGTGAGGAGAGACTTGTATCGAGATAATGAGTGAGGAGAGACTTGCAACGAGAGAATGAGTGAAGAGAGACTTGCAAAGAGAGAATGAGTGAGAAGAGACTTGTAATGAGAGAAAGAGTGAGGAGAGACTTGCAATGAGAGAATGAGTGAGAAGAGACTTGCAATGAGAGAAAGAGTGAGGAGAGACTTGCAAAGAGAGAATGAGTGAGAAGAGACTTGTAATGAGAGAAAGAGTGAGGAGAGACTTGCAAAGAGAGAATGAGTGAGAAGAGACTTGCAATGAGAGAAAGAGTGAGGAGAGACTTGCAATGAGAGAATGAGTGAAGAGAGACTTGCAATGAGAGAATGAGTGAGAAGATACTTGTAATGAGAGAAAGAGTGAGGAGAGACTTGCAATGAGAGAATGAGTGAGAAGAGACTTGCAATGAGAGAAAGAGTGAGGAGAGACTTGCAAAGAGAGAATGAGTGAGAAGAGACTTGCAATGAGAGAATGAGTGAAGAGAGACTTGCAATGAGAGAATGAGTGAGAAGAGACTTGTAATGAGAGAAAGAGTGAGGAGAGACTTGTAATGAGAGAATGAGTGAAGAGAGACTTGCAATGAGAGAATGAGTGAGGAGAGACTTGCAATGAGAGAAAGAGTGAGGAGAGACTTGTAATGAGAGAAAGAGTGAGAAGAGACTTGCAATGAGAGAATAAGAGAGGAGAGACCTGCCACGAGAGAATGAGTGAGGAGAGACTTGCAATGAGAGAATGAGTGAGGAGAGACTTGCAATGAGAGAATGAGTGAGGAGAGACTTGCAATGAGAGAATGAGTGAGGAGAGACTTGCAAAGTGAAACTACAGGAGAGTGGTAGAAGAAGAGGAAGAACAGCATTAACACAGTGAGATAGTGTCAAGAGAGATCAATAAAGGGCAGGGATGAACAGCAGCCAATGGGACAAAGCTTCAAAGGATAGCTGAAAAAAGATTGAGAGGGCAAAACAAACTGATTTAGGTCTCCCCAACAACGTATTCTTTACTGAACAGATAATTCATTAACTCATTAATTCTCATTGTTGTTATGGATATATATATGAACAACAACAAAGTACAAAATGACACATTGTATCTATGTAGTATTATATCATGCACCAGGTGGTGCCACAGGTAGTCTCTGTCGAACTTACCTCGTCTGCCACAGCTCGGTCCTTTGCGTTGCGCTGTCTCTCGGCGAACTCGCGTTTGTCGTCTTCAATCCTCTCCTGCAGGTCATGCTGCTTGGTGCGAAGCTTCTCTTCCCTTCTCTTCTTCAGCTTGTCCTCGAGACTACTCCGCATGCGCAGCTTGTCAGCGTCCATCTTGTTAATGAGGTTCTGAAGACAGACACATTGCTCTTGTAGCACCATCCTGAACATAATGTGTGGGTGGCAGAGGTCTCAACCTCCCATTTCCCACCTGTTCTGGGTCAACCAGTTTTGGGGACAACCTTCCATGTCACCAGTTTTTTGGGTCAACTGCTACCCCTGACCAATTCTGAGGGCAAAATGCCATGTCACCTGTTTTGGGGACAACCTTCTATGTCACCAGTTTTTTTGGGTCAACTGCTACCCCTGACCAATTCTGAGGCCAATATGCCATGTCACCTGTTTTGGGGACAACCTTCCATGTCACCAGTTTTTTGGGTCAACTGCTACCCCTGACCAATTCTGAGGCCAATATGCCATGTCACCTGTTTTTGGGACAACCTTCCATGTCACCAGTTTTGGGGACAACCTTCCATGTCACCAGTTTTTTGAGTCAACTGCTACCCCTGACCAATTCTGTGGCCATTATGCCATGTCACCTGTTTTGGGGCCAGTCTCCCAAATCCCACCTGTTTCTTGGATTAATCTTCTATCTGTCACCATTTTGTTTTCTGCCAATAGATGTTTGGGCCAATCAACTTTATTCTCATATCTCATTTGTTTGGGGCCATCCTCACACTTGTCGCCATTTTTGTATCTACCAGTTTTTGGGTTTATCCTCCCAGCTCCCACTTGTTTAGGACCAACCTACCATTCCTTGCCACATTGCTTCAACACAACTACATAATTATAATAATTAATACACGCACGTAAGCGTGCACACATACACTAAATGATAGATTGGTGTATTTCCCAGTATTTTTTTAAAATGAACTGCTCCAATCTCAAAAAGTTTCTCTTGTTCAAGATATTGTTTCTCGAGAAATGTCAGCTTGTTTGAAGGTGATTTAGAATTCTCTCAAGAAGTTTAACCATGCAAATCAAGACGCAAAACGTGATGGAGACTTGTAGAAACTTCAGGGTTGACTTGCTGTGTGACGGTTTTAAACAAACTAACTCCAACTCTTAATATGGCAATTGAAAAAGGAAAGGTAAATTCTTAGCACAGTATCCAGTACTTAGGACTGCTCAGAGCACTTTACACTTTACTCCCTAGTAGAACTGATCAATTGAACACCATCTCAACTTCTCCGGGAAGCATTTAGTCACACTGCAGTTAGTCCACAAAGATTATTTGTACACAAATATCCACCACTGTCTATAGCCAGGTACTCATTCAAACAGCTGGGTGAACTGAAGCAACTTAGAGTAAAGTAACTTGTCCAGGGTTTGACATGGCACCACAAGATTTGAACCCGGGTTCTCTCAACTGAGAGTCCGATGCTCTAGCTACTGAGCCACTCTGCCCAAATATAATGTACATACAAATATATATACATATATAAAACGTTGTCAACAAACAATATAAATATAGTCTACAAACCTGCGTGTCCCGTTCGTGAGCTTCAAGAATCTGCTGTTTTTCTTCTTCTGAAGCGCTCCGCTGCGACAGCTGCTCTAGTTCCTCCTGGTGGCAAATATTGGAACCAAAACATTAAGCTCAGACTTTATGATGAAGTTCGATGATAAATAACAGGATTTTCTCACTGTAATTGTGTTTGTTGGCAACCGGCTGTACATTAAAAAAAGTTATCTATGTTTATAGTAACACTTTAAGGAACATTTGTTCCATTATTTACAAAGTGATCAGAATTACTGTGTATGATGCAACCATGTTTCAACATGAATTAAAAATTGACATCCCAGCATGCTTCATTGGTGTCCCAGCATGCATCACTGACCTTGAGTTTCTCCTTCCTGCTCTTCACCATTTCCTCCTTGCGTTTGCCGAGGGTGCTGATGTTGCGTTGGTACCGTTCCTGTTCTGCTTTCATCTCAGCATCCAGAGAGGCTTGGAAGGCTGCCAGTTCTTTCTCCATTCGACGCTTCTCTTGCAACTCGAAATCTATATGAATGCACAATTAAGGTTACGGGTTGAACCACAAATTAGCCACTAAACGGTTAGTTCAACAATACATTTGGCTTCATGGCAATTCAATGTGTGTCAATAAAGAAAAAATCACTTAAACTTCAGTAATGATTTTGTTACCATTCAGGTGTTTATATCTCTAAAAACCTAATCATTAATAATAAATGCCCGTGTACACACACACCAACATACACACACACACACACACACACACACACACACACACACACACACACACACACACACACACACACACACACACACACACACACACACACACACACACACACACACACACACATATGCACACCAACACTTTCTACACATTAAAAAATAATTTTGCACTCCTATTCAAGGAAAAGTATTTTACTAAATGTTCACAATAAAAATGCTACAATGATAACAGGCTGCTGACATCCAGAATATCCACGCACGTTTCCGTTCCTCCTCCAGTTTCCTGTCCAGTTCCTCTTTTTCCGTCTCCAGCCTCGCTTTCACCTGGGTGAGTTCCTGAGCGGCTGCCTCTGCCTGTTCGATACTCTCGTGCTTCGGGGCAAACTCTCGCAACGCATCAGCGAACTCCTGCATTACAAACAAACACTTATTCCCACTGGTTGGCATAGCAACATCAGTTATATAAATAAAATAAAGTAAATAAGTACAAATAACAATCTTTGTGTTTTCCGAAATACATCGCCAATTGATAGTTGAGAGGACAGTGCTCAAGGGAAGTAAATGACTGTAGAGAGAGGTTGGTGGACGTCGGCACCTTGGGGGAGATGTACTTATTGTGACCTAAAGTTAGCATATTAATACATAGATGGTAATCTGGGTTGAGTTCGTTTTAGCAATGAAAGCGATTATTAATCACAGTACTCGCGACCAGAGTACGCTGAATGCATTCTGTCATTCAGTCTTACATAACACTGACCAACCAACAATGCTACCAGCTGCAGGTGGTGTAAGCTCTTCTAGATCGCAGGCCGTCATGGCAACCAACACAGCATCATAGGACACTACTGACAATAATTAAAGCATTTGCCCTTATTGTAATCATCTTTCTATTATTTTTGTTTCATGTACAATTACAGTCAAGCTACTAAGAAAGAACTTCATGGGAATGTAAACAAACTCAAAAACAAGATTTGCGTGAGGTGCCTACAACCAGCAGGCCATTGCAATTGTAACGCAGAAGACCCAGTGTCAATATTCATCTTCTGGACACCTACTCATGGCAAGAAAAACAGAGGGGTACAGAAGAAAACATACACCAAGCTGATCTGCAAAAACCTTGACGTTGAAGAGACAGACCAGACCGTCCATTCCTGATGGACGATCCCAATCCATATGGAAACAGCTCATTTATGCTCTGGCCCTGACCAACCAATGATGATGACTAATTCATATTTGGCAAACATATATCAAACACTTCCACTAACCTTATAGTGTCTCTCTCTCAGTTGCAGTTTTGCCTGTGCATATCGCACCTCCCAGTCAGCGAGAGCACCACGTTCAATTTGCTTCAGCTCGGCTGCGAGTTGTCCGTCTAGACCTGCGATTTCCATCTGCTGTCGATTCAGCAGCTGGGTATGTCTCAGCTGATACTCCTCTGGAGAGAGGTTCTGGCGCTGAAGTGACACATACAACAATGATGATATGTTAGGGCCACTTATGGTATTAATAATAACATATCAATCAATCAATTAACCAATTTGTTTCAAATATATTACATAAAGAACAAAACAAGTCATAAATCAAAATAAAGTCAATTAAAATAAAATTATGCATATGAAAGAAATACGAAAGAAATTGTATATGTAATACTTATACATAGCATCATATCCAGTAGGTAACGGTCGAAATGCAATAGATAGAATTAATACATAAAAATACAAATAAAACGCGTTTGAAATACAAGAATACATAACTTAAGATAATAAACATCAGTAGATTAAAGCAAATTAGTTATTTATGTAAAAATAAATAACTAGATAAATACATTGTTAACTTAAGATACATATCAACATCAATCACCTAAAGCAAGCTCAATTAATTGATAAAAAAGAATAAACATACACACCAACTAGTTAAATCAAGCCTGGAGAAACCGTACACCAGAGTAGTTACAATTTGCTTTAAAATAAACTAACAATAATAAACAATCAATATATTATTATCAATAGAAGTCGTATTCCTATTCAAGTGTACACAAGGATAAAAAGGTGAGTCTTTAAAGCTGTCTTGAAAGGTTCAAGAGATATTCATGTTGTGACATTAGTGGACGACATAGCATTCTACGCAGTAGCAGCAACTCAAACAAATGTGCAGTCCCTGGCTCTAGTTCGTGACCTTTCCACCATCAAACTGTTACTCTCATCTGAACTCTAAACAACATTGTCTATGACTAACATCAGAGCAGTTTATTTTCAGAGTTTTCCTTCTCTAAAGTTAGCGAGTCCATTATAGGTTATATATTTAACCCCTCAGTAAAATCCATTACTCCGTCTGACAAAGACACCAGAGAGAATGGACCAACAGCTTGTAGTCTCTCTTCAATTAGATACAGGCAATGCAAAGGGAACAATGTTTGGAATGGCTGTTGGTAGTAGGATTCGAACCGCGGTCCTGACAATGGACAATCCGGTGCTCTACCGCTTGACCGCCATTCCCCCATTGGTCTGAGAACAAGGATCTTAAAAATATGTTCAACATGCGTCTTAAAAACAGTGTTCATTTGACAAAATAGGAGTTAGAAATTGAAATTTGCAAAACACATGTCACCTTGTCAACAATTTAGTTTGGCTGGAGACTTGGAGTAATATTTCTTCATAAATACAGAACAAACAACATTGTTCATCTGGAATATACACTAACATACAACACGAAGAAGAAGGGGAAGAAGTAGATGAGTTCCCTACACCAATCGACAGCCTCACCTGTAGCGTGACCAACTCATCTTCGTGTCTCTTCAGCATGTCGACCCGACGTTTCTCGTACTTCTCGTTGACGCGATTCAGGGCATCGTCCACCATAATCTTCTTCTCGGCAGAGAATTGTTGTTCGAGGTCGCCGACTTCGCGAGCATGTCGCTCCGCCAGGACGGCTCGCGCGACCTTGTCAGCATCTTCCGTACCATTCTCCTTGATGCCCTCTACCATCGCTTTCTTCTCCGCCTCCTTCGCCTGCGAAATAATTACATCATACACATATATATATTCCTAATGACAGCATAGGCGGACCAAATATGCATACTGTGCCGCTTTAGGCAAATGCTGTTTTAAGCAGACCAAATCCGATCTGCTTAGTTTTGAACCCTGGTTGCATGGATAATAGGTTTTAGATTAAAATTCAAACTGGTAGTATACATAGTATAACCATAAATATAATGATATGTACAATATTTTGCAACAAAAAATATTGTTGGTGATTTTGAGATAATTATGTTACATTACAGGTCAAGTGTATTGCACTTTACTATGGCCCATTAAAACTGTGACCCCAAGATCTCCACCCCTTAGACAATAAAAAAAAATCAACATCTTTGAACCTTTCTAATGGGTCCACTAGATCACATACAAGATTTCATCCTCATACATACAAAACTAACAGAGATATGGGTCCACATAGAGACAGACAGACAAACAGACATGACAGATAAAGATAAGAGATATATATACAGACAGACAGACAGACAGACAGACAGACAGACAGACAGACAGACAGACAGACAGACAGACAGACAGACAGACAGACAGACAGACAGACAGACAGACAGACAGACAGACAGACAGACAGACAGACAGACAGACAGACAAACATTCATAGACAGAAAGACAGAGATAGAGAAAGACAGAGACAGACAGACAGAGAAAGACAGACAGACAGTCAGACAGATAGACATATGGTCGGACGATCGTACAGACAAACTGATGCACTTATCTGTAATACAGAACCCTCCAAGTTGCAAAAATTATAAGGAAGACATGGGAATATAAAAATATGGTAAATACAGGAATTTCAATTAAACTATAGGATTTATAGCAACAGTAGGCACCCTGAGAGAAAACATCAGCAAACCTTAGTTGTTCGGATCTCGTCACATTCCTTCTTTTGTGTCAACATCTCCTTCGTCAGTTCAAGTTCCTGTTTCCGTCGCAGATGTTTCTGCTTTCGTTGACGCCGTTCGTCTAGACGATCTTTGAGCACCATCTGTTGGCGCTGCATCTGACTATCCAACTGTTCCTCCAAGTGCTCAAGGTCATGTGCATGTGCTGCCATCAACTGTGAGGGGGAAGAATTAATTGTTATCAAGGACGGTCCAAATGAAACAATCTTCATAAATGGCTGCTTTCTGTAGCAAGCATAAATGTAATAAAAATGGCATAATTCCAATGAAAAGATGACCTTTTAAAGACTTCTTAAACATGTTTAGTGTTCTTGCTTGAATGTGCACTGGTTTGTGAGCCCACCATCTTAGTGAAATTGTTCCCACACCAATTAAATTCATCACACTAAGGGATCATTCCACACTGTCAATGTCCGATATCAGACAAAATTACTTTCATCTGGCGACAGCCCCCCACCCCCAACTTCAGATGAAAGTTTGTAAAAATTGATACCAATGTATTAAGCGTATCAGTCAGAAGCGCAAAATATCAATGTCCGACGCCAGATGAAACTGCCTCAGACACCCTCCCCCAAATGGAAGTAATTTCATCTAATACCGGGCATTGACGTTCTGAGATAATCCCTAAAGAGACCTACATTGAGCAGGAGATCTATGCAGGGGCATTGCCAGAGAACCGTCTGCCGGGTCTTCAAGACTAGCAGATGACTGAGAGATGGGTAATTACAAGTGATATGACGGGTGGAATTTAATGTGGACCAGCTGGCCAGCAGATTAACTAATAGTTCCAAGTCTAGGTGCCCACAATAATGACTATCATTGACACAACTGGTGGTGAAACAAATCAAATGGATCAGTATTAATTAAATAAATGGCTCAAATGACATTGGTTTGTCATTAAAAAAAATTAAATGGGCCAATAATGGCTCTGACTGTTGTGAATGGCTTCCACAAATGCTGTTCTCATGCTAAAAGGCCTATTTTTGATTAATTCAAAACAGGCAAAAAAAAATTCTAGCTAAGGGATCTACAAATGTAAATGAATGATCACCGACCGCCTCCAACTCGTCGCTGGTGAGGTCGGGTCTCGACGAGATCTCGGCAGCCTGCTTGTTGCGCTTCTCGTGGAGCAGTTTCTCTCGCTCCTGCTCCCAGGCCTTCCTCTTGCGTTGCTCCTCCGTGCGAAGCTCTTGCTCCACCTTCTGTGCCGCCTCCTTTTGCTCCTCTACATGACGACTCCTCATCTCCTCCTTCGCTCGCTCCTAAAATGCAAAAAGTAAATGTAAGTTTTTATATAGGAATAGTGCTTGAATTAAAATTGTGGTGTATTTTTAAAGACCTCTGACACTATACCTCCTTTCAATCTGGAAAATCTCCAACACTACCCCTCGACCGAGAAAACCTCAAAAACTACCCCCTTGACCAAACGAAAGGTGTCCCAAGCAGAAAACGCACCCAAAAAAATCATCCATGTTCGGGGCCCGATAGTCCAAAAAAAATAAAACCAAATATATCATTTTTGGAAGATGTCACAACACTAATAATATGACTTAAAGTTACACTTGAATGAAAGATAATAATTATTTATGTATATAAATATATGTATATATATATATATATATATAATTAGGCATAACTAGAAGCACAAGAAAAACAGTAAAACCTATTCAATTATGCAAATAAACCAATAAATTAACGGTAAAAAGGTATGTTCTTATATAGTGCAGTATCCAATCTTCAGGATTGCTCAAAGCGCTTTACGCTTTAATCCCTGGCAGACATGTTCAATCGAACACCATCTCGACTTCTCTGGGAAGCATCCAACCACATTGCAATTAACGCGTGAAGACTATTCATGCACAAATACCTACCACTTTCTATAGCCAGGTACTCATTCATATAGCTTAAAGAACTTGAGCAACATAGAGTGAACGGATTTGCCCAAGGTTCGACACCACAGCACAAGATTTGAACTCGGATTTTCTCGGTCAAGAGTCCGGAGCTTTATTCACTGCACCATGGAAAAAGGAAATCAGTTTTTTTCCATTTTAGCAAATGTCATGCGAATCATTGGGTTAGTTTCTATAAACAAACCTGACACATACCAAACAAATACATTTCCTACCTGTTCTTTCTTCAGTGCAGCTTCCTCTAGCGACTCTGTATACATGACCTCTGGTGCCTTGAATAGGTCACCTTCAGAGGGAGCCACTGCTCCACGCCGCATCTGTCTCGCTTGTTCTTCTAGCAACTTCTGGGCGACCATCTCTTCTGCGATTCGCTGTTCCTCAGCCAGGCGGCGTTCACGTCGAGCTGCTAACTTCGCCTGCGTAGAATCAATGTTAATGTAACAACATGGTGTACCTGGTACTTTACACACTATTTACATATAATTAATTTGTACAACTAATTTATATCTCTAACCATTTTTAACTGAATTTTGTTAGCTTATTTAATTTAACATATATTTTTTATGTACCGATATATAAAATTTACCATTCTACCTGAAGTAAAATTATTTGTATTCAAACTTGTAACAAACAAGACACATTGTACACATTTCACATGAACAATGTTTTTTCTCGACTTTGAGAATATTTTCTGCAGACTTTTGAGATTTTACCTGACTTTCAGTGGCTAAGTATTTCTCTTTTCAGTTTAAGAAATAATTTCTCCAGACTTTCGAGATTTTCCCAACTTTTCAGTGACAAGGAAAATATTTTTCCTCTCACTTTGAGAAATAATTTCCCTTGCTTTTTCTGTTTTCCTCGCCAATATATAAATAAACCTGAGACTTGTCTGCCCGTCTTCAAGACTGGCAGATGACTGACCAAGACTGGTAATTACAACTGACAAGTCAGGTGGAATTTAAAGGGGGCGGGCTGCCCAGTAGATTAAGTAATAGTTCTGAGTCTAGGAGTTCCACATTAATGACTACCATTGGCACAACTGTTAGTGAAATAAACCAAATGGATCAGTATTAATTAAAATGGCTCAAATGACATTGGTTTGTCATTAAAAAAATCTAAACTGGCCAATAATGGCTGTGACTGGTGTGAATGGCCTCCAGGCAAGCCGTGCGTGTGCTGAAAGGTACACCTTTCATTAATTCAAGACTGGCAAAAAATTATTTTTATTGACACTATAGGCATAGCATGGTGAAAAGTGCTTAGAAAGTTGTGGGGGCTAGCACTGCTTACGAATACAAATACATTTATTTCAGGCAAAAACCCATATGAAATTGGTACATATAAATAAAATACATAGCTTTTTAAAAGTAGAAAAGTTAGACACATAAATCGATAACAAAAAAACAAAAACAATAAGGGATAAGTTAAATAAAGTTAATAAATAACTTTTAATAGGTCATAAAAATAATTATGTAAAACACGATATAAAATCACTGTTTCACAATATATAGAGATTTGGCCCAACTAGACCACATTGGCCCATTAACAATGTCTGTACATACACTTCATCAGATCATTGTTAATGTTTAGGATCCGTTTTCTAAAACCGTAAACATTCTTATGCAATATGGTGTCAAAAGTATTGATCGCATAACGGCTGTATTACCAAACATGCTACCCGCAATGTCCCATCGGTAGTATCCAGGATCCATCTAAGCACATTCTTGTAGGCAAGTTTTAAATAAGTGCCCTTGTTAAAATTTACCCAGAGTTGGTATCAATAAATTATAAAACAATATGCATGAAACAGATTTAGTTTAATATCGATGGAACAGTGGTGAAATTGAAGTGGATAATGCTATTAAACCTGGCATAAAAGCTATGCAGATATCTTAATGTATCTTCATCATCTTTCAGGTCATTGCATACAACTACTCCTAAATATTGTGTCTTTTCAACAAAGATAAGTTTGTTACTATTCATATAAATATCTGGGCATTTCAGATGAAAGCCGCATGGTTTGATGACCATACATATCGACTTTATAGGATTATATTCAATATCATTTTCACACAAAAAATTGGCACAAATATTCAGCAAAGGCTGAAGACCACTGGGACTACCCCAGGTAGGCGCAATAGCACATAAATCATCTGCATAAAACATGTGATTAGTGCAGCAGTTGTAACACCTTGTACCTGCATTATTTAACACACTGCTTAAATCATTGGTGTATACAGTAAATAGGTGGGGAGACAAAATCCCATCTTGTTGAATACTGTTAGATACATAAAAAAATTCAGAGGTTGTGAAACCTCATTTAATACAAAACATTTGGGTTCTGTACCAGTATAACAAGATTGGTGCGAGTAGGACAGGCACAAATTGATTAAGCAATTTTCTAAAGAGTGTCCAGTGGTTCACTCTATCAAATGCTTTAGATGCGCCTAAAAGCAAGTAGACACAGGATTGTTGTAGCTTCTGTAATACTGAATAACGTGTTTTAACGCATAAATACAGTGAATGTCCCTTCTTGAATCCAAACTACCAAGGCAACACTAAAGTCCTAGAGCCAGCCTGCAGGCTAGGTAAACAAGCTGACACTGTACCTTGACCAGGTCAGAGTCCAATAGCCTGAAGGCGTGCCGGCCTTCCCGCGCTTTAGCGTAGTGATACAGTAAAACCTAGTCCGACCATTCAGGACATAAAAGGCCACTGCACCTCCAGCAGCGGCCACATTTGAAATTCCTCGTGTTCAGTTGTTTATCGAATATCGTATCAGTTTTGACTCCACCTCCCTCCCCTCCTGCCATAAGACTAGTTATAAGTATGTATGGGATTTTCACAACACGCACATGTGTTAATTTTAGCTTTGCTGACGCTTTTCCCTGTTTCTAAATGGTACACGAGGTTTTGCCTTAAAGCTTTTTCCTCCTTCAAGTGTACGCAGGGTTTTTAGGGCGGTAATTAAAATAGGATTAATAAACGGTGTGGCGGAAGGCGGAATGGCCCCACCTCTCTCTAGGATGTGGTAATAGTTAGTAGTTTTAATCGTCTAAATGTCTGGGAGGCGTCTTTTTAATAGTTCTGGTGTATTACCATAATTTAAGTATGGTATTCTATAATGTGGGCCTTGTTTTTAGAATGTATAGATAAAATAAATGGGGCAATGTTTAAGACCTCAAATGGCCCACATTTGATTGTATTGTGTTTTAGCTAACAACTCATCCAATTATCGGGTGAATATTAAATAAATGTCAGAAGGTTATTCTGGCCACATTTCTTCCATATCTGGTGTTGTCTTGTTGCATTGCGTAAATACAGTGAATGTCCCTTCTTGAATCCAAACTGATTGTCAGTTGTATCCAGATATGATTCCGTAAGATCAGGAAGTATAATTTCAAAGATCTTAGACGCAACTGTGACAAGTGCTATAGGTCTGTAGTTATTAACATCACTTGTGTCAACAGTGATGTTATATCATTGTTATTGGATAGTTTACCATTATTGATGTCTTAAATCAAAGGTTCACAACATTTATTAATAAAGCTATGAACCATAATTCAGTGATTCATCCTAAATTAATGACGTGTGTGCATATGACACTGGCTGTGTCTGACAGGCTGGTGTATCAAATGAAATAATATCTAATGTGAATGTTTTATCCTAAATGTATGAAATCCAACGTATCGTTACGGAAATTACAGTATTTTAAAGAGTGTACGTACAATTGCCATTTTTAATGAGCGAGAATATAGATTTTAATATTATTATTTTTGGCTACGGGCCTGCATCATGCCCTTCTTCTTACCTGGACATCATTGAGTTGTCGGTCCTTCTGTTGACCAGTCAACTGGTCAAGTTGTTGCATGTGGCGGCGGTGGTCGTCCAGCAACTTCTGCTGAGCGATAGCATCCAGGCCTGTGGTCATTGCTGGCAACTGCGGTCAGCGAGAAACGCAACTGTTATCAGTCATCTGTTCCACAACTTTTCGTCAAAGGTTTCCACATAAAAATTTAGTTTGACCAAAATATCATAATAGTAATTTATTAATGCACCTTCAAATCCCCAATCGTGACTGTGAATATATTATAATATTATATAAAACACATTTTAAAATCACTTAAAAATAATCATTTGCACATAAATAAAACAAACTACAACAACTACTGTTCAAGTGGTTAAGTGGTAAATAATACTGTAAAATACAATAGATAAAACGAAGTGGCATTTGGAAAATAAATGTAAACATTTTTTTTTAAACAGGCTGTGTGATTATTGTTTTCGAGTAGTTCAATTGTTGGATCAGTGCATGAGAACTGACCGTACCGTTCAAGGGGAAATGTGGTAAAGGACCAACAAAAATACAAAACTTTTGGATACGTACACACAACACCACCTTAAAGGAAATAAAAACAAGGCATTAGCTAAAATCCGTTTTCCATGTGTACACAAAGTTTAACATTGTATATAACATTCGAGAATATAAAAACAAATACAGAAAAATACATTTGTATCATAAATTCGATTTTAAACCCATCTGCGTAGCAATTCCCATGGAAAATAAAAATTTAATGAGCTAGGCGATCATGTGGTATCTTAACGTCACATACGACTCACACTCGCAGCAGGCCGACCCTTTCTATGCATTCAGAGCATGTTTACATGGATAGTTTTGGGGTCGAAACGAGCGTCAGAATGAGTTATTGTGCAATACTCCGATATTCCTACAACTTTAGAAAAAAATACATATTGAAAGTTACTAAGCAGCTACGCTTCATTCAAAATGAACGCGGTTCCAAATGTCATACCAAAATATGGACCTCCCATGACAGTAGTACTCGCTTAAAAATAGTAATCATTAGAACTATTCCATACATAGTGTATATAAGGGTGTGTGTGTGTGTGTGTAATGAATTATATTAAACTTTTTAAAAAGCACATACTCATTTTGGCATTCACTAATCTCATAGGTGGGGTCCATATTTCACTATGATATTTGGATTCATGGGTCCACATCCAAATGTTAGTTTTTAAAAGGGGTTACACATTTGGGCACTCACTAATCTCATATTTGGATTTGAACCCATGGGTCCAAATATCATGGCGAAATATAGACCCCCCAACTATGAGATTAGTGAGAGATCAACATTTGTACCCCTTTTACAAAGTTTTATATACTTGGATTTAAACCCACGGATCCAAATATCATTGCAAAATATAGACCCCATCACCTATGAGATTAGCGAGTATCCAAATGTGTACATATTTGGATTTCGACCGATGGGTCCAAATATCATTGCGAAATATGGATCCCCACCTGTTTAGTGAATGCCCAAATAAGAAATTCTTAAATGAAGGGTCCTTCTATCATAATGTGACTGTCCTGCGGGTCAAAATTTCATGATATTTGGATTTGTTAGAACAATTTATTTAAACAAATAAAAAACTACAGCCCCAAAAAGCAGCCTACAATGAAATCCTTGGGATACAGATTACTATGATAATATTTGGCTATGAAATTCTTGACTTTGTACATGTTACTTGACATTTGGGTGAGCGGGTACTTTTATTATAGGGTGGGTCCATATATCATGATGATATTTGGACCCACAGGTCTAAATTTCAAAAGATATTTGGGCCCGCAGGTCCAAATATCACGGAGTCCATGTTTCAAGACACCGGACTTGCACGGACCTTCAGATCAGTGGCTACACCAGAAAACTGTCAATACATCAAATGCGTCCCTAAACGACTGAACGTCTGGCAACTCAAGACAGACAAATTTGATTTCTAGGTCTTCTCTTCATGAGTAACCAGACAGTAATGTAACTGATGTATTTCTGAATTTCTCCCAAGTATTTTCTGAACAGAAATTTTCAAAATGGATGATAAATAGTGCTTGGACCATTTCACTAAGATGAGCTCATAAAATATCCATCATTAGATAGTATCCGTTGTTAAATTTATGGAGTATTTTCAAAATGGAAAACCCACCGCAACATGACATAGGACATTATTTCTGCGACACACCAACAAGTGTCCCAGTGGCGCACCCTGGTGTTGACAGTTTTAATTATACAAGATTGTTAAGGAGTGAAATTGTTTTTAACCCTCTCATGGCCAGATTAATGCAAATATGTGCCTGTTATTGAATCCTATTAAATCAAGAGATTGGGCTGTGAACGAATCATGTGATATACTCAGTGTGCATGAATGCAAATAAATAAATAATTTTTGATCCGATTCAAATAACATTTTCACTACTTCCTGGTGTAACTAGCCAAGTATGTGACATATATGTCAATTTATTACCCAAATATGAATTGCTAAAGTTTGAAAAAATTTAAATACTTAAATAATTCTCAACAATTCATTTTTATAAATATTTGTCATTACTAATTAGCCTATAGTAAATAAAAATTAAATAATTTCATTTTTTCAGAGTTCACGTATTTTCAAGATTTTATACAAAATGGCATTCTTTGCAATCATAGCTGTCATCCCGTCTGAACAATTAAGTCAGTGTTATATTTAGAATGCGTAATCATAGGCATAGTGAAAAACATTCCCCTTTCAGGCATATTCAGGCGTTCTGGCCATGAGTGGGATTCGGGTTGATTTGTTCTGACCACGAGAGGATTAAAGAGCAAAACCTGGCTTAAGAGCTCATAAGAAGTGTTAGTAACATTGTCCCCAGGTTTTTGATACAGTGAAGTATGATTATAAAGAGAATTTCCCCAAAATATTTTCTCAACATAATTTTTCAAAATGGCCGACAAGTGGTGCAGGTTGTGGATACAGTGATGAATAATTACAAGGAGAACGAGCCTATGATGAATGTTTTCTTACCTTGCCAAGGATGTTGCTGTGTAGCTGTGCGACACGCTGCACATGTTCCTCATTCACTCTCTCGGTCATGTGTCTCTCATGCTCCGCCTCCTCTGACAGTAGCCTCGCCTCCAGAGCCTCACTTTCAATCTTCTGCTGTTGTTCCTTCTCCTTCATCAGCAGGTCCAGTTCCTCGTGGCGGCCATCTTGCAAGAGTCGGGTTGACAGCTGTGGATGCAAAGCATTTACATTTAACCAAGTTTAACAAGACTGCCATCCAGATAATTAATTCCAGATGGCAAGTGGACAAGGAAGCCTTTGTCTTATCGAGTGGCCAAACTGTTTTATCTATGTGTATCCCACCCTTCTGACTCAAGTTCTGAGGTACATTATTTCAGGTATTAACAATCATTATAATAACAATATACTTTTGTACTTCTTTTTATGACTAGCTCGTCACTCTGTCAGCCACATGCATGTGGCTAGAGTATTGTCGATCTTGGTTTTCAGGTTTTTCCTTCTCTAGAATTTGTGAGTCCATGACAGGTTACACATTTACTCCCCGTGCGGGATCTTTTACTTCCTCTGGCGTAGACACCAGATAGAAGGGACCAACGGCTTATAGTGCCTCTTCCAAAAGACATACGCAATGAGGAGTGAAGGAAATTGCCCTATTTTCAAAATGACAGTCAGTAGTAGGATTCGAACTCTAGTCCACTCGACTGACGATCACTCGGCCACTGCTAATGCCATATCGTTTCGTGGGTAGAGAATTGGACTTGATTTCTGGGTTCGTAATTCATTGAAAGCTTCTCCAATTCTCCCATCTATGTAATTCACTTTTTCCTTGTTTGTTTCTGTTTCAATTCGCATAAATTTACCCAATTGTATTGACTACAATAAAAGTTGTTTGTACAAGTCTGTTATTCAGATTTGATGAGATCATCGAACAAACTACTGCATTCATTTCACTTCAGCTGAACCAAAATTTGCGAAAAATTGGCAAAAGTGGCAGCCTATGCAGGAAATGTTTACCAAGAAAATAAATAATGATTGCAGTCATTTAATAGACCTGTGACCGATAGAAACACACCTCCATCTTGTCCCGTTCCTGTTTCTCTCGCAATTCCTCCATCTGCTTTGTTCGCTGTGCGGTCATGCGTGACTTCAGTGCTGCCACCTGTTGACCAAGTTTGGCATCAACTTCTGCCTTGATGGCACTTTCACTGTTCGTTTGTTCGTCAAACAGTGCCATCTTTTGTTCATCCGTAAGCGAGCCGTTCTCGGTCAATGTGCCCTGAAACATGGATAGCAAATGGATTGTTTTTAAGAGAGCACTGGAATGTATCTAATTAGAGCATATTCTCCAAATAATATTTGACATATTAATTAAAAATACCAGCAGCTCTTAGTCTTCAAACGGTTTATCAGCATATGCCAGGCATTAAAACACTACATAACAGAAATCATTCACAAAAAACAATTTCGCAACATTTCACCATATTTTATCATCATATAAAATATTCAGTTTACCAGTTAGTTTGAGAATTTGTTTAAAGATAGTTTATGGCTTAATTTTTTAATAAATGCTGGTGATGTGGATTTTTGTGCTTGTGAACTGTGGCAAAATGATGTCATAAAGCATCCTTTATAAATGCTTTGTTTCGTACATAGTTTATGATAATCTTCTGATGACTGTCAAGAAACAAATTTGTCTTCAAACATTGTTTGTGTATCTTAAAAAAACTGAAAAGAAACTGAAAAAGGGAAAGTTGATAACAACATACCAGAATGACTCGTTACAGATAAAATAGTTCAGAATGATACAATACATTGTAAACTAGATCAGAATGACTAATTATAAGAGAAAATAAAGCAGAATGTCTCGTACAATTTGGTCCTTCATGTGCTCGGACATCTGCCGGATGCGTTCATCTGTCAACTTCCGGTCGGTGTCGACTGCAGCCTTGCCTATCCCAGCATGCTGTTGGGAAGCAACCAGCTGCAGCGTGAACTGTTCTGTCTTCACCCTATCCTGTGTGTTATCGAAAGGCACCGCAGGGCGTGGGAGGCCGGACTGCACCGCCTGCATGCACAGGGAGAGAAAGGTTTAACGTGCCACAGCGGTAAGCAACAATTCCAAAAAATTTTAAAGTTTACATTTAAACAAACTGTGAAAGATTAACATTAACACAAACATTGGACACTTGGTAACAAACACTGAACATAGTTTATTATTAAAACGAGGTTTATCTGTAGAAGCAGCACAACTGAATGTGAAGACTTATCGTATTCACTGCGCCCACCATCGTTATTCATCAATCTGGTAACGATTTTAATACTGCACACCGATTTCAATTGTCTAACCATTCTATTTTGATGCTTCTCTGAGCAAAGATTTGGCACAAAAAGTGTTTTCCTATAATTATGGTTAATATTCAAGGTTTATAACGACAACAAAAGCACACAAAGCACCACAAAATTACTTCCATCAACAAATGCCCCTTCCAACAACAATAAACCAGTAGATGTGTGATATTCTATCTACAAAAGCCCCTTCCAACAACAATAAACCAGTAGAAGAGTGACCTCACCTCCTGTGAATGTTTCTCATGGAGTTCCATCATCTTACGTTGACGTCTCTCGGCAAGTCTCTGGCGCATTGACGCATCTTGTCTGGCTCTGTTCTGGTCAAGTCGACTCATTGTCTCGTGGAGTCGTCTCTGGTGCGCAGCCATTATCGCAGCGATCTGCTCATCCGTGTGATCACCTGTGTCGTAATCGAGTCAAAAGGTTATGTCATTTTAGCAATATAGCTTTTATTATTAATTTATTATCTTATTTTATTATTAATTTATTATGGATAATTTTAGATTGGGTTTTATTGTACGACACCTAATAGTACGTAGAGATTAATTTCATGTTGGTCACCATGTCATGTTTATCACGAGACTTTCAACCATCTCAAGCCTCATTGCGTTACACAGGAAAAGAAATGGAAACAAGCCATGTTTGCTGGGGGTGAAGTATTATTATCCCAGAATCAGATTATTTTGTAAAATAAGCAACTGTTCTCACAAATCAGATCCTGATTTCAGTTTCGCAAAACTTCCTACCTTGCAGTTCGTCTGCAAGTTTCTCCGCCATTTCCTTGACGACCTTGTGGCGCTTCTCTGCCTCCTCCTTGACAGCGCCATCCAGTGTTGCTTGCTCCTCCATTGCCAGGGTGCGCTCTAGTTGCAGGTTCTGTGCGTTCTGTCGCCGCAGCAGATCGCTCTGGCCATGAACCTGGGAAAGACACACATGGTATACAATCTTAAAAGGAAGTATTCCATTAATTTTTTATTTCTTAAATTGTTTTATACAGTATAAACTGTATGTATGCAGTTAACCTAAACTGCCAATTACGTTTTAATGAAAAAGTAAAAACTTTTGAATTCAACAGTTCAAAGTTTACCAAAATTACAGCGCTGTCACTCAACTCCCCAAATAGCATGCTTGGATAATTGCGAGGAAAGTTATGACTCAAGGGGCAGAGCTTTTAATGTCAATACGTTGTAGTTATGGCTTCAGGTTTGAGGCCACCCCTTTATAAGCAGTGTGTTACTGTATAAACACATGATTTCCTCCCGAATGACCTACATTTCAACAACAACAAAGTCTCGGGGGTTTGTATGCTATAAAAAATAAAATTTATACTGTACAACATGATTTAACAGAAAATCCACGTTTAAAGGATTGTGCTCGTAATTTGGTGTGTAGGAACCTGGATGTCGACAGGAATTTCAAAGGTATTTGTGGGTAGGGACACGTGCCTCTGTAATAAACGCCAAGTGCAGGCAAAGGCGGTTGTTTAGTATTTCAATGTTGTGTTTTACAATTTGAGTTGTAGGTATTGTAAGATATCTCATATGTTCAACGACATGTATTGTACATCACAATTGCGGCATCAATGGATCCTGGCTTTATATAATTTTGTAATATATTGTTTTTAACAATGTATTTGTTTTTTATGTTTTTATCGAAGTATTGTTTTTTATGTGGACTTACTAATTGTTTGTCTGAAATTAAAACAGTATTATTATTATGTAAAACATAAATAACATTTATTTGAAGGATTGTTTAGGAACTTTTAACACATTTATAAGTGGGAAACGTAAGGAGTAAAAATGCAGTGGAATTGCACCTGTATGTCTCCCAATAAAACGTTGACATTGCCGCCTTTCTCTGCATACGATTCTTGCATTACTGGCATTTCCCCTCGACTAATCATATCGAGCAACAATTGCAGCGAACGCATAAGTTCGGTCTCGCGAGTGCTGCCACCTACAGGAGAAAGAGCAACAATATAAATATAAAAAATTAATCCACTTTTTTTATATAATAATGACATAATACTTCTTTGATCACATCTGTTTTTTATGTCATGCATATTTTTAAAAAGCACCATATCAATTATGCATTTGAGAAATTACTATATTTTATTAATAATGTTTCATTATTAAATTACAGCTATTCAATTGTAGCTACCGAAACAATATAATGATTTTACTAAAATAAAAAACTAATATACAATCTAAAATTAAAATCCAACCGCACCTGTGAATTTAAACACGCGTGTGCCGCCACCCAGGCGAATATCCGTGTGTACGAAATTTGTTCCATTCGCTGCTGCCGCCGCCCCAGTGGCGCCCTCTGCTGCACTGCGCTGTCTCTCCGTCCACTCCTCCAGTTTAGAAATGTCGAATTCGCTGAGCATCTTCTTGAGGTCGTTGTTCTGTCCAGCGATGCGATCGTAGAATCCTCGCAAGTCTGCCTCGTGTCGGGCGAGTTGAGAGGCGAGATGAAGATTCTGATCCTCGAGTTTGTCGAAAAGAACACGCACGTTGAAGTCTTCCAAAGTCTCTTCTCCCTTGAAGGCTGGCAACACGGAGGCGCGCGATATCAATTACTGTCGATATCTACCGTAATAACAGCCTGTACTCGGACACCGTATATTTTCGGACACCCTAAAAGTCTACAATTAATTATTTTGTATACCCTACGTACTGTGGTTTCTTAGAAATAGGGTTAGCAGATGTTTCATGTATCGATATCAGCAAATTACATTAAATGTTGAAACAAACATAACAGTTAGTTACGACAGCTATCAACATGAGTCACCTATATATATATATATATATATATATATATATATATATATATATATATATATATAGCATCAAGAAATTAAAACAAGTTGGACTTAATAATAATAAAATATATACACACTATACTAGTATGTTAAAACAAATAATATTTGTTATGGATTTTTGTCATACCGACTCCGTCTGGCAACTCGGAACCATCTCCCAAGGCTCGTGGTCCAAGCACATCCGCTCCCCTGGACAAAAGACACACATTCATTACACATTGTGAGCAGAAATGGGACCATTTCACCAACACACTTATGAATCAAATTTTATTCTTTTAAAATCAATTTATTTTAAATTGTGTTCTTTTACACTGAAAATCATCAATGATAAGACATACCACTGGGGTACTTTCCCCGGTGTCACGGAAATAGTGTCCTCTTAAATTTAATAACGGATTTTGTTTAATGATAGATTTTCTGACAAGCTCGTTGTTTCAGTGAAACGGGCTAGATTATCTGCTAAAATGTTAATTTGTTGAACTAATGACGGAATGGCACTTGTGGAAAAAGGTATAAATAAAATGAGTAAATTTAGAAAAGTGTAATAACAATAAAAAATATTAATCATAATAGACATTTATTATGTACTTTATAGATGGGAGAAAAGCCGCTCAAATGTGCTAACAATGTTAAAATATACCAATAAAGAGATACAAATAAAAAATAGTTTTTCCAATAAGTTAAAATAAATTAAATAACATAATAAATAAGTACAAGGTCCTTGCCATTAAAACATTGTTGTTGCTCTATATCATGATATTCTACACAAAAGGTAAGTCTTTAACACTGCTTTGAACTCTAGTATAATTTCAAAGTAATATAGAGAAATTTAGAGTGCCATTTAATTATATCTACCCTTGCATAATATTTCTGGTGATCTACACGAGTGTGACCTACTTTGAAGTTGGCCAATGGTCTTCATCGTACATGATGTAGGCTGGAACTGGTGGTGGCGCCCCCAAGCTACGATACTTGGGCTTCCAATGCTTCATGGGATAGATGCCAGCATCACGCGGTCGCCAAACAATAACAGCGACGACAAGCATGAGCACACAGGCCGCGAGGAACGCTAGCAGACCTGAAGCAATAGAAATCAGGGAATTACAAACTGAACAGTAGTAAACCTGAAGTGAGACACATCAGGGAATTGGGAATCGAACACAAGTAAACCTGAAGTGAGACATTTCACAGAATTGGTAATCAAACAACAGTAAATCTGAAGTGAGACACATCAAGGAATTTGGAATCAAATGCTAGTAAACCTGAAGTGATAAACATCGGGGAATTGGGAATCGAATGCTAGTAAACCTGAAGTGAGGCAAATCAGAGAATTGAGAATCGAACGCTGGTAAACCTGAAGGAGACACATCAGCCATAAGGCATAAGACTCATCAGGGAATTGGGAATCAAACTCTACTAAACATGAAACAAAACATATAAAAGGGATTGGGAATTGAAATGCTAGAAAATTTGAAGCAAACACACAAGAGAATTGAGAACTGAACTCTAGTAAACCTGAAGTGACACACATCGGGAATTGGAAATTGAATACTAGTAAACCTGAAGTAAGACACATTAAGGAATTGAATGCTAGTAAACCTGAAGTGAAACACTTCAGGGAATTCTGAAGTGAGGCACTTCAGAGAAATTGCGAATCGAACACTACCATACCAGAACTGGGACACATCACAATACAATGTATAGGAAATACTGGAATTTTTAATATAGGAATAATTTTGGAAAATCTTTTGGTGGTCTACCTACCAATGATCAAGCCCCAGTCTGGGGCCTCGTTTACTGCAGTTTCCTTCTTCACGCCAGCTGCTATCAGGTTGCTAGGCGACGATGACATCACACGGGATTTGCCAGCAGGACATGCTGATCCCGAAGCCATAACTGTTATGATCACTTCCCTGGAAAAATTGCAATAATGGGGAGTTGCAAGTCAACTGATATTGACGAGATGGTCAATGGGAACCGAGAAAGCGGTCATTGAAGACGGGTGGTCATCCAAAACAGTGGTCGCTCAACACAGGTTCTATTGTATGTTAACAATGTTAAACCAATAAGTTTCTTACTGATATGGACTATGGTTAGTTATCTGTTTGTATATGCGTTAAATATAATAAAATATATATAAAATACTGTCAAACTAAACAGCAACACGACAAAGTAATTCCAGTCAAAGATCAACTTACAAGGCCATGTTTTGTGCATCGGCGAAAACGTATGTCCCGGAGTCCGTGAACGAATACACAAATGTCGTATATTTGACTTTTGTCTCGGTGATGTAATACTCAAGCTGCGTAAAGTCGCCGTAGTCGAAGTTCGGGTTCGTGTTGTAGAGGTGATCCTTGACATACTTTGGGTAGTGACTTTTTGTGCGGTCATCCACATCCACCCATAGACGGAAGACGATCATCTCGCCCATTTCAAGACACATCAACGGATTGGGAATCTCGTTGGTGCCGTCAGACACGGTGAAGTTTGGCTGCAGGAGAAGTCGACGACCGCCTCGTGACAACTGGTCATAGTAGTAGTCCATCAACGGCTCTGTAACAGGAAATGTTGCACCCGTGAAAAGTTGCAAAAATCCTTCAAGGGCTATATAACAGGAAATAGTGCACCCTAATTGTATAAACAAATCTGAGAAAAAAATTGTTTAGACAAAAGTAACATGATTTTTAAAGAAATTATCTTCCTAATGCAAAAAACAACCAAAATTAGCAGCATCACTGAAATATGTACAATAAAAAAATTGGTCTTCATTATGGTAACGATCTTATTAATTAGTTCGCTATCCACACTTCAATTTCACCAGTAAAGCACTTGTTTATTTCTATAAAAACAACTTTTACAATTTTGCAGAAATTAAACTATGTAGGTGGATACTGACTATCAAGGACATCAAAAGCCTCGTTCTGGTTTGTATAGACGGGAGCAGTAAATCGATCCGGCCAACAGTTGAGAACGTGCATCTTCTTCTTGTAGTTGAGGTCTTGTCTCCGTAGCATGAATACGTTGCTGAGTTTCTGTTCATGAGAACAGAGTTAGAAACCCCAACACATAATAATAACAATACACTTTATTTATACCCTCATATTCCAAGCATGACTTTGTTTAGGCCCTCAGAGTTATTCATAATTTTATAAAAATCCAGACTTAAATAATGAGTTTCTGTGCAGGACCACAAAAATAATGTTCGCAATCTTAATGCATGTAATAATGATATACTTTAGTTAAACTCATATATTCCAGGTATGACTATGTTCAGGCCCTCAGGGATATTCATAATTTCATTAAAATCCGAACACTTAAATAATGAGTTTCTGTGCAGGACCACAAGACTTGTGGTAGCCATCTCAACATGTATCATAATAACACACTTTATTTATATGTTGATATACGACTGTATTCAGTCATTCAGAGGTGTTTATAATTTCATTAAAATCCGAAGACTTAAACAGTGATGACTAACATTACTAATATATTTTTTCTTGGAAAAAACAGGGTCTGATCAATAAAAAAACAAAGATACTTATTTAAGGCCATCACTGAGGTCACAGTTTCACACGACCCACTACAGATTAACCTTCTGTCGATACAGTCGCGTTAAGCCTTTATGTACCTTGTTCTTTGTCTTTCCCGTGGCTGGATCAGTGACGGCGATGACAAGGGCACCCGACGAATCGACCGTTGTCTCCAACTTAGGCTGTGTTGTTGAGCGACACACGCTGTCACAGAACTCATTCGGGTCGACGTACCGGTCACAGACACACCTGGCAGTCGGGATAGTATATTTTATTTAATATAATGCCAGATCCAATTAAGATTATTCATGGCCTTTATTGGATCTATAACAACAGTACCAAGTTATAAAATTACTGAATAAGCATGAATTCTTTAGATACACAAAACAAGATAATTTAAATAAGAATGGATGCAGTGTAATGGAATACAATACTTATACACTTAAATAAGTTAATTGAGAGAATAAACGAATAAGAGAGGGGGAGGGAGAGGGTGAGGTAGGGTGAGGTAGGGGGAGGGAGAGGGTGAGGTAGGGGAGGGAGAGGGTGTGGTAGGGGGATAGAGAGGGTGAGGTAGGGGGGAGGGAGAGGGAGAGGGTGAGGTAGGGGAGGGAGTGGGTGAGGTAGGGAGAGGGTGAGGTAGGGGGAGGGAGTGGGTGAGGTAGGGTGAGGGAGAGGGTGAGGTGGGGGGAGGGAGAGGGGGAGGGAGAGGGTGTGGTAGGGGGAGGGAGAGGGGGAGGTAGGGAGAGGGGGAGGTAGGGGGAGGGGGAGGTAAGGGGAGGGAGAATGTGTGGTAGGGGGATGGAGAGGGGGAGGGAGAGGTAGGGGAGGGAGTGGGTGAGGTAGGGAGAGGGGGATGTAGGGGGAGGGAGTGGGTGAGGTAGGGTGAGGGAGAGGTGGGGGAGGGAGAGGGTGAGGTAGGGGGAAGGAGAGGGTGAGGTAAGGGAAGGGAGGGTGAGGTAGGATGAGGGAGAGGGTGAGGTAGGGGAGGGAGAGAGTGAGAGGGTGTGGTAGGGGGAGGAAGGAAGGAGGATGGAGAGAGGTGGGGACAGAGAGAGAGAGAGGGGGAGAGACAGAGAGGGGGAGACAGACAGAGAAGGGGAGACAGACAGAGAAGGGGAGACAGCGAGAGGGGAGACAGAGACAGAGGGGGGAGAGAGTGGGGTGAGAGAGGGGGGTGTGAAAGAGAGAGGAAGGAGGGAGGGTGTGAAAGGGAGAGAGAGAGAGAGAGAGACAGAGAGAGATGAATGACGGGGATCACAACCGAGTTAGAGAAATCATTGGATGGAACAGTTTGAGTGGTTTTGACCTCAACTCCAGATATTGGGAATATTTCATCTTAACATATCATAAGAATGTTAAGAAACATGATGTGACTTGCCACAGCTAATTTGGTATTAATTCACAAAATTGTGAACTGAACTAAGGTATATTACTGGATCCACAGATCATGAAGTGATACCTCATTTGTACAAATATCTTCAGTAGTTTTTACTTCTTGCTGAAATCAAGACAAACTACACAGTGCGAAGTTTTGAGAAACTAGGTAATTTTGACTCTTAATGTCTGTCTTTTAATCAGTGGGTTTGTAAATGAATGTATTTTATTAGTTTAGGATTATTTGTTGGGGAAAATAGACTGGACAGTGAAATATTCTATTATTAGATATGCATTTCTGCTAAAGACACAACATTTATTGACACAACTAAGACAGCTATTTTTGGCTAGTGTGCAGATTAGGCCTTTGCACCCGGTTCACTGAGGCGGGTGACACATATTCAATAAACATTAACTATGTTCAAGAACGTTCAGTAACCACGAGATACCTTCCAGTTTCGTCAATCTTCCCATCAACACCACTGCACTGAGACTTGCAGCTGTAGCTCGTTGGATCGACGCAAACGCCGTTGCTCGCCAGGCGGATCTGATGCTGCGTGCAGCGCCCTCTGACGATAGATTGGCAATCCTTATCGCTGTTCTCGTCTGACTGTCCTCGATCTGCCTCATCATAGAACATGTAGCCTGACTTACAACGACACGCTCCGTCCGATGTCTGGAATGCACGGAACTTGCCAATGCACTCACAGGAGGCAGCACCAGCAACTGCCTTCGCTGAGCTGCCGCATGGCTTACAAGCGCTCTGCCCAGCGAAGTTGGTGTAGGTGTTTGTTGGGCACTTGACGCAGTCGCTCGGTAATTTCGCTTTCACGTATTTCCCGTAAGTGCCCGCTGGGCAAGATCGGGGCGCGGCTACTTCGGCCGGGCAGTAGTAACCCTTTGGGCAGGGGTATTTGTCAGGGTAGGGAGTGCCTGCGGGGCAGTAGAAGCCCGCTGGACATGGGCTACAGTTCAGTCGCTGTGGGTGGTTCCCGTACGTGCCACCAGGGCAGATCCGGCACGACAAACTGAGGCTAACCCGAAGTCCAGCATGATTGACAGCCATGTAGCCCAATGGGCAATCCAATGTCATGTTGCTATTCTGCGGGCAATAGGTCGGGTACTCACAAATGTACGGATTGGCACCCGTCGCATTCGGGCAATAGTAACCAGCAGTGCAGTTCAACCCATCCCCTGTGAGTGTCGGGCAGAAGAGGCCAGGTCGACAGTCGGACGGTATGGGCGAGCCCGAAGGGCACTCAAACGTCTCATTACATGGTATGCCCACAATGTTGAGTGTGTCATTCGGGCAATAGTAGCCCGAGGTGCAAGGGAAGCAATCTGTGATGTTTGCAGCGGCCACTATTGGGCGCATCGTGCCAGGTGGACACAGAATCGGCTCATTCGCCTCTAGGCAGAAGTGCCCAATCGGGCAAGGGTTGGTGATGTAGTCACTCATGCCTGGAGAGAAGAATGCCAAAATTTGAAGTCATGAAAAAAACTGCTTGTTTCTCTACATAATACGATGTAATTATACAATCACATATTTTAAATATTTTTAAATAATTACACACACATTTTAAATTTAATTAAGATTTTCGCTCATTCATTAACCACTACAGAGAAGCTATCACAGTTCCAAAGAGGATTTTTTTGTTCGAGTTGTTCGATTAGTTTTTTACCATATTCCATGTGGTGTCAAATAAAAAACAAAAACCATAGTGTTTAATGTTGGTTAAACTTATCACCCACTTCCACCAATACATGGTATGGATTTAAGATTGTCAAAGGTCTAAAATGACTTTCAGAAATAGTTATTAGGAGTCAGATTCAACTAACATGACAATGCTGCCAATACATGACTCTCCATGCTCTCATTGGAGAGATAAGTTAGCTGTGCTTAGGAAGACAAATTACCTGAATGACATTGGAGCTAAGACACGGACAAAGTCAGAGCATGTCATGCTATCCTCCGCATACATTCAAGTTTAGTTCAGCCGGGACATCAACGTAATTGAAGATAACTGGAAGTGATTTATTTAGACATCCACATGATGATGACTTTGGGGACAAAGGGATATTGGAACTTGGCTGGCTGTTGATGCAGGTGGAACTTTCTTTATCATGTTACGAATGGTTGACAGGGAATTACAGTAAATTATAAGTTTTAGTCACAGATCAACGTCAGACATTGTTGAAAATGTGTGCATATGGTAATTAGGGTAAGTATGCTTAAAAGAACGAATACGGTGTGTTTCTGGGCATTGCAAATTGATGCGACCACCTGCTTTGGGAAATTGTTTGTTGTGTGTAGTGCAATACCTGTGGTATTGCACCAGTATCCGGGGGTACAGGAGAAGCAGTCAGTCAGGTTGGCCCCTCCAACGACATTGCGGTAGTGCAGGCGGGGGCACTTGATGGGTCCAACACCCTCGGGGCAATAGTTTCCTCGAGGGCAGGGGTCTGCCACTGGGTCACCTGAAAAAAGAAACTCTCCATGAAAAAAATTTCACTGAAAACTCTTCTGAGAAATGGTTTTGCATTACAATAAAACCTCGCTTCAAGGTCACCTTAGTATTATAACCACATCGCAATTAAGGTCACCTTGGTATTACAACAACATCACAATTAAAGTCACCTTGGTATTACAACCACATCACAATTAAGGTCACCTTGGTATTACAACCACATCACAATTAAGGTCACCTTGGTATTACAACCACATTGCAATTAAAGTCACCTTGGTATTACAACCACTTCACAATTAAGGTCACCTTGGTATTACAACCACATCGCAATTATGGTCACCTTGGTATTACAACCACATCGCAATTAAGATCACCTTGGTATTACGGCCACATCGCAATTATGGTCATCTTGGTATTACAACCACATCGCAATTATGGTCACCTTGGTATTACAACCACATCGCAATTAAGGTCATCTTGATATTACAACCACATCGCAATTATGGTCACCTTGGTATTATAACCACATCACAATCAAGGTCACCTTGGTATTACTGTGGTGGACTTAGCATGGACTGTGGTGGACTTGGTATGGACTGTGGGGGACTTAGTATGGATTGTGGTGGACTTAGCATGGATTGTGGTGGACTTAGCATGGATTGTGGTGGACTTCGAATGAATTGTGGTGGACTTAGCATGGATTGTGGTGAACTTAGCATGGATTGTGGTGGAATTAGTGTAGACTGTAGTGGACTTAGCATGGATTGTGATGGATTTAGCATGGATTGTGGTGGACTTAGCATGGATTGTGGTGGATTTAGCATGGATTGTGGTGGACTTAGCATGGATTGTGGTGGACTTAGTATGGATTGTGGTGGACTTAGCATGGATCGTGGTGGACTTAGTATATATTGTAGTGGATTAGCATGGATTGTGGTGGACTTAGCTTGGAATGCAGTGGACTTAGCATGGAATGCAGTGGACTTTGCATGGATTGTGGTGGACTTAGTATGAATTGTGGTGGACTTAGCATGGATTGTGGTGGACTCAGCATGCATGGACTGGTGGACTTAGCATTTACTGTGGTGGACTTAGCATGGACTGTGGTGGGCATAGTGTGGACTGTGGTAGACAGCATGGACTGCAGTGGACTTAGAATGGACTGTGGTGGACTTAGTATGGATTATGGCAGACTTAGTATTGACTGTGGTGGACTTAATATGGACTGCAGTGGACTTAGAATGGACTGTGGTGGACTTATCTTGGACTGGTGGACATAGATTGAACCATGGTGGACTTAGCAAGGACTGTGGTGGATTTAGCATGGCCTTACCAGCATGACACCAGTAGCCAGTGGGACAGGCGAGACACTCATTTAGCATCCTCGCGCCAGTGCTGCTCATGAGGGTGTGTTCGGGGCATGGCGACGGGTCATGGGTGCCCTCCAGACAGTAGTAGCCTGCTGGACACGGTCCAGCGCACACAGTGTCGGGCACGCATGTCCGAGTGATTGGATCGGGCACAAGGTCCGTCGGTGTGTAGTCCTCGGAACCCGACAGGCAGAAATATCCGGCGGAGCAATCGCCAACAATGTAGCCTCCTCTGTGGGAGAGTGCAGAACTAATGTTAACATCTGTTTACTTAAACGATTACGTTGGTTGGTTTTTACGGTAAAAATAAACTTCACTAGACATGATGATTTTGCATGTTATTAAAGCCTAAAATTTACTAAAGCTGGCAAGATATTTTGTTCTGTTAAGTAAGTTGAACATGCATTTCATACTATACAGCGTCTCATTGTGCAAATATGAGAGCACGGGGAAGACCATAGTAACAACACTAGAGGAAAACTCACGAACAATGAAACTAGAGGCTACACGGATTAATGAGGTTAGGTGGCACCACCTACATCAATGGTAATATAACTACACATGCAACCACATCAGGAGGCAGAATCTACATCAACTACAATGACACTAAGGGACAACTGTTATACATACAATAATGAAAACTTAATGGGATGCATTTTTGTACAAGGACACCAGGGGGCAGCACCTCGATAAGTAACACTGGCACAAGGGGTAGCACCTACATTGACTAGGACACTAGGGGGTAGCACTTACCTGCAGTAGAGGCCAGCTGGGCAAGGCTGACATTCTTCCTTCAACTTCAGTTTGATGGTTCCGTTGAGGGTGAAGGTTCCGTTGGGGCAGGGAATGGGATACTGGGTGCCTGGGAGGAACAATAACGCAGGATCACGTTATATAAACACTGTATTTTGTAGTTTGATTACCACTGCCATGATCTACCAAATTCCTACTTCACGGAGAAAAGTGCTCCTCCAACACATCCTCGCAAGCCAAGGGTGGTGCCTACGTAAGTTAACTAAATCAAACTTATAATTGACTTCGTTATATCACCCGTGAGAACAGTGCAGACCCTCGACCGACTCATGCTCCTGTTTCAAGACAAAGCCGTCGAGTTCCAAGAATCACAATATAGTTACTCATTTGACCATTCTCATGATCCGCAGAGCAGTATTGTGTATAGCGATATTAGTGGCTGAGCGTATCTTCTGAGTTTCAAAAGGCAATCGGCCAGCAGCAGCGCCCCCTGGTGCACGAGGATGCTTCAACATGTCTTAGTTTTTCTCCATTGCGACCATTTTCACTACCTCCATAAACACAAGTCATACTAAGAGTTATTTCCTATACAGTTACAAACACACATGCATAACCAATTTACAATTTGTAAGTAAAACGCCATTTCTGTCATCACGTCTGAAATAAGGGGTGGTGTCATTATTTTGCAAGGTCCAAAATATGTATAGCACCCAACATTGGTTCAAACTACCCCCACCCCTACACAGTTGTGGTGGGTGACTTAAGATTTCAATTGGGAACAATAAATCAAAGCCAATAATTGCCATGTTTTTATATTCGCATTAGCGGTAACAAGCTAAGTAACAAGCTTGGTAAGGCCAGGCACCCTGGGCGAAATTGTGTTTTTTTAGCAAAAATTCTCAAAATGGTTTTCTGCCAGATTATGATAGCATTGTATATTTATCATCAATAAAGTTCACCATTATAACAATTACATACCTCTAAACGTATTTCAACAGGGAGCAGAAGTGTTGATGTCAAATAAACAAATCCAGTATGCAATCTTTAACGGCCATTTTCTCAAAAACATTTTTCCTAAAATGTCTGCATTTGGAAAAATGATATTTCTGGGAGTAATTACGCTATCCAAATAAGGTCTTGAATTGTGCACTCAGCAAAAACAATAAAATCATCAATAGTTTGATAGACAGTGCAATATTTGTTGCAAAAAAATTTGTTCTTTCACTTTACAAAAAAGTATTTTAAAAATAAAAACACAACATTTTAACAAATGCTCCAGTCATTGCTCAACAGAATGTATACAGAACATGGATTTTCAAGAATTATGATTATATGTGTGTTCAATAAAGAATGACAGTGTTACTAAATTTGCCAATATTTCCTCAAAATGGCAGACATTTTGTTGGTTACCATGGAAATGGTGCGTCTGGATGAAACAAGTTCCATACATTTTTACTCAGTAAGACCCATTCTATATTTTTGGCAAAAAATTGGACTATTTGCATAAATAAAAAAATAATCCTATCTACCTGCCTTGACTGGCATTAAAGACAAATAATATTTGGTTACCTTCTGGACAGTAGTGGAAGGATGTGCAGGGCAGAGGGTCAGGGATGGTGGAACTGATGCAGTAGTAGCCCGCTGGACATGGCACACAGGCCCACTGCCCTTCATTGGGCTGACTCTCTCCAGCCGGGCAGCCCGAAGGCTGGGCAGATCCTTCTGGGCAATAGTGACCTGGAAAAGCAATTTGCAGGTTATTTTCCATAAGTTTGTGTAATTTGTTACATCCATGTATTAGTATTTATTGAGGTAATTAACGTTATATTTTTCCCTCCCTCCCTCCCTCCCTCCTTCCCTCCCTCCCTGAATTGAGGGAAAAGTTTTCCGCCTACTCACCAGCAGGACACTTGAAGTTCGGAGGGTCTGGTACAGTGATGTTCTCGAGACCGGGGCAGTAGTAACCCCTATGACAGAGGGCGGTTGGTGCACTGAGGCCGGGGTTGGCGCAGTAGAAACCAGCGCTACATGGCCAACAGTCTGACAGCGACGCTCCACCTGAATACACAGCAAATGTGTAACAATGTGATTCTGGAGATTGCTTCAGGCTACACAAATGAATGCTTATGCTTCCTTGTGTTGCCATGTTATGTTATTAATATTAAAATATAATAATCAAGTGTTAAAATGTTCTTATATAGCATCTTTTAGAATACTTAAACAACAAATATGCTATCTGAAAAACGGGGATGATACTTGGAAACAAATATGCAGTCTGAAATAACTATATATGAGGATACATTTAAACAAATATGCAGTACAAATATCCTCAGAGGATACTTAGAAACAAACATGCAGAGTGAAAAAACCTTGCTAGTACTTAGAAACAAATACGTAGTTTAATACACAGTTATCAGGTCAACACTCACCCGTGGTGTTTCTGAACATGCCTGCCGGGCACGGAACAGGCACAGGTGTTCCCTCGGGGCAGAAATGGCCACTGCGGCACGGCCCATTTTCCGGGAAGTGGACATTTCCGGGAGCGGGCACTGGACTTTTAGAATACCCCTGGCAGTACTGTCCTGCATCACAAGCTCCTACAGGCGGACAACATTAAATGATAAAAGTGAATACTTTCAAGATTGCATCAAGAGCAAATATCCCCAGATATATGGAAAAAGAAAAAGGAAGCTTTTGGCTAATAATCCAAAACTGTTTCTATCTATGGTAAACCTGCCCATTTGAAATAGTCGTCAATTTTTTTTTTTTAATATTCACACTGCTAGCGTTTATTCAGTCAGCAGATAATTTGTTCCATTCATGTATACGTACGCGCCGCACGGTACACTACGTACGCGCCGCACGGTACACTACGTACGTACTGCACATACACTACGTACGCGCCGCACGGTACACTACGTACGCGCCGCACGGTACACTACGTACGCGCCGCACGGTACACTACGTACGCGCCGCACGGTACACTACGTACGCGCCGCACGGTACACTACGTACACACACTAACCACAAGAAGATGGAGAAGGATTGGTCATGTTATGAGAAAGGAGGTAGGCTGTATAACCAGGAAAACCCTGAGATGGACATATGAAGGAAAACAAGAAGACGATGCAACACAACTTGGAGGAGAACAGTGTAGGGGAAACTTCTCCCATAATGGGCAAATATAAACATGGTCGATCATTGGTCGGTTTGGCCAAAATGATGATTGGTCACAAAAATCAAACCAATATCAAACAGTAAATCATCAAAGGAATGGACTCAATCAACCAGAATTATAAATGACTGCTGCACCCATAAAAAGAAGATGTTTCTAAAAGCCACTGGTAACACAAGAGGTCACTGAGAAAAAAATACACACACAGGAAAACAGGAAAACAGGAAACAGGCACTCTTTCTTCTCCACCAGATTGGTAAAATCTCGCTATCGGACAACACATTTCAGGCACAGACCATCAACCAACTAAAGTCCCGCCTGCGAAGAGACTGGAGAGACCACCCAGACCTATACAACTATGACTTCACAAACTAGCCTAGACATGAGTTAGCCTAGGCAAACAGGAAAAACAAAATAGTTATTATTATTATTATTAGCCAACAGTAACAAAAATAACTTGGGATAAGAACTAACGCATACCTGACGGGATGATGTTGCCCATTCCTGGACAGTACATTCCTACACTGCAGTAGGTGCATTCAGAGGCAGTCTTCAGCCCTGTCTTGTTGTTGAACGTACCCTGGGGGCATGGTTGGGGTGGGGTTCCGGCCGGGCAGTAGTTGCCTAAAATACACATGCATGTGTCATAAGAAAGATCTGATTCAACATGGAATCTACGGTCTAACAAGATGGCAGCAAAATTGTGAGGATCTGTTTCCTATATGTGTATAACTTCTGGGGACAGTTTCACTAAAATTCTTACAAGCTCATAAGTCTGATTTTGTGCTTTAAATTCGATTTCACTCCCGAACATTGATCTTGTATACGGAGAACTCCACCAGAGTGCGCCACTGAGAGCCTTTCACCGGTGTGTCATGGAAAAATGTACTTGGTGATAAATCTCTTTTTTACAGTTTGGCTCAAATTTAACAATGGAGTCTGTTCAATGATAAATTTTCCTTACAATAATATAATACAATTTATTTCTATAGCACCAGATCGATCAGCTTGCTCTCAGGTACTTTACAAGCATGTACTTGTAACTATTTTGAACTGTATTAAATAAAAAGATCATTCTAAGATATATGCCAAGAAATAATAATTAAAATAGGCCTTCCATAATTAACATATCCCCCTCTACGAACAATTAAAAAGTACACTACGTGTATTATACAATAAAAAATAATTTATGAGTTATTTTCTTCTTTCTTTCTATCTTTCATCATCCTAGTGAAGAGATCCCCTGGTATCAGGAGCTGAAAGTGCAGTGTTAAACATGATTTATCATACATATTTAACATATTCTGAGAATTTTTATTAACCGAAAAAGAATGGTAATGGTTTTAAAATATTGAAAAAAATTACAATTGGAAACACTGAGCATTGATCGTACAAACTGGAGAGAAATAACAACTCGATCAAGTAGGCATGACAGTCCACTCACCCTCTTTACATGGCACGGGGGTCGTCATGTTAGTCTCGTGACACATCAAACCTTCGAGACATTCACTGCAGTTCGACTGGGCCAGCTTGTCGTTGTACGTGCCGATTGGGCAGCCCAAAGGCACGGTGGAGCCAGATGGGCAGTAGAAGCCCATAGGGCATGGGTAGCCATGAACGTAGTCAATCGGGGTTGGGGTGCTGCTTCCATTGGTACAGACGTAGCTGTGGGGCAAAAGGGGTGGATCAGTGGGTGGGGCGCTATTGGAGAACTGAAGCAGTGACAATCAGAGTTCACGAGTGAATACTAGGGCAGGTTGTGCGTGTGATTAACTAATAGTTCCAAGTCTAAGGACCCACACTAATGACTATCATTGGCACAACTGGTAGTAAAACAAATATAGCTGGATCAGTAAACTGGCCACTGTGATTGATGTGAATGGCTTCAACGCAAGCCGATCGCATACTAAATGGCACATTTGATTAATTCAAGACTGGCAAAAAGTAGTCTCTGGCCAAGGGCCTGATGCATGGTGATGCGAAGTATATGACACAGCTCTTACCTGCAAGGAAACGAGAAAAAAATGAGTTTCATTATAAACAATTAATATCAATTATACTGAACTACAGCAACCAACAAAACACTACTCTAGTAATCACACAACAATAACACTGCTAAACCTTTATTAATATTTATCGTAACCAAAATGTTTACCCTGGGGCACAGAGGGCAGCACTGTGGCCCTCGATGTAGGCTGTCTCGTTGCACCAGCGTCCCTCCGGACATGGCTCACATTCTGTGACATCTCCAAGCCCGGGGTTGACAGAGAAGGACCCCACTGGGCAGGGAAGTGGGTAGCTGGTGCCATTCGGGCAGTAGTACCCAATCGGGCACACATCATTGCCAGTGAATGTCGGGCTGCCCGGTGTGACCTATAAAAGCAAGCAATACGAATGTGTTCATTTTTATTTAAAGGTATAAAGTCTCAACATGTTTATCATAATGTTATATATTAATCTAAATTCTATTCTAACACCTTAAATTATCTTGTCATTCATTATCTGTCTGTAAATATCAACTATGTCGCTTAATGTAAACACAGCATTTTTCATTTCCATACAACTTAGTACATACAAAATAACTGAAGGTCTCTTATTACATTTCTCTTTTTGCAAAACTGAAATTTTACACAACTTAAATTCCACCATTTTTCTGCATAAGTTACCTATTTAAAAAAAAAAAAATTTTCAGCCACTTATTCTTTTCTTGTTGTTGTTGAGAATTGCAAATTTTTTACTAGAGAGGGTGAAGTAGTGCCACGTACGAGATGGTTGATGGGGGTAGCTGAATCCGCCCCTCCAGTGCAGTAGTAGCGGGTGTGACATTCGCCTGTCGGAGCGGACAGACCGGCGGACTCACAATACCAGCCGGACGGACATGCTGTGCAGTTGGATCTCTCGCTGTTCTGTGTCGAAGGGAAGTAGGAACCCGGGGGGCAGGGGTAGGAGGTGCTTACCCCCGTCCCCGCGGGGCAGTAGTGACCCTCTGGGCAGGGGGCAGGTACTGCCACGGGCACACCTGTGAGAATAAGGTGAGATTTTACAATGCTGTATATAAATAAAAAATCAAATAACAAAGGTGAGTTCTTATATAGCACTGGAGCGCAGTGGTGCAGTGGATGGAGCAACCGAGAGAACCCGGGTTTGAATCCTGTGCTGTGGTGTCGAACCTTGGGCAAGTTTGTTTGTTTTATTTTATATTAGGTTAAGAACAAATTTGTATACACACAGATTAAAATATCAATACATTAAAACATAATAATTAAATATAAATAAATATAAAATCCAATCACGCACACACACACACACAATCACAAACAAGCAATAAATAGTTCTACAATTGCTTAAACATTTTACACATTTTATAAAAACCATTTTCGATGGCATGCACACATCTTCTGAAATTGTAAATATTGTGGTGAAATTCTGATAAATATTGATAATAAAATGTACTATACAGGCACATGCATAATGCAACTAGACATTCACTGTATTGTGTTACAGTGCATAGAAGGGCCTAGAAATAAACATCACTAAAATCAACTAAGTACCACAGTTATGTTGTGTGTTTTGAAGACCTCAATCGGAACATAACTAGTATGCTCTATAATCTCCCCACATGATGGTGATTTTAATTACCCATCACCCTGGGTCTGTTTAGCACTAGAACTACCAGTGACGTCTGCATGATTTTAATGTTATCCATGTTGTATACAAACACCACCTTTATCACAACAGTGCTACAGGGTTCCACAGTGGGATTATGCATTGATATGAAGAATTAAACATTTCCACATTATATAACCTTAAAATGATCTTAACTCTCTTAGGTAGATATTTGGAAGAAATCATGAAGAAAACATGTTTGTGCTATGAAAATACATACATTGTGTGATCAAAAAATTAATGAGAAAATCTTGGCAAGATATGTTTACAACTAATTGGTGGAACAAATAACCATCTACTGCCAACAAAATGTAGGTGGAAAAATTAATTAGTGAGGTAATAATGACACATGCACTGCATCCAGGCTATACACATAAATTCATTTCAGAAATGCAAAATATCATAAAATCAGAACCATATCAAGATTTATTTATTCAAAATCAATCACCAATAATACATCAAAATTACCTTTTTTCTTTAAGGAAAAAGTCTTATTACTATCTTTAAATGTTCGCCAGCTATCTTGTAAAGACAAAGGTAATTTGGAATAATGAAGTACATTTTCCCTAACAGGTCGTGTAAGAAAATGCAAGCAATAGGAAAAAGAAACACCGGCATGCACAAACCTTCACTTTTGTGAAAACACCTGAAAAGCACTTACGCTTGCACAAAAACAGGTGTTTTCATTCCGTTGAATATCGACATGCACGTCAAGCAAAACAATTTGAATGAACAGCAGTACTGAATTGGGAAAGAAATGAGTGTCTAAAATCAGAATCTGGCATAGTGATGCCCCAAAAAGACCCACAAAATGCACTCATATGTTGAAGACTATACCTATTGTCCAGTCCACTAGAAATGCAAAAATGTCACATCAGTAAAGCAACGATGACGTCAACAATTCATATCCAATGTCTAACAATAGAAACATGCATTGGGTTCTTGCTATATTGTACAAGGACCATATTAGGACATTGTCAAATTATTCTTTATAGCTGACTTTCCCTACAGTGAAAGTCAGAACAGAGGTTTCACAGTTGTTCCTCTTACACGGATGGTCCTTATGTCTCCAATCCTAACAGTGTGTCCCCACTGCATGTCACACATATTTAAACAAAACAGCCTATTCAGTACTTATCTAGAGTTCCATTTACAAATTTTTTAAGACCTTCATTTATTTAGAAACAACTTAACACAAATAATGGCCATTCTTCTCTGCTTGGAAATTGCTTAGTGCTGTGGTCATAAGTGATTTTTCTTATCTTGTGATGTTTTTCTGAAATATGACTGTAAATGTGTTTCTTTCATAAATGACTTTTGCTGATAAACAACAAAATTATTATAAAAGTTTTCATAAATGACTTTTTTTGTGGTCAAATTATTCTCTGGAATAGCCCAAATGTGATTTCAACAAAGGTAAATAACTCACCCAAGCTCGGATCACAGAACGAACCAGCGGGGCAGATGTCACAAGTATCTTGTCTCTCGACAAACTGGTAAGTTCCATTCGGGCACAATTCGGGCAGAACGGAGCCTTGTTCGCAGTAGTGCCCCTTCGGGCAGAGGAGCCCAGGCGTGGCTGTATCTTGCCCACCAGGGCAGTAGTAACCCGCAGCACATGACCCGTCGGGGTAGACATTGCCATCACCTAGGGTAGCAACAATCATCATCATTGGTGAACTTTATATCATGTACAAAAAAGTAAATTGATAATAATGTTGTACATGTCCCGCCACACCAAAGTTGGTATTACAGTCAATCCCACTTAATTGCATATCGCATTATTGCATATATCGGTTATACGCATACAATTAAAAAAAAAAAAAACATTTGTATAAAGCCATGTAAAAATGATCACTTTATTGCATATTCAATCGTCATCAAATCCCACATATTTGCATAAAATAGCTCTGAAAATCTGAAAAATGCTATGCATAAATGTCTTGTAATCATCATTAGTCGATGCTGTCAGATGTATTTGATTGGCTTCTCACCTACAATTAGCAATGAAAAGATCGACTGTGCGAGCCAGGAAGTTTGTTTGTGTCATCGAGTGGTGCAAATAACACGGCTTCCTCCCATCAACCTACAGTCGATTCAAAGCTTGCGCAGTAATCCACCAAATGTTTGAGCAATGTGGCATCACTGAGTGGGCGTCATTTTATGCAATCAAAAAACAACTGTTTTCTCTGTTGCCAATTAGACAGACAGCTATTTTTAGCTTGTGTGCAGAATAGCCTTGTGTGACTTACTACCCGGTTTGCTGTGTCAAGCCACATGACTTGATTGGCTGCTGAGGTAGAGAACTTGAAATAATGACTCGACAATGCTGGCACAGCATCACGTGGTCGCTGGAGACCACGAGAATGAGAAGTAAAGAGAGAAACAATAATAGAGGCACTGACGTAGGAGACTAACTAACTTACGGAACCAACCAGCCAGACAAGTGACTGGACCAAGCAATATCATCTAAAAGCTTAATTCTATAACCAATAAACTAAAACATAAACAGAATAAATGAAACGCCAAGACCATAACTAAGTATGGATAAAACATATTGCATCATGACTTTGCAAGATAATTATTGACAGAACCTGGATGGAAACTATAACATAGTGCAAACATTCACGATTAAACACAAGCTAAACTTTGACATGATGAAACGTTCCCTTGCGACATACCTTGACAATACTTTCCGCCTGTGCAGTTCACGCAGTCGCTGAGCTCATTGTTATGTGTCGTGTTGGAAAACGTGCCTGCTGGGCAGCTGATGGGCACACCTGTGCCCAATGGGCAATAGTGACCCATTGGGCATATGTGCTGGTCGGGCATGCTGCTGGTGTGATTGCAGTAGTAGCCCTCCGAACAGTTGCCTATGTCCGACAAAAGCGTCAGTCAGTTCACACACACACCTTTATGCAGAATAACATTTTTACCAGTCCAAAAATGTCCTGGTAGATACACGCATCTATATATATAAATGTGCATATATATATATATATATATATACAAAAATACCATATATGTGGCACAAAGTGTAATGGACACACAGTCAATAATTAATCAGCTTTTTGCTTCTCAAATTTCTTCCCGTCCAAATTCAAATTTCAACCGTCCAAAAATAAACTTTACCCGTCCATATGATGGGTGGATGGGTCTCTGGATAAAGCTATGCTCACACACTACGGCGTGGTTTCATTAGTTCACAAGTTAAAAAAAACATTGTGTTTATCTTGGTTCAATCCACCATGTTGTTCAGTATAAATGCAACTTTTTTGTTTCCATTTTCCATACAATTTAGTATATAAAAACCATTGAAGGTTCCTTTTCGTATAGGTTTAACACAATTTAAATACCACTGTATCTCTGCATAACAGCTAACTATTTCAAACAATCGCTATTTTTGTTGCCAATCAAATAACTGTCGCTATTTTCAACGAAGTGTAATCACATTATTCAATGTACGCAGTACTGGATACACGGAAACGAGGCATGTCTTAGCTAGGTTTGATGTTTAAGACTGCAATAATGGTTCACACATAGCAATTTAATTTGTATTATAAGTATTTTATGTATACCATGATTATACCTAGTTAAATAGTTGTATACAGAGTGTGATTTTAAATCTAAAATAGGTCTATAATAATCAATTATATAATGTTTATAATTCAGTTTGCAAATTCTCATCATGGGAAACAATACAAGGGTGAGCTGACCTGTAGGAAGGGCAAGCCCGGGGTGTTCACAGTATTTCCCGCTGTCACAGGGAAGGGGCTTCCCTGATCCCTGGGGACAGTAGTAGCCTGGGGGACACATTCCTCCTGTGGTCATGTCGAAGTCAGGGCAGACACAGTCCCACTGAGGGAAGCAGGTGTTGTTTGAAGTCAGCCCACTAGGATGATAAATAATAATACATAATGATGCACCATATCTAGCTTCAGAAGAAAATGTAGTTTCATTTTGCAGTCACATAAGGGATCATCTCAGAATGTCAATGTTCGATATCAGACAAAACTGCTTTTATCTGGCCTCAGCCCCCCATTCCCTCCCATCAAACGAACGTTTGGAAACATTGATATGATGATATCAATGTATTAACAGTATCGGTCAGAAGCGTAAAATATCAATGTCCGACGCCAGGCAAAACTGCCTCTAACCCCCCTCCACAAACAAAAGTAATTTCATCTGATATTGGACATCGACGTTCTGAGGTGATCCCTAAAAAGTATCTTTTCAATATTGCTTACCCTATTTATGGGTCAATCACAACTGTTAATATTGACATATTCGTACATAGCATACAAATTCTCAGATCCCTCCTACCCCTGACATAAGTACTTTAAAATGTTGAGTTTTCCTGAGTGAAAGTCATACGTAGGTAAGTAACAGTGTTATGACTACATGAAAGGACAGGATGATCCCTTCATTATAACGTTAACAATGTTTTACTTTCAATTATTATTGTTATGCAATTCACATGTGAAACATTATAAAAATTTGTAAGCGGACTTTGACTCCCATCTCTGTTTCGTACGCTCTGTATGAACAGATACATGTTGGCAACTGTGAAAGACTCTTTACTGACCTTGAAAACGTCTAACCCTTTGATTTTATTGCACTACTAAACTAAGAATTTTAACAATATTGGCACCATAGAAGTCTTTTATATTATTAGTCTTATTCAGCTAATTAGTGCAGTAACAAATTAAGCCCATTAAAGTTTAAATGTAACAAAACTAAGTAATTTAAAACAAACTGGTGGCTAAAACATGGTCTTTTGATATTTTGGCAACTACTGACAATTGGCACACACAATAAATCTTACATAAGACAATACCCATCATTGCTAGTTTACATAGGCCTCTTGCTAAGCACTATTCAAGAGATCTATAGCCAGGAAAAGGGGTTACAATCGAGGGACCAGGAAAAGGGGTTACAATTGATAGACCAGGAAAAGGGGTTACAATCGATGGACCAGGAAAAGGAGTTACAATCGAGGGACCAGGAAAAGGGGTTACAATCGAAGGACTGCCTCAGACCTCACCTATCTGAAGCAGTTAAGTTGACAAGCTGGCCAAGGTCAAAAGGTCGGCGACTGAAGGCGCCTCCATAGCAGTAGAATCCTTCATCACATAGTCCGTCGGGCATGATGTTGCTGGTACCCTCGCAGTAGGACCCTGGTGGGCACGACTTGCAACTTGTGTCGTTGCTCGCTCCTTCAAACAACAAACAGAAACCACGCTTGTAGCTAAGTAATACAATAAATCATAGTGACATAAAGGAAAAGGAAAATTTTTCTATGTTGTGGGGACATTTTTTCTCAACACTTTTCAGTGTACTTGCATGCTTAAGCCTTTAGATCCCAACCACCTGCATGCAATGTACTGCATGCTTCAGCCTTTAGATCTCAACCGCCTGTATGCAATGTACTGCATGCTTAAGCCTTTAAATCCCAACCACCTGCATGCAATGTACTGCATGCTTCAGCCTTTAGATCCCAACCACCTGTATGCAAAGTACTGCATGCTTAAGCCTTTAGGTCCCAACCGCCTGTATGCAATGTACTGCATGCTTAAGCCTTTAGATCCCAACCGCCTGTATACAATGTACTGCATGCTTGAGCCTTTAGATCCCAACCGCCTGTATGCAATGTACTGCATGCTTGAGCCTTTAGATCCCAACCGCCTGTATGCAATGTACTGCATGCTTAAGCCTTTAGATCCCAACCGCCTGTATGCAATGTACTGCATGCTTAAGCCTTTAGATCCCAACCGCCTGTATACAATGTACTGCATGCTTGAGCCTTTAGATCCCAACTGCCTGTATGCAACGTACTGCATGCTTGAGCCTTTAGATCCCAACCGCCTGTATGCAATGTACAGCATGCTTAAGCCTTTAGATCCCAACCGCCTGTATGCAATGTACTGCATGCTTAAGCCTTTAGATCCCAACTACCTGCATGCAATGTACTGGATGCTTAAGCCTTTAGATCCCAACCACCTGCATGCAATGTACTGCATGCTTAAGCCTTTAGATCCCAACCGCCTGTATGCAATGTACAGCATGCTTAAGCCTTTAGATCCCAACTGCTTGCAAATGTCCAATCCGTATGCTTCTCCAACAGCCTGTATCCATCTGACAACTATGATGGCACATAGAGGTGGCGTTATCTTCTGGATAATGATGTGACTTCTTTACTCTCTTCGCTACATGCTAGGGGTATTTGTTATGTTTTATGGAAAGTTTTTTGAAGGAGCACTGTCTGAAAATATCAACTGACAAAGAGTTCGTAGACATACATAGCATTCTATGCAAACTGACAAGAGACACTGGGTATCACGTTTAGCATGTTTAGTTTAAAGTTGATTAGTATATTTATAACTGTTTCATGTGGAATTCAATATCTCTAAAATAACCACAACTTACAATGCTAGAAAATGAAGTACAAAAACGTACATGCCCAAAACTGGCTACGCATTTCTTGGTGATTCTGTGTGACTGCTGCAGGGATTCAGGGTGCATTTAATTAAATTGATGTGGTCTCTGAAGGATTAATAGGTCAAACGTGATATATTAATTCATATTTATGGTGAGAGTTTGGAAAACAGAAGAGGGTAGCAGAATGACAGGGAGTAAAATTGAAAGAGTTTCAAGAAAGACATCAAGAAAAGAGTCAGGGGTATGAGAGAGATCATGACAGGTGAAGATGACTCATCGAGAGGGCGAATCAGACCAAGTCATGTGACCCCCACTACATGAAGGACCAATGGAAGTGAAGATGTGCCTTACCTGTGTCACTATTGTAAGTGCCTTCCGGGCACGGGAACTGATAGGATAGCGCGGTGCCTTCTGGGCAATAGTAGCCCTTTGGACAGATAATGGGCACCACTGTCTCATTTTCACAATAGTGACCTGGAAATGAGACAATACATTATTTCACATGTGACACCGTGGAGCGACATGGCCTAATTTATTTGTAACTCTCCCCAGAAATATACACATATTTTTAATAATTATTTTACTAACTACTCTTTTAAAGTTAATGTTGCAACTTATGATATGATTTTTCAACAACAAAATCACCATTTAAACTGGTAATATCTATGATGTTTATTAGCTACACAATTCAATATTATATAGAACCATGGCAGTACTGTTAAGACTATTGGTTTTAAAAAATAATTTATTTCTGTTGACAAGATCCACCTGAAAAAATCTACTTAGCCAGAGTAAGCATGCGGGTAAGTTAACGTTTTCCTTCTGGACGGCTTGAAACTTGAGCGCCAAATTTTCAGGGTATAATCTATGACCCCCAAAATAGGATGTAAGACATATCCTTTCAAAATTCTCACCTCAAATCAGTTGTTGGGAACGTAAAACGTAATGTGCGCGTAATACGTAAAACATAACCTAACAATCGCAGAAACCACGCATGCAATATACTTAGGGAAAATGGCCCCTGCGTTATGGACAACATGATGTAGGCGCTGACACAATAATGCTTATCTCCACCCTCATGATAAAAACATAGCAAGAGGAACATTATTTGACAATTCTACACTATCATGACTAGCGCCTATCGATGGATGTGAACTTCACATTCTCTCCAACCTTTGTTATTTTGAACGAACGAGTATCTACAAACGTGTTATGGTGTCGTGTAACAATGCTGTGTTTTCTAACATTTGGTAAATATTACTATCACGACTCATCTACCAAACCATCCCGTCAGGTGACGAGCATTTTTGCTAGTGTTCACAATTAAAAAACTAACCTTTGGGGCAGGGGCTGCACAACGGTGCCCCGTCAATAGGAGAGTAACTGCCCGGGACACAGGGGGTAGGGTATGTGGAATTCTCAGGGCATTTGGATCCTGCTGTGCATTTCCCCCCGGATCCTGTGTGAGCGACTCCAGCCTCAGGATTTGAAATGTTCACCCCTGTAAAGTTAGCCACATATAACCAATCCAGTCTTAATATTGTTTATTATGACATTCATGACTATTCCACAAGCAGATAATTATGTAGTGATGTACATGTTTATAATATATAATACGTAAATTAAATACACACAATGTTTCTGTTAATAGTAATTGCGATATGTCATGCTTTGCTATACCTACCATAATAAAACTACAATAATAAACTCCTTTAAACTATATATTTTGTATAATATTTCACTCATAAACAAAACCATGTAACATATATCTTTATAATTCCACACCGACTTAGTACAAATTAATATCTACACATTTTTAACCGACTTTAATTTTGAGAACTCCCACAGCAAACAAAAACAGATTTGAGATCATTACCATATGTGCAGTAGTATCCAGGTGAGCAGGGTCCCGCTGGTGCATCTAATCCAGGTATGTCACAGTATTGACCCCCTCGACAAGCACTGCAATCGCCCATCGCACTAAGTCCTGGAGTCGCCCCAAATGTACCTGGTAGAACAAATAATGTCATGTAGACAAAAGTAAACAAAGGAGGTAATCTAATAAATATTTTTTAACCATTTCATGCCGGCTCCCACGCTAACGGGCAGCCATCCTGTGATGTCTGAGTTCGGCTGCCCACAATAGCGTGTTCAAGTATAAGCTTGCTTGCATTCAATATAACTCCTGTTTGGTCACTATGTGGCACCACTTGCTGCATACTGATCACTAGGGGAATAACTCAGGCTTCTATTGACATTGAAGTTGTCATACTGTTTTAATGAAAATTCAAAAAAGTTATTTGTTTTTTCTGCCGACCAACGATTATGGCAAAGGTTGTTTGCAGCAGCGCTGGTAACAATGATGTTTTGGAATGGCTGAGGGAAAGTTTTAGTAATGATTTGGACTCAGACGAAAGCATGTTTGCGGAAGGCGATAATGTGTGTTTTCGTCGACCTGTCATTGAAAGTATTGACGAAAGATTGTGATGATTTGAGTGCTGAAGTTGACGATATTTTCGATGGATTTCTGACGGTGACGTCGACGATGTTGGTGACACTGGACCAAGAATATACCAGGTGTTCTTATTCAAAAACTTATTTTTCTTGGTGAAAAAAGCCACTGTCAATAGTTGGTAGAAATTTAAGAAGAATCTGGGAAATTTAATTTTCACAAACTCTAATATTGTTGAATGTTAATGAATCATATAACCTATAATGGAATGATAACTGCAGCACCACCTGGTGTAGAGATAGTTGTAACAGTTACTCGTGCCACAGAAAACTGACAGCAAAGTAATGAGGAAGACCATAGGAAGGCGAACTTAATACCTTAAAATTGGAGGACAACTTCAAAGGAAATGAAGATCAGAATAAAATACTCGGAAACAACTAACATCAGCAAATACATACCAATGGGACAAGGAACGAATCCATATCCAGTACCCACGGGGCAATAGAAACCCTGAGGGCAAATGTCGGCCCGGTCCCTGTTTATGCAGTAGTACCCTTCCGGGCATACATAGCACTCTGAACCACCAGTGTGGTTCATGAACGTCGCATTTGGACACGGGATGGGTGCGTCACTGCCCAGTGGGCAATAGTTGCCAATTGGGCACTCCGCTCCAGTGACATTGTCTGAAATAGAAATATTGCACCTCAAATAATATTTGTTATAGCGCCAGATATATAATTGTTTGTGGCACCTTTATAATACAATATATTTAATAAGCATTAAACTAACATACTATTTTAAGACATTAATCTAAATAAAACAGAGTACAGTATACTACCACTATAACTATTAATTAATTAATCATAAGAATGCATAAATTAATCAATAAAAATATGTAAACATCAATCAGTTAAAACAAAAAAATAATTATAAAATATTACCAATGTAAATAAGATTACTGGAAAAAGTTAGTATGAATAATGATATTGACCTGAATATGTTACATTCTACTCCAGGGTTCTCTCGATTGAGAGTTCAATGCTCCACCCACCACACCCCACATATCACAGAGTAACTCGGCTCCCTAATTCAAATGCTCTGGTACAACCTTTTTTGAGATAATTATCTTGATGTACCCTTGTAGTAGTGGTGGTGGTGGTGGTGGTGGTGGTGGTGGTGGTGGTGGTGGTAGTAGTAGTAGACGGTTTATTGCCAAGTACCATTTTAAAAATGTACAAGGAATTTGTGGCGTTGTGGCGTAACAACTCAAGTACTCTTTACAACATCCAATACTCTTTTTTACATTTGTCTCCCATCACCCCCAACATACATGTGCATGCGTAAAATATACACATCAGAAACATTATAAAACGTAAGTTAAACAAAAGCCAACTGCCAAAAAATGTTAAAGAATGTCACATATCTCCAGACATAAAAGTACTAACTTGGTAACAAAACTATTAGTATAACAATAGTAAAAATCCATTTCCTACTATCACAACCTTCTAAACCTAAAACTCCTGAAACAATAAAACAGTAAAGAAGTATATATTAGTAGTTAAATACGTAAAGTAATACTTTGTTCTTATATTGGAATAAATAACCTGTTGTTATTACTATTAATTGGTCAGCTATGTTTACCTACCTCTGGGGTTGGGGTCCTTAGCACCCTGGGTGCAGTAGTAACCCTCCATGCACTGGTCAGTGACGTTGTGTTGACCAGTGGTCAAGCAGTAATGACCGGGCTGGCAAGGGACACAGTCACTGGCGCTCTGTTTACCTGGACAGGTGACAGAAACAATGCCTTACAAGTGTGGAGGCAATAAATAATAAAATAAATGGGCAATAAATAAAATATGTGTAAAGCCTCTTGACCAATTACGATTAAAATACCAATCAAAAATAAAATAAAATATATAAATAAAATAAATTTGTATTACCCCCGATCAATCATGACTGTTCTCAGGTGCTTCACATCCATGTAGTCACAACTTAGAATTATACTGATACAAAACATAATTCCTCTCGAATGCAGTCAATGGAAAAAATACGTTTGCAAAGTCAATAAAAATATAATGCATATTGTATTGGTTCTAATCACCCCCGGACTCTATCAACAGGTGGTGCAAGATGTCATTTTAAATGATCCAAAATGGTTTCCTAAACCGCAGCCAATATCCACTGGATGTAACAACAGTAGTGTGCATTAATATTTGTTCCACTCAATAGCTGGCACCACTAGATAATTTTATTTTTCTTCACAATAAATGTTGACAATCAAACCATCCACCCACATTTAATGCTTTAAATTTGTTGTACTTTGCAAACTTTCCGACTACTTTTTAACCATAAAAAATCAACATCAAATCTGTCCCAACTTACCCACATCGGGCTGGTAGGTGCCCATTTCACATGGGACAGGGCTGGGAACACCCTGCGGGCAGTAGTGCCCAATCGGGCACCAGTATCCCCATGGCTCGTCAGTTGGGTTCGAGGCATTGGCGCCCAGCTTGCAGTAGTGTCCAGGCTCGCACTGACCGAAGGGAGCAGTCAGCCCTGGCTGTGGACAGTAGTAGCCTGGGTCACAGGGTGTACAGTCCACTGCAGCGGTCAGCCCAGTCCTGTTGCCATAGTAACCAATAGGGCAGTCGACACCTGGAACAAAAGTGGGTTAGTTGTGACTTAAAACATTTAAAATGACAGATATATAGCATATTGCATAGTTTCATAAGAAACTAAAAACTGGATCATATATTCATTAAAACAATACAAAAACTGAAGTAAAAAATATTGTGGAAAAACATTTTTTTTTGCATTTTCTTTGACATTTTCCCCTATAATTTTGAAAATAATAATAATAGAAAGATTATATGAGTATTGCCTTACTTGGAATTTCATTATGAATAACTTTTGTGTAAACAACTTTAACATCCAATCACTAGATTTGGCTGTAGGACATCAATTTTGACTTCCGCTTGAAAATGGCAGCCATGTTTAAAGATGGCATCGAAAAATGTAATAAGCAATGCTTCCGAAATGTCCGTCACCCATTTTCAGACACCTCAGATATTGGTGTAACTGAAAATCATAATTGGAATTAGTTCTTCAATTTGCGAATAAAATCTTGTCTGGCCCATGGACTAATATTATGGAAGAATTGAAGAAGAAATAGTACCTTCGCTGGAGCCTTGTGGACAGTATTTTCCTTGGGGACAAATATTTCCTGTGACACTGTCAGTGGGCGATGACTCATTCGCACGTGAAGCACAGAAGAATCCAGCCAGGCAAGGACCAGTCGGTGACGTGCTACCAGGTGTCTCGCAGAAATATTCTCCCAGACAATCAAAGCAGTCGCCTAAATAAAGACCAGCCACATGTAAAATCACTGACCTGCGAACAAATTAATTGTGAACAGTCACGTTAAACTATAATAAAATACTAAATCAAATGTGTTTTATTGAACAAACTATACATTCAAATACATATCAAAATTTTCAGTTTCGACAACTGAATCACTCCTGATTTTCTGTAGTCCAACATGGCTGCAATTCAGTGAATATTATTTTTCATCTATTAAATAACGTAAGGCTATTTTCCTAGGTTCTTATCATGTTCTAAATAACATTAATAGTATGAACAAAATAGCAACTGAGTAAGAGACTGTCTCACACATTGACAAAATACATTATGTGTTTAGTATTGGATCAACTCTCTCCCCTCCAATAATTGGTGTGGGACCATTTTTATTATCCAAAATTGCTATCAATATCAATTTGCATTAACATGTTTCACTCACTAGGTGGCACCAATGTAACAATATATTTTCTCCGTGATATGTGGTGATGACTGAACCCCCTATACTTACTTGGACCATATTTTGGGATTCTGTTAACTTTTACGATCGTCTCTATAAAAAACTTTAATCATTATGTAATTGATGGATCCAATACATCACGGTTTGATTACGTCACAATAAAAAATTTGCGCATGACCTCCGTCAAGCTTTGCCTTTGTGAACAATCTTGATAACGGTTATATATATGTGAATTACATTACTACTGCTGCTTGACATCTCATAAATAAAACATTCCCACATAAAGTTTGAAACTTAGATTTTTTTGTCATAAAGAAACACTTTTGGGATGAGAATTTCAACAAAATATACGATGGAATGTCCAAACTGACCAGGTGTTCAGCATCCATTTTTTATAGCTTTACAATAGGTTTTGCTTGGCAATAGATCATGTGATGGATACGTCAATAGCACAAAGTCTGACCTTGTGATGTTAGTTGAGTTTTGTTGCTGAACGTTCCTGGAGCGCAGGGATTCTGGAGGGCAAACTCTGTTCTATCCGGGCAGTAGTAGCCTGGTGGGCAATCAACAGGCACGATGACGCCCGTCACGTTGTTCAGCTCATACGGGTCGCAGTACTTGCCCGATGGGCACACCTTACATGTCGCCTGCCCGACGTTGTCCTGGTAGTAACCTGTGGGGGAAAAAAAGGGTAGCTAGATAGCAATCACATCACATACAGACAAGAGAATCAATTTTTAAATCTATTAGACAATAATCTATTTATTAATGCGCTAACTTTGGACCATAGTAAATGCATCAACTCCCGGGAGTCGAGGTCCACTCGCCTCCTTTCGTATCCATTCACTTATTTGGACCATTGGCCTCTGATCCACCAACTGGCAGCATATTTAAACAAATACAAAGGCAGTTATTTTTAGTTTTTTACAGTTGTCAGTCCTTCCCCAGGTGGCGCCACTGGGGTTACGTTAAAATTGTTATCTGCTGTATGAAAGCCGTAATTTGCGACAGTAGAAACTACGTGGTTATGGGAATAACATTACATTTACAATACTGTAAAGGTGGCAGTTTCTGCCTTGGTTTGTAGCTCCATGGGTGGGTGGAAGCTAGTATATGATTAATATCTTAAGATTCTTATATAGCTTTAAATCACAATAACTGCTTTGTTGGATCTTTAATTTCCCTTTAGTTTACATTAGGTAAAAGCAGGGTCTTAGCCAGAGACCTGTCTGCCTGTCTTCAAGACTGCCCAAGACAGGAAATTACAACTGATAAGACTGGTGGAATATAGAGGGGGCCAGCTGGCCACTAGATTATCTGATAGTTCCAAGTCTAGGGGCCCACATTAATCACTATCGTTGGCACAGCTGGCAGTGAAACCAATCAAATGGATCAGTATTTATTAAATAAATGGCTCAAAGGCACACGTTTGATTAATTCAAGACTGGCAAAACATTATTTCTGGCAAAGGGCCTGGGTAAAAGGGACCAACAGCTCACGGTGTCCCATAACACGCAGGCGAAGTGGGGAGAAATTGTCCGAGGTTCAAAACAGACTCGAACCTGGGTCACTTGATTGAGAGTGTGGTGCTCTAACCAGTAGACAACCACTCCCATATTGAATACACAGAAGATGAGACTGACTTACCTCTTTGACATATGAGTGGGTCTGGGCTGCCTGTCGGGCACTCGAAGCCCAATGGGCATACATATGCAGAAGGGGTGGGCGTGATCTGCCCAGCTGGGCAATAGTAGCCAGAAGTGCAGAGAGCGGACTCCTTGACCAGTCCAGTGCCACTGCAGTAGTAGCCTATGAACAAAGTGACCACAACATTACTGAGATATTAATTTAGATACGCCATAGACTGATTACTTTTTTTCAGAAGAATTGTGGGAGTGAAGAAAATCTATGAGCAAAGAATGTAGGAGCTGAGAGATGAGGTTGGCGAACAAGAAACTTTTAATAAGAAGCTGGTGAGGAGTCAACTAAAGTGGGCTCGACATATGGAGAGAATGGGAGAACGGTTGGCAAAGAAAGCAGTTGCCTGGAGTGAAAGGTCAAAGAAGATGAAGACGACCCAGACTGCGAGGGGAGGATTGTGTGAAGAGAGATTTGGAGGGATCGCGAGAGGTGTGGAGAATGAGAGCGAGTGATAGAGAGGAGTGGAGACGGTTGGTGGAGACAGCAGTGAAAGACAGAGGGGAGTGGAGACAGTTGGTGGAGACAGCAGTGAAAGACAGAGGGGAGTGGAGACAGCAGTGCAAGATAGAGGGGAGTGGAGACAGTTGGTGGAGACAGCAATGCAAGATAGAGGGGAGTGGAGACAGTTGATGGAGACAGCAGTGCAAGATAGAGGGGAGTGGAGACAGTTGGTGGAGACAGCAGTGCAAGATAGAGGGGAGTGGAGACAGTTGGTGGAGACAGCAGTGCAAGATAGAGGGGAGTGGAGACAGTTGGTGGAGACAGCAGTGCAAGATAGAGGGGAGTGGAGACAGTTGGTGGAGACAGCAGTGCAAGATAGAGGGGAGTGGAGACAGTTGGTGGAGACAGCAGTGCAAGACAGAGCAGAATGGAGACAGTTGGTGGAGCCAGCAGGGCAAGATAGAGGGGAGTGGATACAGCAGGGCAAGATCAGTGAGAGGAAAGGAAAAAGATAACAGAAATGTAGGACACAAAGGCAACAGAAATCAAGGATCAGTATCGAGGCTAGCCTAGGGACACAAGAGGATAACAACAATACAACTTTAGGTGAACTCATCAGACAAACTATCAGGTCTAGTTTATGTAATTCTTGCCCAAAGATCTGTTCAAGTGGAGATAGCAGGGCAAGAACAGTGAGGGAGAAAGAAAAAAGAAATTGAAAACCTGCATCTAGGACAGCCTTACTCATATATACATGGGAAGGACAACCCTTCCTGTTCCCTAGATATCCCTACCTGGGGTACATACATGGGAAGAACAACCCTTCCTGTTCCCTAGATATCCCTACCTGGGGTACAGGCCAAACAGTTAGCCAGTTCTGTGTTGCCTGAAGTATTTGAATAGGTTCCGTTGGGGCATGGCACAGGGGCAGGTGACCCCTCTGGACAATAGTGACCCTCCAGACATTCAAACTGTGCAGGGTTCTGAAGGTGTTGACCATTCGGACAGTAGAAGCCGGAATCACATGGACCTGCAAAATAGCACGTTTAACCATTACCATAATGGTTATATAAAGGTAAGTTCTTATAAAGCACAGTACTCAGTTTTTAGAACTACTCAAAATGCTTTACACAACAACCATTTACCATACAGGTCTACAACCTTCCCATCATAGTATAACACTTTACTATAAAGGTAAGTTCAAAGGTAAGTTCTTATATAGCGCTGTATCCAGTCATTAGAAAAGCAAAGCGCATCACACAACACCTCCTGACAGACCTGTTTAATCGAACACCTTGACTTCTCTGAGAAGTATTCAGCCATGCTGCAATTAATGCAGGAAGACTTCATACTCAACTATCTACCATTGTCTATATGTATGTACGTAAACGGACACCTAAAATAATTCAATTCTTTGCTGTCCAAAAACATTCAGTAAAATAAAACATATTGTTGATGTCCAAATATACAGTCACTATGTAACGTATAGATTCAGACACGTAAAAATAATGTTGTCTGTGAATAGAGTACAGAAATTTTTTTTTAAAGAGTTTGAGGGTGTCATAATGGTACTATTTATTTCTGTAGCTGCACCCCATGTTTGGAACAAGTTGTCAATAATTTAAAAACCATCTCAAACTATAGGGCCCTGTGCAAAAAAACTGAGGACGTATTTATTTTAAACTGCACTTCAATCCTTAATAAATGATCCCTTGCTCTGATGACTTGTCTCTCTTTATGATAATGCTTAATTCTTTTAGCATGTTGTGCTTTTGGGCTTGGGTTATCAGAGATTTAAGAGCTATATAGAAGATTGGTATTATCTGTGAGATTCAAGACATCTTCAAAACCAGTATTTTAAAGGTTTAGGACATTTCTCCATGACAAATTCAATGGGAAATAATAATGATGCCATTTATCTACTCTGTGAACAAACAGTAATGTTTGATTAAAGATGTATATTGTTCAACAAGACGGAGTCCATTCAACATTTGTTGAATAATAGTTTAAGGCACAAGCTTTACTTTATTAAAACCAAATATAAGGTCTTTTTAAATTCCGTTTTTATACTAAATTTTTTATTTTCCACTTCTAGACCTTTTTAAATCCTATTTTTTAGACCTTGAAATGGAAGAATGAGTTTTAAGACATGGATCATATTCAACATACCCTGGTTTATTTACTCAGAAACATGCCAATTTTAGTATTAACATAATAATGGAAATATGTATGACGAGTACGAATACATGTGTATATATTTAAGTACATACATACATATATTTTTTTCTTTTGTAATTGTTTTAGAATTTTTTCTGACTGTATAACCCATGTTTGTGACATATATTCTGTAGCTTAACTGTATATAACTATAGAATATGTCACAGATGTAAGTTATAGTCAAACGAAATTCTTTAAAAAATTTTAAATGAAAATTTTATATAACAATGGCACTAGTTTCCAGTACTGACCGGTTGGGGTTGCGAGTTCGAAGTCCTTGCAGTAGAATCCTGGGTCACAATTGACCGGGGCGGACGAGCCACTTGGACAGTACGTGCCAGGTAGACACTTGCCCCCCGTGTAGTTGAACTCAACGCACGAACATACATCAATACTGGTGAAGTTGCCTGCAGAGTACAGATAACAGCATTACCTTCTGGACAGCTACACGGCACACTGTACATTTTTTGGTAACATCCTGTTTTATACAAATATTTAAAGAACCGTTTGTGATAGAGATTCATATTGTACTTCCTTGACACTTATTTAATTCAATTTATGCAAATACGTTGATTTAACAAGTTGGTTTTACTGAAAAACTTACAACTGTCAAAGGTGAAAATACAGATACTTGAGAAAGGCCTATCGTAATGTAATTATTCGCTACAAACAAAATGTTAGTTATTAACTGTGTAAGTAACCTTCAAAGTCTTGCCCACTCCCGGGTCTCAAACACTGCTTGGTGTTGACATTTTACAACAGTACATGGAGGGTTACATCTTGTCTATAAGCAATGGTGGCATGTATTCGTACTCTACCCTATCTCTTGTAACCAGAGATAGGGTAGAGTACTTCATACTGAAGCCATCTCAAAATGTTGGAGCAATACTTATTTAGGTTAGTAAATAACATATTTAGGTTAGTAAATAACATATTTAGGTTTTAAATAACATATATAACAATACTGTTTATTTTATACAGCGTCATCTCCATATCATTCATAATGCTTTACCTAAGACTAATACATAAATAGCAGGAATATAACAAATTTAACATAACAATAAATAAAATAAGTGATGTGTAATTATCAGCAGATTAAGTTGGTTTAAATGTTAAAATAAATCAATTTTCACGTTAAAATTAGTACTTAAAAATTTTCTTGGGGTTTTAAAAATAGGTAAAGGAAGATAAAAATATGAATAACTTAGAATAAAATGTTTCTGCGGCCATTTAAGCAGTGTATGCAGTAATAATAATAATAATACAGGTTCTTTTACTGCACGATCTCTAACTAATTGTTAATCAATGTTAACAATGTTAGTTTTAAATTAATTAATTTACAAGATAAGTAAATAAATAAAAAATAAAAAATTGAATAATAGAAATAATAGCAAACCTCTTGGCTTGTGCAACTCATAACTCACGTACGTAAATGGACAGGGTAACTAATTGTTAGGTAATATAATCCTAGATTTGCAGTCGACAATTGTCAGAAATCGACACCCACCTAGTACGAGCGGCTTTGATCTATCAGCGCCCCCTGTACAGAACCATCCTTCACTGCAGTTCCCATTTGGAAGATCCCGCCCCACTCCGTCGCAGTACTGCCCTGGTGGACAGAGGATGCAGTCGGAGAGGTTTGTGCGCCCTGTGTGGTTCGTGAAGGTACCTGCGGGACACGGGAACTGTGTCGCGAAAGAGGTGCCCGCCGGGCAGTAGTGCCCGACTGGGCAAGGTTCAGCATTCGGGTCAGTCGTGTTTGATCCGCAGACGTAACCCGCGGGGCAAAGGTCACAGGCTGACTTACCTGGAACAAGGTAAGAAGCAGGTAATATTTATTTGTTCCAACAACACAAGACAAAATATGACCTGTCACAGCAAAGTGGGTAAAATTATGAAACTAAGTTTTGTAGCATTTTGAAATCCACAGATAATGAGTTTCAAAATGATACCTAATTTGTTGAAATATCTTAAGAATTTTTTTTTTATTGCTCAAATTGAAGCAAACTTTATAAAAGGCAACATTTTGAGAAACAAGGTCATTTTGACACACATTGTCCATTATTTTTTTAATCTACGGGTTCGTAAATGCCTGTATTTGATTAGTTTTGGATTGTTTGTCGAGGAAAATAGACTGGACATTGAAAGGTGAGATTATAAGGTATGTATTTCTGCCAAAATCACAAAATTTATGGAACATGATATGTACGGCTATTTTTGGCTCGTTTCCAGAATATATTTAATACCCAGTTCACTGTTGCGGATCACAAATATTCACAAATTTTTACTGTTTTGGTAGCACAATGTTGGTCACTACAGAGGCATTATGGGTTATGTAGCATTGTTAATCATTGAATCTTACTTTTGTATTGAAGTGGTATTATTCTGGAAAAAATATTTGTTAGTGAATTTCACTTGCAATGTCAGGCAAATGGATATTACGTAACATTAATTAGATTTGTTTACAACGGCATACCACATTTTACAGGGCATTGAGGATAATTTATATTTAATTGCTCAAACCAAAGGTTAATATAAGCAATTCTAAATTATGCTATTGAATGTACTCATTTCTAAAAAAAGTTATATTTACTATGTGTAACAAGAGTGCATTTCAATACCATTTTGCATTCATAAAACAAATAAACGAAAATAAAAAAGATGTTGAAGATTGCAGAAACTAAATAATCATATTTATATCATACTGAACCTTTAGGAATTGCATGTAGATGTAATTGTATGAGGTAATGGTGCAACAGCGCAAATAACTGGACAAGCCCAATTATGTATGCTACCATGCCACCATAAAGTATGATTACTGGTCGCAAAGATTCATTTGATATTTATCAGATGCTAGTAATGATTTAACTTAGTTAATTCAAACTCAGTGTTCAGGATTATGTTCTCTATCGTTGTCAACACAGCTGGTTGTCATGTGGTTTTATAACAAACATATTTTTAATGAAATGACAACATCATGATGCAACAAAACAGTTTTGGTCAAAACTATGTGTGTGATTGCAAAATGTTTTCACAGCGCATGCTGCACACGTGCAATAATCATGTAAAATACATGGCACTAAAGTTTGGAAAGAAATGGAATCATGCAATTATTTTTAATATGTGCAGTCCTACACACACACATATATATATATATATATATATATATGTGTGTACGACTGCACATATTTAAAATATATATATATATGTGTGTGTAAATTGGTCAAACACATGCAGTGGTACAATCGATATTCTGCTCTAGAAATGTTGTGTTTGTGTTCGTGGGTGTGTTCATGTGTGTGTGTGTGTGTGTGTGTGTGTGTGTGTGTGTGTGTGTGTGTGTGTGTGTGTGTGTGTGTGTGTGTGTGTGTGTGTGTGTGTGTGTTCATATTTGTGTGTTCATGTCTGTATGTCTGTGTGTGTCTGTGTCTGTGTGTGAGTGTGTGTGTGTGTGTGTGTGTGTGTGTGTGTGTGTGTGTGTGTGTGTGTGTGTGTGTGTGTGTGTGTGTGTGTGTGTGTGTGTGTGTGTGTGTGTGTGTGTGTGTGTCTGTTCGTGTGTGTGTGTGTGTTCGTGTGTGTGTGTGTTCTTGTGTGCGTGTTCATCTGTGTGTTTGTGTATGAGTTCATGTATGTGTGTGTTTGTGTGCACGTGCATTCATGTGTTTGTGTGTGTGGCTGTACGTTCATGTGTGTTCGTGTGTGTGTGTGTGTGTGTGTGTGTGTGTGTGTGTGTGTGTGTGTGTGTGTGTGTGTGTGTGTGTGTGTGTGTGTGTGTGTGTGGTGTGTGTGTGTGTTCTTGTGTGTGTTCATGTGTGTGTTCGTGTATGTGTGTTCATGTGTTTCTTCGTGTATGTGTGTTCATGTGTTTCTTCGTGTGTGTGTGTGTGTGTGTGCGTGTGTGCGTGTGTGCGTGTGTGCGTGTGTGTGTGTGTGTTATGTGTGTGTGTGTGTGTGTGTGTGTTCGTGTGTGTGTGCGTGTTCATGCCAACACATAGTGGTAATACAGAATTTTTTCTAATAAGAGAACTCTATGCATACTAGGTGCATGAACATTTGTGTACATCTGCATATCTTGAAACACATGAAACAGTGGAGTGGACAAAAGATGGCATAACCAAATAACACAAATACTTACCTATAACTGTATGTGTGCATACATAAAATTATGGTAATTATACTAATAATAGGGTTATACATATTTATATTGTGTGTAACAATCTTCTCGATTTGTACACACATGTAACACCTTACAGACTGAACTCAACTCAGGCATGAGAAACATTACAAGGCTTATTAGACACATGCAAATTTAGCTGTATCATTATCTTACAAATGTCTACATTCGCATGTGCAACAGGTGTGAATAAGACTATGATCCAATTTAGTTTAATGCACCCATAAGCATAGATACATCCTTTACTTAAAAATCACCAAAAAGCCACATTTTCAAACTGTTACAGCAACAAAGCAAATGAAATACCAGTTTTGTATACATGTGAGAGAAAATGTCAATGCTTTTATATTAAACTATGCAGAAAACGAGAAGTTAGTTACCAAGCCACCTACCTTTTTCGAAACTATACGACCCGGGCTTGCACGAAAGAGGAATGGTGCTTCCTTTTGGGCAGTAGAAGCCCATTGGGCAAGGGTCTCCAACGCCTTTGTGCAATGATGCTGGGGAAGCAGTGTCCACCCCGTATTCACAGTAATACCCTGGCTGACACTCGCCGTCTGGCTCGGACGACCCAGGGGTGCCACAGAAATGTCCACCTGTGGCGTCACATGAAATATGTGTCACATAAAACTCACGTGTCACACTAAATATGTGTCACATAAAAGATACATGTTCGTGTCACTTGAAGTTTATGTAACTTAAAATATATATATAAAAATATGTGTCACATAAATTATACACATACGGTGTTACATGAAATATGTACCCCATAAAAACATACAAACAAAACACATCTCACAAAATTTACATCAGATAGTTAATCTCACATGAAATATGTTTCCTGTATATGCTACCAAATGATACACAGAGAAAAATAACTGTTTGTCTGATGACACGATCTCTAGCTGTTAAAATACCAGAAATGTGTTTTTCTTAAATAATATATTGGTCTTAAGGAATTTTGGGTAATGTCTGCCCGAAAACAAGAAAATACTAAAATGCCTATGTACCTGAAAATATCCCACCATGAAAATAATAAAAGACAATTTTTTCTACCAACTTTCCTACCTACCTAGTGTAAAATCAGACAGCTTGTAACAAGAAACACAAATATTATTCAGGTAGGCCTAATGAAGAACTCTACGATCACTATGGTAGGTTTTGTTTGCTTTATATATACAGCAGAACCTATCTTTAGACCATTCGTTCCGCACTACCAAAACGGTCTCTCAAGACAGGTTGTCCCCAATAGCAAGTTGCAGGTATATGCAGTCGAACTTTGCGGTGACCTTGGTAATACAGTAAGACCCTTTAACCAGTGGGGTATTTTAATAAAAAAGACACTAGTTTTCTTCTGAATGGATGTGGATTTAAGCCTTCAAAGTTTGGCACCTGAGATGAAAACCATCTAGGAGGAAAGCGTTAACATACTCCAACAAACACACATACGCTAGCTCGATTAGTTAGATAAGAGAAGTCAGATAGAAGATAATTAGATAAGAGAAAACTAGCCCACCTGTGCATTGTGTGCATTGAGACTCATTGCCCAAGCCCGTAGTGTTCCCAAAGGTTCCTGTCGGACAGGGCTGTAGCCCAGCCCCTGTGCCCATTGGGCAGTAGAAGCCCTGTCGACAGATGTCGGCACGATCCCTGTTCACACAGTAATAACCCTCTGGGCAGACGTAGCATGCTTCCGCCCCCGTGTGGTTCATATACGTGCCATTCATACAAGCGACTGGTTGATATGCTCCCTCTTCACAGTAGTATCCCTCTGGGCAGATGTCACCTACAAGGACAAAAGGTAATTTCTTTGTCTTTATAACCACATTATGTAAGTCTTTTTATTTTTAGATTACTAGAATTGTGATAATTTCGCTTCAGAAATGTTGGATTTTATTATGTAAGAACTCATTTAAGACACATTTAAACACATCTTTTAAGTTAGAGTATGATGAGTAATGCGAATGTGTCAATTTCTATGTGATTTTAATGTTCATGAAATTGAGGATCCTCGAAATTGCATTGCCAGGAGGCGAACTAAAAAAGGCTGGAGGCTGGTCCTAAAACAAATGGAGTTCAGGTCACCCTTGTCTAAAGGAACAATATAAGTCAAGAAACTGGAATTTCTACACATAAATTCAAACGTTTTTGAATTGTTTGGGGCCCACCTGTAGTTCCATCTGTGGGGGAGCTGGTGTTGGCCCCTCGGGTGCAGAAGAACCCAGGGGAGCACTTTCCCGTCACATTTGTCATTCCCCAACTCTCGCAGTAGGACCCTGAAACAGAAGATTTACACATGGATTAAACTAGTCAACAAGGTTTAAACCTGCTTCCGCGATTCAGTTTTATACCGGTCTCGTTTCATCAAACTAACCAGGAGCTTAATCAGAGACTAATTTGTCCATCTTCAAGACAGGTAATTACAAATGATAAGACAGGTGGATTTTAGAGGGGACCAGATGACCACTAACTTAACTAATAGTTCCAAGTCTAGGGGCTCCACATTAATAATTTTCAATGGCACAACTGGCAGTGAAACAAATGCAATGAATCAGTATTAATTACATAAATGGCTCAAATGACATTGGTTTGTCATTGAAGAAACTAAACTGGCCAATAATGCCTGTGACTGATGTGAATGGCTTACATGCAAGCCTTTGGCCCACTAGAAGGCACACTTTTGGTTAACTCAAGACTGGCAAAAAATTATTTCTGGGTAACGACCTGCCAAGTATCCAGCAAAACAGTCAGTTTGTCTGTGCAAATATACTGTTTATTTTGATTAAACTGTCAGACAAACTACTCACTTAATCATGACCAGGCCAATACAGCAAAAATTCAACAAGAAGTTGTGTAGCTCGATATACTATAAAGTAAATCTCTTCACAGTTTCGCAGTTCACCGAATCCAATGACAAAAATTACTTTTTTTAGACGATTTTAACAAAACTATGTTCTGTTATTTTAAGACCAACATAATCATAAGAAATTCCAGTTGTCTATATCAAAATATTCACGGTAATCGATGCAAAAGGTGGCATCAGCTGCACCCACCTGGTGAGCATTTGAGACAGTCGTCCACCGCCTCGAGACCGGTCTTGTCGCTGTATGTTCCTGGTGGACAGGCTTCCGAAATGTCTGTCCCATTCGGACAGTAGTGACCAGGGAGACAGACGTCCCCGTATGCCTTGGAAACGGGAGCAGGTTCCTCTGAGCCTCCCATGCAGTAGTAGCCTACACAACACAATGGGAAAGTAAGATTCACTGCAGAGAATACTTCTATTTCAGGGCAAGCCCAAACATAAATAAAATACGCATGACAAGTATGAATAATAACAGAGCGCACAGTGGAACCTCATCATTAAGGTCACCCTTGAGTGTGGACAAAAGTGACCTGATTAGCGAGGTGATCATATCAGTGGGACACTTTTCCTATACTTTATAACATGTAAAACAAATATGGGACTATCCAAGGATGACCTTAATTGCGAGGTGGCTGTATTATCAAAATACAAAAAATATATATATATAAAATGGATGTAAAAATGCGTGAGAAATTGTTTAATGAAAATGGGTGCGTTACCGGTGATTTCAGGGACAAGGAGAAAAGCAACATCAAATTACATATGTAGGTTATATATTGTATTCGATCTATTAAATGTACATGCCCTAATTAGTATACACCTCTCTTCTGCAGTGTTTGAGACCACAACAAAATTAGCCCAGGATAGCACCAACACCGAACGTGATGTTTATTTTGCATGACGCCACCTGGTGAATAAAAAAGTGTTGCCATCTAGTAAAGTGAAGTAATTTTGGTAGCCAACAAAAATAGGTGTGCATGTTTGAAATATTGTTTAAGCTTAATAGAATACAGTATGCTATATTCATACTTCATTACAACAAAGTAACCCAATAGTCGTGATTAACCTATGACCCTATTCGCCCACTCACCGGCCCAGCATGTTCCGGAAACATCAGTGAGGCCTGTCTGCCCACAGTAGTGTCCTGGTGTGCACTTCCAACACTCAGTCGAGTTCATCAGTCCAGTGCGGTTGGTGAAAGTTCCCAAGGGGCAATCATCTCCCGTTACACTGCCCTGCTCGCAGTATCGTCCCGCGGGGCAGATGTCACCAGTGGTGCCATCTGTTGGTGTCGACGTGTATGCCCCGAGGGTGCAGAAGTACCCTGGGGCACAGTCCGCAGTTGGCTGCACGTTCCCTGTTTGCGACACGAAAAGGTAATTATTAGGGGTGACTCATTACATTTGACACATAACAGTGTGGATGTCATTATGGCCTGGTATTTGTTACATCACTTTTTGTGTTCAAGCAAGATTGTCCGTGTCTTTACCCGGAATCAGCCAGTACTGGTAATTATTAGCAGGAAATTCACCGAGTTGTCTTGAATGTGTGAATGCACTGAACTCGAAAGGTTCTTGCAGATACACTAACTGTAATGTTGCCAGTCCACTGTGTTCACAATCGGAATGTCTTGTTTACAATTTGAACATTTCACAGCCGAAACATAAAAAATGTGAAACCTGTTACAGGTTTAATAAACATTCCATTTCAATGTAATCAACAGTAAGCTTTGTAAAACTGTGCAATATTTTTATTGTTTTTTTTTAAATACTAGACACTTAACCTCTTAGACCTCAAGTCAGCCAAAACCGCCCGTAGACTTACACTCGAAGTCAGCCAAATCCAGCATAAAATAACTGCATAACACTGTACGATGGCGCCATCTAGTGGACAGTTTTGAAAACACATTTGAAACGATATTTGATAGACTTCATATTTTCATGTTCTAGGTCAAATAAGTGGGATGTGAATTTTAAAGAACTACTGAGGTCTAAAGGGCTAACAAGTAAATAACGTATGAAGGTGCCTACCTTCTCCGCTGCAGAATGTTCGTGGATTGCAAGGTGTGCACTGAGCACTGTGGTCAAGCTCCGTCTTGTTGCTGTAGGTCCCATTTGGGCACAAGTACTGCTGCCCGTGCATCGTGCCCAATGGGCAGAACGAGCCCGGTGGGCACTTGGTTGGCACGGCTACTCCTCGGTAGCTACGGTAACGCCCAGTGAAGTTGCCATCAGTGCTGACATTGGCGGCATCCAATACCTCATAGTCACCTAAAACATTTTCAATATTTTAGTATACATAAAATTTCATATCGCTTATAATCTACATCATTGTTATATGATAAATGCTTTCATTTTGACATCATTAAAAGAATGTCTTCTTTTCATATAGTTTTCTTTGTTACTTAATGACATCCCAACTGCTGCTTTATACACTAAAGGGACATAGTCTGTTCATCTACCCAGAATTAGTGGGAGTAGTAATTTCTAACTGGAAGTCTGCTGTGTTGACTATGGGAAAGTGAGCATCGTTGAACATTAAAGGGTAGAGCAGTTAACTCAGCCCGACTTGGCCATATTGCCAATAAAGCTTGTTTTGAAACTGGATGTTTTGTTTACTATTTGAACATACACCAGTGGTCGTGTCTTCAAATTGCTACGATTGTTACTGGCTTACTATACACAATTTGGCGGGCAGCATACCTTCATCATAGTTAGTACAGTCTTAAGAACGTTATATTAATTAATAAATGAAAAACTAGGAACAGACTATGCATCACAGTTCTTTCGGATTCAGTTTCTTTGAGGATACTTTCCACGATTAAATTATCTATCAAACACCTCGGACATGTGACCAGATAAACATCTTTATAGTCTTTGTAAATTGTATAAAACAGCATTTTGTATCTCTCAAAATATTTTTTTCTTAAACAGTAATGATATTCTGTTACTACATCTTCTAAACAAATTTAAATCAGTTAATTCATTACATTTTCATTCCTACAAATTCTGGATAAAAAATTAAAGGGGAAAATCATTAAGTCTTATCGATTCTGAGATTGACTAAGCCTTTTGTATTGATGCGCCTCTGAGCTTAGTTTTCGAGGATTTAGGCATAAAAGATGTTACCTTATTACTATACTATTTTTATTAAAACAAATATTTTATTTCGCACCCACTAATTTTGCATACCAAAGGCTTTGCAGTACAACCCAGCCGGGCAGATGTCACAAGTTGCAAGCTTCCAGTGGGGTTGGTAGTAACCGGACGAGCACCCTGTCTCATTCCAACTGCCCTGAGGGCAGAAATGCCCAGGGCTGCATGCCAAAGTCAGAGGTCGTGCAGTGTCTTGGCCACCAGGGCAGAAGTAGCCTGGGTCACAAGGGCCGTCTGGCTGCTCGAGGCCATATTGTTGGCAGTAGAAGCCCGCAGTGCAAGATTCGCAGTCAGTGATGTTGATGCCACCAGTGTTACCTGAAATGTGTGCCACCAAAACATTTCATCAGAATTTTTGCAAACAAGTTCAGTTCATGCATTGCTTTCTAATCTCTAGTCTGTGCCAGGAACCTTATACAAATTGTCGATGTTTGTTTGTCATAAGTATATGTATATTATATCGAAGAGGCTTTGTCACACAGATAGGACTGATATCTAACTGAAGAGTAAGGCATAAGGACACCCCCCCTACATTGATATCATCATCAAAACATTGGACAGAGATAGATAGAGATAATTACATTATGTAAATACTGCATTGGTTTGTGTGTGTGTGTGTGTGTGCGTGCGTGCGTGCGTGCGTGTGTCTATGTGCGTGCATGTGCGTGTGTGTTTACGTGCACACTGGCCTCTATTAGTATATGAATGCATGGATGTTTTGTATACATACACGTACACATGCATGCTTCCATACATTCATGCACACATGCACACACAAACACATAAATTTACCAGTAAAATATCAGTACAAATAAATAAAGATAACGGAGTTGTTTAAACATCAGAAGATTAAAGCATGCAATTTATATCAGATATTTGTTTAAAATACTAATCCAAATTTAACTCAAAACCAAAATCAAATATTTTCTTACACAACAAACATAGACATAATATAGATTTTGAAGACACACAACTCTGTATTCAACAGTGCATTACTTCTAAAGCTTAACATTCACACTTTCAAACAAATTAATTTCGACCCCCACTTACCATTAAACGTTCCCGGGGGGCAAGCTTCCTGTACTGGAGTACCCTCTGGACAGTAATAACCCTTGTCGCAAGGGATTGGGTCTGCTTTCACTGCACTTCCGTTGCAGAAGTATCCTTCTTTGCACAGCCCAGAAGGCACACTGAGCCCATGAAGGGCACAGTATTTGCCCAGTGGGCAGGGCGTTGGGCGCTCAGAGCCAATTGGGCAATATGTTCCTGAAGTTAGGGAGAAACAACAAGAATAGTACTAACATAGTACTAACATAGTACTAACATAACACAGACATAATTACCAACACAAAATAATGTTTCAGCATACCTCTAAATATTCAAGAATATTAATTAATAAATTTATACAAAAGTTGAGACCCATGATGCTGATTGTATAACAGTGCACAAAAGGTTAGCAGTAAATAAAAGTTAAATACAGTTCTGTCTAATCTCAATATAAACCTTGCTATGCGGAGTTATCTGTTTTTGTTTGCAAACTACTGTCGACATCTTCGTTTGAATCGTTTCAAATATAAATATTCCACCAAAACCGAAAGCAGTATTGTATTGTTGTATTAATTACTTTTACTTATCAAACATTACATGTGACATTAGTCACAATTGGCCCAAACCTAAATTGCCTTAACTAAAACGGCAATCAGATTTTCACATCTTGACAATGTGATATACCAAGGGGTACAGAGACTGACATAATCATCAATGCCCCTTGTAGTGCGAGAATGGTAAAACCCCTTACCTGGCGTGCAAATGCCCCCTGTGTCATTGAGGGCGTAGATGGGACATACAGAGCTGGTGACGCTGTAACCGTCTGTGCCATTGAAGATGGGCGAAGGCTTCTTCGTGAATGCACCACGACTGCAGAACCAGCCTGGGGCGCAGTCGCCCGTTGGTTCGGGCAGCCCGGCGCCATCACAGTATTTACCACCTGTGGGCACAGTGAAATATCATTATTATTAAAATCTGTGTCCAGGACCAGCCCAGGTACAAATATTATGAATTATATACAGGTGTACATGCAATCATAATGATACTTTTTCAATTTATATATATATATTTGCTTTTCTTATATACATATATATATATATATTTATATATATATATATATTTATATATATATATAATACAAAAATAAAATACATGTTCATAAAGTGCCTGAATTCACATTTCCTGAGTTGAAACAACCAAGCTTAAATTGATTTGTTTTTAGATTTTAAAACTTATTATGTTTGTGCATCATTTCAATTCAGGAAACAAACGTTTTGAATACTTTGAATTCCGCCGAAAGTTGCACTATGGTGGCGACACCTACCAGGACATGGGAGACAGTCGTAAGCGTCATCGGCCATTGTGAGGTTATTGTAGGTACCCGCCGGACATTCAAACTGGTACGGACTCCTGGTTCCTTCAGGACAGTACGCACCTGAAATCAGGAGAATTAAAATCACACAAAAATCACCCAAGATGGAAATCTTGATAAACAATTATTCCGGGTTGCAACAAAACAGCATAAGTTTTTGTAAATACGGTGAATTTTATTTACTATTGATTGTTGATGTTTAAATCTGGAAAAGCATTAAATCTTGAGAAAATGGTAGTAGGAACAGCAGTAAGACATGTTTTTTGATGGCAGCTTTCAGATACTGATTGAATGAGTGAGACTAAAATATTTTATTGTTACATAAATTAATAACAAAGAAACAAGTAGCACAAATTTAAATATGACAATGAATAAATTAGGATAATAGAGCTGCGCAGAACATTGGTAGATTAAAGCGTGTTGGGTTACATGTTAACGTAAGTAGTACATAATATTTAACACTTAATTAAGATAGACAGCAACATCAATCAGCTAAAACAAAAACTTTGTAATTAACCTCTAGACACAGAAATTTGAATAAACAGAAACATCAATAAATTAGGCTAAGATGTTGCAGAAGTCATGTTTATCAGACATATCATCAGGCCTTTAGCCTGAAATAATTTCTTGCCAGTTTTAATTAATTAAGTGTACCTCTTACCGTGTGGAAGCCATTCACATCAATCACAGCCATTTATTTAATTAAGACTGATCCATCCATCAGTTGTAATTACCAGTCTTGGCCAGTCATCCGCCAGTTTTGAAGACAGGTAGATGGGTGTCTGGCTAAGCCTTAGCATATCATGCCCTGAAGCTCTGAAACGTACCCTTTGGACACGGAGTGTCTTGAGAGGTCGTGAAGTTGGCAAGACAGTAGTATCCAGGGTCACAGGGGCGACAGGTGTGCTGGTGGGTGGTGCTGGTGTAGGTGCCTGCTGGACACCCTAGGGGGTCTGCTGTACCTTCCGGACAGTAGTGACCAACTGGACATCCACCTGAAAAATCAGACCAGAGTTAAATCTGGAAAAAATTGGAGTAGGGCGTTGTTCTGGATGTTATTGCTATAACCAACGTACAATGTATGGTAGCTCTACAGATAGCTATTACTGTTTTAATATTAAGTTAACTTCTGCAGATACAACTGTAGCAATCTCAATTTGCACTAGTACGGCTGTTTTGTTTGCACGTGTGGTGCCAAACATATTGCCAGATGAAAATAAACATGTCATCTAAGAATGACAGAGGCACAAAAAGATGATATATTCTGGAGAATATTTACACTCAGGAGTCATCAGAAAACTATTTATTCATTTTGCGATATATGACATTGTGTTGTTATCCAGATAAATTGTTTTGTGTGTTGTACATTTCTTGATATCTTGCTCTCTCACGGTCTTCCTTTCTCCCTTGCTCTCCCTCATTCTCACTCCCTCGCCCCTGCCCTCATTCTCACTCCCTCGCCCTGCCCTCATTCTCATTCCCTCGCCCCTGCCCTCATTCTCACTACCTCACCCCGGCCCCCATTCTCACTCCCTCACCCCTACCCTCATTCTCACTCCCTCGCCCCTGCCCTCATTCTCTCCCTCTCATGCTCCTTCGTTATTTTTTGTCACTCTGTCTTCTTTATTCTTTTTTCTCCTTGTTAACTCTCCTCTCTATTTCTCTCTCCTCGCTAACTCTATCTCCTCTCTAACTCTCCTCTCTAAAAAACTATCCTCTCTATTGCTCTCTCCTCTCTAAATCCCTCTCCTCTCTAACTCTCCTCTCTATTGCTCTCTCCTCTCTAACTATCCTCTATTGCTTTCTCCTCTCTAACTCTCTCTCCTCTCTAACTCCCTCTCCTCTCTAACACTCCTCTTTATTGCTCTCTCCTCTCTAACTCCCTCTCCTCTCTAACCCCCTCTCCTTTCTAACTCCCCTTCCTCTCTAACTCCCTCTCCTCTCTACGTCCCTCTCCTCTCTAACTCCCTCTCCACTATAATGCTCTCTCCTCTCTAACCCCCTCTCCTCTCTAACCCCCTCTCCTCTCTAACTTCCTCTCCTCTCTAACTCCCTCTCCACTCTAACTCCGTCTCCTCTCTAACTCCCTCTCCTCTCTAACTCCTTCTCTCTAACTCCCTCTCCACTCTAATGCTCTCTCCTCTCTAATGCTCTCTCCTCTCTAACCCCCTCTCCTCTCTAACTCTCTCTCCTCTCTAACTCCCTCTCCTCTCTAACTCCGTCTCCTCTCTAACTCCCTCTCCTCTCTAACTCCCTCTCCTCTCTAACTCCCTCTCCTCTCTAACTCCCCCTCCTCTCTAACTCCCCCTCCTCTCTAACTCCCCCTCCTCTCTAACTCCCCCTCCTCTCTAACTCCCCCTCCTCTCTAACTCCCCCTCCTCTCTAACTCCCTCTCCTCTCTAACTCCCTCTCCGCTCTAACTCCCTCTCCGATCTAACTCTCTCCCCCTCTCCCCTCCCCTAGAGAACACTATGTTTCCACCTAGAGAGATACCAAAATCTGCATGAAAGCTAACTCTTCTATAGCGATATTGCGTTTAAAAATATTTGTTATTAGTTTCAAACAGAACCAAACGAAAGAACTTTGATTATAAGTTTTTGTTTTGTTCACGGCACAGCAGAATTGAGCATATCAACATGTTAGTTCGATATGCTCCAATAACACGCCACTGTAGGTCACCACTGTCAAGCCAGGAAACAACCTGATAATTAATCACCAGCGAAGTAGCCAGACGCCGATTTGATGCTTCCCTGCGTGGTTGCCCATAGTTCTCAAATGGGAACGAGATATATTGACGTCATTAAATTTGAATTAAATTCGGCCGGATCTTATCTCTTGAGCTATCAGAGGGCACATAAGAGTACTACTTTTGGGACAAGTATGACAGTTTATGCCCAAACTTTTTGATTTTTACTCAGCTTTGCAACCCCCCATATATAAATCCCCAAAATTTCTCCTCGGATCTGGATGAATTACAGGAATGACCCAATTAGATTCTCTAAACGCGGAAATACGTGTTTCCGCAGAACTCTCTCATCCCAGATTACATCATACAACGGCCATAAACCTCACTGGTCAATGTTGCTGTGAGTGTGTCAATCCTCACCTCCAAATCCCGTATTGTTGTTGCTTGGGGCGGGGGTGTCCACCCCGATCTGGCAGTAGTACCCCGGCTGACACGGTCCAGTCACATTGACCGCTCCGTTCTCTCCGCAGTAGTATCCCCCATCACACTGTGTACACTGGTCAGCGCTGGACAACATCTCCACTGGACCGTACGTTCCCCTCGGACACAACCCCAGGTTGAACCCTGTGTTACCCTCACAGTATCTTCCCTTTGGACATGGGTCAGCATAGCTCTTGTGGATGCAGAAGTATCGCGGCGGACACACGTCGCACAGTGCTGCCATTGTGTGGTTCATGTACCAACCTGAAATTGACCAATCAAAAGTTTTTTAATGTGTAAATGTAATTCATACCCTGCTGATGCTTATTGGCAGAACGAAGAGCTCGTTTGCATAAAAACAATTAAATGACAAATAAAAGCATCACAACATAAACTGACAGTATAAACTGATAAAGTTGCAACAAAGATAAATTAATTGCATATATGGTAACTCTAATTTAATGTTAGCATTTTCAAATTTTTAGTAAGCAGATATTCAATCTTCTGTCATGTTATATTTTTTTTAATGTAAAAACACAAATTATTCTACATACCATCATTGCATGGTATTGGTGCAGGAGTGCCAACTGGGCAATAGTTTCCTTCAGGGCACACATCTCCTGTGACACCATCAGACGGAGCGCTGTTGTTGGCTCTCAACGTACAATGGTAACCAGCTTGGCAGTCACCTAGGAAGCAAAGTATATTGATCATAAGACATGGAAACAACTCGTTTTGCTTCTTATTTATTGACTGTTATTTTTAGTTATTAATTTACCAGTAATTATTTTTCATTACGTTTATTTGTGCATTTTTTATTACATATATGTTATTTACACTAACATACATTATGATTTTTTTTTAAATTTATTACATGTATATTATTATTTATTTAATATTTATGATTGATTTAAACAGCATTTGCTATTTATTTACTAGTTACTTATATTAAGCATTATATTTTTAAGTTACTCAACAATCATATCAACGAAACAAGCAAATAAATTATTATGGATACAGAATTGTATGTCAATAATGCTATCGACACATTTGATGCGCTGTTGCCAAGAATGTTTATGATTTTAAAAAGCAGGTGCTTAATGTTGACAATTACATGATATAACGTGTAAAATGGTCACTTTGTTTACCTATTTATCACTTATATATCTTTTTAGAACTTAAGTATTTTTAACCTATTTTATTTATTGGTTCTACCTGAAATAAACGTATTCATATTCGTAACACATTACCTGTGACATTGGTGAGGCCTTCCAGAGCACAGTATTTGCCCCCTGGGCAAGGGAGACAATCAGATTGGGCAGACTTGCCGGTGTCGGGCAGGTAGGTGCCCAATGGGCAGGCGATGGGGTCACCAGTCTTCTCTGGGCAGTAGTAGCCCGCAGTGCATGAATCACCATAGCTCTGTCCACTGGGATTAGGGTCAATTGCCCAAAGACTGCAATAGTGCCCGGCCACACAATTGCCCGTGGGCGCAGTCAGACCTGGACATATCAAATGTCTTTGAGAAAACACCCAAATATATATGCTAAAAGAAAATTTAGTACAAAAAGGACATTTCATAATAATATATGTTAAAAAATATACAGAGAATTATAAGCAGCCTACACTTCCGAAGACCTATTTTCACCAAACAGCCTAGAAATAACTACTGATATTGACTACTCTAATATGCAAACTTGAAAGTTATTTGAAAGTAGGCAGATATAATGTCACATTGTTCAGTTTCATAGGAAGCACCCAAAACATAAGTAATGACTGCCAGGTTTGTATCACTAATTAACTTAACATCTTATAAACACCTGCTAGAAATTGTCGACCAAGGAGAAGCATGACTTTATCAGTATTTTTACTTCTATGTTTCTACTTTCCAACTTTCACAAACATGCTTTGTATATTTCATTTGTACATCTAATTTGTTTGATTTCTTTGAATGAATGTCTTTGACTTAACAAACAAGTGTACCACAGAAACTTTATTCTGGTAAACATAAAAAGGGTACTTTTAATATACTGAGTTAAGCTAGAATTGTGCTTTATTATAATTTATGATTCTGAAAGGCTAAGGGAACCAATTTTTTTAACAACTGATCGTAGGTATGATTGTGAAACTAACCTAGATAAGTATTTATTTTAAATATCTGCAGTTGTTTAAAAAAAAAAGGATTTTGAAGTGTACACAGTTCAAAATGACCATCTGTGAGAGTCCAATTTGTCCATACTTTTGGCAGAAGTCGGCATAAGAGTGAAAGAACTTTCGTCCAACAGAATTCTATATAGCAACATAATGCTCTATGCGTCTTCTACCATTGTGCTGAGTTCTATTTAATGTGATATTTTCTACATGAAATGTTCCTGTGAGAGCACATTTTATGTTATCGCCCTGCACTTATTTAAAGTTTTTATGCAATAAAAATTATTTTTTTATAAACCTTCATCACTTGTTTAACAGTGCATTGTTGTCAAACATTACTGCATTTATTTTTATTAGCACAACTCAAGCATACATGAAAACGACAAATTATATGCATAAATACACCAATTTGATGCATTTATTTTGTATCCAAGCATAAAGCTGCTGGAATAAACGTCCCAGTTAAAAATAAATTCTTGTAGCACGTAAACGCCCTTCTACCAATTCCTATGTCACCATACCTTCAGTCTGGCAGTACATTCCCGGGCTGCATGCCCTACATTCTGTAACGTTCTCAAGTCCGTAACGATTACTAAATGTTCCCCTTGGGCACTTGATTCCTTGGGCAGAGCCTCTTGGGCAGTAGTATCCAGGCAGACATTCATAGCCCGTTTGCCCATCCTCGGGTGTGGATGAGTTGGCATTGGACACACAGACATAGCCTGCGTCACACTGATCTGTTGGTTCGGTGAGCCCTGTACATGTAAGTTGAGTTGTTTTAATTAACATTCAATATTTCTTAATCATTTTGAAATTATTCCATTTTTGTTATGAATAACAGTATTTTAAGGATATAGGTAGTAGAGATGGTAGGTGGAGGCAACATTACAGAATCAATGACGGAATGAAAACTAAATTCAGCAATGCATATCGAGGCCACACGCTCTTTAGACTAGATGGCGAAAAAGCAACAACAAATTTTGCCTGTAACCTTTTCCTTTGCAGCCAGTGTTGATAACGGTTACATGTGTGAATTACATTTCTATTGCTGCATGACACCTTATAAATCAGACATCTCCGCATACAGTTGCCACTTTAAAAACTTTGCCTTCAATTTTGTCACAAAGAAACACTTTTGGAAGCAGAATTTCAACAAAACATACAACGGAATGTCCGAACCCACTACGTGTTTAGCATGCATTTTTTGATGGCTTGATGGAGTTTTTGCTAAGGATAGGTCAATTAAAAACATTTTAAAAATTACAAAAAAGCAGGACTAAAGTGGGAAACAGGGGAGAATGGTTACCTCCCACCCCCAAAAGGCGCTATGTTTACCCTGTGTGTAGGAGTCTTACCTGCATTGTTGCAGTAGTACCCCCCTGTGCAGGGCAGACATGCAGTTGTTGCCTCCAAGTTTGTCACGTTGCTGAATGTGCCAATCGGACAAGGGTGTTCATGACTACTTGTTGTGTTCACCAGACAGTAGTAGCCAGCTGGACAGTCAACTGGACTGATCACTCCATGTCCACCTGACGCCTCTACCGAGTCACAGTATCTGAAACACAAGTGACCAGTGATGGAATAAAAAGATAAGTTCTTATATAGCGCAGTATCCAGTCTTTGGACTGCTCAGATAGCTTTATACTTCTTCCACCACAGTCTATAGCCAGGTACTCATTCATACAGCTGAGTAAACTGGAGCAGTTACACTGTCAAAGTTTGTTTTATAAATGATTACAATTATGACATCATATTCCAGCAGTAGTTTGTTAATGACTGGGAAAAGTTATAATCCATATGTTTGGGCAATACAACAACCCACAACCCCTTGCACACACTTGTTCAATGGGCAATACAGGCGCCCAAAATCCCTTGCACATACCTGCCCAATGGGCACTCTTTGCACTGGCTTTGTAGAATCTCATCCTGGTATGATCCTGATGGGCACGGAACTGGATCCCCTGTTCTCCCGGGGCAGTAGTGTCCGTCAGTGCAGTTGTAGCTGGCAGGAGTGCCCGATTCTTGCCCGGCCGGGCAGTAATACCCTGCAGCACAAGGTCCACTAACGGCAGTATTGGCCGTGCCGTCACAATAGTACCCAGCCGTGCATGCAATGCATGATGTGATATTAGTTGCACCTGACACATCAGACATCGTTCCTGCTGGACACGCCGTTGGGCTGCCTGAGCCTGATTCGCAGTAATGCCCGGGCGTGCAGACCCGATGCGGTGGATCAGGCTGGGTAGCGTTACCGTCGCAGTAATAGCCAGCATCACATGGCCCGTTTGGAAGTTCCAGCCCGAACTGCTGACAGTACATACCCAAGTCACATGACACGGGATACGCAATGCCACTTGGGCAATATGTGCCCGGCCAGCACTTGCCGCCCGTGTGGTTCGTCTCTGGGCAGAAGCAGGTTGAAGTGTTGTAACTGGCGATCGGCTCGGTCATGAATGAGCCCCCGGTACAATACCAACCAGCGGAACAGTTCCCGCTAGGAGCTGACATGCCGTCGACTGAAAACGAAAGTATCGATTCATTAATACGCTAACTTTGCTGCACTGTCAGTGTATCTCCTCCCAAGCGCTGACGTCCATTTACTTCTTCGCGCCGTGGACCAATGGCCTCTGATCTAGCAATTGGTGTTGCAGTTGGAAAACACAAAGATAGTTACCTAGAGTTGTTTACTTTCAGTGGACAAATTATATGGCGAGACATCCCCCAGGTGGCGCCAATGTTACACATTTTCATTAAAAATGTTGCCTTGGTATGTTACTCCATCAGTCAGTGTCAGCTGGTTAATATATAATAAATATACTAGAAGGGAAACCCAGGATGTATTAATGCGACACATAGCACAAAATCAAGTAAAAATCTATTCATAGCACTTTACAAAAAGTAAATAATGTAATTACTGCGCATATTAAATTTTAAACTATTCACATGCAGCAGTTTGAACAATGACAAATCTGTTTCGTAATCAATCGGGTAGGCCACATTAACTGCTACAAAAACTATGGTTGGTTTGTTTCTATTTAAAGTTAAGAAAATAATCCTGTTCCAAATTATTGAATAATAAAAGTAAAAAAATTCAATTAAACTGAATTTGTGCAGCAGGATGCCACTGCAGTTTGGGTCTAGTTTAGATAACAAACCGCAAAGAGAACGTGGTCACCCGAACTATTTAAAATCTCTCGACTCTTTTTGTATGAGGTAACCAATAAAAATCACATATTAGTCACATATACTTTCACTGTTTTTGACATTCAATTACTGAAATCCATAAACTTACATTCGCAGAATTTCCCTGGTGGGCAAATTAGACAATCAGTTTGCACATCGCTTCCATTCTCTGGGTTGTAGCTGCCCATAGGGCATGGGAATTCAAACGCATGTCGAGTGCCCAATGGGCAGTAATAGCCAGATGGGCAGACTTGGGCAGTGTAGGTGATGGATTCTCTCAAGCAGTAGTGCCCGGCTGGGCACGTGGTACAAGACGGCTGGGTGGTCTGGTCACTAGAAGAACAAATAAAAACAACTCAAAACATAATCAATGTACTTACTTAATGTCAATCAATTGTGATTTCTGGTCATTAGAAGAACAAATAAAACAACTGTCAAAAATAACAGTAAAAGTATTTGTACCAATCGAGTGATATTGCTGGTAATTAAAAGAACAAATCAAATAACTCTCAAAGATAATAGTAAAGTACCTGTATACCACCAATCAAACATTGTGTGATTGCTGGTCATTACACAAACAAATAAAACAACTCTCAAATATAACAGTAAAAGTACTTGTATAGTGCTAACCAATCAAAATTACTGGTCATTACAAGAACAAACATAAACACCAAATGGGGCCAATCGCCTAATGACAATTTCGTGGAATTGTTTTTTGAAGTTCACTGGTTCCAACAACCGAGACAGCAAATGTGACGAAGTACAACCAGTGTTCTGCTTAGGTTGAATTTGCAGGGCATTACGCCCTGCCTTTTTTCAGTGATGCCCTAGTACCAAAAAAGGCAATATGAACGCCCTGTCTTTTTTATACAACATTATATTTGCATCATAACCCTACTCGTGGCTACAGACGGTTACACGGTTGTGAATATTAAATTTTAGAATGTCTGCAAGCGCCCCAATCTCAAAACACACCACTATCACAGTTCTATTCTTCAACAATCGAACAAAGCGAGTGTTGCATTTGGGATACACATGCATTTCGAGATCAGGGCGCTTACAGATACTCGTTTGCAAGCGCCCTGATCTTGAATCCATATCCCAATCATGCCATGTGCTCAGTTTGATTGTTCAAGCGCCCCTACCTCAACTCCTATCCCAAATACTGTTAAATTCTTAATATTGTGTGCCCAAAATATTAAAATATGTCATTATTTGAGGTGGTGCCGAACTTCGAACACCTCAGTTGTACACCTGTCACCAAGCAATCCCTATTTTGTTCGTATCTTTAAAAGTTAAAGTCTAAATGCTGGGAGATCTCTACCATTAGATTTGTCGTTAAATTCTTACTCATGTGATGTGTGCCAAAATTATTAAAATATGGTTTGATCTGAGGAGGCGCCAAACTTGGCAAGTCGATAGACCAGAGCCTGTCGCGATACGGCAGACTTGTGCCAGCAGGACCGAAGCCGGCAGTATAACATAGCTCAACAATAGCAGTGAATAATTGCACATTGTGTGCGTTAAAAGACGCTGTTCCCCCTCAGTATGACCTGATGGCACACGGCACATAAAATGTTGTCACGCTGAATATTGTGTTTTGTTAAAACTTAAATAAAGCTAAGACATTCCAATTAACTAACAGTAGTGAATAAATAATTGTCTATATATACTATAATCTTCCATTTATCCACATTTATACTTACCTAAATGTCATATTTTTTAAAAATTACTATGCTGCTTGTATTTGTATTTTTCAAAATCGAACATAACAGTATATCTCCATTTATCTTAAATCTAGCCCAAAGAAATTTGGCACACATATTACCTGTATAATATTATCTGTGTATACTGAATGTTATGCAGACACAAATTAAAAAGTTATGTAAAGCTGAACGTTGTGTTTTGTTCTAAATGCTTGCCCAAGCCTATATTATAATATATAAATATATGTATACACTGTGTACATGATACAGTCTGTATACTACAAGTAAGTAGTGTAATACTTTACTACAAGCTGTACACAGCAACTATGTATACACTGTGTACATGATACAGGCTGTATACTACATGTAAGTAGTGTAATACTTTACTACAAGCTGTACACAGCAACTATGTATACACTGTGTACATGATACAGGCTGTATACTACATGTAAGTAGTGTAATACTTTACTACAAGCTGTACACAGCAACTATGTATACACTGTGTACATGATACAGGCTGTATACTACATGTAAGTAGTGTAATACTTTACTACAAGCTGTACACAGCAACTATGTATACACTGTGTACATGATACAGGCTGTATACTACATGTAAGTAGTGTAATACTTTACTACAAGCTGTACACAGCAACTATGTATACACTGTGTACATGATACAGGCTGTATACTACATGTAAGTAGTGTAATACTTTACTACAAGCTGTACACAGCAACTATGTATACACTGTGTACATGATACAGGCTGTATACTACATGTAAGTAGTGTAATACTTTACTACAAGCTGTACACAGCAACTATGTATACACTGTGTACATGATACAGGCTGTATACTACATGTAAGTAGTGTAATACTTTACTACAAGCTGTACACAGCAACTATGTATACACTGTGTACATGATACAGGCTGTATACTACATGTAAGTAGTGTAATACTTTACTACAAGCTGTACACAGCAACTATGTATACACTGTGTACATGATACAGGCTGTATACTACATGTAAGTAGTGTAATACTTTACTACAAGCTGTACACAGCAACTATGTATACACTGTGTACATGATACAGGCTGTATACTACATGTAAGTAGTGTAATACTTTACTACAAGCTGTACACAGCAACTATGTATACACTGTGTACATGATACAGGCTGTATACTACATGTAAGTAGTGTAATACTTTACTACAAGCTGTACACAGCAACTATGTATACACTGTGTACATGATACAGGCTGTATACTACATGTAAGTAGTGTAATACTTTACTACAAGCTGTACACAGCAACTATGTATACACTGTGTACATGATACAGGCTGTATACTACATGTAAGTAGTGTAATACTTTACTACAAGCTGTACACAGCAACTACATCTCATGTATTTAGTCGCGTGTCGCAAGTGCCTTTTTAATCATTGCTCACCGCGCTCTACAAGCCCTTTTACTAAAATGACACCCTGCCCTTTTGAAAACCTGGGCAAAACACTGACAACTGGTTAAACGAACTTCCTGTTCATACTACCACCCCTTGGCTGGGAGGGTGTTTCCGAATGACGAAACAGTCACGGTCGTTTCATTAATGACTGTCATTGTTAGGACACAGTACGGACCTGTACGACCCTGGCTCACAGGCCAGAGGCTCGGCCGATCCCACTGGACAGTAGTGACCAACTGGACATACTCCTCCATCTCCCGTTTGGCCACCAGAGGGCGTGGCGGTGTCAACACCTGCAACCATCGAATGTCAGTGTATAATACATTTTCTTTTCAAGATGTAAAGTTTTCGCTGTAAATTAATGTTACACAGATGTATATATACATTAATCTACTAGTTTTGACTGTCAATACATGTTTTAATTAACCACAATTTACAAATATCATTTGACCAATAAGTGTTTATGAACATCGACCTTGTTGTTCAGAATGTGCAATGCAAACATGGTATTCTCAAGATGAAACATTCAAATTAAACAGACAATTGTCAAACAAACAAAATTGTGTTCTAATCATAATTAGGTCAAAGGTTAACCACATGTGCATTCATGTGGTAGTTAATTATTACCATTGCATCATAAGGATGAATTATTGGTGAGCAGTAATTTTGTAAACATACATTAAAAGAAAAATGTTAATGCTCTGGAAGCTTAGCACACATTTTATTTTACTTTTTTCTGCAATTTTTGTGAAATACCAATCAAGCTGAAACAAGTCAAATAGCAGAAATAGACTTCTTGAACACTATAGATTAATTTAACTTTTGGGGTATTTATAAGAAGGTATGGAAGAAATTAAACTGTGACAGCTTCAGCAAATCTATATATATATATTCGGTCATTACTGTAACAGGAAATGACCTAGAGACATACTCACAATTCCTTATTGCGCTGTTCTGTATTGTACTTAAATTTTGTTAAAACAAATAACTATCAAATCTTTTCACAAAACACATAAACACATTATCTAAGTACCTCACAGTACAGACATTATCTAAATACCTCATAGTACAGACATTATCTAAGTACCTCACAGTACATACATTATGTAAGTACCTCACAATACAGACATTATATAAATACCTCACTGTATATACATTATCTAAGTACCTAACAGTACAGACATCTAAGTACCTCACAGTACAGACATTTAAGTACCTCACAGTACATATATTATCAAAGTACCTCACAGTACAGACACTATCTAAGTACCTCACATTACATACATTATATCAGTACCTCACAGTACAGACATTATCTAAGTACCTCACAGTACAGACATCTAAGTACCTCACAGTAGACATTATCTAAGTACTTCATAGTACAGACATTATCTAAGCACCTCACAATACAGACATTATCTAAGCACCACACAGTACAGACATTATATAAGTACATCACAGTACAAACATTATCTAAGTACCTCACAGTACAGAGATTATCTAAGTACCTCGCAGTGCAGACATTTTCTAAGTACCTCACAGGGCAGACAATATTTAAGTACCTCACAGTAAGACATTATCCAAGTACCTCACAGTACAGACATTATCTAAGTACCTCGCAGTTTGGACATCTAAAGAGAGCTTCAAATAACTTACCCGTTCTACAGAAGTAGCCGGCTGTGCAGTTTCCAGACACAGAGCTGAGCGAGGGGGCAAGACAGTATTTACCCCCGTCACACTGGGTGCATTGTGTCACATTCCTCAGTCCCGTCTGGGGGTTGTACGTTCCTGCAGGGCATGGCTTCCAGTCAGCGCCCGTATTCTGTGGGCAGTAGTGCCCAACTGGGCACAATTCTGCCCGATCCCGCATGCTGCAATAGTATCCTTCTGGGCAGTCATAGCAGTACGAGGCCCCAGTGTGGTTAGTATATGTTCCGTTTGAGCAGTAGTAATGTGTGGGCGAGCCCAATGGGCAATACGAACCCTCGGGGCATATGTTGCCAGTGACGCCATCTAGTGGCGAAGGTAAACTAGCGCCTCCAGAGCAGTAGAATCCAGCGTAGCAGTCTCCGCTGACGGAAGCAAGTCCAGTCGAGTTGCAGTATTTTCCCGGGGCGCATTGAAGACATGCAGTGCTGTTGGTCATGCGCGTTTGTGGTTGATATGTTCCAGCTGGGCATGCACTGGGCTCATAGCTGTGTTCTGGACAGAAGTGCCCGACTGGGCACTCGTCGCCATACACTTTCCCAACTGGGTTCGCTTCCTCCGAACGATTGCTGCAGTAGAATCCGGCCAGACACGACCCGTTCGGGGCGCCTAGACCAGACTGTGCACAGAACTCCCCTGGTGGACAAATCGTGCAATCGGCTTCAGACGGGAGATGGTCACGGTCGCCAAACGTTCCCTTCGGGCACGGAGTCGGCCAGGACCAGCCGCTCTCGCAGAAAGTACCTTGGAGACATGGTCCGCCCTTCGAGGATGGAGCAGGGGTCAAGGAGGTCGCTCCGAGCACGCAGTAGTAGCCCGCAGCACACTTGCCCGTCGGCTCCGTGATATTCTCCGCCTCGCAGTAGAAGCCGATGGGACAGAGCCGACATTCCGCCTCGCTTTCAACACTTGTGGTGTTGCTGTATGTGCCTACCGGACACGGGAACTGACGTTTCGTATCGGTGCCGTTCGGGCAGTAGAATCCAGCCGGGCAGTCCTTAGGGGTTTTAACCCCATGAGATGGGGCGCCCACCCCACTCTGTTCCTCGGCGATCGCTTCATTTCGGTCACAATACATCCCCGCCGGGCACTCCAAGCACACACCAGTGCCAGGTAGAGGTTGATAGAAGCCGGATGCACATGGTGTCTGTGCTGGGCTGCCCAGTGGACAAACATGACCTGGTAGGCATTGATTCCCGGGCGGCTGTGGGACGGTCATGTTCTCTGGGCAGAACCATCCAACGTTGCAAAACCCATTGGGCAAATCCCGACCATATCCCGAGCAATATTTCCCTGCAGTACACGCCAGACAGTTGGTTTCGTTTTGGTTTGCAAACCGGTCGGTATACTTGCCTGGTTCGCACGCAATGGCATAAGAACTTCCTGTCGGGCAGTAGTGCCCCTTCGGGCAGATATCCCCGTTGGTTAAATCGACAGGATTGGGCAAGATGGTGCTGCCATTGCAGAAGTATCCAGCCTGGCAGTCTCCAGTCACCGCATACAACTCATCCGTCTGACAATACTTGCCAGGGTCACAAGGTGTGGGGGTAGACGCCCCTTGTGGGCAATACATGCCCGCCTTGCACATACCACCTATGGACTGCGCGGGGCACATGCATGATGCACTGGTATCATTTCCCAATACAGTCGGCTTGTATGCCCAAGATCCGAGGGTACAATACCAGCCCGGGGCGCATAAGCCTGCGGGTTGGGGCATTCCCCGGTCTGGGCAGTAATGTCCGGGTAGACACAGCTGGCATGAGTCGATCGTCTCACTGTTGGTAGCGTTATTGAAGGTGCCGTTGTTACACGGATACTGCGTCGCAAACTCCGTACCAGCTGGGCAGAAGTGACCTGCACACAGGCAATATTCATTACAAATTACACATTTAATAAATAAGTCTACAACGTTAATAAAAATTACATAAAATAATTTAATAACTACTTTCATATAATTTGTTGTAGTTATACAAAATTAATTACAAGTGCATTAAATAATTTAATAAATATTTTAATATAATTTTAATAAAGTTATATAACTATTTTAGTAACATTAAACATTCTCTTTTCTAGACAGCAGTGCTTAATTTTTATGTACAGCCACAGTAGCAGATGTTTACAGAACTAACAACAAAAACACATAACCACAATGATTCTAAAGGTGTTTAAAGATATACATTATACTTCATATAAAAAAACATAACAACATATGATAGGTCTTTATATTATATGATGATTCTACTTTAGTGACATTTTTTATTGGAAAAATTATCCTATTTAGCCCAAATTCTGCCACAATGTTTTCAAGTTATATGTTAGTTGGATTCTGTGTAAAAAGAAAGATTATATTATTGTGAAAGGTAGGTAGATAATGATACCTTTTGGGCAGTCGGTGATGCCGCTTGCTCCAATTTCGCAGTAGTATCCACTCGGGCACTGTGAGCAGTTGGGCTGCTGTGTCAATGGGTTGTACATGCCAGCGGCACATGACTTGGGCATACTAGAGCCCAATGGGCAGTAGGTGCCCGACGGGCAAGGCCCACCTGTCAGCGTGTCGACATCGGGCCTGGAAGTGTTTGAGCCACCAGAGCAGTAGAATCCAGGTTCACAGAAGCCAGTTGGGTACTCAAGGCCCGGGCGGTCACAGTAGTAGCCGTCCAGACAATACTGGCAGCCCGATAGGTCGGATATGCCCGTCATGTTGTTAAACGTGCCCGCTGGACATGCGACTGGGTTGTCGGTCTGTGTCAGGCAGTAATGCCCAACTGGGCAAACGCCCGCATCTCCTGCTGTAGCCACCGATGGCATTTTCGAATTGGAGCCAATACGGCAGAAGTAGCCAGGGTCACATGGTCCACTTGTTGTCGTCTGATTGGTCATTTCGCAGTAGAACCCGCCGAGGCATTGACTGCATTGTGTCACGTTAGCAAGCCCGGTGGCAGCACTGTACGTGCCCGCGGGACACGACTGCCAGATGTGACCGGTTCCCTCTGGGCAATAGTAGCCCATTGAGCATGGCTGTGGGTTTGTGCCCGTGATACAGAATCGGCCAGGTGTGCATGGAAGACACACCTCGTTCTGTAATGTATCTGTGTATGTGCCCGGCTCACAGGGAATCGGTTTGGCTGTGCCCGCTGGGCAGTAATGCCCAATTGGGCAACGATCTCCAGTGCTGCCATCTGTTGGAGAGATGGTTGTTGCATTGGCGGCACAGTAGTAGCGGGCAGAACAGTTTCCTGTTGGCTGCGTGTTGCCGCTGCCACTACAGTACTGACCGGGAGAACAAGGTGTGCATTGGCTCACCGACTCCAAACCTGGACAACGCAAGAACACAACAATGTAGACTGGCAGCACATACCGGATTCACAAGTAGCAGAAGAACCATATCATGTCATTATGGATCTACTCATATTGATGTGTGTGTGTGCATGCGTGCGTGTGTGTGTATGTGGTGTTTGCATGCGTGTATGTGTATGTGATACGGTGTGTGCATTCGCATGTTAGTGTGTGTGTGGTGTGTGTGCGTGCCTGCGTGTGGTGTGCTTGCGTGCATGCATGCGTGCGTGCATGCGTGTGTACATAAGTGCATGCATTCGCTTATTCATTTGTGTACACATGCTTTTGTGAGTGTATGCATTTCACTTCTGGAACTATTTTAGAAATGTTATTATGTTATTTGCACATTACACCTTCAAGGTACATCTTCCCTAGTTCTGGGGATTACGAACCTTTGGTGGAACTGAACGACCCTGGGGGACAGTGAGTACTTGTGCCCGAACCCTCAGGGCAATAGGCTCCCGGTAGACAGATGTCGCCACTTGTACCATCAGTTGGCATGGGCACCAGCGCACCCAACGTACAGTAATAACCTCCACGACAGTCACCAGATGGCGCCGAGAGACCCCCCTCAGCGCAGTACATTCCGGCCGAGCAAGCAGTGCATTCGCTCGCGGATTTCAGCTGTGTTCGGTTGGTGAATGTACCATTTGGGCAGCCGAACTCTTGGGCGTACTTGGTGCCAATCGGGCAGTAGTGCCCGGTTGGGCATGGTACTGGGCTCTGAACGGGATTCGAACACAATGTGTTGTTCTGGACTGTTGAGTCGCAGTAGAATCCCTCTGGACACAACTTGCAGCTCGCCTACAACGTAAACGACCATGTGTGACCTTTATTATATAATGATAACGATAATTATTTAATAAATAAGATTATTAAAAAAAGCTGTATATTGCCAACCAACAGACAAGTTTACAGCAATGTTTCCTCACTGTATGTTGTTCAATAATTACATGCACTAATAATATTTATGAACAAATAATACTTACGGATTTACATTTCATAACAATAAAAGGGTTTGTTCTAACTAGCTGCAACCTTATTAAAATATAAAAATGTTAAGTGTAGCCCATGGTTTGGCTTTATTTATGATAATCAACATACAATAATATTAACTCTTCTAATGTCTATATGCTACACACATAGTGAGTGGAAAGTAAAACTACCAAAGGCAAGTACAGCACGTAGATGTGAAAGATATACTACCATAGGCAAGTACAGCATGTAGATATGAAAGATATACTACCATAGGCAAGTACAGCATGTAGATATGAAAGATATACTACCATAGGCAAGTACAGCATGTAGATATGAAAGATATATGACAACAGAAAAAGTATATCTGCAATTAGCGGCTTTTCAGAAAAATTTACAAAACAATTCTTTTTTTAAACTAACAAAAAACCTGCTCCAATTACAAAATTCTCTTTGCGAAAGAGACACACACATTGATGATAGACAGAGCTAGCACAGAATATTAAGCTAAGCTGCAATTTATTTTCGCAACAACGTAATTACAAATGCTTTAGCAAAAGTGAAACACACGTTGACAATACACACAGGGAAAATAGAACATTCTGCTACAATCTAATTTTGCAAAATCAACTATTTTTCATTCATAAAAATACACGGAAGTATTTTTCTACAGAAGAAAGATGTTCAGCTTCTAAGTTCAAAGACACATCACTGCAGCCATCTATTTCATGCAACAACAACAACAACATCTCCATGACAACATCTCCACAACAACCACGTTACCGTAGTAACCAATACTCACTGACACTTCCTGGGTGTGGGGTAATAACGAAGGAGGGTGTGTAACGTGCATGTGACGTGAAACACTTTCAAACATATTCACACTTATGTGCATACATACACGTGTGAAGTGCTAGGAAACTATCAAAAATTACAAACAAAACATTTGTTGTCCCAATATAAACAATACAAAACCATGCCAAATCATTGATTAAATACATTAACCATAAGTTTAATTTTTCAGATATCATGTTTGTCCCATGTTTGCCTGCCCCAATGATTAAAAAATAACCACATGAAGCTCATAATATATCTCGTAAAAACAACAGCAGAGCACCGAACACTCTCCAAAACTTATAGAAATGTTTTTGGATAGATGTACTACCAATTTTTTAAGAAGAACATTTTTGAATAAGTACCCAGTTTTTAATAGTGGCCTATCTATTTAAATTTCCTCAAAAACCCACATCACTGATATTTTCTATAATGGGTTCAACCTATCTGGAACATCTATTTTGTTAAGTGCCAAATAAAGACAAGTGCATTTATTCAATACATCAGCACATGTGCACGTTACAGAAAAACAACACATCAAAGACACACATCATTTCTAAAATCACACGTGTTTGATATCACGCATCTGCCTACATACCACCGTAGCCTACACGGACGCACCAACACGAACAGTCGATAATATTTTATATATTAGTAAAGTGTGTAACTGTTGTCAATGAACATTCTTCACGCAACAACATAACATTTGGCAGCAAGTAACCACTAACTGTTACGTTAAACTCTCAATGACTGCATATATTCAGACATTGTGTGTTTCTGGACACCCACAAATTCACTAAATTAATTAATGTTGTGTACCTTAAGTTTTCAGACACCTCTCTAAAATTAATTTATTTCTGTTCCTATGTAATCAGACTTTGATATAGGAGATAACTGTAATGAAGTTACAAAGGTCTGTTAATACCAGAGTAATAAAACAAGGATGACATGACGTCAAGACTTGTTTGCGAACATAAGTATTCGGATACTGAATCTGCGAATTATTTTTATGCATTGTACGTTTTCAGACAGCTGATAATTTTATTATTTTTAAGTGTTCATATACATTCTGTCATTATGATATTTTAACTACCGGTAATCTGCCAAATATACTATATATAAATATATTCCTATATAGAAACCAGTAGATACCCTATATGAGTCCTGTGTTAGCTTACCATATATTGTTTGACCAATCACATAATGTTTATTAGTTCCAATCAGTAAAAGAATGCATGATTGGTTTAAGCAGTAATTCAGCAGTCACATTAAATGCAATTACATACTGGTCGCAAATTATTAGTTTTTATACTATCAACTAGTAGTATTATTATTACATTGATATAAGCAATAACAGCTTGAAATTATGATAACCTAACTTTTATTTTATAATAGAAAACCATTGAAAATTAACATCATATTATATGAGACAACTACAGGATAGAATATAAGTGTTAAAACACCTTTAATGTACAAAATGCTTTACCAAATATATCTATAGAAAACTGCTATGACATACATTGTGTTTTAAATTATCATTTCCAGTTAGTGAAATAATCAGAAAAATTTTCAGTATCTCCTTCCAAAGTTCCTGGTAAGTAAAACAGTCACGTCACACAAAACGACATGTGTTAAAAAGAAATCCTGCGACATCTGAACGTTAGTGTAACAACCATGCTGAATCAAACAAAACAGATGGTAGGTTTGTGACTGTGACTGGTGGCACAATGCAGGTGACACAATAGCAAGTGGTCATATGATGTCGGTGACTGGTCGTTTCATACAGTTGTCAAGCAAGCAGGTTAATTAACAACAATAAAACAACCGATAGGCGATAGGGTTTTCGTAACATTGCTACAAATGTGATGGCCGTACAATAGAGGTGTTAATAAGCCTCTCTTGAACGATCACCCCAATGGAACAAAACAAGGTTTGCTTGGCTCTACATTACTGTGTGGTTCCAGATGGAAACAAGTTGCAACATTAATGATACGGACACTCCGTGGCAGTTCAACACAGGTCAGTCAAGTTATTATGAAGAGAGTTATTAGCATCATTGGTCACCCTCATAAAATAACTGCCTAAGTCATATTTTCAAGTATTGAGAAAAACATAAAAAAACTGACTCATATCTTGACAACATGATATTTATTAAACATTTTACACATAATAACATGTTGGTACATGCCAATGAAAATGCAAGTAATGATAATGTTGGCTGCCCAGCACCATGATGAGTGGATTTAGGCAAAAATCTAAGATAATTAGATTGGTCAAAAAAATGACTTGGGCAATTATTTTATGAGGATGACAATACTCCAGGTTTGCATCCATATATAGGGCATAATATAAATGCCTAATTGATGACTTATTAAGCTGGACGTACCTGGGTAAAGAGGTCCTGGTAGTAGCCGGGGGGACAAGTTTCCTCCACTGGACTTCCTTCCTTACAGAAGTGACCGGGGGTACACTTGTGGTCAACAGGGGTGCTGGAGTTCTGACCCTCTGGGCAGAAGTAGCCGGCTGTACAAGGCCCCGTTGGTTCGGCGAGACCATAGGAGCCACAGTAGAAACCTGCAGGACGTAGACGCTGATTTATGACAACTTACAATGACACTGTTTTCTTGGCTGATGAAATCTGTAAAATGTAACTATAATTGAGCGTGTGTGTATGCGAGTGTGTGTATGTGTGTGTGTATATACATATGTGCGTGTGTGCATGTGTGTATGTGTGTGTACGTGTGCGTGTGTGCATGTGTGCACGTGTGTACATATGTGCATCTGTGTACATGTGTGTGCATGCATGTGTGTGTGTATGTGCATGTGTACGTGTGTGTGTGCGCGTGTGTGTGCGTGTGTCAAATCATACCATTTCTCTTAAATAACTATAATTATTCTTTAGGTATTTTCCATACTTGATGACTTGTTTTTCTGTCGCATAAAACAATTGTTAAACCAGTTTCAATTCTAATCAATATCGCTGAGAGATGCATCATGGGACAATCGTACCTGCTGTGCATGGTTTACAGTCATCGAAAACAGTGTTTCCTGTGCCGTTAGAGAAATAGCCAGCTGAGCACTTGACTGTGTCACCCGTGCCCAATGGGCAATATGATCCAACTGGGCAAACATCACCAGACACCTTGTCCGTAGGATCGGGTCGTGTCGCACCCAGGGTGCAATAGAATCCTGGGGAACACGATCCTGCCTCCGAGGATAACTCTGGGACATCACAATAGTGCCCTGCAAGGAATGGATTAAAATATTAATAATAAATTCAGTGAGGTAAAAAATTTATTAATTTTATTAATTAATTGTTATGTGAATTGTGTGATACGTCGTACATTTGAGTGCTGTTTTGTTACAAATGCAATCACAGTTCCTTGTGGAATTGAAGAAAGCTGAATGTGTCAATGGTTTCTTTACTGACGACAACTTTTAATTAATATAATATAGGTTTATAAGTTGAAATTGTAAACAACTTAAATGTGCACAATTATAACATCACAATGTCCCGTCTATTTATTTGCACATTGGTGAGGTGGATTCAACATTTCAATACCGCGACTGATATCAATGGAACTGTTCTATTTACACAATCTCTGAAATGTACCGATCGATTTGGCATAAAACGTAACTTATAAAACGAAGATGCTACATCATGTAATGATATGAGTGAAGAGGTTTATCAGACTGGATGATCTAAATCATTACTGGTTTCAAGTGCTTCACGTTGAATAAAACACTACATTGACAGTGAAATACCTAAAAAGACCAACATCATTGGTGAACTTAATCCTCTAAACAGTATGCATTTTGAGATTGACCAATCCTTTTGTTTTGATGCGCATCTGAGCTTGGTTTCCAAGGATTTAGGCGCAATAGAAGTTATCTTATTATTATTAACTTAGATATATTTCACTGAGCCAACCTACCGGTGGTGCAGGGTGTTGGGGCGCTTGATCCGAGCGGACAGAACTGCCCGGGCTGACACTTGCCACCTGTGCTATGGTTGAAGCAATAGCACATATCGCTGACGGTGTCGTTTCCGTAGTCCGCTGGTTTGGACGACCATGCCCCTCGGCTGCAGTACCATCCAGGGTCACACAGCCCCGTCGGGTAGGTCAAGCCCGATGTACCGCAGTACATTCCGGGCTCGCATGGAACGCAGTCCGAAACACTCCCCTTGCCTGTGTAGTTGTTATAGAATCCAGCCCCACATGGGTGGTCAGTTGGGGCTTTCGTGCCCAGTGGGCAGTAGTGTCCCGTCGGGCAAGGCGTGCCCGAGTAATGGGTTGAGTTCTCCGGGCAGTGGTACCCGGGCGGGCATGGTGTGCATTCGACGATACCAGTTGTTGGGTTGTATGTGCCCGATGGGCAGCCAAGTGGGTAGACAGTGCCATTTGGGCAGAAGTGCCCGATCGGGCATGGTCCACCGGTTGCGTCTTCCGTCGGGTTGTTCGGTGAGCGTGCCCCGCGCAGACAGTAGAATCCAGCCCAGCAATCACCAGAGGGCGCTGTGAGTCCCTCATCACCGCAATACGTTCCGTAGTTACATGGCGTGCACTCCGACTCTTGTTTCAGGTGGGTGATATTGTTGAACGTACCAATTGGGCAACGCCGTGGAACGCTTGTCTGGGCAGTGCAATAGCGCCCCTCTGGACATGGCCCGGCTGTCCCCTTGTAGTTAGCATCGGGAGTTGGCGTGTCAGCACCCTCGGTACAGAAATACCCCTCACTGCAGGGAGCTGTTAACGCTGTCGCATTCTCCTGGCCACAATAATAACCCCCAGTACAAGGGGTACATTGCGATGCCTCCGCCAAGCCCGTGGCAGTGCTGAATGTGCCCCTCGGGCAAGACTGCCACACCACCCCAGTACCCAATTGGCAGTAGTAGCCAGGTGGACAGGCCTGGGGTGTATCTCCAGACACACAGTAGTGACCAGCAGTGCAATTCCAGCACTCAGCGGCGTGGGTGTCAGTCATATAGGTGCTGTCGGGGCAAGGTATCGGATCAGCTGTGCCTTCAGGACAATAATGCGCCCGTGTACAGGGGGCACCAGTGATGCCACCGTCGTCAGGTTTCGAGGTGGAGGCGTTGTTCGCGCAGTAGTAGCTCGGGGAACATAACCCTGACGGTTCAGTTAGCCCAGTTCCGTTGCAGTAGAATCCACCCGGGCAAGGAAGGCACTCCTGGGCAGTACGCAGACCCGTGTTGTTGGACCACGTGCCCATTGGGCATCGCTCGGGCAATGCGACACCATCCGGGCAGTAGCGGCCTTCGGGGCAAGACATTCCTGTCACCATGTCTGTAGGTGTTGGAGTTGCAGCTCCCAGAATGCACCAGAATCCTGCACTGCAGTCGCCTGTAACATGCCATGGTTGACTAATGAACATTAGGTCATAGGTCAATGAGAAGAAATCGGGATATTTCTTCACATCTATTAATTCATCTTTACAGCGGCCTAAGAACAACATTGTCTGATGCACATTGAGTCAAGGTTACATTGAGAAAATGAGGATATTTCTATTACTCCTACAAGCATTCAATGTCAGTACCGTAAAAAAAGTGAATGTGGACTGAATTTAAGCGATTTGTTTGGGAAAAATACATTGATGTAGAAATCAATCAAACAACTACTAACAATTGTGCGTAATGTCTCATTTTGAGGTCACCCCTTAACACTGCTGCTTCTGATACGACCCCTTACCTGTTGTGACACTCTTTCCCAGGCCGCTGCAATACCGCCCGGCATTACACTTGGTACAGCTGGCAACATCCTCTAGCTTGGTATAAGGGTTGAAGGTGCCCGCCGGGCAACCATGCTGAGTTGCCCATTCGGTGCCGTTCGGACAGTAGTACCCAACTGGGCAGGGGTAGGGTGTGTAGTCGGTCATGGGCTGGTTTACAAAGTCACAGAAGTAGCCTGCAAATTGACACATTAATAAATGTGTTTCGTATATTTGGTGTGTAATGCAGCTGGTATGCAACACAGCTGGCATATGGAGTATAAAAACAGTCTGAAAATATTTATATGTACCGTATTCGTACTACTAACTATCCAGTCTGATTAAAAAATACTTAGTCGATACCAATATTTTTTTCCAAACAAATGTGCAAATACAAAAAAGTGCTGGTCTTGTGGGTTTTTAGTTTTTTATCTGTGCCATGTCAGGTGTTGCCACCTCATGTGATAAACAAAATTACAAAATCATATTGTCACTAATTGATAAGGACATGCAATAAATTATGCATGTTTTGGTATTAAGGCACGCAGACACTTTACCTTCCGAAATCATTAAAAATTATTTGTTTATCTTACAATAATAATTTTCACATGCTATTTTCTTTACAGAAAATTTATTATTAAAATAGTAAAAACCCTAAAAGTAAAAACAATCAATAACTGTGCAAATACACCTGACCATGTAAAATTTTTAAAATGTATATTAAATATATATTATATATGGTACGGCAGACTCCTACAGAGACCAAATATAGCAAATGTAAAATACATGGAACTCTGCAATATTTCTCTCATTCCTTCCCCACTATTTCCAAAAAAATATTTAGTTTCATTCAGCCCCCATATAGTATAAATTATACTTAAAATTGATATATTAAACCAGTTTTACCTGCCACACAAGCCTTGCACTCTCTCTGTCCCAGTTGGTCCTGGTATCTGCCCCCGGGGCAAGCCGTCATGTTGAAGCTGCCCTCTTCGCAATAGTAGCCTGGCTGACAGGGGTAGGGGTGGCTGATATTCTGTCCCGGCGGGCAGTAGTATCCTGAGGGGAATGACGGGGAATAAAGGTAAGTAAAAGGTAAGTACTAGTTGCAGTTGTTTCCAGCGCTCAGCAACATTCTAGTAACTGACTAGTCTGTATTATCGTGGTTACAATGGTCTTATGAGTTCTCATTCAACTAGTCAGCCTTTTTCAGATCATTATCGCCAACCGACCTTTGAGGGTTGTCACTACCAGGGTGCTTGTCGTCCTCAGTCGTTCTTTTACATCCCAAATTGAGACGGGACCGACATTAACGTGATCTCCGAGTCACGAGGGATCCACAGTCCCAAATGTTGAGAGCCAGGTTTTTACACCAAATATCATGCCTGCCCGGCCAGAGTTTTGCACTCAGAGTGCTGGCATGCCAGGCGGATGTGCTAATCACTACACTAGCCGTGCTCCCTTACTACTAGTGTAGCACATAGCCTAGGACTGATCAAAGTATGCTTCAGAAACTATCTGTAGATAAATAAAAGGTAAGTTTTGATGTAGTAATGTTACAATCATGTATGTCAATTATGTGATTACATAATCATATTATTAAGTAAATGTGATATTAAATTATTTTGTTATCAAAACACTGTATATCTGAACAGTGTATGCTGTCACTCCGTGTAGTTGCACGTGCGGCAAGGTGGTGCTCATTGGCTGAAAATGGTATATCACATTTTAATAAAAAAAAGACATATGGCACTTGTTGCATTTTTAAAACAATCTATGCTTAGCGTGCACAAACTTGACTGTACCTTGAGAGCAGGGTCCGGTTGGCTTGGTGAGTCCGGGTGTCTCGCAGTAGAAGCCTTGCGTACATGTTGTGCACTGGTCGGCAGACTGCAGCCTCGTCATGTTTGAGAAGGTCCCCACTGGACACCGAGGCTGTTCGCTGCCCGTGCCGACCCCTAAACGAGACTTTTTCAAAATATCGCCATACTGTGAACGACCATACATGCCAAGTGGACATGAAAGCTTTTGTCGTATCGAGAGGCCGACATTTGTTGTCTATGTGAAACCCACCCTGCCGACACACAGTTGAACCTCAGTTTACAGTCACCTTGACAATTCAGTAACCCCACAATTAAGTTCACCCTGGGATAGTTCCACGTATATATATTTATGGATCAGTAAAGTATAAGTAATTAGTCCCACTAATATGCCTTGCCATTCAGGTCACCTTAACCCAGTTCTGAGGGTGACCTCACTAGTCAGCTACCCCTGTATTGCATCACTCATACAACTATCGCAATAACAAACCTCAAGTTACCTCCAGCAATATACCAAGTGCATAACATGTCGACAAATTAAACAAGTTACATATTCGACAAAAGACGACATTCCCCTTAGCTCACCGCAGTATCGGCCAGGCGGACATATGTCACCAGTGGCGCCATCTGTTGGATCGGCTCGGGAAGCACCGATGTTGCAGTAATACCCAGCGGCACATGGTGCAGTGACATTGGCCAAACCTACACGTCGAAAAGCGATGGACAGAATGAATTAGCCAAATGTAAATTAACACAACATGAAAATAACATTTGCCTGTATAAATACACATATTAATACGCTAACTTTGGATCACTGTATGTGCATCTCCTCTGAGGCACCAACGTCCACTCACCTTCCACCTTCAGTCACTTCCTTCGTCCACTGCCCTCTCATCTACTAACTGGTGACACATTTAAAAGCACGAGTTGTTTATAGTTGTTATTTACGTACATGGTTTTGATACGCTGTGCTTCTTTTCTGGAGGGTCTTTCTCCTACCAGAGAGGATTGAATGGTGATCATAAATAAGTGGTGTGTTACTCATTTGATATTGAGAAAACTAAACTAGCCAATAATGGAACCGGAAAGACCGGCTTCCACTCAACCCGTTCGCATGCTAACTAACAAAAAATATCTCTAGCTACCGACCTGGGACAGGACATACAAAATATGCTGTGAGTTACCTGGAGTTTCGCAGTAGTAGCCCTCCCGACATGACACTGGTTCCTCGGAGCCACGGGGGCAATAGAAGCCAGGTTGACACTGGCCCCCCGTGGAGTTGTCTGGACACAGACATGCTCCCACTGTGAAGTTGTTGTAGTCCTGGGGGTCACGGCGCCACGCCCCTCGCATGCAGAAGTAACCTGACACACACAGGGGGTTGTAGAGATTTTTATTATAAAATTACATTTTCGGAAATAATGGAAAAGAATATTTTTATTTATGGTTAATTGCATATATATATTATATATATAAAATGTTGCTTTACTTTATGCAAACATGTAAAACAAATATAGCTATATTCTGCATATGTGTGTGTATGCATATATATATATATATTTTACAAATTTGCATTAAAATATAAATAAGTTAAGAATATCCAGGCAGGGAACATGAGTACCAAGCACACACAGACCAACTTTTCAAGAAACCGTCCATTCTACCACTACGAAAAATCTACGAATACACAGTTGTGCTGAATATGTATAAAATTATTAAGAATATGTTTCCGTCGGTTATGACAAGGATGTGCTTTAGAAATAACAAACTTCACAAACATAGGACACACTATGCCAAGTTACTGCATGTGCCGATTTCAAAAACTAATGTATTATATAAAACCATTAGATATCAAGGTATTAAATTATGAAACTATACAGCGACAACAGTGGATTATAATTATGCATTTGTAATGTTTCAATACAAGAAATTTGTGTTGGTAAATAATATCAATGACTTATATAAATAGTATTTCTGAAAATAGTACTGATGTGATTTATGTTGCAATTTTTTTATGCTTTCTTCAATTACACAAACTGTTATCTTGCACCATGAAATTTACACATATATCACATGCATTGTGAGGGCTAATCAGCCATTACTGGCTTTATACCCTTATTACAGAAACTATGACAATCTATGAAAATAGTACTGATGTGATTGATGTTGCAATTTTTTTATTCTTTCTTCAATTACACAAACTGTTATCTTGCACCATGAAATTTACACATGTATCACATGCATTGTGAGGGATAATCAGCCACTAATGGCTTTATACCCTTATTACAGAAACTATGACAATCTATGTATGTAATCGAATCAAATGTAATGTATCTTAGTTTCTGTAAGAAAACATTATTATTATTATTAAATGCAGGGAATAGAAGTACCAAGACTAAGCTCCCACCTTCATCACATAAGTCTGTCGGAAGGTCCAGTCCTTCTCCACCACAGTAATAGCCCGCGGGACAGGCGGAACAGTCTTCCACACTCATCCCACTTGAGACATTGCGGTAGTATCCCTTCGGGCACGGATACTCTGCGTTGTGTTTTGTGCCCGGCGGACAGAAGTACCCGTTGTGACAGGGGTAAATCTCATACGTGATGCTACCTTCTGGGCAGTAGAAACTCGCTGGACACATGGTGCAGTTCGCTTGACCGGTTAGGTTGTTATAGGAACCAGCGGGGCATTTGAGTGGGTATGATGTGCCTTCTGGGCAGTAGTGCCCGATCTTGCATGGTCCGCCCACAGCAGGGTCATCAACTGTCAAGGAGAGAAAGTACACATATATCATCTAGGTCATCAACTGTTTGTCAAAGGAAGTACAGATATGACATCTTCATCTTAGTTATCAACTGTCAATCATAGAAAGTACCAATTACATCAGCTTCATCAAATGTCAGTGACAGAAAGTACACATTTGACTTCTGTCAATCACAGAAAATACAAATGACATTTGGGTCATCAACTGTTAGTCACAGAAAGTACATCTATGACATCTGGATCATCTATTGTTAGTCAAAGAAAGTACAGATATGACATCTTGATTATCAACTGTCAGTCAAGGAAAGTACAAATATGATAGGTGGGTCATCAACTATTAGTCCCAGAAAGTACATACACATCTATGACATCTATTAAATGTCAATAAGTTATTAAATGTCAATCACAGAAAGTACAAATATGACATTTGGGTCATCAACTGTTAGGCACAGAAAGGGTGACATTTGAGTCAGTAAATGTTGGTTACAAAAACTTGTTTTGCATCACAACTGTACATTTGAAAGATTTTGTAAAACATTTTACTAAACACATCATTTATTAGGTTGTAAATGAAACATAATAGCATAGTTTTACCTTCACGATTCGGGACCTTGCTGCCCCGGATACAATAGAAACCTGGATCACAGGGGCCGGATACATCCGATAGATTGGTTGATCCGCAGTAGCTGCCGAGCTTGCACGGGATGCAGTCGCTTAGCTTTTCCCCCCGGATCACATCTCTGTAGGTCCCATTTGGGCATGGGATTGGGTCCTCGGTCTGTTGTGGGCAGTAGTAGCCCGTCGGGCAAGGTCCTCCGATTCCACTAGTGGTGTCCTCTGTGGGGTGGCTCACGTTTACGCCTGGAAACCAAGCAACATTTTGAAACCAACCTATTCTACGTTACAATAAAGAAGGTAAAGGTAAGTTCTTGCACAGCGCAGTATCCAGTCCTCAGGACTGCTCAAATTGCCTTACACTTCACTCCCTGGCAGACCTGTTTAATCAAACACCATCTCAACTTTTCTGGGAAGCATTCAGCCATGTTGCAATCACTGCACAAAGACTATTCGACACAAATATCCACCATTGTCTGTAGTCAGGTATTGTTTCATACAGCTAGTAGAATGAACGAACTTGCCCAAGGTTTGAAAAAAAACGCAGGACTCGAACCCGGAATACATCATATACCTCCAGTACATACAATACATGTAAACAAAACACAGATATATGTATAGATATACACACCTCATGGATTAAAAAATATAAGATATACAAATATACAGACGTGCTTTAGAAGTAGTAAAAAATACTAATATGCATATCGGATAGGAAAAGTTCAAGTATTAATATAAGTAATGACATTTAAAAATTATTAGTACTGACAATTAGTTTTATACATAAATAATAACAAATGACAAATATACATATATATATACATGTGCATTAAAAATCAACATGAAAAAAAAACAATAAAATATAAAAGTGTACAATTGATAGAACGATCTGGGTTAACTTGTGTTGGACGAACCTGATTTGCAGTAGTGACCAGAACCACAAGGTCCAGTTCCGGTGTCGTTGAGACTGAAGTCAAAGTTGATGGAACCCATCTTGAAGCAGTAGTAACCCCCCAGACAGGGTGTGCAGTCAGACTCAGATGTCATCCCTGAAACATTCAGTGTAGATGGTACATACCTTGTAGTGTGCAGGCCTTAAGATAGGGAAAATAATGGAGAGTGATAAACGATCCTCATCAATGATGCCGAAAAGCGAGGTGTGATCTCGTAAAATTTCATGAAACGCGTTCTGAATCCTTGCTGCACACATACTAAATCACCAAGGTACTAATGCACCTAGTTTTTTGCATTTAACTTTGTTATACTTTATTTCCTACCATTGCAATTTGTCCTTATCTTAAAGATACTGAGTTCCAAACACGATGGTAATAAATGTACTAATCAACTTTTAAACTAAAAAGTCAAACATGACACACTGTGTCGGGGTGAGTTTGCATACAAAGCCATATCAAAAATGCCCCTAGTGCACAGCAGATACACTACAGTGACACGAGTTACATGAGCATCCAAATGATGATGCCACCTCCATGCGTTATCAAAGTTAGAAAAAGTTTGTGGCCATTTGCGGCCGCTCAAGGAAACGGGCGTCTGGTCGCTTTCGGCCATTCAACGTCTAACGGGCTAGTATTAAAACAACCCCAGAGGGATCCATGTTACATACCTCGGTTCAAATTAAGATTGTTCAAGTAAACATTTCACTGAATTAGCACATGTGGTGGAAACGGGCGTCTGGTCGCTTTCGGCCATTCAACGTCTAACGGGCTAGTATTAAAACAACCCCTGAGGGATCCATGTTACATACCTCAGTTCAAATAAAGATTGTTCAAGTAAACATTTCACTGAATTAGCACATGTGGTGCACCACGAGTTATAGCCAGACACCACAACTCTGCGAGTCCACAACAGGTTTTCTCCATTTCCCAATGTGGACCATTTTACATCCTCTTACAAGGCAGAAACTGCTGATGGATTCTAGTGTCTTCTAAAAGACATACGTGAAGGAGGTAGCGTCTCAAACTCCCATCAGTTTTGGGGCCAACCTCCTACGGACAGCCCTCTTGTTTTGGGGCCAACCTACAATAAACAACCCACCTGTTTTCGCACCAACCAGCCACCTCCCTCCATTTTATATGCCAACCCCCACCTCACACCAATTACTAGGCCCCGCCTCCCACTTCCATATATGGTAAGCTACACATTTACATACAACGTACCCAGATCTGGATTGAAGGAGCCGCGTGGACACATAGGCTGGTCAATGGTGGTGTTTCCCGGGCAGTATCGGCCGCGGGAACAGAGGAGGGGAATCTCCCCGTCCGTGCAGTAGTAGCCCGCTGGACACGACATACAGGAGTCTGTCGCTGTTGCATTCTGGTACGTTCCTGGCGGACACTGCAGTGGCTCCCCTGGAAACAGTTGTAGAACTACAGTAAACAGCTACAGTCATGGACTTAAATGCAACAACACCAGAGACAATTAGATCAACTATTTGTTTTAATATATTGTACGAAGATATGAAGTATTAAAAAAAAAAATTCTTGAAACTTAAAGAAAGTTGTAGAACTAGATGACATAAGTATCCGAATGGATTTATCTAGATTTATGGCGTTATATAAGTGTTCTTCTTATTTTATCTTATAAATATCAGTCAAGGAAAGGTGTATATGGTATATCAGTTTCTTTAGACAAAATAAATAAAATTACTCCAAATGTGGTACAAATAAAATATAGCATTGTTACCAGAATACAACTTAACACAGAAAAACCTTTAACATTTCCAAATTTATCCAAATAAATTCAGTACACTAATCGAGAAGATTTATCCAAATATTTTATCAACAAAAACAGTAATAAATGAAATCTCAATTATTTTAGTATGATGTTGATGAAATTCCTCTACCTGTTCCGGCAGGGCAGTAATGCCCCTTCGTGCACGGGTCACCAGTGGCGCCCCCATCAATGGGCATGTCCGTTGATGCCCCGCCTCGACAGAAATACCCCGGAGAACAGATTTTGTTCGGCTGTGTCAGTGCAACACCGCTGCATACCCTCCCTGGATCACAGCTAGTGCAGTTGGAGGAGTCCGTGTTGCCAGTGGCATTACTGTACGTTCCATTTGCACATGGCGAGGTAAGGTAGTCAGAGGTACCCTCAAGACAGTAGTACCCTTGCGGGCAGGCATCACCAAAGGGCATTTCTACAGGGTGTGTTGTATTGGAACCCTGCTCACAGTAGTATCCGGCGGCACACTTTGTGACAGGCTCAACCAGTCCCGTGATCTCGCAGGCGTAGCCCGCTGTGCATAAATTACAGTGGTCTTCTTGGTATTTACCGACCTCCTTCAGGAAACGCCCGCGTGGGCAAGGCGTGGGCGACTCTGATTTCTTTGGGCAATAGTGCCCGGCGGGGCAGATAACGGGATAGATTGTGCCCGTGCCGTTACAGTAGTAGCCCTGTGGGCAGTCGAGACAGTCCTTTGAGCGGACGGCATTTTGGTAGGTTCCTCGGGGGCACGGCTCCTGTTTAAAAGCACCCTCATGTGAGTAGTGCCCCAACTGGACATCGAACTGGTTCGGCACTGATGAGCCGCCCGTGCAGTAGAATCCAGCAGCACATTTGAGTCGTGAGTCGGAACTACTCGATCCGGGGCAGAAGTTACCCGGATCGCATGGAACGCAGTCGTACTTCGTCTTGGCACCCGGAGATGCACTGTACATGCCAGGGTCACATGACAAGGGGAAGGCTGTGCCCGGGGGACAGTATCCACCCTTGGGGCACACTCCGCCGGTCGGTCCGTCAGGTGGTGCAGACGTAAACGCTTTTTCTCGACAGTAGAAGCCAGCGTCACAAACATCCGTTGGTTCGGTGCGCCCGATTCCATCGCAGTAGTACCCGCCTGGGCATGGCGTGCAGTCCGTGCTGCGTCTCAGTGTCGTCGAGTTGCCGTAAGTGCCCAATGGGCACGGCTGCGGGAAGGTGCTGCCCGACACGCAGAAGAAACCTCTCGGGCAATCTTTGGGCACGTCCAGTCCCTCCTGGTCACAATAATACCCAGAGACACACTCGGTACAATCCTGGAAGGATTCTCTCGCTGACCCATTCCTGTAGAATCCCACTGGGCAGGGGAATGATGTCGATTCGCCTGTTCCTTTCGGGCAGTAGTATCCCCCCGGGCATGGCCCAGCAGGCGCAGATAGACCTTCGGGCACACAGAACATGCCCGCCGTGCACTTCTGACACTCAGACACTTGCTGTAACCCGAAGTGCTCGTTGAAAGTTCCGTTCGGGCACGGGAGCGGGCACGGGCTGATGTCCCCCTTTGGGCAGTAGTGACCCACACGACATTTATCGCTGACTGCGTCGGGCATGCGGTCCATTCCTTCCGGGCACTCGAGCCCGGCCGGGCAGATCTTCTCGTACCACATCACCTGGAAACTGGTTGCATTGAAGTCACAGTAACGCCCTTCCTTACACAGGGTGCATACTTTCGCCCCAGTGTTCGAGAATTTTCCCTTGCCACACACTATCATGTCAGTGGTAGCATTTGTTGGACAGTAGAAGCCGGCTTCACAGGGAAGACACGAGATGAGGTTTTCACCCTTGTAGTTGGAATTGTAGCTACCACTGAAACACATTACATTTGAAATCGATATATTATTGCCCTGACTTTGGTGCAGCTATTTTAACTTTACTCGTAAGTTTATTCGCTTCTTTCTACATTCTTCACTTCCATAGACTTTTGGCCTCTGATCCACCAACTAGCGATGCATTTGAAAACACAAAGGTAGTTATTTAGAGTTATTTACGTTCTTCAGTAGACAAACCAAGCTGTCAGTCAACGTGGCGTTGTTCTGGAGTTATGTTAAAATGATTATCTCCTGCATGTAACTGACAGCTGCAGAAATTATACCGTCACGGGAACGAGTTGAAGTTAAAATTGCTACCCCTGGCTTGTAGCTGAATGGGTGGGTGTAATATAGTATAACATCATAAGTATTTCTTTCAGATTGTAATTATACAGAATATATATGTATTAAATTAATTGTGGGACAAATGCTCTTAAATGTAATCACCAACTACTTATCAAAATACATTTCTACTATGAGTCAGAGTATAAACACCATGTTTGATCACCAGCACAGTAAAAAAATATTGTTTACATTCTCAGTGCTTAATATAATTTATAATGTTAAAGCAAGCATTCAGAAATCCTCTTAACAATAATAGTTTAAGTGTTCAAACTATTTCACAGTAACGACTTGAATAATATGGCTTACAAACACACTGTATAAAGCAATAGTTGTTATTCAGTAAAATGTAATGATGATGTTACTCTCCTGTCATCTAGGATGAAGTTAGCCTAAATGTGATATTCCTCGATATAACATCTAATTTATCTGGAGAAGAATGTTCACATTTACAAAGCCCAAAATAGTTTTAAAACTATGTTTTCAACAATAAAAAAAAAAAAACAGCTATTCAATTTGTTAATACATTCAGAGAAAACATGTCATATTTCACCTACAAATCACATTTCAACACAACCTAAAAAGTTGTGTTTTGCAATAATCTGACTCACACAGTGTGCGCATGTCTATCGTAAAATCATGATAAAATAAACAAACATCTTAACAGTCAAAATGTGTTTCAATGAAACACATTACAAAATACACTGACTGCCGTCTGTAAAATTACATTGCTTGTGAAGGGGTGTAATTTTACAGGTGTAAATTATAAAACATACGCAGGACAGACGGTGGGCAGTTCGGAGGCCACTGGACAGTAGTGACCTGGTGTACAATCCTCGCACAGTTCCCACGCTGTATTGCCCTCGTTGTTACTGTAGGATCCGGCATGACATGGATACTGGTTGCCGAGGCCCGTACCTGGAATGACAGAAGACACACAACATTGACAAAAGCGTGTTTTCACCGGCATTCCTTGATGCCTGTGAAAGACGTGTTCTTATATACTACAGTGTCTGGTGTCGATGACTGCCCAAGACACTACACACTTCACCCCCCTATTCATTCAAACACCATCTGGACTCCTCAAGGAAGTATTCAGCCGAGCTGCAATTAATGTACAAAGACTATTCATACCGAAATATTCATCAGGTACTCATTTATATAGTGAACTGGAGAACTCAATTTTGAAGAAATATGAGTTTTTCTAGGTGTTGAGCATTTCATTCCAGATTTTTTATAACACAACACATACCATCTTAACAACTAATGAATGATTTCCCGTAAACCAAAGTGAGGCACTGACCTTCAGGGCACCAGTGACCTTTGAAACACAGGCCGGTTGGAGCTGCCGAGCCTTGGAGACAGAAGGATCCGCGTGGACATCGATAGCACTGGGTCTCGCTGTGTAGATTAGTCAGGTTCGTCCAGGCTCCTGGTGGGCATGGGTACTGGGTGGGCATAGTGGTGCCCGTTGGGCAGTAGTGCCCCTTGGCACAAGCCACGGGGGGTTTCTGTTGCCCACCAGTACCTACGAGACAGGCAACAGTCTCCGGACACACCTGACACTGTTCAACAGCAGTCAGGTTGTTGTAGTTCGTGTAGGTGCCTGCCGGGCAAGCGTGCTCTGTCTGGTTGGGCCGGTAGTTGCCCCCTGGGCAGAAGTAGCCCGGAGAACACGGGTAGTTGGGCTTGGCCAGCCCACTGCGCGTGCACGCGAATGCTGCAGTACACGGCGCGCAGGCAACCGAGGTATTCTGTTCAACCATCGGATTCATCGTTCCAGCTGGGCATGGGGTGGGCGTGTCGGTTCCACTGGTACAGTAGTGCCCGGTCGGGCACGGTTTGCAAAACTCTAATCCCGTAGCTCCTTCCTCCTCTGTGTACTTTCCATCCGGGCAGTTGACTGGGGCGGGTGTAGCCCGAGGACAGTACTGACCCCTCGGGCAAGCACAGGTGCGGCAGTTCGGGTCAGCATTGCCTGTGTCACAGAATCGCCCAGCCGGGCAATCTTGGCATTCTGCCACTTTAACAGCGCCGAGTTGAGTGGTGAACGTCCCTGCTGGACATGGGAACTTCTTGTAGTCACCTGTGTCTTTAGGGCAATAGTGACCCCTTGGGCAAATGAGATCATTGCTAGGGAGCCCATTTGTGCCAGGAGGACAGTAGTAACCTTGTGGGCAGTGATCACACCCGTCTGTCTGGTTCCCAGCTCCTCGCTTCTTGCCGTATGTGCCGGCAGGGCATGGGGTCTCAACCTTCCCGTCTGTGCAGAAGTAACCCTGGGAGCATGCACTGGCTGCGGGGGCCGCTGTGATACTACCCTCAGGGCAGGCGAAACCAGCACTACACGTCTTACATGCTGTCTGCGCTGTCACGTCAGTATACATTCCCTCGGGGCAGATAGTCGGTGATATAGCCTTGTTGGCGGTCGGGCACATGTAACCCAATGGGCAGGGTGTGCAACTCGTCTGTTTGCCCAAGCTGTAGTAGCCGTCGGCACAGTCACTGCCCACGGCGTTGGTTGATGCACATTCCTTGCCCACTTCACATGGCACACACACCTCTGCTTTTTCTTTCGAGTACGAACCAGGCTGGCATCTCATCTTGTAACTACTGTATATATCAGGGCATGCGTATCCGGCCAGGCAATTCACGCATTCTTTCAATCCACCGCCGCTATATGTACCAATCACGCAATCTGTCTCCGTCGCTGCACTTGTACTCGGGCACGCTTTGCCCGGCGGGCAAATGGTGCACTCGACCTGTAAACCGATGGAATACGTGCCTTCTGGACATGTCACGATCTGATCAGAGTTGGTATACGGGCATGCCTTGCCCGCCAGGCATTCGGTACACGCTGTCTTGTTGCCAATGGTGTACGATCCTGGGGCACATTGGACGTTCTGAGTGCCCTTTTTGTCCGGGCACTTCCAGCCTGCTGGGCAGGGGGTGCATTCAGCTTGGCCCCCCAGGGAGTAGGTTCCATCCGGGCAGTCCTGTGCTGTGGTGCTTGTGGTGCTGGAGCAGTATTGTCCCTCAGGACATGGGGTGCAGGTTGTAGAACCAGCCGCTGCGTAGGACCCTAAAACACACCGCCACAGACATTATTATATATATTCAGCTCCATTCCTCTATTCAATATCGGGTTGACTGATTGGGTTTATTCAGTAAAATTATATACATTCAAATACATTAAGAGAAAGTGTAAGGTATTTAAAAAAACCTAGTGAGGAATAAGTCTGCCTAACCCAGCCAGAAAAAGCAGCATCCTTGTCAAATGGCGCCCTTTCTTGGATAATTTTGAAAGCACAAAACATGATGCCTGACCATACTGGCTTCAAAGGTAACAAAATGCCAAATACGCTAAACATGAATTACGTGGGGCGGGTAGTTTGTACATAACCACGCATCACAGAGAAAACAGATTTCTAGTGATGCCACCTAGCGAGTGAAACATGTTAAGTGACGTTAATGGTAATTTTGGATCAAGTAAATCGTACATCCCACACGACGTATAGGAGGGTGGGGTTGAATCAGTGCAAAGCGCATGTTTTTTATTGTGCGAACTTGTGCGATGACCGAGGTGACAGACTGGTGCAAGAGGGCTCACCCGGTTGACATTTGTACTTTTCAGTTGCGGAGGTGATAGATGGACAGGCATATCCGACAGTGCACTCGGTACAGTCCATCTGTGCAACAACGGAGAAGAAGCCGGGCTCGCAGGGGGTGATGGAGGTGCTGGTACACTTGTACCCTGCAGGGCATACCGAACATGACGTCGACCGCGCCAAGCTATACTCGGGGTCGACACAGTCGATTGATGCAGCTCTGAGGAGGAATCAGAAGTTGTCATACACAGATTATTAAAGTGCCTATGACACAGTTACTGCAAGTCCTAATTTTTATGAGAAAGCAACTTTTAGCTATATAAAATGCATTCAATGTATTACAGTTGAACTGATAGAGCCAATATATTTGTCAATAAATGTGATAATTCACTGTGATTTCGCAGTTGGTTCTTATAATCCGGTCACTCTCCGTTTTGAGACGTCAGCGGGGAAATGTCTTCCAGGAGGCTTGTTTTCTCAAAACACTCTCATTATACAAAACAATTTATGCGGACTTGTGACGTAGATTACGTAACTTGGAACAATCGTAGAAAGCAGTGTTGCAAACATTGTATGTAATCCCTACTGTCCCTCGCTGATGTCATCTCTGATTTCTCTCTCACTCAAAAGCAAATCATCATTTCCTGGTGCAAATTGTAAACTTTATTAAAACAAAACTATTTACATATCTATTCGCCAAAAAATTATCACATTAATTACTTTTATATTTTTCACTTGGAATATGAGCAAATAACAAAAACCATGTCACAGGCATTTTATACTAAGTAAAATCCTAAGCTTGATAGGTTCGTCCCAAGTACTGGCAAATGTTGTAATTGTGTTTTTTTATTTTCTGGACACTTTAAAGACTTTTGTGTGTGAATCCATATTATACAAGTGTTTGTGTCAAGGAAAGTTGTGATATAGCAAAGTATCCAATCTTTAAGATTGTTCAAAGCACTGTACACTTTATTCCCTGGCAGACCTGTTCAATCAAACATCTTGACTTCTCTTGGAAGCATTCAGCCATGCAACAATTACTGCACAAAAACTATTTGTACACAAATATCCACCACTGTCTACAGCCAGATGCTTTCTTCACACACAGCAAAGTGAACTGGAGCAATGCAGAGTGAATGACTTTGCCCAAGGTTCGACATAGCAGCAGGACAGTTCAAACCCGGAATCTCTCAATTGAGAGTGACACTACATCTGTACTGCTGCAATCCACAGTATTACACTTTTGTCCCAAATTTTCAAATCAATGTTTTAAAATTGCAAACACTCACAAATTCAGTTGGCATCATACCGTCAATATATCTATGTTAGTATTAAGAACTTTATATTAAAACCCATTGCTTCTTATTAAACATATACACTGGATTGGGGCATTAAGAACATTATATTAAAAAGTATTGTTTCTAGTTAAATACGTACGTTGGGTCAGAGCATGCCTTTCCTGCAGGACAATTGATGCAAGATGTCGCCTTAGTGTTTGAATTTGTATATTGGCCTTTCTGGCACGCGATTGGTGCAAGGAAGGCGAGAGGGCAGGCGTAACCAATGGGACAGGGTGTGCATGCTATGTTGCCCTGTAGGCTGTATTCCCCGCTGTTGCACGCTGTCGTGGAACTGGCAGTGCAAGAAAATCCGGCAGGGCAGATCAGACATTCCGCTTGGCCCTGTAAGAGGAAATATGTTGTTCGAAATGTTTGTTGTGAATGACAACATCCTGTGGAATTAGTTGCCAGGACATGTTAGAGAATGAGAAACATTTATTCAGCTGATTTGACAGATTTTTTATGCTTATGCATTTATATTTACATATTTATTATGTGTTGTGTTAACATATTTATACATGTAAGAATTTGTAACAATAAATAAAGATATTAACATTCATAATAGCAGTGATTTGCAATTGTTAGAAATGTAAAGTGCATTGGTATACAGTGTGTTGATACTATCTTCAATTTCTTTAAAATATGTAATGCTGTCAAAATTGAATAATACATTCCGGAGAAAACATCAAAACCTAAATAGTACGTTGACTGTATACAAACTAATTAAACAATTGTCCAAGCACTTACCAGCGGACTGTAGTAACCTGATGGACAGTCAGAGGGCGCTTTAGATGGGTCGAGGCAGTTTTTGCCGCCAGGGCAATCTGTGCAGGTAATAAGTTGGCCTGGGGAATACGTTCCCGAGGGGCAGGGTACAGGAGGCACCCCTTTCCCGGAACAAGAGAAGCCAGCAGGACAAACTGCGCAGTTGGTCACCTGAGACAAAAGCAGACAATAATAAGCTACCAATAATTGAGCTGCCATATCTTTACATGTGTGTATTATACACTGCAGCTCCTAGACGCTTTCTATCTCAGGCGCAAAACTTTCAGGGGTTCATCAATGATCCCAGGGTTGTACTTTTTCGAAATTCACCCTTTTGTTACCCTTAATACACACAATCAAACTATAATTGTTTAAATTTAGGAAAACTGCAATCTACAGGGTTTATGCAGTTTTGGGTAATGAGGTAACACAGCATTGCATTCAATGTTACCTAATCTTTGTTAAATATCCAGTGTGAAACCGTTCATTGCATCTGCATGTACAATTAGGATAAGAAATCTACAATATACAATTTTGGTCAGAAAACTAGTCTACCTCCGGGTATACAATTCGGTTTAGAAAACTACAAATCTTGCATGTGATATCTATCTGAGAACTTAGTTTCTGATATCATAATACCACCATGAAGATAATTAATTAGAACAATTATGAACAACCAAGTTATCCTTTCCATAGGACGGGGATTTTGCTGGTATTACTAATAATAAAATTTCTGAGAACTGTTTCAACAAGATATTGAGGTCATAAGGAAAATACAATATTACAGAGGAAACTATTTCCGTGACACATCAATGAAAGTGTCCTGGGGACTGTTTTACTAAAATATTAAGCTCTTAAGGAAAATCCATCCTAGAACAGAATCTGACGGAAAAATTAAGGAGTATTTTCAAGATGCGTTTCATTAATGTGATCGTTAAATTATTCTTAAGACAAAGAGCGACATTTCCATCATGATAACCGATATTCTACACAGTTGGCACAATTTGGCAAGAGATTGAACAGTCGTCAAAATTTTGTTGAAAATACAGCCCAAAATCACTTATTAACTGTCAACAACATATGACTATTTGTTTGCTGTGCGAAGAATTAAAATAAAATATTACAGAAGTCGCCGACATATCAGAGGACACTATTTCCAAGTCACACATGGTGCAACATTTTAACAGACTGTCGTTGTTGACATTTGTCAGTTTACAAGAGCGTAGAAAGCGCCAACAACTTAAACCGAAATTGTGCCTTCGAGTATAGTAATATGAAGGGCAGTAGTATGCAGGTTAAGTTAGGTACAGCTTAACTTTTGCTCAAAATTGATTAACAACCTTGACCTTCGCAAAGCCGTAAATCGTTATGCACACATCAACGGGTCACGATGCTAATGTCGTGTAAACAAATCATGCTTAAGCAAATGTTTAATCGCTAACATTTGGAAGACTTATTTGGCTGTGAACAACTGGATGTTTGCATGAAAGAGAACCTAAAATAAAACGCAGTTAGCAAAATCTAGCTGTTTATGATAGCCAAAGACTGGTGTAACGTCATAATTTTTATGGACCATATCCAGGATGGATTATTAGTAAAATGCGATTTTCATTTTTGATCATAGGTAAGGATCAAAATAAATTTCCTGGAGCAAAATCGGCCTTAAGAGCTTTTAAGAATGTCAGTGAAACGAGCCCCTGATGGCACAAACTCCTGGTGAGAGTTTTCAGTATACAAGATCAATTTTAAAGAGCAAAATCAGAGAATGTAACATTTTTTATTGGTGATCTAATATTGAGCTATTTGGGGTTTCTGGGAATTAGAATATTCCAATCCACTGAATTTTGTCTCTGAAAGTAAAACACATCTACGTTAACTATGTTACACACCACAAGGGTATTTATTGTTTGAAACTGTATAAAATGGGAATGTGACAGACCAACATAGCATCCAGTGAAAAAATTTATATCACACCTTCAAATGTGAAGAACATTTTGTTATTTTCATTCGTCATCAAATCATATCTTTTTGAAAATACTAAGACACATGAATATTGATACTAACAACAGTAAAATTACAATATCTGAATAACTATTTGAATCATGGTTACCTGGCCTCCGAGACTGTAATACCCATCAGCGCAGTCAGAGGGCGTTTGAGTTGGAACATTACAAGACTTGCTAGGGGGACACATCAGGCAGAGTGAGGCTGCTGCTTCACTGTAAGTTCCTGTAAAGATTTGTCACATCTCAAGTCCAAGTTAACATTCAACATGGGAGCATTCACAGACAATTTCTGAAATTTCAATATGTTGTGGTTTTCACAGACCTGCAGGAAAATGCTTGCTAATTATTATGTAATTTTTTTAATAAATATAAGGATAGTCCTCGTCAATCTGCACCACAAAATGCAAAATCATTCATGTGCATACAAACTGCGGATCATCCCATCAGAATTATGTGGCACATAACCAATCAATGAAGCCGATACAGTAAATCAATCATCAGCACTGTTATAATAGACACATCCTGCAATTGGGACTTAACTCAAGCATAGTGATCCATCGAAACTTACCATAAAATCTCTCCCAATTAAAGTGGACAAGCACCTGGAAGAAGACTGGCAGAAACATAAATACAGCTGACAAACAAGTAAACTGTAAATGGTAGTAAGCTAAAACCTACCTGCATTGCAATTGGAACATTCAATATCACCGAGTCTGCTAAATCTGCCAGCGGTACAATCAGCTGGCGTCACATAGTTAGTTCCATCAAAACACTTCTTCCCAGCTGGACATTGTGAACAGGATGATGCGACTGCAGCGCTGTAGAAGCCATCGGGGCATATCTGCAACAGGATCATTCAAAGGCAACTCTGGTTTCCTCTTTCTACCAGTGTAGTGTCTGGGGTCCCAGTTAGACTTCCTGTTTCGTTTACAGACAAAAAAAGGGCAGTGTGTTTTTAAAAAATGACTTTATAAAATTCACACGTACTGACATAAGTGCATTTGAGCAGGCAGATTTCCAGGTGTGATTGCAGAAGCTGTTGACAGTGAAATGGTGTATTTTTAGCTGATTTTATTAAGTGGAAGGATATTTGGCAGCAATCTGGCTATTTGACCCTTTAGCCGGAGTACTGCCTGTAGCCATTCGTAAATATTGACAGGTGTCATACTTACAGGCATTTTACGAGAGCTAGAATTATCTAATTTTGACTAAACTCGACCAGCATGTCAATGAGATGACGATAACATCAGGTAAGAAATTTAAGAATTTTTGTAGGTCACGTTTTCTTATAATCACACAAAATGCTAACATGGCAACCAATGAGAGAACTAACTGCAGACTGATCCATTCTGTGGCCGGGGCACAGATCATCATGTTACTTCTGATTCAGGGTAGACATAAAATATGCCTGTGATTTTGCACCATCATCACTTTTAGATTTTTTTTCACTTACATTTTTTTCTGACATGGAATATGGCACATTTTAGGACAATTACACTTATGCTGTGCAGAATGCTAATTTACTGGTGGGTGTCTGTGAGCATGATTGTACTGCGTCAATGACAGTAGGATCCCTGCATATGTAGACAAAATCAGGTTGTTTCAGTATACATTTGATAGGGAGCATCCTGTAATTTGAATATCTTTAAAAAAATTACAGAAAGTGACAATTTTTCCTTGAAGGTTAATGAAATAATAATTACTGACATATTCAATTGCAAGGTACATCAAAATGTAACTTTGCGTGTAACACTGACAAACATTAAAACTGCTTCGAATGGAGATTCTCCATGGCAGTATCCTATTAATATTTACTTTAAAGACTAGTGAAAAATTCGTTCATGCATTTCCACATTGTGCCCAAAATTACGATTCAGTTCATATGAAAACAATACACTTTAATTTATATTCTTTCTCTGGCCTACATTAGAGACTGTCAAATTTAAATATTTGTTTTTCAATAATTATTCTGTCTTTTGCTATCCCTCACCCTCATCGTTTCTCTGCTGTACTGCTACTCGGACATCATGAAAAAATCACCAAAAGGGCCACTATCTCGACATATCTGGTACTATGTTCTTACAACCTGAACCAGAAAGAAAAATAACTATTTATTCCACCTGAAAACATTTGTGTCTTGCAGAAAACATCTGAGCAATGCCAATTTTATGACCATTATTTCTGGATAAAGAACTAAATCAAAAATAATTTACAGATTTTGTAGTGGATACTTACAGAGCATAACATATCTCCAGCAAGACTAAACGATCCCGCGTTACAGTTGTTAGGTGCTGCTGTTTTGTCTATGCATTCCTGTCCAGCCGGACATTGTTTGCACGTTGGTTTGCCAGTTTCATCTTGATAGTATCCGTCTGGGCAGATCACAGCAGATTGGTCAGGAGATGGACACTTGTTGCCCAATGGACAGGGCACACAGTGTGTTCCATTGGAATATTCTCCAATCTAAAATTGAAAAACAACAAAACATTTAGTCAGTTCAGAAAATAAAGCAGATGGTTATTAATGCTGATGTGCAATTAAACAATCTACTCAGTATAAAAGCACGTTGTCATGATAACTAATGAGGAAACATGTCACGTCTCAATCTCTAACACTATATAATCAAAAATTCAAATCTGTTGTTTGAACAACTGATAAAAAAGATTGATATCAGAAAAAATTGTGAATCCGCAAATAATGGTGGCAACATTTTATTTCTTAAACTTTAATTATTTTTAACAACCTAAATAAAAAAGATTAGGGAAATTAATTGTGTCGGGATGCAGAATGTACTTACAGAACAGGATACTGGGGAACCCGAGGCAGAGCAGATCTTTCCTGCTGGGCACACCTGACAAGCTGTCGCACCAGGGTCTGAAAACTGTAACACAATATCTGGGTCAGAAAATTGTAACACAATATTGGGGTCTGAAAATTGTAACACAATATTGGGGTCTGAAAATTGTAACACACAATATTGGTATCAGAATACTGTAACACACAATATTGCAGTCAGAAACCTGTAACACACAATATTGGTGCCAGAAAACCGTAACACAATATTGGTGTCAGAAAATGTTACTCCCTCTTCCCTGGTTCTCCCTCTCTTCCCTGGTTCTCCCTGGTTCTCCCTCTCTTCCCTGGTTCTCCCTCTCTTCCCTGGTTCTCCCTCTCTTCCCTGGCTCTCCCTCTCTTCTCTGGTTCTCCCTCTCTTCCCTGGTTCTCCCTCTCTTCCGTGGTTCTCCTCTCTTCCCTGGTTCTCCTCTCTTCTCTGGTTCTCCCACTCTTCCTTGGTTCTCCCTCTATTCCCTGGTTCTCCTCTCTTCTCTGGTTCTCGCTCTCTTCCCTCGTTCTCCCTCTCTTCCCTGGTTCTCCTCTCTTCTCTGGTTCTCCCTCTCTTCTCTGGTTCTCCCTCTCTTCCCTGGTTCTCCCTCTCTTCCATGGTTCTCCTCTCTTCTCTGGTTCTCCCTCTCTTCCCTCGTTCTCCCCTCTTCTCTGGTTCTCCCACTCTTTCCTGGTTCTCCCTCTATTCCCTAGTTCTTCCTCTTCCCTTGTTCTCCTTGAACCCTCCCACTTACCTCTCCGTCGCCACAAGGCACTTGCGCCTTGGCTGGGTCGGCACACTGGTAGTTTGCCGGACAGATGGTGCAACTGGTACTGCCGTTACCGGCCGCGTAGTATCCGCTTGCACACTGCAACGATAACACACCTCATTAAACACATTTCGTATTAAAGCTACTTTTTAGCATGATTTTAGAGAAATCAGAAATATACAGGTAATTACCTCAACTAGCTAACATCCTCTTGGATAGGATAAAGGCCCTCAAGAAAACCAAGCACATAAAAACTTGTAAGTAAATAACTCTAAATAAATAACTGTCGTTGCTTTCAGAAATCCTTCGCCAAATGGTACATCACTTGCCAATGGGCCAAGGAAACAAATGCACCTAGGAGACTAGTGGACCTGGGCGCCTGGGTGGAGATGCACTTTCAATGATCCAAAGTTAGCGTTTTAACATACAGATATTGTCGTAACAACATAATATATTGGTTTTATAACAAAATTGATGTGACGTATGGCGGGCCTAGTAACACATGTACATGAGTGCATGCATGCAACGGTTGCATGCATGCATACTCACGTTTACACAAGACTCCATGCTGCCTTTATCCTGATACGTTCCAGCGGGACATGCATCCGCTGCCAGTTTTGTGGGGCACTTCGAACCTGGTAACACAAATGTTTTGTTAAGATAAACAGACATAAGAACGAGCAAATGTTTTGTGCTGAACTACATATCTTGCTATATATTCTAAACCGTGCCATTTTTAATTGCTAAAAAGGTTTTTATCATACAATCATTTTATACAGCATAAACCTATTATATCACATCATCATCAACGGTCCCTCGAAGAAAGGATGACGTCTGCCAGGGGTCGGTCGTGGGTCCTGAGATGTCTTGATCTGCAGATGTTGTTGCAGTGTGGGCAAGAGGTTCCAGGTGGGAGGGTGACGTGTATGTGTTGAGACATCTCCCTCTCCTTTCTCCTCTGCCGTTTCTCCGCCTCATGAAGTAGATGGTCTGTCTCAAATCGGGCCGTTGCCTGGTGGATGCTGCGGCGCCCAAGTAGACGGTCCGCAGCCATGGCAGTGTCTCTGAAATGTTTTCTCTGGCCACCGTGTGTTCTCGAACCATGCATTAGCTGTAAGAACAGTACTTGTCGAGGGAGGCGGCTGTCTGACATTCTAACACAGTGGCCAGTCCAGCGGAGCTGGTTCTACATTATCAATGTTTCAATATTGGTTGTCTTCGCATCAGTGAGGACGCTGGCATTGGTGCGGCGATCTTCCCATTGGATGCAAAGAATCTTCAGGCAACGTTGGTGGAATTTTTTTCCAGGGTCTTCAGATGACAACGATATGTGACCCAGGCTTCACTCCCATATAGTACAGTGGTAACACAAACAACTCTGTAGACCATCACTTCAGTCTCTTTCCTGAGGTTGTGGTCATCGAAGACTCGGTTGCGCAGTTTCCTGAAGGATGTGCTGGCCACTCACCTGGGGACAGGGGACACTCAGCTGGAGACAGGGCACACTGACCAGGAGTCAGGGAACACACACCTGGGGATAGGGGACACTAACAAGGAGACAGGGAACACTGACCAGGAGACAGGGGACACTGACCTGGGGACAGGGGACACTGATCACAAGACATGGGACACTGATCACAAGACATGGGACCCTGACCTGGGAACAGAAAACACTGACCTGGAGACACGGGACACTAACCCGGGGACAGGGATCCCTGACCTGGAGACAGAGGACACTGACCTGAAGACAGGGATCACTGACCTGGAGACAGAGGACACTGACTTGGCGACAGGGGACACTGACTTGGGACAGGGGACACTGACCTGGGACAGGGAACACTGACCTTGGGACATGGGACACTGATCTGAGGAGAGGGGACACTGACCTGAGGACAAGGGACACTGACCTGGGGACATGGGACACTGACCTGGGGACAGGGGACACTGACTTGGGGACAAGGAACACTGACTTGAGGACAGGGTACACTGATCTGGGGACAGGGTACACAAACCTGGGGGCAGGGGACAGTGATCTGGGGACAGAGACCACTGACCAGGGGACATGGGACACTGACCTGGGGGCAGGGACATGGACCTGGGGATAGGGAACACTGACCTGTGGACACTGACCTGGGGACAAGGAACACTGACCTGGGGACAGGGCACACTTACCTGGGGGACAGGTATCACACGCAGTTTTCCCAGTAGCTGCCTGATATGACCCTGCTGCACAGGTCGTTGAGACTGACATCCCAGAGTGAGGACAGTAAGACCCTGCAAGACATGGAGTGCATGATGTCTTGCCGGTGGCAGCGTAGCTCCCCGCAAGGCACTGGACAGGGGCCACTGTTTGATCAGAGCACTGATGGCCGGCAGGACACTGCATGCAGGTGACGGCACCACCGGTAGAGTAGAAGCCAGCACTGCACGAAGTTTCTGTTGAACACACAAGGATACATCAATCCGGTAATCGGTGTTAATATCTGCATGTCTTGTTTAAAGTCAAGTTGTGTGTACATGTCATGCAAATAATTCCAAGGCAAAATTTCTGTTGGCATGAGACTAATATGCAAGACATGCACAAGTCATGCACAGTTGTTGTATGCCCAAGCAAATGATGTGTACACGCGGTGTACACAGGCCGTGGGCACATGTCATGAACATAAGTCATGCACACAAGTTTTGTAGATAAGCCTAAATAACATACTAAAAAAACAATAATAAATAAATAATATAGTTACTGTTTTGTAATAATTATGATATTAAGAAAGGAGGGACATTACCTCCTGATTATAAGCACTATTAAGTCATTTGAAAAACCAACACATGTACTACAAATGCATAATACAAGTTTTTTTATATTAAACACTTTTAACAAAAGATGCGTCATCAATAAAAGAACTTTAAAAAATAAAGAAAACATAAAAATAAAATACAGGTACCTTAAAAATAAGATTTAATTAAAAGTAAATAAATGAGCTGGCTTCCTGATCATTAAGATAATTGAACAAAAACTGTTTTCACTAAATGTTTAAATTGGTTCTTGTTCTGAGCACCTTGTATGTTATATGGCAATTCATTCCATGCCTGTATTTAGTGTTCAATTAATATTGTAATTACTATTTGTCAAGGAAAATAAACTTGGCATTGAAAGGTGGGCATTTCTGCAAAAATCTAAAAATTTATGAGACATGGTGTACACAGCTATTTGTGGCTCAGGAGGGGGGTGCAGGCCTGCGAGACATAACACCCGGTTTGGTGCAGCGGAACACATGCTGTCTACTGAATGAATGCATGCATGGATGGGTGGGTGGGTGGATGGATGGGTGGGTGGGTGGGTGGGTGGGTGGGTGGATGGATGGATGGATGGATGGATGGATGGATGGATGGATGGATGGATGGATGGATGGATGGATGGATGGACGTTTATTCAAAACAATGGCAACCACAGTATATACAGGACAAACATGTTTAACTACAATACAAGTGAAAATGTACACTGTACAATGTTTGAATGGGGTAAACAGGAAATCGTTCACTTGTATGTAAGTTTACTGACAGACGGAGTGGAGAAACACTAACTTGTAGTCGCAGTGCAATGAAAGCCAGCTTCACATAGAGTACAGGAGCCTGCTCCAGATGCTGTCTTGTAGGATCCCGGCTTACACGCGTTACACTCGGTCTGGCCAGCACCACTGCAATGAGACAACCAACACGATCAAATGTAATAGGTGGGTTAAGAGGTCAGACCACATTAGATTTTACATAGGCGGCCATTTTAACGTTTTCTTTATTTAAGTATAGCTGAATGAACACCGTATCTGTATGTGTTTACCCATACATAAAATAACTAAGTATAGCTGAATGAACACCGTATCTGTATGTGTTTACCCATACATAAAATAACTGTAAGTATAGCTAAATGAACACCGTATCTGTATGTGTTTACCCATACATAAAATAACTGTAAGTACAGTTGAATGAACACCGTATCTGTATGTGTTTACCCATACATAAAATAACAGTAAGTACAGCTGAATGAACACCGTATCTGTATGTGTTTACCCATACATAAAATAACTGTAAGTATAGCTGAATGAACACCGTATCTGTATGTGTTTACCCATACATAAAATAACAGTAAGTATAGCTGAATGAACACCGTATCTGTATGTGTTTACCCATACATAAAATAACTGTAAGTACAGCTGAATGAACACCGTATCTGTATGTGTTTACCCATACATAAAATAACAGTAAGTATAGCTGAATGAACACCGTATCTGTATGTGTTTACCCATACATAAAATAACAGTAAGTATAGCTGAATGAACACCGTATCTGTATGTGTTTACCCATACATAAAATAACTGTAAGTACAGCTAAATGAACACCGTATCTGTATGTGTTTACCCATACATAAAATAACTGCTATAATTGCAACAATTTTATTGCATGTATAAAAAATTACCTCGTCTCGCCGGCATTGCATTGGACAGGGTTGTCAACCTTATTCGGGCATTTACTGCCCGCCGGACAAATAGTGCAGGAGGATGAAGCAACCGAACTAGCATATTCGCCATCCTTACACGCGATGCAAACGGTGGAACTGAGTACACTATATTCACCCTTGGCACAGTCGACAGGACTGCCGGTGAGAGACTCACACTTTTTACCTAATAAATCAAGAAACAACAGCAGAATTTAACAGCCATTTTTGTAACAAACCGTGAAGCATATTTTGTATATACAGACAGTTTACATGTAAGTAAGAGGTAGTTGCGTTAAGTTCGTAACATTTCCAAATCCATATTATGTAAGGCTGGGTATGGTTTGGTCATCGTCAAACATCGCAAGAAAATAAATTGCCAGAGGTGTAATTTATCCGGGGCAACAGATATTGGGGCACATTACTGCTACTGTAGACATCAGAACCAGACAGCTTTGCCTTAGGGTATCCAGGGTAAAATTACATTCATTTGCATAATGCGGAATGCAACTGATGCGGGCTGTGGCAGGACAACTGTGACGCTCACAGTCAACGTGAGTTTGATATAACACAGGTAGCATCAAAATACGTTAAAAAAGTAAGCCGCCAGTCGAAACACAATGCAAACAAATAAACTGCTATACATTCTTTTGTTTACATTTACGTTTTTTTAACGCAATAGTCTCAATTCCACGTTCGCATATGCAGTCGCGAAAATTGGCGATCTCTGAACAGGTCAATGGCGAGTAAATAATTGGCAACCATGTCACATCGTATGAAGGATATTGTAAGTTTAATTCTTGCTGTCTCACGTTATGTCAGTGAAAATCTAGTGGCTATCGGCTGTGAATTTTAAAACCATTTTCAATCGGTTAAAACCATAAAGTTCCACGCCACGTAGTGGTGGGGTATGTGTTGGTTTGAAGCAATACAAAATACATTTCTATAACTTTGCAAACACAGGAAATTTGACCTTATCATTGGTAATATGCTCTGACAAAAGGTGATTTCTTTCTGTACAATTTCTAATGCTGGTGAAGAGTTTTATTAAAATGGCTAAACTAATTAGATATAGACTTAAACATGTTGCTGTTTCACATTTAAAAACATTTTAGTGGTTCAAATAGATATATATATATATATATATATATGTATATATATATATGTATATATATATATATGTATATATATTATATATATACATATATATATATATATATTTACCACCATATATAATATATATACATATATATTGTGGTAATGTAAAAATTAAGGTCATGTTTAACATTAAAAAAGTCAGGACTTATCGTTGAGTGCATGAGTTGTATGCTAACCCACCTGCTGGACATTGCAAACAATCAGACTGTCCAGTGCTACTCTGGTACGTCCCCGTGTCACAAGGTGTCGCCACCTTCATTCCCGTGTTTGGACACTTGTTCCCTTTCGGACATGCGACGCAGGCCGATTGACCGTCATTTGGTTGGTACTCGCCAATAGCACAAGATGTCACTCCAGTATCTCTTGGTCCCGGACATTTCGATCCGGCAGCACAGTCAGTACAGGCGGTGGCACGTGCATTGCTGTATTTACCTGCGCCACATTCTGTCTGCGTGGTGCTTGAGCAGTAGTAGCCCGCGGTGCAAGTGGTGCAGCTCTTAGCGCCTTCGCTGCTGTAATCACCTGGGGATCAAATGTTGAACTGTGAGTTTCCTGTTACTCAGCCTATAATGTTTCTAATCCGTAAAAGCAAAAATGTTTAAGTTCTTGTATTGCGCAATATCCAGTCCTAAGGACTGCTCAAAACACTTTACACTTTACTTCCTGGCAGACCTGTTCAATCGAAAACAATGCGACTTATCTGGGAAGCATTCAGCCACACTGCAATTAATGAAAGAAGAATATTCATACACAAATATCCACCACTGCCTATAGCTAGGTACTCATTCATGTAGTTGAGTGAAGTGGAGCAACGTAAAATGAATGAACAACCAAGGTTTGACATGACAGGACAGGGTTAGAACTCGGGTTCTCTTGGTCAAGCGTCCGACGTTCTAGCCCCTGCACTACTGCGTTCCGTCATAAACAATTATGTAAAGGTGTTGATTATGTATCTAAGATGTTGATCACGGTTTTCATTGTCATCATATATTTAAACAGATTTTCCTTCTTCTTCTTCTTCTTCAAGTTATTGTAGAAATCAGGGCAGTCAAGAAATAACTCAAACAGTTGTGGGGGTGCACGTTATAAAACCGTTAAAAGTTACACATTGAGAAAAAAAAAAAATATTATAATTAAAAAATGTAAAATAAATCAAAAATTCTGAATATCTATTTCCATTGGGTAAAAGTTACACATTGTGATTGTAATGGTTGGGGCTATTGCTGGGAAGTCAATCAGTTCTTCATGGAGGACCTGAAGACTGGGAGGGACTGGGCTTCGGAGGAGTCTGAGGAAAGTGAGTTCTACATTCTGATGGCAGATGGGAAGAACGAGTGGAGTGTCTTGAGTGGGGCAGTTGGAGTTTGTTCTGCTGACCTCGGATTGTCCGGGAGGCTGCCTTGAGTAGGTGGCTGCAGGTTGACAAGGATATACATACCTTTATACATCATGCTGGCTTTGTCCAATGTTCCAGCTACATGTTTTTAGTTACACTGTGATATGAAATAAAACTGACTAATTGCAATACAACAAAGAATAATGCGCACAGTTCATCCTGGCACTGTACATCCTGACACTGTACATCCTGGCACTGTACATCCTGACACTGTACATCCTGGCACTGTACATCCTGACACTGCACATCCTGGCACGCCAGTTAATCAACCAAAGAAATTCGACGAACATCACCTTTAAAAACTACTTGTACCAACCTGGTAGACAGTTTGTGCAGCTCGTCGATTTCGCAACAGCGTACGTCCCAGCCACACAAATAACTGGAGCGAGCGTCTTATCAGAACACTGGTGTCCTTCTGTACACTCGAGACATGACGTCTGTCCTGTTGAGTTCTGGTACTCTCCATTGGGACAATCCTGGGGCACCAACAATCCACCTGACGGGCACTTCTTCCCTGGAGTAAGAAAATACTGTATTCATTCTATTAAGTATACAGTACGCCAAACAAATATTTTAGATACAGAAACTTGGCAAATTTAGCATTCCAATAAGTGTACATGGGTACACGCTGTTTGGTTCCTGGGTACAGCCATCTCCACACACGTGACTGGCAATTGGTTTACATAGCTTACAAGTGAGTAACAGGATACTACAACACCATCAAATGTAACAATTTACACTGACCTTTCAATATTTTTTCATCACTGAGCTGTAAATCTAAGGTGCCATTGGTAGAAATTAAATTACAGTGACGGAGTCAACACTCAACGTTGGCATTTGTCACAGTAACAGATTCTGCTAAAAAGGGTTGTAAGCTAATTAGGTCGTGTGTGCTTAATAGAACGAATATGGCATTCGATATTTATGTAATAGAACTATACTAGCATATGTATGTTTATGTTATTTCTAAATGGTTAGTATCTCGGGCCCCAAACTTTCAGGGATTCATCTACAACTCAAAGAAGGATCTGTAATACTTTTATTTTTTCGGAATTCCAACTCAGGTAAGGTTTAATACTGGACATTTGACGAATATAAAACAAACACGATAACTAAGTTTTTTAGACCAGCAACACCGGCACCGATGACAATGACTGTCACTATGCTACCACGTTTACAGTTACAGCCGATGTACATTGTGCCGATGAAGTCATTACCATAATTAGGGAGCAGGCGTGCATGTTAGCCCTATGGCTACGGCTAGCCACAGCCCGGCTAGCAAGTGTAGTAATTTTCTTATAAATATTGTTACATTTTTATACATCATTTGTTTTTTAAGTGTGTTTATACCTTGTTTGAATTTTGATTTGCAGGGACTGTAATAGTAAGTAATGTATAACTATGTAAAAAAAATGGTTGCTGATATAAATGTAACTATTATTAATGTCATGATGTTTTACCATGCATGTTACACCTAAAATATATTCACATATATATATATATATATAATCATTTGCTGAATTGCTTACCTTTTTGGCGAGCCACATATTGTATATATATAATATACAGGAATGAACATCTTTATTCGACAGATATAATAAAAATAAGTACAAAATATGTACGAACATTTTCATAAAAAAACTGTCGGGAGAGTCTCAAATGTGCCGCTGAACATGATAGCCACCCACTGGTAATTTTAACTAAAACATTTCTCATACTCCCAGTGTGGTGTACAACATTATATTAAGTTAAAGCTAAAAGCTGCTTTAATACAAAAAAAAGAGTCTATGATGTATGATGGTAGGCTAACTGCATATGTAGCAGTTTTTGTCTGTGCAAGTGTGTTTGTAAAATGTCAGTAAGTACTTTCTAGTGTATTTAAAGAAGCTGCAGAAACTATGTGTGTACATTCTGTCTAAAATGAAGGGTGGCATTTTTCTAATTAAAACTGGTAGGTGGTATCTAATACATTATATATATTTGTATGTATATATATATATAATTATTTATTACATATATACACGTATACATTATATATATGGTGAGCCTCGAGGGGGGTGCAGTAGGAGGATTTTGTGAGCCATGAGGGGGGTGCAGTTGGAGGATTTTGTGAGCCATGAGGGGGGTGCAGTTGGAGGATTTTGTGAGCCATGAGGGGGGTGCAGTTGGAGGTTTTCATGAGCCTTGAGGGGGGTGCAGTTGGAGGTTTTCATGAGCCTTCAGGGGGGTGCAGTTGGACGTTTTCGTGAGCCTTGAGTGGGTGCAGTCGGACTTTTGTGAGCCTCAAGGGGGGGGTGCGGTTGGAGGGTTTTTGGTGAGCAATTGTCCACTGGGAAATTGTTTGGACTGCTCAAATTTGGTCCTGCATAAAGGCCTGGTTGCTGTATTTACCTGCGCCACATTCTGTCTGCGTGGTGCTTGAGCAGTAGTAGCCCGCGGTGCAAGTGGTGCAGCTCTTAGCGCCTTCGCTGCTGTAATCACCTGGGGATCAAATGTTGAACTGTGAGTTTCCTGTTACTCAGCCTATAATGTTTCTAATCCGTAAAAGCAAAAATGTTTAAGTTCTTGTATTGCGCAATATCCAGTCCTAAGGACTGCTCAAAACACTTTACACTTTACTTCCTGGCAGACCTGTTCAATCGAAAACAATGCGACTTATCTGGGAAGCATTCAGCCACACTGCAATTAATGAAAGAAGAATATTCATACACAAATATCCACCACTGCCTATAGCTAGGTACTCATTCATGTAGCTGAGTGAAGTGGAGCAATGTAAAGTGAATGAACAACCAAGGTTTGACATGACAGGACAAGGTTCGAACTCGGGTTTTCTCGGTCGAGGGTCCGACGTTCTATTCACTGTGCCACTGTTCCATCATGACCAATTACATATTGATGAATAGATGTTGATCACGGTTTTCATTGTCATCATATATTTAAACAGATTTTCCTTCTTCTTCTTCTTCTTCAAGTTATTGTAGAAACCCTGGCATTAAAGAAATAATTCCACAGTTGTTGTGGTGCGCATAGGTTTAAAAAAACATTAAAAGTTACACATTGAGAATAATAAGAAAAATGTGTAATTAATTTTTTTAATAAATAAATAAAAAATTCCGAATATCCATTTCCACTGGGTAAAAGTTACACATTGTGATTGTAACGGTTGGGGCTATTGCTGGGAAGTCAATCAGTTCCCCTGGGTAAAGTTACACATTGTGATTGTAATGATTGGGGCTATTGCTGGGTAGTCAACCAGTTCCCCTGGGTGAAAGTTACACATTGTGATTGTAACGGTTGGGGCTATTGCTGGGTAGTCAACCAGTTCCCCTGGGTAAATTTACACATTGTGATTGTAACGGTTGGGGCTATTGCTGGGAAGTCAACCAGTTCCCCTGGGTAAAGTTACACATTGTGATTGTAACGGTTGGGGCTATTGCTGGGAAGTCAACCAGTTCCCCTGGGTAAAGTTACACATTGTGATTGTAACAGTTGGGGCTATTGCTGGGAAGTCAACCAGTTCCCCTGGGTAAAAGTTACACATTGTGATTGTAATGATTGGGGCTATTGCTGGGAAGTCAACCAGTTCCACTGGGTAAATTTACACATTGTGATTGTAACGGTTGGGGCTATTGCTGGGAAGTCAACCAGTTCCCCTGGGTAAAGTTACACATTGTGATTGTAACGGTTGGGGCTATTGCTGGGAAGTCAATCAGTTCCCCTGGGTAAAGTTACACATTGTGATTGTAACGGTTGGGGCTATTGCTGGGAAGTCAACCAGTTCCCCTGGGTAAAAGTTACACATTGTGATTGTAACGATTGGGGCTAGTGCTGGGAAGTCAACCAGTTCCACTGGGTAAAGTTACACATTGTGATTGTAACGGTTGGGGCTATTGCTGGGAAGTCAACCAGTTCTCCTAGGTAAAGTTACACATTGTGATTGTAACGGTTGGGGCTATTGCTGGGAAGTCAACCAGTTCCACTGGGTAAAAGTTACACATTGTGATTGTAACGATTGGGGCTATTGCTGGGAAGTCAACCAGTTCCACTGGGTAAAGTTACACATTGTGATTGTAACGGTTGGGGCTATTGCTGGGAAGTCAACCAGTTCCCCTGGGTAAAGTTACACATTGTGATTGTAACAGTTGGGGCTATTGCTGGGAAGTCAACCAGTTCCCCTGGGTAAAGTTACACATTGTGATTGTAACGGTTGGGGCTATTGCTGGGAAGTCAACCAGTTCCCCTGGGTAAAGTTACACATTGTGATTGTAACGGTTGGGGCTATTGCTGGGAAGTCAACCAGTTCCCCTGGGTAAAGTTACACATTGTGATTGTAACGGTTGGGGCTATTGCTGGGAAGTCAACCAGTTCCACTGGGTAAAGTTACACATTATGATTGTAACGGTTGGGGCTATTGCTGGGAAGTCAACCAGTTCCCCTGGGTAAAGTTACACATTGTGATTGTAACGGTTGGGGCTATTGCTGGGAAGTCAACCAGTTCCCCTGGGTAAAAGTTACACATTGTGATTGTAACGATTGGGGCTATTGCTGGGAAGTCAACCAGTTCCACTGGGTAAAGTTACACATTGTGATTGTAACGGTTGGGGCTATTGCTGGGAAGTCAACCAGTTCCCCTGGGTAAAGTTACACATTGTGATTGTAACGGTTGGGGCTATTGCTGAGAAGTCAACCAGTTCCCCTGGGTAAAGTTACACATTGTGATTGTAACGGTTGGGGCTATTGCTGGGAAGTCAACCCGTTCCCCTGGGTAAAGTTACACATTGTGATTGTAACGGTTGGGGCTATTGCTGGGAAGTCAACCAGTTCCCCTGGGTAAAGTTACACATTGTGATTGTAACGGTTGGGGCTATTGCTGGGAAGTCAACCAGTTCCCCTGGGTAAAGTTACACATTGTGATTGTAACGGTTGGGGCTATTGCTGGGAAGTCAACCAGTTCCACTGGGTAAAGTTACACATTGTGATTGTAACGGTTGGGGCTATTTCTGGGAAGTCAACCAGTTCCCATGGGTAAAGTTACACATTGTGATTGTAACGGTTGGGGCTATTGCTGGGAAGTCAACCAGTTCCCCTGGGTAAAGTTACACATTGTGATTGTAACGGTTGGGGCTATTGCTGGGAAGTCAACCAGTTCCCCTGGGTAAAGTTACACATTGTGATTGTAACGGTTGGGGCTATTGCTGGGAAGTCAACCAGTTCCCCTGGGTAAAGTTACACATTGTGATTGTAACGGTTGGGGCTATTGCTGGGAAGTCAACCAGTTCCCCTGGGTAAAGTTACACATTGTGATTGTAACGGTTGGGGCTATTGCTGGGAAGTCAACCAGTTCCCCTGGGTAAAGTTACACATTGTGATTGTAACGGTTGGGGCTATTGCTGGGAAGTCAACCAGTTCCCCTGGGTAAAGTTACACATTGTGATTGTAACGGTTGGGGCTATTGCTGGGAAGTCAACCAGTTCCCCTGGGTAAAGTTACACATTGTGATTGTAACGGTTGGGGCTATTGCTGGGAAGTCAACCAGTTCCCCTGGGTAAAGTTACACATTGTGATTGTAACGGTTGGGGCTATTGCTGGGAAGTCAACCAGTTCCCCTGGTTAAAGTTACACATTGTGATTGTAACGGTTGGGGCTATTGCTGGGAAGTCAACCAGTTCCCCTGGGTAAAGTTACACATTGTGATTGTAACGGTTGGGGCTATTGCTGGGAAGTCAACCAGTTCCCCTGGGTAAAGTTACACATTGTGATTGTAACGGTTGGGGCTATTGCTGGGAAGTCAACCAGTTCCCCTGGGTAAAGTTACACATTGTGATTGTAACGGTTGGGGCTATTGCTGGGAAGTCAACCAGTTCCCCTGGGTAAAGTTACACATTGTGATTGTAACGGTTGGGGCTATTGCTGGGAAGTCAACCAGTTCCCCTGGGTAAAGTTACACATTGTGATTGTAACGGTTGGAGCTATTGCTGGGAAGTCAACCAGTTCCCCTGGGTAAAGTTACACATTGTGATTGTAACGGTTGGGGCTATTGCTGGGAAGTCAACCAGTTCCACTGGGTAAAGTTACACATTGTGATTGTAACGGTTGGGGCTATTGCTGGGAAGTCAACCAGTTCCCCTGGGTAAAGTTACACATTGTGATTGTAACGATTGGGGCTATTGATGGGAAGTCAACCAGTTCCCCTGGGTAAAGTTACACATTGTGATTGTAACGGTTGGGGCTATTGCTGGGAAGTCAACCAGTTCCCCTGGGTAAAGTTACACATTGTGATTGTAACGGTTGGGGCTATTGCTGGGAAGTCAACCAGTTCCCCTGGGTAAAGTTACACATTGTGATTGTAACGGTTGGGGCTATTGCTGGGAAGTCAACCAGTTCCCCTGGGTAAAGTTACACATTGTGATTGTAACGGTTGGGGCTATTGCTGGGAAGTCAACCAGTTCTTCATGGAGGATCTGAAGACTGGGAGGGACTGGGCTTCGGAGGAGTCTGAGGGAAGTGAGTTCCACATTCTGATGGCAGATGGGAAGAAGGAATGGAGATAAGTGTTTGTCCTCGAGTGGGGCAGTAGGAGTTTGTTCTGCTGAACTTGGGTTGTCCGGGAGGATGTTTTTAGTTACACTGTGATATGAAGTAAAACTGACTAATTGCAAGACAATAAAGAATACTGCGCACAGTACATCCTGGCACTGTACATCCTGACACTGTACATCCTGGCACTGTACATACTGGCACTGTACATCCTGACACTGTACATCCTGGCACTGTACATCCTGCCACTGTACATCCTGACACTGTACATCCTGACACTGTACATCCTGGCACTGTACATCCTGACACTGCACATTCTGGCACTGCACATCCTGACACTGTACATCCTGGCACTGTACATCCTGACACTGTACATCCTGGCACTGTACATCCTGACACTGTACATCCTGGCACTGTACATCCTGACACTGTACATCCTGGCACTGTACATCCTAGCATTGTACATCCTAGCATGCCAGTTAATCAACCAATGAAACTCGACGAACATCACCTTTAAAAACTACTTGTACCAACCTGATGGACAGTTTGTGCAGCTCGTCGATTTCGCAACAGCGTACGTCCCAGCCAAACAAATAACTGGAGCAAGTGTCTTATCAGAACACTTATGTCCTTCTGTACACTCGAGGCATGACGTCTGTCCTGTTGAGTTCTGGTACTCTCCATTGGGACAATCCTGGGGCACCAACATTCCACTTGATGGGCACTTCTTCCCTGGAGTAAGAAAATACTGTATTCATTCTATTAAGTATACAGTACGCCAAACAAATATTTTAGATGCGGAAACTTGGCAAATTTAGCATTCCAATAAGTGTACATGGGTACACGCTGTTTGGTTCCTGGGTACAGCCAACTCCACACACGTGACTGGCAATTGGTTTACATAGCTTACAAGTGAGTAACAAGATACTACAACACCATCAAATGTAACAATTTACACTGACCTTTCAATATTTTTTATCACTGAGCTGTAAATCTAAGGTGCCATTGGTAGAAATTAAATTACAGTGACGGAGTCAACACTCAACGTTGGCATTTGTCACAGTAACAGATTCTGCTAAAAAGGGTTGTAAGCTAATTAGGTCGTGTGTGCTTAATAGAACGAATATGGCATTCGATATTTATGTAATCGAACTATACTAGCATATGTATGTTTATGTTATTTCTAAATGGTTAGTATCTTGGGCCCCAAACTTTCAAGGATTCATCTACAACTCAAAGAAGGATCTGTAATACTTTTATTTTTTCGGAATTCCAACTCAGGTAAGGTTTAATACTGGACATTTGACGAATATAAAACAAACACGATAACTAAGTTTTTTAGACCAGCAACACCGGCACCGATGACAATGACTGTCACTATGCTACCACGTTTACAGTTACAGCCGATGTACATTGTGCCGATGAAGTCATTACCATAATTAGGGAGCAGGCGTGCATGTTAGCCCTATGGCTACGGCTAGCCACAGCCCGGCTAGCAAGTGTAGTAATTTTCTTATAAATATTGTTACATTTTTATACATCATTTGTTTTTTAAGTGTGTTTATACCTTGTTTGAATTTTGATTTGCAGGGACTGTAATAGTAAGTAATGTATAACTATGTAAAAAAAATGGTTGCTGATATAAATGTAACTATTATTAATGTCATGATGTTTTACCATGCATGTTACACCTAAAATATATTCACATATATATATATATATATATATATAATCATTTGCTGAATTGCTTACCTTTTTGGCGAGCCACATATTGTATATATATAATATACAGGAATGAACATCTTTATTCGACAGATATAATAAAAATAAGTACAAAATATGTACGAACATTTTCATAAAAAAACTGTCGGGAGAGTCTCAAATGTGCCGCTGAACATGATAGCCACCCACTGGTAATTTTAACTAAAACATTTCTCATACTCCCAGTGTGGTGTACAACATTATATTAAGTTAAAGCTAAAAGCTGCTTTAATACAAAAAAAAGAGTCTATGATGTATGATGGTAGGCTAACTGCATATGTAGCAGTTTTTGTCTGTGCAAGTGTGTTTGTAAAATGTCAGTAAGTACTTTCTAGTGTATTTAAAGAAGCTGCAGAAACTATGTGTGTACATTCTGTCTAAAATGAAGGGTGGCATTTTTCTAATTAAAACTGGTAGGTGGTATCTAATACATTATATATATTTGTATGTATATATATATATAATTATTTATTACATATATACACGTATACATTATATATATGGTGAGCCTCGAGGGGGGTGCAGTAGGAGGATTTTGTGAGCCATGAGGGGGGTGCAGTTGGAGGATTTTGTGAGCCATGAGGGGGGTGCAGTTGGAGGATTTTGTGAGCCATGAGGGGGGTGCAGTTGGAGGTTTTCATGAGCCTTGAGGGGGGTGCAGTTGGAGGTTTTCATGAGCCTTCAGGGGGGTGCAGTTGGACGTTTTCGTGAGCCTTGAGTGGGTGCAGTCGGACTTTTGTGAGCCTCAAGGGGGGGGTGCGGTTGGAGGGTTTTTGGTGAGCAATTGTCCACTGGGAAATTGTTTGGACTGCTCAAATTTGGTCCTGCATAAAGGCCTGGTTGCTGTATTTACCTGCGCCACATTCTGTCTGCGTGGTGCTTGAGCAGTAGTAGCCCGCGGTGCAAGTGGTGCAGCTCTTAGCGCCTTCGCTGCTGTAATCACCTGGGGATCAAATGTTGAACTGTGAGTTTCCTGTTACTCAGCCTATAATGTTTCTAATCCGTAAAAGCAAAAATGTTTAAGTTCTTGTATAGCGCAATATCCAGTCCTAAGGACTGCTCAAAACACTTTACACTTTACTTCCTGGCAGACCTGTTCAATCGAAAACAATGCGACTTATCTAGGAAGCATTCAGCCACACTGCAATTAATGAGGGAAGAATATTCATACACAAATATCCACCACTGCCTATAGCTAGGTACTCATTCATGTAGCTGAGTGAAGTGGAGCAACGTAAAGTGAATGAACAACCAAGGTTTGACATGACAGGACAAGGTTCGAACTCGGGTTCTCTCGGTCGAGGGTCCGATGTTCTAGCTACTGCACTACTGTGTTCCGTCATAACCAATTATGTAAAGATGTTGATTATGTATATTTGATGTTGATCACGGTTTTCATTGTCATCATATATTTAAACAGATTTTCCTTCTTCTTCTTCTTCAAGTTATTGTAGAAACCCTGGCATTAAAGAAATAATTCCACAGTTGTGGGGGTGCGCATAGGTTTAAAAAAACATTAAAAGTTACACATTGAGAATAATAAGAAAAATGTATAAATAAAAAAAATTATTAAATAAATAAAAATTTCTGAATATCCATTTCCACTGGGTAAAAGTTACACATTGTGATTGTAACGATTGGGGCTATTGCTGGGAAGTCAACCAGTTCCCCTGGGTAAAGTTACACATTGTGATTGTAACGGTTGGGGCTATTGCTGGGAAGTCAACCAGTTCCACTGGGTAAAGTTACACATTGTGATTGTAATGGTTGGGGCTATTGCTGAGAAGTCAACCAGTTCCCCTGGGTAAAGTTACACATTGTGATTGTAACGGTTGGGGCTATTGCTGGGAAGTCAACCAGTTCCCCTGGGTAAAGTTACACATTGTGATTGTAACGGTTGGGGCTATTGCTGGGAAGTCAACCAGTTCCCCTGGGTAAAAGTTACACATTGTGATTGTAACGGTTGGGGCTATTGCTGGGAAGTCAACCAGTTCCCCTGGGTAAAAGTTACACATTGTGATTGTAACGGTTGGGGCTATTGCTTGGAAGTCAATCAGTTCCCCTGGGTAAAAGTTACACATTGTGATTGTAACGGTTGGGGCTATTGCTGGGTAGTCAACCAGTTCCCCTGGGTAAAAGTTACACATTGTGATTGTAACGGTTGGGGCTATTGCTGGGAAGTCAACCAGTTCCCCTGGGTAAAAGTTACACATTGTGATTGTAACGGTTGGGGCTATTGCTGGGAAGTCAACCAGTTCCCCTGGGTAAAAGTTACACATTGTGATTGTAACGATTGGGGCTATTGCTGGGAAGTCAATCAGTTCCCCTGGGTAAAAGTTACACATTGTGATTGTAACGATTGGGGCTATTGCTGGGAAGTCAACCAGTTCCCCTGGGTAAAGTTACACATTGTGATTGTAACGGTTGGGGCTATTGCTGGGAAGTCAACCAGTTCCCCTGGGTAAAGTTACACATTGTGATTGTAACGGTTGGGGCTATTGCTGGGAAGTCAACCAGTTCCCCTGGGTAAAGTTACACATTGTGATTGTAACGGTTGGGGCTATTGCTGGGAAGTCAACCAGTTCTTCATGGAGGACCTGAAGACTGGGAAGGACTGGGCTTCGGAGGAGTCTGAGGGAAGTGACGACGAACATCACCTTTAAAAACTACTTGTACCAACCTGATGGACAGTTTGTGCAGCTTGTCGATTTCGCAACAGCGTACGTCCCAGCCACACAAATAACTGGAGCAAGTGTCTTATCAGAACACTTATGTCCTTCTGTACACTCGAGGCATGACGTCTGTCCTGTTGAGTTCTGGTACTCTCCATTGGGACAATCCTGGGGCACCAACATTCCACCTGACGGGCACTTCTTCCCTGGAGTAAGAAAATACTGTATTCATTCTATTAAGCATACAGTACGCCAAACAAATATTTTAGATGCAAAAACGTGGCAAATTTTGCATTCCAATAAGTATTCTCCGCAAACGTGTGTGTGGTTGGGTGTGTGCATATGTGCGTTCTCTGCAGACGTGACTGGCAATTGGTTTACATAGCTCACATGTGAGTAACAAGATACTAGAACACTGTAAAATCTAAAAATTTAGACTGACCTTTCAATATTTTTTTCATCACTGGGTTTTAAATCTAAGATGCCATTGGTAGAAATTAAATTACAGTGATGGAGTCAACATTCAACGTTGGCATTTGTCACCATAACAGATTCTGCTAAAAAGAGTTGTAAGCTAATTACGTCGATCGTGTGTGCTTAATAGAACGAATATGGAAATCAGTATTTATGTAATCGAACTATACTAGTGTATGTTTGTTATGTTACTTCTCCTAAATAGTTACTACCTCAGGCCCCAAACTTTCAGGGATTCATCTACAACTGAAAGAAGGATTTGTAATACTTTAATTTTTTTCAGAATTCCAACTCGGGTAAGGGTTCATACTGGACGTTTGACGAATATTCGCAGTGCTGCCCGTGTCTTTGATGGCCATTCAAAGCAATGTAAATATTCCACAATTGATTGGTGGATGGATTACTTAGCTTGAGCTTGAAAAAATGCAGAACTTTGCTCTCATTAACAAAACACACAATTCCCATGTCCTGTTAGTTATGTTAGGTGTAGAGTGAACGAAAAATGAGTACATCCGACAATTTTCACAATATCTAAGCTAAGATAAAAAATAATGCATGCTAAGCAAAGCATTGAGCACTCCCCCCACAAATGGCCATGTGTCTACAGTGGTCAGATTCACATTGCCTTCGTTGTTTTTTCTTTAAAACAATTCATCTAAAAGAGACACCTGCTTAACGTGATCAACGGCCGACTTTACAGACCAATTTGTCCTCTGCCACAGTCACATCGCAGTCAAAAGCCATGATCAAGCACCCACGATTTCCAGGAATGCTTAGTCACGGCTGCGATCCATGTAGTCTGGCTGGGCGTATATTTTGGTTTCAATACAAGTCTCTGTGTACATGTTCTACAGAGTGCATTGAAATAAATATATTTTGCATCTAATTGTGGGAGGCTGAGTAGGTGTCGCCCACTCGCCCTGTACAGCAACCACCCTTAAAATTCGACCAAAGTACCATTGTAGGTCTGGTGGCCACTCAAGAGGGGGGGCTACTATATCTGGAACCAGTTCGGCATACACGATTGAAAGTCCTACCTTTTGGGCATGGTAAACATGATGTGTCACTTGATCCACGGTAAGTGCCCGCTACACAGTTCTCACATGCTGTTTTGGCCGTGTTGGGCACTTGTCCAGCAGGGCATTCCTGCAAGAAACCAATGGCATGGAAACAGCAAAACCAGACTAAAATCAAAGACTGCAAAGCAACTTTTGTAATGTTTATCACATCAAATGTGGCAATAATAAATAATGTCGAGTACCGTTGCACTATATACCGGTGAACTGGTTTTTCTATACAGTTTTGAAACCGTTTTTTATTCAGCCGAACCAGTATTCCATTCGGTATGTTTACATCATCTATTAATAGAGCCTAAATATTCCCAAACAATGTAAAAGTCACCGAATATGAACCAAATTCAAGACAAGCCGCACACTGCACATGTCGTAGCATCTACCGGACAACCAAGCAATGAACGGGCTTCGAACTGTACGGAACGATGTGATACGCTTTTAATTCATCTTTCATTTTGTTTGAATGTCTTGCATGCAAAATGGATTTTTCATTTGTGAAGTTAATTATGTTTCAAACCATCGATTCCATGGGTGATCACGAAAATTTTGCATATAAAAAAAACCCATATACCGTATAAAATATACAGTACGTACCGTATAGCACATCAATTCACATGGTACACAACTCTAATAACAACTAATACTAGCTTACACTAACCCATTTATGGCCCAACAAATCAACTGCTGCCTATTTTATATTTTTCATCTGAAAGGTATTTCTGTTTAATTTCGGCCATTGCCAATTACGGCAAGCGAAATTTTTCCAGGAAACAGACCCATGGTAATTCGATAACTCAAATTAACTACTAGTTGTGCTCAATTCAAAAGCATCGCAATTCTGAAAGTCTGAGACTAATAGTCCCAGGAAGCGAATAAACTTAGAACGTGGTCAGTGGAACTCGCCGCCTGGAAGATGATACTGTCTGATTGCCCCAAAGTTGGCATATTAATATATAGATACTAGTATGTTCTCAATCCAATCTAGACGACAAATTGTTCCATAAGATGATCTAATTGACTGAATTCACAAAACTACATATATTTAATGCTTCAACTCACAACCCCTCTAGGAAGATAAAATGAATATTTATAAGTTTATTGTGAACACAAAATATTGTCATTAATTTTGTCACTGACTAAAATGTAGTCAATCGGTCTAATAATATCCAAGTCTAGTTGAACATACTAAACGAACATTTGACATTCCTTGAAAAAAGTCTCCATGTAAAATTACTATAAATTTGATGTTCAAGTTTCATATATCTTATGTCATGCTATGGTTATCATTCATATAGTTCAGTGCAAACAGGAGACTTCTAATGCATGTAGAGTTTTTAAGTTCTGTCACTTCTGTCCATGCTACATACAATAGACTGTAGAATAAATAAGCAGGCATAAATTGTTCAACTACAATACCTCCACCATATACTGTTTACCAATGCAAGAGTGCCACCACAAATTAATGGCTGCAATTCTTGGCACTGCGCCAAAACTATTATTCAAGCACAATTCTCCCAATTTAAACAGTAATCACAGAACCAAATACATAGAACCAACATTAAATAAATCGTGCCATACAAGTGTTGATCAACGACGCTGTTTGCATGCTAAATTGCAGAGTGGATTTGGGTATATATTTATAATGCAATATTGCATTAAGATCACACCTGTCTGTAATTACATACTAGACGGCACATGCGGAGAATTAGTAAAATCACACAGGCGTACCTTTTCGAAATGGGTTTATGAAGAGATATTTTAGCTTATAGTTATCATATAAAGCATTTGGTAAAACATAGACTGTCATTCCTTATAAAGCAGTCAGTTTGGTAGCATTCAGTCCCTTATTTAGAAAAGATAATGTATTCTTTATTGTCTCAGGTGATAATTTAATGACTGCATTAAAACGAAAACTCAAACATGTAATAAAACAGCAGATAAAATTAATAAATAAATAAACATTACATGCATTGCATGCTCATCGCTTATGCTGAGAAATGGCTGAAAACATGCGGTACATAGATCAGTAATCTTTATGTACCTGTCTGTGCATAGGATGCGAAATACACTGTATAGATTGTCTGTGCACTGTGGCAATCCCTGTGAATTAATAAATTTGGAATGCCCATTACCAACCTACGCAATAGTTGGTGTAACTTTATACAAACAGAGAAAGGGCTGCACGAACAATTCTGTAACACATGTCATCATATATACACTGGGGGTGAGGGGGTACCGAGCGGAAGTAGCACACGAAATGGCTGAAAACATGGCTGAATCAGCAGAATACCTGTGTATATATTATTACGATGAGTGACACTGGCAGTTTATCTTATTCTAATGAGTAAACTTATCAATAATTAATCATTTTGCAATCACTATCACCAGGTCTGTACTACTCTCATATGTGCAAGGGTAATTGTCTTTGTGAGCTATTTAGCAGAAATGGGACATACAAATATATACTGGGCATTTTAGTTTTAGAAATTCCTCCTCCATTGTTTTATCCCATCATGAATCAAGATTTTTTATGCAAAAATAGGTTAATAAGAGTGCGATTTTTAAAAATTAACAAAATAATTGATTTGGCAACATGTTTCAATAAACACATTGAGATTTACAGTTATTTATTTACATGTTTCTCATATGCTCTGCTTTTCTAGAAATCCATTCTACCAGAGATAACTTACTGAGCAAGACCACCATTGTTATTTGTCTGCTAAATTTTAACCAATATAATAAAAACTAATTTCACAGTTCGTCCAATAATTTAACTAAAACTCGGTGACAAATCTCCACAAATAAGCATGCCACTATGCTACCGTTCCCCACAATCATCTCTTAATGAGGATTTGGTAACAATATCATATCACCCGCAAACAATGCTTTGTACATGACACTCTATTCATTCAAACACTTGAGACAGCGGTGGTAAAACATATCAGGAAAAGTAAAACTACCACCCGCCTGCAAACTTGACACCACAGTTAACGGATGTGAGTGCCAGCCAGCAAGGCAATATAACTTATTCATACATACAGTAAATATTTATTCATGACAGCTTTATCAAACATGTCATGACTCGAGATTATAGACTAAATTGGTGGCCTTTCACGCGGAACAACGTGTACATTGCGTGAAGTTTTAGCATAGAAGTGTTCTGTGGATTCTGGCAACATGAAAACAGTTGTTTGACCAGGCCCTTAGCGAGAAATAATGTTTTGCCAGTCTTGAATGAATAAAGTGTGCCTTTTGGCATGCGAACAGCTTGTATGGAATTAAGCCATTCACTCACAGACATCATTAGCCAGTTTTAGTTTTTTCAATGACAAACCTGCATAATTTGAGCAATTGATTAAATTATTACTTCAGAATCCATTTGATTTGTTTCACTACCAGTTGTGGCAATGTTAAGCATTAATGTGGGCCCTTAAACTTAAATATACAACATGTTCCATAAAAGTGTTCGAGAGAATGCTCACGGGCCATATCGCACAAGGTTATATCGTGGCACAGTTAGAATTTGTTTATATAGTTTAGTAATGACAGCCAGGATAAGGACAGTGAAACACTGCGCCTTCCTTTGCACTGTGAGATTAAGATGTTTACCGATAAACATCGTGCAACATGAATCTAGCTATACGCAGAAACACAAAGTTAATTATTTACACAAAACACTTGACACCTTGGCTCGCAATGAATCCACGTATACAGCATACTATAGTACTACATTTAAAATAAAATAATAATTCTAACTTGTCTAAACAAAGGCACTACCCAAATGCAGTAATGTCTTTACATGAATAAAACACGCTAAAACACGATGGGGTTACGTTGATGTTATTGTGTACATGCTTAAAATTTGTTTGAAACTGTCCAGAGAAGATACAGAAAGTTGGTTGTTTGATGTGACATTATTTGACTGGCCAAGAAGGGTAATTACAACTTTAAGACTGGTGGAATTTAGAGAAGGCCAGCTGGCCACTAGATTAACTAATAGTTCCAAGTCTAGGGGCCCACATTAATGATTATCATTGGCACAACTGGTAGTGAAACAAATCAAATGGATCAGTATTAATTAAATAAATGGCTCAAATGACATTAAAAAAACTAAACTGGCCAATAATGGCTGTGATTGACGTACATGGCTTCCACACAAGTCGTTCACATACTAAAAGGCATATTTTTTATTAATTCAAGACTGGCAAAAATTATTTCTGGCTAAGGGCCTGTGTGGCAACCACATTATAAAATGAAGACATCTGAAACTAAACTTGTTGTCATTACTTACCTGACAGTTGCCTGTTCCAGGATTAGGACTGAACTTGGAGCCTGTGCAATCAACACAACTCATGACGTCCCCCTGCCCTGTGTTTGGGTTCTGAGTCCCAGCAGCACATGCTGTCCGGGAGTTGTTCAAACCGACACAGCTGGAAATGGAAGAAACAAGGAATCTCTAAAATTATCAGAAATGTGAAGGAATAAAATGTTAGAAAATGATTAGAAATGTGAAGAAATTATAATTCCAATTGACATCACTGTCGGGAAGCAGTGAGATTTCTTGTATTCATCCCTACACGATGTAGCGAAGGGGTTTTGGGGTGCTTTGATGCTTTCCCCTTCTGCACAGGGATTTAGTTTTTGGCAATTTACGGGTGGGTTCCACCACCTGCATGTGGTTGGTTCCCCTCACCTTTGATGTAACTTATTTATTAGAATTATATAGGCTAAGGCACTTCATGTGCATATTGTATTGTATGGTTTAATGTTTGGCTTAATACAAAGCTTTGTTAATACATTAACAGGGAACACTGTCCCACATAAATATTAAGAAATCAAATGATCTGAAATGTGAGTGAATCACTAAAAAGAATAGAAACGTGAAGGAATTATTAGAAAGTACTGAAATGTGAAGGAAACATCAAAAAGTATAGAAGTATTAAAGAATCATTAAAATTACTATACATTTTGAGGAGTCATTAAAATTAATCGAAATATGATTTGGCATTGTTAGCTATTTAGTAACTGTACCAAGTAGCTGATTAATTTGTTTTTACTAATATCACAATCAATATCATTCTGATGTCATAGTGAGACAGGGAATTGTTTACATTGTATGTCGACATCATTTTGTGGCCAACTTGTTGGTTCGGACCATCAGTATGTGATAGTGAAACAGAAAGTGGGTGTTGGCATATTCATTATTAAGTATAATGTAATTCATTTGGCTTATATCACTCTAAATTTTACTTTCATTTCTGTTCTGCAAGTATGTAAATGTATGTTTTTTTTCTTTTCTTTTTTCATCTGAAATGTTGATAATTTCTCTAATGAATCTACATTGTTATTTGCAACTGTCAGATTAAATTATGTAAATGTGTGAGAAATTAAAATAGTAATAACAAATTAAAAGGAGCATAGTATTGGTATTGCAATGTTGACAGTTAGTAAGATGGTCTTGAATATGTTCCAACATCACCAATTTTGTATATATTTTTCACATTTAAACATAAATGGTTACTGTTTAGGAATGACCAACTCGAACAAATTATAACTGTAATGCTCAATAATATGCCATGACCGTTATTATTTCCTTTAAGATTTCATATGAAAATATAACTTCTTAAGTACTTAGCTCACATGTAAGTAATACTACAATTATTTAATGCTATCTTAAAGCCATTGTTAAAATCAAACATTATGGTCTAGGGTCCGGTTTCATGAAGCGTACTTAAAGTTACGCAATTACTTAGCGCTGACATGTTTGCGTAAACTCATATTTGCTTATATTAAAACAATCACATCATAAGACAATCATCTTGGCATTAAGAACGTTCTTTGCCACTTTATGAAACTTGTCCCAGGCTTGTAGTTGTATATTCAATATAAAAATATGTGTTAGTTATGCCTAGCCACTATTCAGAAAGTTGGACAATGTAGAACATTCTATAAAAAAATTGTGCGTTAAGCACTGACTAAATTATGACAGAAAATACACAAGGCATTAAATAGGCATTTTACATTGTTTGCAGCAGCACATGCCTGTTACATGTAGTTATGGCAAGGGCCATTTTATGACATAGCTAGAGAGATGAATTAATAATGAACTTTACACTGGTCTAATTCAGAGTTAGCATGTCACAGTAAATCAATATCTGTCATCATCAATTATACTACATATTTAAATGTCTTTATCATAAACTGATGAACCGACAAGGCTCAGACAAATTTTTTTTTAATGAGTCATGCACATTAGTAGCTCTAATTAGTAATAATATTGAACTTTATTTGGGGGGTATTGTCATTTTAACATGCAATAAAAGGATTTTTTTTAATAATGTGTAAAACTATTCCTAATGATGGTTCCTTCAATATAGCTGTAAATTTGTATTCAAAAGATTGTTGTTAAATCTATCCTACAAGAACGTTTAATAATAACTTTATAATATAATACTCATATTAAATCAAAGCTTTCATAAAATAAAGGTATGTTTCAGACAGTCCATTCGTAGAATTTATTATTCAATCTGTGCCTGAGAACAGATAAATTACTAGTATGACTAGTATTTGTCTCTCTGGTACTCCATAGCTGGTTCCAGTCGCCATTTAACACTAATTTTATCTTCAAGACTGGCAACTTTATTTAAAATTTTTATAAAAACTGAATTTTTTGTCAGAAATTAAAATCTAAAATCTTTGCTTTTCATTATCATATTTGGTGAAATGTTCAATACAGTCGCGCCTCGTTATAACGCGCCCCGTTATAACGCGGATTCGGTTATAACGCGGTCGGTCGTGGACCCCGAATTTCTGCCACCAGGGGGAAAATGGGCGCTATGACAAACTATTGTTTGTTTTTGCGCCGACATCAAACGAATCGTTTCCAATCTGCTAGTCATGCTCATGGTTTCCGCGGATCGCCAGGTTTCGGCGCCAGGCGGCTTGTAAAGTGCAATTGAAATTCACAAATACGCCTTGCTTAAGAATGGGTTAAAAACGTTTTAATACAGCTTAGTAGGCAAAATCAGTAAGCTAACATTGCGTAACAAATATTAGCTTTTCACTGCGATTAACGCAAAGCTACTGCTACTGTGCCAAAATATTAATTCGTCAACCGCATATGGATTGGTGAATCGTAATATTGTTCGGCACGGTAAATGTGCTTTCTAAATTGGTATTTTGATATTGATTGAAAGACGAAGTTAAGCTAATTGTGAGCGTACTTATAGCTTTAAATCCTTAATCAACTCTAACACAGCGTTTCTCAAATAATTTGCGTATTCGGCTGCCGAGTGCCAGGTCATTATTTTAGATCTTACGTCAGCGGTACCATATTATCGTTCAGTTGACCGTGGCTTGTTGGTCCATTGTTTATTTAAAAACGGTACACAATTCATGAATTTTACTCAGTTCAACAGTGTCCAACAGTGTACGACATTTAAACAGAATACACACTGACATTGGCTGGCAGTTTAATAAGCTTTATAAACTGCATAAAGACTGCGCGACGTGCACACTGTGGTTGGCTTCGATGGCGTTCTTCGTGCAGCAGCGGTGTCGGTCGTCGTCGTAGCGCCCCTGACGGCAGATATGGGAACGCGCCACGTTTATAACGCGCCTCGTTTATAACGCGGATTCATTTCGTGGACCCCGACTACCGCGTTATAACGAGGCGCGACTGTATATTATTGAGTCAAAGTCATCAGATGTCAGTGTGGGTTGCTAAGTATTCTGCTAACAATGAAAAGTTGTAATACTTCCTACTAACTAAACTAAAAAAGTACCTTTGTATGGGAGGGTGGTGGGTTGGTTGTCATAATACTGCATGGAAAAAAACTGATATAGTGGTGCCACCTACCGAGTGGAACATATACTAATGCATAATGACTGTATTGAGGATATGTGAACTGGGTGGTATTGTAATGTATTGGCAGCCAATTGTCAAGTTGATTGAATCTGGTGGGTACTGGCTGTGATTTTGGATGCCACTTTGAAACATTCAAAATTGCAAGACCCACACCATGTATTGCTTGGGGCTAGCATCCTCATAAGCCAGGACTGTTTGCCATGCAAAACTAGCTCTGGCTGATCCCCTACGCAAAGTGCGGAAGTTAGCTGAGTCAAGTAATTGACTTCGCCAGTTGCGACTGCGTCACCCGTGAGAACAGCGCAAATACCCGCCCCAATCTGAAGATGACTTCTGGGAATCCCAATATATAATGACCCGTTCGCCCATTAGCACGAGCAGCTGGGCAGTATTGTGTATTCGAATAATTGCTTCCTAAACACTGCATGTAACACAAGCCACGGTTGGTTGAAATTAGTTTTATTATGACCACCTGACCCGCCGAGATCCACTTAGCGATAAGCCAGGGGGTACTGCTGGCTGGCACTGACGTAATCAGCAGCAGTGACCCCTGGTGCGATAGGATGGGGGCTAGTGGTTTGAATCAATACAAAACACATTATGTTTCGTCAAACTTTGCAAATTTATGCGACCATCCCAACACAGAATGAATTCAAAAACTGGCACACCATCAAAAAAGCACTGTTGCTAGCGGTCTTGATAATTTATTACAGACACGTCTTACTCAGTGATACACGAATATAATTACACGATAATCGTTAACGTGAAACCCAGTATTAAGAGCATACAACAGCACTCCTATAATAAATTAACAAGAACTATAACACACGTTAGATAAGCCCTTGTACGACTCTGCCATTCACTAATACAACCGCATTTAACGATTACCATAGACAGGCATGTTGAACAATTTTGCCACTGCCTTGGCTGCCGACAAATACTAACATGAAGATTAGTTCTTAGATGATGCCTACACGAATATAATTATTAGCATAAATGCGTCTCTGATTAAATCTGATACATATGCCATCTGGTATATAATTAATAAACCTGCATTGAAACAGAGAATTTGTTATGTATATACGTCCTTAATAAATCACACATATTATCATTTTGGCATGTTAGAAAATAAATCCTTTTATTCATAGAAAGCAATCCAGAAACAAAATGGCAGCATCACGCTCTAGCAGGCAAATATAAATAACAATAGAACCAGCTGATCAGGACACATCTAATATACAGGACATTGAGTACAACTTCCTAATCAATGCGGCTAAGCAGGCACACAAATATTACAAACAGCATAAGAAAGCCATTTTATATTATCTAGAAAAAAACAGTTCCTTTTGTAGGAAAATAAAAACAATAAATCAACCAATGAAAATGTGCAGACAACAGTACCACATTTTAGTTAAATATATCATCAATATATTTACGTTTCACATATATTTTGTCGTAACTTTTATATGAGGACGATTCTATCAGCACATTATAACAGTAATAACTAAAACCTATAAAATCACATCTGGATGGATCTACCTTGTAGCCAAATGCGAACTGAATTCCAAGGTAACCCTGTTGTCTTATATGTATTAATATTTATCTATGTGGTTGTAATACAAAATAATAATTTCATGGATGTATTACAATAATGTAAAATTTATAGAATGTGTTAAATATTTGTATTGATAATAATTACATAATGTCTTATGATCTTTAAGTATATATTATATTGGCAGAGGTTAGTAACGTTTTTCCACTTTTAAATAAATGTCTGGCAAACAGCATTCAACAAACTAATGTAATATACTTCGAACAGGTTATCAATCACACACATCTTTATTTTTTTAATCCTAGCGGACTAGTTAACATTTCAGCCAAAAAATGCACACATGAACATCTCCAACACTGACTGATTACTGAGCATAAAAAATAGAAGTGCAAAAAACATCCAAAAGATGTTTCCTGGTAAAGCAAGATGTGGCCTCTCAATAACTAATTAATAACATAACACCTAGAAATATTTAACTTGTTTTTTTAAACTGTGTTTTGTGAACCAAGGTTCCTTGGATCACATAAGTTAAATACAAGGTTTTCCTTAATCATAAAATATCCTCTGCTGATGACATTTTTTTTCGTGTGTTGACTTCAAGCACATTATTGTTTAAAGAAAAACACTGGAGGAAGTTTTTTAGGAAGGATTATGCACCTTGGTGGAAACCGCAGCTTACGTTATATTTTTCAAACTGTATCAATTATGCATGCCACTGAGTATAGATAGCGACAAATGCAATTTCACACTGTTTCAAGCTATTGTGTTTGTAGCTCCCTTATCAACACAACCATTGGCCCTAGAGTTATAAAAGATGGACATTCATGAATATTTGTTTATGTTACAGTTTTATATTCAGTTTTGTTCAGTACTGGAGACTTCCACACATGCGATGTATCAGCCTTACAATGCATACTTTAAAAGGTTAACGCATACAAAGGTATAACCGCAATAGCCAGTGCTTTGACGACAGTAGCCACAACACTGTGCTTGGGCCCCACCTTTATGAATAGACTGCTGCGTCATGAGAATACTGTTGACATTAAGTGACAACCACGTACCAGCTATGTACATTATTGGAGTGGGTCAGAATGTTATCAGTTGACATATTCATTTTGTCTGGCTTATTAGTTACAATTATTTTGTCTTGATGTGCCTCTGAGCTTGGTTTCCAAGGATTTAGATGCAATAGAAGTAATCTCATTATTATTATTACTCATACCATATGATATCGAGTTGGATGTACACGTGTGAAATCTGCCACACTTTGCATACTGATACAAACAACATAACTATTGTATGTCTAATGTTGGGAAATACTGTAATACAATTGTATGCTTTTCAGTCAATATGTCAACATTTAATGTTAGCAAATTAACATTGTTTTACAGACCTGTACATGCATTATTAATCCAGTTGTGAATGAAGTGATTTGTGCAATTTTTCCGACCCTATTTAGTTTTCAAATTATAGCACAACAGCTATATTGCTGAAATGCATAACATTTATCTTTTTAACAATTTATGTATGCCTGTGCCCATCATGGGAATCCACTGGCAGGACTATGTGTTCAACAATGAGGTCATGGAAAAGGCAAACCTCCAGAGCATCGAAGGCATGTTGATGCTCAGGCAGTTCCGCAGGGCAGGCCACATCTCACGCATGGACAACACAAGAATGCTAGAGCTGTATTTTATGTTGAGCTTCATCAGGGCAAACAAGACAGAGGGGCCCCGGCAAGCACTACAAGGACCAGCTAAAGTGGCAACTCACCCAGGCAAATATTGACTACAAAGATTGGGAACAGCTGGCAGCAGATAGAAACAACTGGAGAGCGACTACCAGGAGAGTAGCCCAGAACATTCCAGAAGAGAAGAAGATGAGGAGATGAGTAGGCGTAGGAAAGAATGTCCTTTGCCCAACTGTTCCAAAGCCTGCAAATCCAGGATAGGCCTCTACAACCACCAGAAGGTGTTCGAAATGCATTGTTATATTTGACTGGCATTGCAAACCTAGCAGTGAAATTAAAGTTAGAAAAGCATAACATGTATGACAAGTCGAAGCACAAGTGTTGCTATTTTAAAACTAAAAGTTGAGTGTGAATACGCGTGGCTGTCATATGGTGAACAGTCTGTGATAAATGTACGGCATGGCAGTCATGTTTTCTGATTTCCATGATGCAAGTTATTTTTTGAATAAATTATGGCTGATGGTATAAATTTATCTAGCTTTGATTATTTTCACATGTCAGGACAATTTTTTTTTAATATGTAAAATAAATTTCACACTTTAACTAAACTTGTTTCTCCATTAATATTTCAGATCAAACTTTGATGCTTCATGTATATTACTTTTGTTATTAATAGTATTTAAATATACAAATTAAACATTTATTTGGGACATGTTATTCAACACCTTTTGCAAGAATGAAACCAGTTTTGAGTAGTTTTCTATAAATAAAAACAAGGTAGAATGAAATGGTATCACATGATATAGAATTATTTAGCTGCATATTACTTACTAGTATCCAGCGTCACATGTGACACAGCTGCCACTGCTGAAGTAGCTTCCCACTGTACAGTTAACGGCACAGTCTGCATTGCAATCACACACTGCGTCCACACAACCTACAAACAAAACAGGGCATTCAAGTGGAATCCATCTGGAAAACTATTCTGATATTATTTGTTAACTTAGATTTGAAATGTGAAGCAATCAGAGATTGTCAGGTATGTAAAATTGGCAGGGTGAATTATTTCAGATTTTTTTAACGTGTTTTACATCACACTCTTGAGCTGTACGGTCTGTTGGTTAACTACCTAACAATAAAAACAGGTCGTTGGTCAAAAACTGTATATTTAATTATCACTTGCACTTCACTGTTATCAATAAGTGAGCATATCACAACTTAAAATATGATTGTATTGTAATTTGCTGCAAGCCAATATAAATTATTAATTGTCAAATAAATACTACTATCAATGTGCTATTTTTGAGTATTTATATTGTAATAGCCAATAATAACTAACTATTATGTGATATCTGCCATATTCTATGTGGTGTAAGTAAATAATTCTTAGGGGTATACAAATACAAGAGTTTCTTCAGTATACCCCTTTTTTCTGACATAATCATTCTGATATAACATAAACATTGTATGTATTATTCTTTTGTTGGAAAAATAAACATTTACTTACTTCATAATCGAGCATGTATAAGCTTGTATACGTACAGGTGTGTAGGTAGGTACATTAACATTTCCCTCCCTGCTAGACCACTGAACAGTTAGCATATTGCATGGCATTCAGGAATTAAATCCTTTCGAACAGAAGAAAACCAATGTTCACCTAATTTTTTTCTAGAATTTCTGTTTGTTAAGGGTTCTTACTGGTTTTACGGTTATAACGGGACACATTTTTTCTGCAATTATCCAGTATGTTGAGGTTGTGATGACGTCCAATCAGTCAGGGGTGTTTTATGTAACTTGCGTGTATGCAAAAAACGTTTCACATTGTGTGTATGTGTGTGTGTGTGTGTGTGTGTGTGTGTGTGTGTGTGTGTGTGTGTGTGTGTGTGTGTGTGTGTGTGTATATGTGTGTGTGTGTGTGTGTGTGTGTGTGTGTGTGTGTGTGTGTGTGTGTGTGTGTGTGTGTGTGTGTGTGTGTGTGTGTGTGTGTGTGTGTATGTGTGTGTGTAACACCATCTGGATGATTTTTGCTAGTGTAATATATTTTTCCCAGCACTTTGCTTGTCAAGTTAACAGAAAGGCTGTGTGAATATATGCTTACTATGGACCAGATGTTATGGACATGAAATGCTTTGTCATTTTGTCATGCATTAATTATTAATCAAGCAACAGTTTATACACAGAATCTGTTTGTACCCCAGATATCAATCAAACATTTCCCCAAACTTTGGATTCAAATTTTGCTTTTTCATTATTAACATCATATATACACACCCCTTTGTCACTTCACCCCAGGTGATTTACCCTTTAAGCATTTATAGCCATGCAGTCACGAATACCCTAATAACTGAACAGAAATTAAAATTACACACTTTCATGTAACCGTAATTTGGATGTGGCACCTGCAAAATATTCAAACATTTGGTAAAAAAATTATTCAACTGAACAAACAATTGCACCTTGCAGTTATTGTGGATGAAGGCATCCCTTCACACCGACAACTTTGAAGTTGGATGGTTTCCACATGCCTAACCGTAAAGTGGAGCGGAGTAGAACTGACTCGGCAAACTGTGGCCGATTCCACATAACAGGCATAAACGTGATTCAATCTCTTAATATTACATCGGGCGATCAATTATGATCATTATATCGGTTTGGTGGAGAAAACAATAAAAAGAGAGTGTCATTGTCTTTTCCAGATATCATGTCTAGACGAATTAGGCAACCATAGTGGTCCCCGAGGGTAACCACTGATCGCCATAGCCCAACTCTCTCATTTACCCTGCTTCAGACAAGGACAAAAAGAAAGAAATTTAGAAAGACAGCTAGCTGGGCAGTCTCCCATTTGAAGATACCTAAAAGCAACACATGCTGGCAGAGAGTTCCACATAGGAATGACTATGGAGAAAAAACGAACTTCAATACGTCTGGGCATACGGGAAAGTGACGGAACTTAAGAATGACGGGATCTGATTCTTGATGAGGCAGGGGAGACGTAGGGCTGGTGGTAGATGTCAACGGCAGTTCCTTCAAAATGTGTCTATGTACTCCATGTGACCTAACTGGAGCTTGTCAAAACCCAGGTGTCAGGAGCTGTATTTCTTTAAAATTTTACTGGGATAAATTGTTGGCTTGGGCTCCCACCTGTTTTTCCTTTTCTTGTGGCCCATATTTTTTACTGAGTGAGCATACTCCTTCCACCAACCCTATCTACAGAGGTGTCAACCCTGAGTATCCGTTACCAGTGAGATCTGGGTCAGATATCCTTGAGATCAGCAGAAAATCCTTACAAATTTAGTGTAAACAAAACCTAAAACAGTATAAAACAAGTCAAGTGAGTGTTCACGTCAAAGTCATAGCAAGCATTGTCACAGTTCATCTTGCAGTGCTTGAAAGCAGTAATCATGTGCACGTGCAAGCTCTTGCGTGCCTCGGTGTGGATCTTGCAAACCTTTGAGAACGCTCTCTCGGAGTCTGCGTGGCAGACTAAGCAGGGTCTGCAACAGACATGCCAGGCAGGAAAAGCGCAGTTGCTGTAGCGCCGTTTTCAACACCAGCACATCAGCCCAGATGGAGTCACAAAATATTCGAACATCACCTCAGATTTTGTGGTCGAATCAGGAGTGACCGTCTTCGCCTTGAAAAAAGAAGTCACTGGTGCGTGTTGTTGCGCTGACTTCAGTTGCCTGGCATGCAATTTTGGCTTTATATGCCTGCGAACATCATGTACACCCGACGTCGCAACCTTTAGTAGCCTTACTGGCTTTACGTCGCGCAAACACACTGCGCACCACGATGTTCGCCAAGCTTCAACTTGGTTAATTTATTATGCCTTCGAATAACTGGACCCATTCTGGCTGGAATACAGCCGCATGATTTTTCCACTTCTTTGCTTGTAGAGCATCCATTATTTTCTAGCGCAGTGGAATGTATGTGGTCAGGTTCCAAGAAATGAGACTTAAGCGAGGTGCCTTACTGTGTTTCAAAATATGCTACCAGGGGCGCCGCCACCAAAACTAGTAATCATCAAGCCAGTGCCATGGCACCAAGGACGCTGCGGGAAAGAGATGCGAAGCACGCGTGCCAGTGGTGTGGTCTATGAGTAGCATTTAGTATAATAGATATGTTGGTGATGGATAGTGTAGCAACAACTTGGCAGAAATTTGGGTCCACGGCTGACCGCGCTATATCCGAATTTGCATTGTAAGTGAACGAGGCCCGTTATAACGAGGGTTGAAAAAATTTAAATAGTTTAAATTACAGAAATCCGTGAGCATTATCTCTCACGGCCGTAAGCCTGCGTAAATCACAAAAATCTGTGAGAGTCACGGATAAACCATGACACTTCACACCTTTGTATCTGCCACTTTGTTGCACTATTACACCCAATTCCCAATTTCATTATCAAACAAGCCAGGACATTTTATAAAAATGTTAATAACATTATCAAGATCAACCTCCCCCCAGGCCTTCTATTTAGTTCTAACAGTTACGAAACCGTCGCCACTATGTAGCCCATGGGTGCCGCATTAATGCAGCTGTTGTCTCCTACTCCAGAGCAATTCGTATATATATGGAACATGATCCCAACATAAATCACTGAAATAGAAAGCCCCATGGCTTATCAAACAGCCACCATATCATATGAACCTTCCATTCAGCACACCCTATCAGCTTAAGTTAACTACCTTTAAATAATTTATTAATTTAAGCAACCCGCAGCGTATGTGCACAAACACCACACACTCCTACGTTAGCCCAAGATTGGGCTGTTTGAGCATTCCTACCCTTATACTGTTAGCCCTTACCACAGCATGGACAAGGCCCGAGCCTTGCAATGAGCTTGGTCCTGTTTTGGAACAAATCAATGCAGTGCTTGCTTACCTATGTAGGCGGCCAGCCATAGTCCGCAGAGAAAGAGCAGAGCCCACCGGGCGTCACTCTGCCCGGCAGCCTTCATTCTTCGAGCTGTGGCCAGGAATCAAGACATGAGATTTTGGTACACGCACAAATTGTCCATCCACGTAATAAACACGATTGTCGCGACGTCGGCCACAACGTTCTGCTAGCACTTCGAGGCTCTGGCCTCAGGCTCTGCTGTTCTGGCGAAGCTGGTGGCTGTCCTAGCTTTGACGCTGGCTCTGCCTTTCTCGACACTACCGAAACTTGACAGTAATTTAATGTGTGCGCTTTACCATGCCGGATAGGTATTGCGGTGGACGCAGTCTCTGTTTTGTCACAGTATTATCCGCCACTCCACGAAACTTCGAAAATCACAAAATGCGCACCTCTAACATGGCGTGTCTGGCTTCGTTCGCCTCATTAAAGTATGTAACTGGGTCACTGGTGACGTCACGGCGTCACGTATCTTAGCGACAGCACGCTAACACGGGAGGCTAAGCGAATCACTCGTGCATGGAATTCTATGGCAGAACAATGTGCGCTCATTCTCTACTCTACGGCACGCACCAGTTTATATGCGGGTTGGCATTTGCTGTGCACCTCAATCAAAAACTTCCACATTAACTCTGCTCACGCTTGAATCAAGAGTAATGTTGCCCAATTGGCTAAGGGACCGGTCATTATTTATTAGCGGGTGGGTCAGAGAATCAGACGACACACCGTTTTGAAATGCAACCTACGCCAAAATCCTGTCCACTGAGAAGGCGACTAGCCCTTTAATATTGTCACTGAAATGTGGACCATTACACATGCTCCCGATACATTGAATGATGTACCTCCAAGCATTACATAACATAAATTCGACGTCTAGGTCAACATCTAAAACAGAGTGAGGCCAAAAACAAATCATTTCCACCTTCTCATCAAAACTTTGCCAAAAAGTGAATGGGAGGTGACTTTTTATCTTCAAAACCTATCTGGAATTAGCAATAACATCAAAACTTGTACATACAGCAGTGTGATAGTTTATATTTCCCCTCCGAAAGATACCCAGTGGCACCTACCCCCACCCTGGATTTCCCCCCTCCCAAATATAAAAAATAGATACCTAAATGTTGTCCAATTGTTTGCATGTATGCATTAAAAATATTCTAACCAACATAATTTCTGAGTAAATCAGGATCAGACGCCTCAAGAACAAAGCATTGCTCTAATCACAAGGTATGGCACTGCCTGATCCTCAATAGCTCGTCACAATGCCGCATTGAACATTTGGCAAGTTCATTCACTCTACATTGCTCCAGTTCACTCAGCTGTATGAAATAGTACCTGGCTATAGACAATGGTGATATTTGTGTATGAATAATCTTTGTGCATTAATTGCAGCGTGGCTGAATACATCCCCGAGAAGTTGAGATTGTGTTCGATTGAGCAAGTCTAACAGGGAATCAAGTGTAAAGCACTTTGATCAGTCCCAAGAATTAGCTACTATGTTATATAAGAACTTACCTTTACATTTTAGTATGAGAGAAGGAAGATGTTCAGAGTACAGGTAAGATATCCAACGGGTGTTTATCAATTTTACCAGAATTAACATTTGAAATGTAAATTATGTGTTTAAACAAGAATACTCCTATCTCAAAGTGTAATCATGTTAGCAAGTAAAAACTATGACAAACAACATTGCTGTGAAATTGTTTATTTGCTGTGTATATTCTGAATATGACATTGAAAAAAACACACAAACAGATGACATTTTCACAGCAGCACCGCATACACATGACACAGGGTATCAAGTATTTTGTTAAATCTTGCTAAACACAATCATTATCTACCATGCTAAGACTGCAGCAACTTTCAGTTTGTCAACACATTGAACAACTTCATTCTGTGGTTTTATTACAACATATTTTCTAAGAATCAGTAGCTATATCATGGAATTTGTGTACTAACATAATCTGAAAATTGGACTACACAAATCAAGGTTGCAATATAATTTTAATTACATTGCATAAGATTTTGATTTGTTTGCAAGTAACTGCAGCAGATGAAGAAATTCAACAGCAGTTTCTAGTAATCACAGCTATTTAAGAATAGTCTGTCCAATGTAAGTAATCTTTTGCATCAATGTCTTACTCAAACAGAATACCAAGATTTATATAAAACTAAAACTGATATTCAGCAGACACTGGTGTGATAGAGGAAATATCTTCTTAACAGACAGTTGTCAATGACCATTTTATGTTATGGACATAGGTTGTACGTTTAATTAAACACACGTCCTATACAGACAGTTATACACGTTTGAGACATTCTAATGTATATATCCATCAGAGAATATCTCTACAAAACTGCAATGTGAAGAAGTAGTAGTGGTGAACGCTAGTTTTAGCCCATTGAGAATATGGACTAGGACGCAGGTGAAGTTCCCACGTGACAGTCAAAGACATTTATTCTGGGACACAGGCGACAGCTTACTCATCCAAATCCCAATTTTACACAAATTTGGCATTTTATAGAGCACATCTGCAATATCTACAATACTGTGAATATATCCATTTTGACATAAGAAAATGTCATAGTCATGATGTCCAACGAACCAACCAGCTAATAACAGACCACTACAAGATTTTAGTCTCGTTAAGTTTCTTAACAAGTTTTTAAAGGCACCAGTAACATTTTCCACGTATTCTTCATTACCCTTTTCATAACAAAATACAATGGATGGTTTACACAAGCCATTAGTTGTCCAGTTTGTCAGCTGACACAGTGTCATGTGATATCACACTATCACGTAAACCCCTGCAAGAGACCGGTATGCAAGGCCGATTTGCAGATACTTGTGTTGGGGCGAATTGGTACGGGTTCTATGATCTAATAGTTGGCTCCAATTTTGAATTAACAGCCAATCAGTGACCAATGCCATGTGTACCCATTGTGACCTTTCAATAAAGCTCAATTCGGGAGGGGCGTGAGTCAATACCAAAGTCACATTGTGGAGACATGTCATTGGTCCAGACACACACAATTTAGCTGCTTGGCATCATGTGACGCAAGTAAAAAATCGTTCACATAAACCTGCTTTTAGTTTTAATGATCGCTCTACAACTATCCACTACTATCTTTACCGCTTCACATAAGTGGTGAAACAGCAAAATCATCACTTTTGCACCCGGCTCAAGAACTGTCATAAAATAACTTGCATGATTACGGCATATTCTATAAAAAAAAAGATTAATCGTTGGAGTTCCATTTTCATTTTGCTACTATATCGGAACTGGTTGAAACTAGTCTGACCACTTGTTTAGGGCACAACTAAGTGAGATGACATCCATTAAAGCCAGCATCCAAAGCAGTCCTGACTAAAACAACTAAAACTTTTCTGTTCTCCAACAGTTCATGGTAACTGCCAAGAATTACAAATCCTACAAGTGAGTAAACAACTGAAGAATTTATCCACAAAATTTGTAAGACTAGTTTTGATCTGCCATCTAGTTGATATTGGTGCTTGCAAAAGTAGTTTGCAGCAAAACGTGTTACATGCCATATTAATATCTGATAAATAAAAGTTTTCATATCTATCACTTTCCACTCTGTTAAGAGAAAACGTAATATATTTTTGAATTCTCAAATTGTAAATTATGTGTTTTATGGATAAATGCTTCAATGTGTCTTTGCCGTCCGTGGCAGCACACGTCTAAAACAATATACAGACTGATAACACAGTGTTGGAATTTGTTGGTGTAAATATCTACACACTGACACTGCCGAATTCGATAGAGTTAACAAGGGCGATCAGGACTGTTAACTTAGGCTGTTCATGGGACAACCAACTCGCAACTTTACTCAGTTGTTTGGGAAAACAATCTGGAAGACTTCGTCATAATTCTCCACAAAATGCACTTCGAGGCCTTCTGTGATGAAACTCTGCAGGTCGGAATAGTCTTTCTTGTTCTCCGCTGGTAGAATGATGCAGTCGACTCCTGCTCGCTTTGCCTGCAAACACACATGTAAGAGTCAACAGCTATGACACTTGTGTAAAACTCAACGCCTGTTAGCCTTGCTACATGTGTAAAACTTAACATGTGCCAGCCTTGCTAAATGTGTAAACTGAACACCTGCTAGCATTGTTACATGTGTAAACGCAACACCTGCTAACCTATGTGTAAAAGTCAATAAGATAAGATAATGCTTTATTGTCTCGGGTGAGAACAGACATGACTTCAATATGTACATAAAACCATTCGATAAAAACTGCAGATAAATAATAAATAAAACATGCATACACATTATGTATTTAACAAGATTTAACAAGATTGCCACCTAGAGAATTAACTCTAGGTGGCAGGTGGACAAGGAAGCCCTTTGGCTTATCGAGAGTCCAACCCTTTTATCTATGTGTATCCCGCCCTTCTGAGGTATGTGTTGATTTTTTTTTTAAACATATTCACGCTACTAGCACCCACACAATCAGCAGATAATCTGTTCCATTCAGTTAGACTTTTTTGAAAATGAGAACTTTCTTATATCTAATCTACACTGCTCCTTTGCTAATGTAACTTCATGTCCTCTAGTCCTTCTATCTTTCTTAACTGAGAACAAAATATTTCTATCAATATTTTCATAACCATTCATTATTTTAAACACTTCTATCTGATCTCCTCTCAATCTCCTGGTCTCTAGTGTTGTTAAACAACATTCTTTTAGGCGAATTTCATAACTAAGATCCCTCAGTTTTGGTATCATTTTAGTCGCTCTCCTCTGTATTCTTTCTAGCATATCTATGTCCTTCCTGCGATACGGCCTCCACGCTTGTATACAATATTCTAAATGAGGCCTCACTATTGCTTTGTACAGCGGTATTATTAGTTATTTTTCCTAATACACTATATTTTGCCTAATTAATCCAAGGATTTTATTTCCCTTTGAAGCTGCAATTCCGCACTGCTCTGAAACCTTCATATCAGCACTAATGGTTAACCGTAAGTCCTTTTCTTTTACAGTAGTACTTAGTACAGTACCCCCCCCATTGTATATTCTACCTCTTCGTTCCCATGTCCTGCGTGGAGGCATTTACATTTCCCAAAATTGAACAGCATTTGCCACTTTTCAGACCATTTGATCAACTTGTCAAGATCATCTTGTAAATGTTGTCTATCTCCACTCCACTTTTAATCCTTCTAACCACTTTTGTATCATCCGCAAATTTCAACACCTTGCTTGTTATTTCATCATCCAAATTGTTGATATATATTTTATTTTATTAAGAATAATATAGGTCCTAGTACTGATCCTTGTGGTACCCCACTTAATACCGATTTCCAGTTCGAAGCCTCCCCATAAACTACTACATGTTGTCTTCTGTCAATCAGCCATTTTTCTATCAAGTTTATTATACCATTTCCTATGCCATGGGCCTTTAGTTTAAGCAGTAATCTTTGATGTGGTACTTTGTCGAAAGCTTTTTGAAAATCTAAGTAGACAATATCTGCTGGTGATCCCCCATCTACCCACTTAGTGATGTCTTCCAAAAAACATAACATATTTGTTAAGCATGACCTCGCTTTAAAAATTCCATGGGTTTATCAAGTTATGTTTAATAAGAAAATCCATAATGCTTTCAATAATGGAGCAATAAAAAAGAACAAGTATTTTCGCATCGACACCGAAAGCTCTCAGTCTGCGGAGAAAGTACAACAATATCTGCGAGCCTGCTACATGTGTAAACTCAACACATGCTAGCCTTGCTAAATGTGTAAGAGTCAATACCTACAAGTCTTCCTATATGCGTAAAACTCAACATGTGCCAGACTTGCTACGTGTGTAAACGAAGCACCTCCCATACGGCTTTATGACACCACCCCCAAGTCAAAGAGCATACTTATGAGACCACCCCCAAGAAAAGGAGCATACTTATGAGACCACCTCCAAGACAAAGAGCATACTTATGCGACCACCCCTAAGACAAAGGGCGTACTTGTGAGATCACCCCAAAGACAAGAGATTTCACTCACCGCTATCGTCTTTTCCTTGATTCCCCCGACTGGTAGAATCTTCCCTCGCAATGACACCTCACCCGTCATGGCAACGTTCTGTCTGATTGGACGATCCATTGCCAGGGACAACAGTGCAGTGACAATCGTGCAGCCTGCACTCGGGCCGTCTTTCGGGACGGCTCCCTACGTCAACAATAAATGTAGTATGATCAATGCTTGTGTCCAAAATACAGACAAGATAAGACGAAGATATTTATTTCTGTACATAAATGTACAAAAACAGAATAATTATCATAAATGTAGACGTCAAGGAGACTCCCGTTAAGACATAGCATGTCGCTAACATGGGAGCCTCCATTTTTACTAGTAATAAAAAATAATAATCATAATTCACTGTTCCAGTATACCAACTTCAACTAGAAGACAAATAGTCTTAACCAGATTTGGATTATTAATTAGTTAAATCAATAGTATAAATGTGAAACATGGGCCTATTTACTTGTGTATTACAACGAACGTTTCTAGTGAAACAAAGGGTATCCACATTTGAAAATTATTCTGAGCTAACAATTGTACGGTCACACGTACAGAATCATTAGCAAGAGTGCTGCTCTGTCAGATAAGGTGGTTTTGAGCATGGATATCTGACTTCAATGATCACTGTTTAGGTCTGCACATTTTTCAAGCGCCTTGAAAAATACTCATACCTAAAATCCCATCTCACAACAGTCAATGCAGTCAGATATCCTTTTTCAAAACCTCCTTATCTGGCAAAGGTAGCAGGGATGAGATCACATTAGACTTTGCATTTGCCATTATAATGTATCCTGTGCTGGATGGAGAATTTAACTAGAGATTTTCGTTAAACTAAGTGCATGAAACATTAGTTAACAAGGTTAAATATGCGCTAGTCGCCCACGTATTTGCAGAACACATCAATATTTCAAAACCCATCACCAGATTGAGGAAAAATTGAGGGGTACCAGGTTTGCGTGGATTTTTCCGATAAATGAAAAATCCACCCAAACCTGATACCCCTCAATTTTTTCCCAATCTGGTGACGGATTTTGAAATATTGATGCATTCTGCAAAACAGCCACAGTGCGAATATGCGAGCGACTAGCGCATATTTCTTGCTACCTCATGAAAGACCTAATGTACTAGTACAGTCAGTATTCACTGGACCAACATGTCTCATGTAAGTGCTCCAAAAAAAATCACACATCACACGAAAACGCTAATTTCAAGGGGACTCTTTCACTGGGTAATGGTTGATGGGCACTAAATGTGGCCTTACGCTAACAGCCGTGCCGTGATCAGAGCTCACCTCAGGGACATGGACGTGGATCTGACTCTTCGCGAGGAAGTAGTTGTCTGGTTTCTTGTCGTGGAGGACCGAGCGCGCCACCGTGTAGGCGATATGTGCGCTCTCTTTCATCACTTCCCCCAGGTGACCTGTCAACTCCATCGAACCCTGTCTCTTGTCATCCTCCTTCTTTGCAATACTGTCATCCAACCACTGACGCACTGAACTCTCGATGTAGAGGGTCGAGCCACCTATAATAAAATTTATATATTTATTATATTACTCATATAATAGTTATTGTAAGTGTTCAATAGACTTCCAGGAAAAGTTGTGATAATAATTCTACATTACTTTGATAACAGTCTTATAATATCTATTTATTTTATAATGTATAATAATGATACCAGTTTTATCATATTTAGAACACTGCTGTTATTATTATTATTTTTTTTAATAAATAAAACTAACGGGTACGTAATAATAACACATTAAAAACAAAAGAATACACAATGTAAAGATTGTTTTCATTGTGGAAACTTGTTAACAGTATCAACTGTATCTATCATATTTATAACATACCGACTGCCCAAATGTCTTGGAGAAACAAAAACAACTTTAGAATTCAAAGTTTATGAAAATTTTTGCACATTTGAAATGCCAAGTAAACACGTGTCCCCCCTCCGAGGCCATAAATTTCATCAATAGAAATGTGATGTGGCCCTCACAAAGAAGGGAAGAAGAAGACAGAAGTGGATCAGGCCCTTAGCCAGAAATTATTTTTGGCCAGTCTTGAATTAATCAAAAGTGTGCCTTTTAGCACGCGAACGGCTTGCCTGGAAGACATTCACAGCCATTATTGACCAGATTACTTTTGTCAATGACAAACCTGCGTCATTTGAACATTTTATTTAACTAATACGGATCCATTTGACTTGCTTCACTACCAGTGCCAATGATAGTCATTAATGTGTGCCCTAGATGTGGAACTATTAATTATAATGATAGTTATTAATGTGTGCCCTAGACTTGGAACTATTAGTTAATCTACCGGCCAGCTGGCCCCCTCTAAATTCCACCAGCCTTATCGGTTGTAATTAACCATCTTAGTTGGTCAAGTGCCAGTCTTGAAGACTGGCAGACAGGTCTCTGGATAAGCCCATGCAGTGGATGAATAAGACATAGAAGACAAACGTGAACCAAAGCGGCGATCACAACATCTCACCCATAGCAGTCCAGGCGAGCCCCATAACAACACCAGAGGGCGTCTCCTGATACATGCGGTCGCTCGTAAACAGTGGCTTGCCGACAAAGTCCTGCAGGTTTTCCGGCGTGACTGAGATCTGATCCATCTCCTTGTTCACAATCTTGAGGGCCGCCTTACGATACACCTGCGGCAAACAGAATCAGAAACGTGTATATTAGTCCCATAGTTCCGGACTTATAAAAGGTATATCTGACAAATCACATTTAACAACAACGAAAACGCACATTTAACTATAACTGTGCTAGTGTATGTATGTTCATATCAGGCGCCAACTTTCAGGGTTTCATCTATTACCCCTTATGACAAATTGCAAGCATAAAACCTTCAAATCTCCACAATTATTGCATAACCAATGGCTTCATCACTGGCAATAACCACAAACTCACTTTTAAATTTTCTATGTTTGACTTGTGAGTAATGCTGGGCCTAATTTTAGTTAATTTTAATTGCTTATTTATATGCAATTTAATGGTTTTAATTATAGTTTTATGTATTTAAATTTTATATGGAGTTCACCCTTCTATTAATTACTCCATTTAATGTTTAATCCGCTTTTCGGCCGAGTTAATGTTTCGGTGAACAGTGGCTTAATGGCCTCACTTATAGGTTTAGGCTAAATCTTGATAGAGTGTAACTCTTCAGCAGGTAGTTGGGATTATAGTTAGTATGAATGAATGGTGTGCTTGGTTAGTACGGTACAGTGCATAAGGTCTACTGTGATTACAGTAGTAATGCTGTTGTTTTATATATCTATAACAATACTGCTAATGTTGTATATGCCGAAATGTGGGCTCTGTCAACCTGAGGGACAGGAGACTAGTATGGGCTCAGTCACAGGCCTGGCCTTGGGATGTAGAGCCCGTATTTCTCTCTCTTTAACTTAATCTCTTTAATAAACGTCATTCATTTGGCCTTATTTCATCACTATTCATGACTTGTGTTGGTGCTTGCATAAATAAACTTACTAATATTATGTTCAGGAAAATGTAGATTATTGAAGAAAAAATTGAAAGTGTACAAGAATTGCAATTAGAACAGAGGAAAGCTATGAAAAAATAGGAAAGGAATATAACCTTCTCAATCTGCTTCTGTAGATGTCTGACTCCACTCTCCCGGCAGTAAGACTTGATGAGTAGGGTCAAGGCCGCCTCATCCAACACAACCTGCTCCACCTTTATTCCGCTGTTGTTGTGTGCTTGTGGCACCAGGTAGCGCTGCAGTGCAACCAGTGAACATTAGACACGACACTCACAAAATAGCCATCGAATCCAAGATTTAGAGTATACATAATTACCTCTAATTTGGTATGCGATCTGAACATTACTCGAGGAAGGCTCATATGTTAGTGATAACGCAAAAAACTGTTTAACAACAATTTCAAACTTACGTCATAGCAAATGTCATTTACCAATACTCTGGGTAACCGTCTTCTGCGTCTTTGTGAATGCAGCACAAAATGGAGCATGGGAATTTTTGCTAGTAAAAATAATAAATCGAATGACCATTATTCCCAAGGACCACATTTGTGTTGCTTCTGTGGTCTTTTATGATCATTTAGACATCGACCATGTTTCCTGCCTGTATTCTCACCTGGGCAATTGCGACTTTCTCTTCGGCGACGTAGCCCGACACATCAATCATCTCCATGCGGTCCCGCAGTGGGTCGGGGATTGTATCAATCACATTCGCCGTGCAGATGAACAGCACCTACAAAACAATGTCACAAAAGTAAACGTACAATTCTTATAAAATGCTTACCTCACCTTTAATGTCACCAGCTACCTAAACATCCAAATGCATTATAACTATAAAACCTCGCGACTTGTAATTAAAAATTACGTTCAGCATTTACACTTCGTTTCGTTGGTTACACATTTCTTGTGTTAGTTTTCAACTCCAAATCTTCTCAAAAAAGATTTCCGAAAATATTCCAGAAATGATATCTGTAAATATTCAGCTGAGAGAATGATCATTCCATGAGGTACGATCAGCGTATAAAATGGTCATGTGACTACCTTGGATAGGTCGACAGCAACATCGAGGTAATGATCGAGGAAGTTGCTGTTCTGTTCTGGATCAAGCAACTCAAGAAGTGCCGAAGCCGGATCTCCCTGGTATCCTTTGCCCATTTTGTCCACCTGTGTCACACGAAATATTACTCCACGACTTCAAAAGAAATTTAAATGCAGTTTCTACCTCTTAAAAACTGTGTTTCTGTCTTTGACAATTCTGCTTATTGAGATATAAAAAGTGTGCGCACATTCAAAGAAACCCGAAACGTTAGTTTGTTCAAAGATTTGTAATTGTCAAAATCTTTCAAATTATTACTGACTGGAATTAAACATACTTGATTGACATTCTCTGATCAGTAAAGCAGAGATAAAAGGCTTGATAAGTTTCACATAAAGTGTCTAGATAACGTAACTGAATTACAATTGCATAGCTCATGTAATTATTCCTCTAGCAAGGTAATCTGTGACGGTAGACACACCTCATCAATGAGAACCAGCGGATTCTCAGTTTTTGTCTTCTTCAGGCACTGAATGGCCTTTCCTGGCATCGCACCCACGTACGTCCGTCTATACACACAAACACACATATCAACAGTACTACCTTCACTTCATGTGCATACAAATATCTAACTAGAGTAGACCCTCGCTTTATGATCACCACAGTAATACAGCCACCTCACAATTAAGGTCAAACTAGGATAGTCACCAATTATTTTTGTAACAGAAAAGTATAGGAAATTAGTCCCACTAATATGATCACCTCGGTAGTCAGGTTACTTTTGTCCAGTCCCGCGGGTGGTCTTAATAGTAAGGTATCACTATATAATCGAGCTAACATATGCGTGTGTGTGCATGCATGCGTGCGTGCATGCGTGCGTGCATGCGTGAGTGTGTTGTATGTTAATGTTTACCTAGATGGTTTGCATCTTAGGCGCCAAACTGTCAGGGATTAATCTACGACTCTTCAGAAGACAAGTAACACATTTATTATTTAGAAATTCCACATTCGTTAATGGTTTATACCATATGTTAGACAACGTAAATTTATTGTTTGCATGTTTTCAGCAATTGTTCCTCACATCCAACCACATTAACTGGCTGCTTATTCCTAGTTCTGCCATCCATAAGTTTGAAGAAATTACCGATTATAAAATCTACATATGCAATCAGCACACTAAGAAGCACTATGTTTTCATTCGTATTTTATTTCATTTTGTGAAACTCCCCGAAAGAAACATTTGTATGGTTGTAAGAACAAATACGTTATTGACATTCCTACAGGTTTTTTTTGTAAACAAATGTATATTAAGTTTGATACAGCTTCATAAACATTTTGCTACAATGTTGAAAGACAGTAAAAATCCATACTGCATTTTTTGGCACGACCCCTTCACCAAACATAAAACCATCCTGTGCAAAAACACAAGTCGAGTTTGTATGCCAAGTTAAGGCTTTGTAAGTATTGTAGTTTTTATAAAAAGTTACATTAAATAATACTTCCTGGATGTTGCTTATGTCACCAGATGCTTGTTTTTTTGCTTAGAAATGTTATTTTTTCACTGGCATGTGGTTTATTTCAACACGATTTGACAGATATTTCTATTACTGAGATTTCCCCCCCAAGGTTTCCCCACCAAGCTGTCTAATGATAAAGGGCCACGTGTTGAACTTGTTGTGGTAGACAAGATTGACTGACACCTGCTGGGGTCAGTCACGTATCATTGCAAGTGTCGGCAGAGGTCCGGCATTATCGGAGAATAAACAAAACTACCGCCAGTATTTGGTGATTTGACAGTGTGATACATTTAGGTAATTATAATACAACAGCATAGTGGCATGAGAATAACCAGACGATATGATCTGCATCCATGGTGAATGAATTTATGTTTGAACTGGGCTGACGCACACGTGATCGTCACTATGGAAACATCATCAGTTTCCAAGAATCTGAAAAGGGACTTGCCAAAGACACACAAAAAATACTAGTTTTTAAAGGACGGTTTGGTGACATATGGTGCTACTTCCTTGGTTTTTTAATAGTACACATGTTCATACTGACACCTACTAATGTTCTATGAAAAAAAATAAAGAAATCAACTGACATGATACCCGCCCCAGCTACCTTAGTTAAAAATTGAAGGAAAATGCATATCAATCAGGGAAATTTATGGCATATATTAATAATAATAACAAGTAACTTCTGTTGCACCTAAGTCCTTGGCAACCAGGCTCAGGCGCATCAAGACACAATGATTGGACAATCTCAAAATGGATAAGCAGTATTCAAGTTGTCAACAGATGGATGGGTACGCCAGGGAGCTATGGTGGATAAGTTGTCAACAGATGGACGGATACGCCAGGGAGCTATGGTGGATAAGTTGTCAACTGATGGATGGATACACCAGGGAGCTATGGTGGATAAGTTGTCAACAGATGGATGGATACGCCAGGGAGCTATGGTGGATAAGTTGTCAACTGATGGATGGATATGCCAGGGAGCTATGGTAGATAAGTTGTCAACTGATGGATGGATACACCAGGGAGCTATGGTAGATAAGTTGTCAACTGATGGATGGATATGCCAGGGAGCTATGGTGGATAAGTTGTCAACAGATGGATGGGTACGCCAGGGAGCTATGGTGGATAAGTTGTCAACAGATGGATGGATACGCCAGGGAGCTATGGTGGATAAGTTGTCAACAGATATATGGATACGCCAGGGAGCTATGGTGGATAAGTTGTCAACTGATGGATGGATGTGCCAGGGAGCTATGGTGGATAAGTTGTCAACAGATGGATGGATACGCCAGGGAGCTATGGTGGATAAGTTGTCAACTGATGGATGGATATGCCAGGGAGCTATGGTGGATAAGTTGTCAACAGATGGATGGGTACGCCAGGGAGCTATGGTGGATAAGTTGTCAACAGATGGATGGATACGCCAGGGAGCTATGGTGGATAAGTTGTCAACAGATATATGGATACGCCAGGGAGCTATGGTGGATAAGTTGTCAACTGATGGATGGATGTGCCAGGGAGCTATGGTGGATAAGTTGTCAACAGATGGATGGATACGCCAGGGAGCTATGGTGGATAAGTTGTCAACAGATGGATGGGTACGCCAGGGAGCTATGGTGGATAAGTTGTCAACAGATGGATGGGTACGCCAGGGAGCTATGGTGGATAAGTTGTCAACAGATGGATGGATACGCCAGGGAGCTATGGTGGATAAGTTGTCAACAGATGGATGGGTACGCCAGGGAGCTATGGTGGATAAGTTGTCAACAGATGGATGGATACGCCAGGGAGCTATGGTGGATAAGTTGTCAACAGATATATGGATACGCCAGGGAGCTATGGTGGATAAGTTGTCAACTGATGGATGGATGTGCCAGGGAGCTATGGTAGATAAGTTGTCAACAGATGGATGGATACGCCAGGGAGCTGTGGTGGATAAGTTGTCAACTGATGGATGGATACGCCAGGGAGCTATGGTAGATAAGTTGTCAACAGATGGATGGATATGCCAGGGAGCTATGGTGGATAAGTTGTCAACAGATGGATGGGTACGCCAGGGAGCTATGGTAGATAAGTTGTCAACAGATGGATGGATACGCCAGGGAGCTATGGTAGATAAGTTGTCAACAGATGGATGGATACGCCAGGGAGCTATGGTAGATAAGTTGTCAACAGATGGACGGATACGCCAGGGAGCTATGGTAGATAAGTTGTCAACAGATGGATGGATACGCCAGGGAGCTATGGTAGATAAGTTGTCAACTGATGGATGGATACGCCTGGGAGCTATGGTAGATAAGTTGTCAACAGATGGATGGATACGCCAGGGAGCTATGGTAGATAAGTTGTCAACAGATGGATGGATACGCCAGGGAGCTATGGTAGATAAGTTGTCAACAGATGGATGGATACGCCAGGGAGCTATGGTGGATAAGTTGTCAACTGATGGATGGATGTGCCAGGGAGCTATGGTAGATAAGTTGTCAACAGATGGATGGATACGCCAGGGAGCTATGGTGGATAAGTTGTCAACAGATGGATGGATATGCCAGGGGGCTATGGTAGATAAGTTGTCAACTGATGGATGGATACGCCAGGGAGCTATGGTAGATAAGTTGTCAACTGATGGATGGATATGCCAGGGAGCTATGGTAGATAAGTTGTCAACAGATGGATGGATACGCCAGAGAGCTATGGTGGATAAGTTGTCAACTGATGGATGGATACGCCAGGGAGCTATGGTAGATAAGTTGTCAACAGATGGATGGATACGCCAGGGAGCTATGGTAGATAAGTTGTCAACAGATGGATGGATATGCCAGGGAGCTATGGTAGATAAGTTGTCAACAGATGGATGGATACGCCAGGGAGCTATGGTGGATAAGTTGTCAACTGATGGATGGATGTGCCAGGGAGCTATGGTAGATAAGTTGTCAACAGATGGATGGATACGCCAGGGAGCTATGGTGGATAAGTTGTCAACAGATGGATGGATATGCCAGGGAGCTATGGTAGATAAGTTGTCAACAGATGGATGGATACGCCAGGGAGCTATGGTGGATAAGTTGTCAACTGATGGATGGATACGCCAGGGAGCTATGGTGGATAAGTTGTCAACAGATGGATGGATACGCCAGGGAGCTATGGTAGATAAGTTGTCAACAGATGGATGGATACGCCAGGGAGCTATGGTGGATAAGTTGTCAACTGATGGATGGATGTGCCAGGGAGCTATGGTAGATAAGTTGTCAACAGATGGATGGATACGCCAGGGAGCTATGGTGGATAAGTTGTCAACAGATGGATGGATATGCCAGGGGGCTATGGTAGATAAGTTGTCAACTGATGGATGGATATGCCAGGGAGCTATGGTAGATAAGTTGTCAACAGATGGATGGATACGCCAGAGAGCTATGGTGGATAAGTTGTCAACTGATGGATGGATACGCCAGGGAGCTATGGTAGATAAGTTGTCAACAGATGGATGGATACGCCAGGGAGCTATGGTAGATAAGTTGTCAACAGATGGATGGATATGCCAGGGAGCTATGGTAGATAAGTTGTCAACAGATGGATGGATACGCCAGGGAGCTATGGTGGATAAGTTGTCAACTGATGGATGGATGTGCCAGGGAGCTATGGTAGATAAGTTGTCAACAGATGGATGGATACGCCAGGGAGCTATGGTAGATAAGTTGTCAACAGATGGACGGATACGCCAGGGAGCTATGGTGGATAAGTTGTCAACAGATGGATGGATACGCCAGGGAGCTATGGTGGATAAGTTGTCAACTGATGGATGGATACGCCAGGGAGCTATGGTGGATAAGTTGTCAACAGATGGATGGATACGCCAGGGAGCTATGGTGGATAAGTTGTCAACTGATGGGTGGATACGCCAGGGAGCTATGGTGGATAAGTTGTCAACAGATGGATGGATACGCCAGGGAGCTATGGTGGATAAGTTGTCAACTGATGGATGGATACGCCAGGGAGCTATGGTGGATAAGTTGTCAACAGATGGATGGATGCGCCAGGGAGCTATGGTGGATAAGTTGTCAACTGATGGATGGATACGCCAGGGTGCTATGGTGGATAAGTTGTCAACAGATGGATGGATGCGCCAGGGAGCTATGGTGGATAAGTTGTCAACAGATGGACGGATACGCCAGGGAGCTATGGTGGATAAGTTGTCAACTGATGGATGGATACGCCAGGGAGCTATGGTGGATAAGTTGTCAACAGATGGATGGATACGCCAGGGAGCTATGGTGGATAAGTTGTCAACTGATGGACGGATACGCCAGGGAGCTATGGTGGATAAGTTGTCAACTGATGGGTGGATACGACAGGGAGATATGGTGGATAAGTTGTCAACAGATGGATGGATACGCCAGGGAGCTATGGTGGATAAGTTGTCAACTGATGGGTGGATACGCCAGGGAGCTATGGTGGATAAGTTGTCAACAGATGGATGGATACGCCAGGGAGCTATGGTGGATAAGTTGTCAACTGATGGATGGATACGCCAGGGAGCTATGGTGGATAAGTTATCAACTGATGGATGGATGCGCCAGGGAGCTATGGTGGATAAGTTGTCAACTGATGGATGGATACGCCAGGGAGCTATGGTGGATAAGTTGTCAACAGATGGATGGATACACCAGGGAGCTATGGTGGATAAGTTGTCAACTGATGGATGGATACGCCAGGGAGCTATGGTGGATAAGTTGTCAACAGATGGATGGATACGCCAGGGAGCTATGGTGGATAAGTTGTCAACTGATGGATGGATACGCCAGGGAGCTATGGTGGATAAGTTGTCAACTGATGGATGGATACGCCAGGGAGCTACGGTGGATAAGTTGTCAACAGATGGATAGATACGCCAGGGAGCTATGGTGGATAAGTTGTCAACTGATGGATGGATACGCCAAGGAGCTATGGTGGATAAGTTGTCAACAGATGGACGGATACGCCAGGGAGCTATGGTGGATAAGTTGTCAACTGATGGATGGATACGCCAGGGAGCTATGGTGGATAAGTTATCAACTGATGGATGGATGCGCCAGGGAGCTATGGTGGATAAGTTGTCAACTGATGGATGGATACGCCAGGGAGCTATGGTGGATAAGTTGTCAACAGATGGATGGATACGCCAGGGAGCTATGGTGGATAAGCTGTCAACTGATGGATGGATACGCCAGGGAGCTATGGTAGATAAGTTGTCAACTGATGGATGGATATGCCAGGGAGCGATGGTGGATAAGTTGTCAACAGATGGATGGATATGCCAGGGAGCTATGGTGGATAAGTTGTCAACAGATGGATGGATATGCCAGGGAGCTATGGTGGATTAGTTGTCAACTGATGGACGGATACGCCAGGGAGCTATGGTGGATAAGTTGTCAACTGATGGATGGATACGCCAGGGAGCTATGGTGGATAAGTTGTCAACTGATGGATGGATACGCCAGGGAGCTATGGTGGATAAGTTGTCAACTGATGGATGGATACGCCAGGGAGCTAGGGTGGATAAGTTGTCAACTGATGGATGGGTACGCCAGGGAGCTATGGTGGATAAGCAAGGTTATAAAGGTAAGTTTTTAAATGATGGCGGAATTGTGTAATATTTTCAAATGATTTAACACTAAAAGCGAGCATATTCCAGAGTTGGTGCAGCAACAGAAAAAGCCCTAGCTCCAATGTTAGTGTTGACTTTAGGAATGGTAAGTCACAACTAGGTGATTGAAGCCGAATAGGTTTTCTTATAAGAGTAAACATACAATGAAAACAATACAACAAAGCGATACCTGTGTCCTTTTATTTCTGCCACATCCGTCATGCCGCCAACACTGAATCGGTAGTACTGGAAAGGTAATGTTAGTTTATAATCTACTAACATTACATAATACTTCTGCACATTACAGACACATAATGACACTGTTGTGTAAATGCTTGCCAAAGAACATAATTGTATTGTTACATAATTATATTATCCTACAAATTAAGCGGATGAGATTAAGTTTGAATGTCTGATTGTCTACATGCCTCTACTGACATTACCCAGTGCTTATAATGAGGCTGCTCTCCTGTGAAATAACAAGTAAAAACAATGTGATAAATCATAATTAAATCGCGACACTGACACTGTACGTTTAACTGCTATCCTTCAATGGGGCCTTCATCCATTGATCCACGATGCTAATTTAAACAGGTGCTAATTTTCTCTAACAAAATTAATATAAATGTCTTGAGACTCTTTATTCATATACACCTGCTCGTAACAACTAAGCGACACACTGGTTAGGACTTAGGTGTAGAATACATACAAACTAATAAACCGAACAATGGTAAATATGTAGGTCAAGTATGATATGCATGCTTTCCACAAGAAGGCGCCATCAACCATCACTTACCTCCCGTCCAAGAGCTCGAGCTATTGACTTTGCGATGCTCGTCTTTCCGACCCCTGGGGGTCCATAGAAACACAGGATCTTTCCCTGGGTCGACCCTTTCAGCTGACTAACTGCAATGAACTCCTGCAAGATGAACACAGCAGATGAGGTCATTTTATGCTATAGACTGTAAACTTGATGCAGGGTTCATCACTACACTGACGACAAGGCTTCAGTTTAGAAACAGACAACGTGTGCTTTTATTTCTCAAAATGTAGTTCTTATATTGTGCAGTATCCAGTCCTTAGGACTGCTCAAAGCGCTCTACACTTTACTCCTTGGCAGACCTGTTCCATCGAACCCCATCTTGACTTCTCTGGGAAGCATTCGGCCATGCTACAATTAATGTGCAAATACCCACTGCTCTTTATAGCCAGGTACTCACTCATAGATCCGAGTGAACTGGCGCAACGTAGAGTGAATGAACTTGCCCAAGGTTCGACATGGCTGCACAGGATTTGAACCCGGGTTCTCTCTACTGAGAGTTCGATGCTCTACCCACTGCGCCATCGCACTCCACACTGTTCTACCCACTGCGCCATCGCACTCCACACTGCTCTACCCACTGCGCCATCGCACTCCACACTGCTCTACCCATTGCACCATCGCACTCCACACTGCTCTACCCACTGCGCCATCACACTCCACACTGCTCTACCCATTGCGCCATCGCACTCCACACTGCTCTACCCACTGCGCCATCGCACTCCACACTGCTCTACCCATTGTGCCATCGCACTCCACACTGCTCTACCCACTGCGCCATCGCACTCCACACTGCTCTACCCACTGCGCCATCGCACTCCACACTGCTCTACCCACTGCGCCATCACACTCCACACTGCTCTACCCATGTCGCCATCGCACTCCACACTGCTCTACCCATTGCGCCATTGCACTCCACACTGCTCTACCCACTGCGCCATCGCACTCCACACTGCTCTACCCATTGCACTCCACACTGCTCTACCCATTGCACCATCGCACTCCACACTGCTCTACCCATTGCGCCATCGCACTCCACAATATACTAAAGTTAAGGCTTCAGTTTACAAACACACGTCAAACCACAAGTGCTATATTTACTATTGTTTATCATCATATTGTGATTATCATAATTAATTATTCTAATTTTAGTTGACATTTATTAACTCTAACTATTTATCTACCAGTAAACCCAAACATTTTACTTTATTTCACAAGTGATAATTGCATATATTGAACATAACTAAGATTTAATGATAACGCTTCACTTCATTCACCACTACACAGCAACTCAGATTACAATTCCTGGGGTGTGGCACTATAAAAGAAATAAAATAAAATTATTAAACCAAGTGTACTGTTCTCACCAGAATGCGGTTCTTTACATCATCCATCCCATAATGATCTTCCTCGAGGACCTCACGAGCTCTGGCAAGGTCAAGGTTTTCTGTGCTGAATTTCCCCCATGGCAAGTTGGTCAACCAGTCAAGGTAGTTCCGAGTTACACTGTAAAACACAAGACACATTCCAACTTTCTTACATGTCTAAATATTATATACCATATTCACACATTTGAACAATAAACTCTGTACTTCTCTGGCACAGGTAAGCTATCTTACAATTTTTTTTCAAGGTTATTAATAAAATATCCCAAGTCAGTAAAAACTGTACTACTCAAATAGAACAAACTTCTGATTAAAAAATATATATACATATAATTTCTCAAATTATTTCCATCAGAAATTTAATATTGTCGAATCCGTAAAAAGGCTGATTCTTATTTCACAGTTAGCCTTGGCTATTTTCATAAGCCAAATACTTTCATGGCCTTGAATATTGCCCTTGAGGAAGTGCCTAAAAATCAATGTGCTTCTACTTTATCCCTTTCCATTTGAACTTTAATATGTACACATATGTTGTTTGCATCTATTTTTCTACTGGAAACAAGAACTGAATTAAAAATTAGTAACGCAAATTCCACACTCTTAAAGGATTTCCATCTATCTTATGAAAGATGACAAAACTTCCATTAAGCAGCTGCTAGTTTTGCTTACTTGAATTCAGACGAATGGTTATCTAGGAAGGAGAGTTTGTTGAGTTCTTCATTGATCACTTCCATCACGTGATCAGGAACGGTCAAGTCCTACAATCATACATAAACCATCCAGTGAAGGGGCACAGCCAGACACCCGTCTGACCATCTTCAAGACTGGCTGATGACTGGTGGGTCATTACAACTGATAAGACGGGTGGAATTTAGAGTGGGCCAGCTGGCCACTAGATTAAAAATAGTTCCATGTCTAAGGGCCCACATTAATGACTATCATTGGCATAATCGATAGTGAAACTAATCAAATGGATCAGCATTAATTAAATGAATCGCTCAAATTACATTGGTTTGTCATTGAAAAACTAAACTAGCCAATAATGGCTGTGATTGATTTGAATGGTTTCCATGCAAGCCGTTCTAGCACTAAACGGCACACTTCTTATTAAGTTAAGACTGACAAAAAATAATTTCTGGTTAAGGGCTTTTTCCAATGAAACACCTGCACTTACATTTACAAAAATTGTCATTTAAACCAGTAGAAGTTGTAAATAACTGTACCACACAAAAATTAGCTTTGTATGTATTTGATTTGTGTCATTTGGAATAGTGACGTGTCAGTTGAAAGTGACATGTTTATTAGAACAGTCAATGTCACATTATAAATTGTGGGAAACTTAGAAATGTTAACATATGAACTGATAAATATATAATTGACAAAAATGCTAACGATACAAATCTGATTAGTTCTATCATAGAATCATGTTTCATTGTCATTCAGTACAACTGTGAAGAGTGTGGACAGAATGTATCAGAGAGAGGGGAGTTCTACCTGGAACTAGAACACATGTTCCGAGAGGTGTCAACGTGTATAACACCAACGTGCATTGTTGGAGACTTCAACATCAGATACGACATTGAGGCAGAGGCCCGGCCACTCTACTGGACTCATACAATTTCACTCAACATGTCACAGAGCCTACACATTCTGCAGGCCACACATTGGATTTTGTGATAACCCCCAAAAATTACAATCTCGCTACTTCTGCTGATGTTATTCCGATGTCTATATCAGATCACCATGTGGTGCGCTACGCCATGAGCACCCACAAGCCTGCTAATACATCGACACATATAATAAAACGCAATTACCGCTCGTTTGATGCCGATTCTTTCAACAATGACATTCGATGAACTTGTGAGTTACTATCAGCCATGGTGTCAACATACAGCGCAGCGGAACTGGTCACTGGCTACAATTCTTCTCTAAGAACATGTATCGACAAACATGCACCAGAGCGACTGACTGCCATGCGGGGTAATATGCCAAACCCGTGGTACAATAGAAACATCAACGACGCGAGGAGACGACAGCGAAAGAACGAGTCATTGTGGAGACGCACAGAGCTTGAGATCCATCGACAAATGTACGTTGATGCACGTGATGCCCTCTCGAAAACCAACTACTATCGAGATAAACTTCTGAACGCTGACAACAAAAGCATGTTTAACATCATGAAATCACTGAGTGGGAAGCATCACGTTTGTATCCCGAATATGACTCGATTTATTTTTGGACTATTTCAACAACAAGGTAGCCGAAATTCGACTCGGCTTACATGCTGCCAGACATCGCAAGACACCGCAAGACACCGCCGCTTGAAACACGTCGCTTTGTCACACCAACTGACACATTTATACCTACAACAACACATGAAATAAAGGATATCATCGCTAGAATGTGTACATCTTGCACACTTGATCCGTTACCATCCGATCATGTAAAACAGAACACTGATGCACTTGCAGTCATTGTTGCCGATATAACAAATGCGTGTTTAGCAGAAGGAACAATGCCGGGTGAACTAAAGCGAGCACTTGTGCTTCCTCTTCTGAAGAAGCCGTCACTGTGTAAGAATACCTTAAGTAACTACCGCCCAGTCAGCAATCTATCCCAACTTTCGAAAGTGATTGAAAAGATTGTGGCCAACAGATTGAACATTCACCTAGCCAATGAATCACTTACGGACACATTTCAGTCCGCATACAGGCAAAACCACTCGACCGAGACAGCCCTACTGTGTGTAGTCAACGAGATCAGGACTGCGCTAGACCGTACACAAGGTACAATCGTCGTACTCATCGATCTAAGCGCCGCATTTGACATGGTAGATCAGGCAATACTACTGGATCGCCTACAACGACGCTACGGCATCACCGGAGTGGTTCTCCATTGGTTAGAATGTTACCTAAGTAATCGCAAGCAGAGTGTCGTCATCGACCGCTTGTTATCCAGCGAGACGACTTTGTTAACAAGGGTGCCACAAGGGTCAGTGTTGGGACCACTATTATTTTCACTATACATGCAGCCGATCGGTGATATCATTCACAAACACGACTTAAGATATCACCACTACGCCGATGATCTACAACTGTTCTGTCACTTCGACCTGAATGCATCTTCTCTGGTGACCGCAGTGGGTCGGATCAAGCGATGTATTGATGACGTGAAGGAGTGGATGCCTTGGAATTATCTGCTCATGAATGACACGAAAACAGAATTCTACCGGTTGTCCCCAAATCAGCTTCTGCCATTGTAAGTGTGCTCCGTGCGCACGTCGGGACAAATTAAATCTGTGCAACTGATCATGTTAGAACATCGACAAAACACAGAATTGTACTCATATGGAGCACGAGGTTTAGCCATTAGTCGATCAAGATGACCGGCACATACTCCCATCTCAACACTTGGCCCATGTTATCATCATTGTTTCTAGAAAAGTGGTTGAACCCTTCTACATGGGATGCCACGAAAGATAAAGATCCCTCCAAGGGAAATGGAAAACCCTCTCGTGGACTCAATGAGCCAATTGTGTCGAACTATAAAAACCCATACAGGTGCTGCATTGGCTGCTGCAGAAACATCTTTTTATAATGGAGAAAGCGCCATGAGTGCCTTGTCTAGACTTATACCGGCATCACATAGGACCACCAAAAACTTTGTCCAAAAGGGATCATTTGTTAGGGTGGCTCTATATAATTAGTCTTAGTAGGAGTCCCCAGTCCCTCATATGACAAAATTCTTTATTTCCCTGTCATACATCATATATTTACTACTTTGTTTTTTTACTCATGTCGATTCGACTGCAATGTACTGTATGGTCTTTTGTTTGTTTATAACGATTATTTTGTTGTTTTATGCATTTTGGACAAATAAACATTTCCTGTTCCTGTTAGTTCATAAGGTCAAAAATCCAGCAAAGAAGTCCTTAGTTCAATATTATATGCCAGAGACCGTTACACACACAGGCAACAGTTACATAAAGTACGTTTCTTCTCGGGCATCCTGGATGAACCCCCAAAAGTTTGGCAACAGAGATGCAAAAGTAGAAATAACAGGCATATGTACAATAGCTCGAACATAGTCAGATATTACGCACCTTGAGTTTCTCACGGAACTTCTCTTCGATGGCATCCTTATCATCCTTCTCCATCCCCAGTTCCTTCTTGATCACCTTCAGCTGTTCGTGCAGCATGTACTTACGATGTTGCTGTTTCACCTTCTCCTCGACCTGCCGCCAGGGGGAACCACCAACGTCAACGTGTAACGCGACAACTACGGCTTGTGATACTTAAATTATGTCAGCCTCTGAAGGATGCACTGGGTACGTACGTTCGCCCCAGACAAATATTAATTAACGAGATAAGCAACAGTTTTCATAACCTGTAAATATTTCAAATATAATTTAGCAATATTCTATTTATATAATTAACTATAGAGTAATAAAGTCCATTTAGCATTAATATTTTCTCAAAATGAGTACTTAAAACAGCGTGCTCATTATCACGGAATGAAGCTCACGACAGTTAAGAAACCACACCAACAACTGACAGATATCATCATCCACAACTTTTAATTAGCTAAAATCATTACCCCCGGTAGTTGTATATACATAGTAAAATATTAAATTGCACATTCCTGACTGATGCTGCAATCATACTCAACACGGTAGTCCAAATAATCGAATATGTTTTGTGGCTTTGTGAGCTACTCTGCTACCATCTTGTCCAATTCCAGTTGCACGTAACTCTCAGATATAATTTTATATAACTTTTTTGTAAGTCTGGAAGTCTTAAAAGCATAATTAATATAATTTTTGTGTGCCCAAGTGGTAGAGAAGGTCTTAATGAGTAAAAAAAATCTTGACATTTTGTCCGTCTGACCCTCCGTTTCCATGGTAACAAACAAAATGGCCACCAAATATAGCACATCTCAAAACTGCAACACTCTGGAAGTAATAACAATATGGCTTTGATTGTTGTGTTCTCCTGGATATTCTCTACAGTCTGTATACAAAACTCAAATCAAACTCTTTCAATTTTTTTAATATTTACATTTTATTTTGAATTTCTAAACTGCATTATTGTATATAATATTGTAAATGCAACAATTTTCGACACATTTTGGACCATTACTCCAAAGATAAAGCATAAAACCAAAATGTTTTTATACAGATTGTGGAGAATACCCAGCCTCAGGAGTATACAACAATCCAAAGTGAAACCAGATTACCATATCATTTTAGTTCTGGAGTGTTGTAAGCTTATGTTGTAAAAAATTTGGTTTTCTGTAGATTCTGATCAAAAAATTAATAATCGCATCGATTGCTTGAATAAAAGTGTTTTACAGATATATAATTGTTATAAAAGGTTCCTTTATTGACAGTAAACATATAAAACTAGTGGAATATGGAAGAAACACATGTTAAGTATTTTTGTCAAAAACCACCATTCTAGCTGTCATACCTCCCCTTAAAGAAGCAACTGACCTCTTTGCCAATCTTCTGCTGTAACTTGCTCAGTTCATATTCCTTCTTGAGCAACGACAACGCCAGCATGAGTCGCTTGGGAATCTGCCGAACCAAAGAGAACAGGCTTCATCCAGCAAGTGGCCAAGTTCCATACCATAATCTTTAACTCTTTGGACTACGTGATATTTTAAGGAAATGCACTCCGATTCCCAATAGCGGTTGTACAACTTCAGCAAGATGTTTTTCAACAATACTAGCCTTTAAAAACTTCCCCAATCTATTTGTATAGCAAATGATAAAACAGAGTGTGAATGTCTTCTCTATGTCTGAGCATACGTCACCAGTTTCGCATGTATGGGACCAATTGTAGGCATGCTAGCAGCCCATTAGGGTGATTTGTTGAGATTTTGAGCGTTTACAAATTTCACCTAGGGGATCCTTTTGCTGATTGTGTCTGCATTTAGCAGTGGCCAGCTGGGTGAGTGTTTGCTATTTCTGGCAGGCGTGGTATCACATAGTAACATTATATCTAACACAGGCGTGGTATAAACTTGTTGGTCTAGAGAAAACATAAAAAAAATTTATCTGTCCTACCTACCTGAGCATGTAATTGGCAACAGTAATATTACTATGAAAGGCCTTAACTTTTGTGTGTTTATATTATAAAATAATTTTTACAGTATTAAATATAAGTATTTTAATGTATCGACCAAACAATTGAGTTTTAATGAACAATTTTTTGTGTTAAAGTCTAACTGTTTCAGGAGGAAACAATTATTTATATGAATAACCAAATAGTCTTCGAACATTAATTGCAACGAGGCTGAATGCTTCCCAGAGAAGTCGAGATGGTGTTCGATTGAACAGGTCTGTCAGGGAGTAAAGTTTGAAGCACTTTGAGCAGTTCCGAGGACTGGATACTGTGCACTATAAGAACTTACCCTTACCTTAAAACATATCTGGGCAGTCAGTGTGTTAGAACAAATATAGTTTAAGCTGTATACTCACCAGTCACCCCCCCCCCCATTATAACGCGCCTTGTGATAACAAGGATTCGGTTATAATGCGGTTGGTCGTGGACCCAGATTTTCTGTCGTCAGGGGCAAAAATGGTGCTACACCATCTATCACTGCGGGATCCACGACCGACCATGTTATATCACCGCGAACACCGCATGGATCTGTTACGCTAAATGCAATTAATGCACACTGAAACTTGGTTTGCGTAAAGTCCTTGTCTTTATGCAAACAGGTGCAATTTTAACAGTCAATAAATGTAACCTATAACAGGACAATGAATGACTGGCGAGTTGTTGTCGAGTTTTTTGTTATACACGAACATCAATCATATTTTAGTACTGGCTTCGGCGGCTGCCTTTTAATTGCTCCCACCAAACACTACCAGTGTCATCCAGCCACTAGATCAAGGGATCATCTCGGCCTTCAAGCGGCACTACAGGAAGGAACTGATCAAGGAGATGATCCTGTCAGATTTAGTCATCACGTCTTTCTGGAGGTCATTCAACCTGAAAAAGATGTTTCTCGTGGCTGGGAGGGCATGGGAAAGTGTGACACCGACGACCATCGAAAACTGTTGGATGGAGGGGCTTGCCGGTACCCCTGGTGTATCAGCAGATGCACCGACATGTGACAACGACGACTCTTTCGGGTTCAGCGCAGACCAAATACGTGCCGTCGAGGATAAGTCGAGGAGTCAACTGAACAATGGTCAAACACTCGACAGTTTCGTCAACGAGTGGACGGCCATTGACGAGTTTTGCACAGTGAGTGAACAACTGAGAAGCGAGCAAATCGTCAGTGACGCAGTATGCGACGCAATCGACGACGACACTGAATCTGATGCCGAAACTGTAGAAACACCGTCAGTACCGTCACCAGCAGAAGTAGTCACTGCGCTTGAGATCGGGCTACGGTGGATCGAAGGTCGAGACAGTGATTACGTAAAAGTGATGCAGATGGCCAATTTTGTTAACATTATGAAAGCAGGTCAGCTAGCCAGCCTAAAGCAGAGAAAAGTGAACGTATCAACTGGCCAACAATTGGAGTGTACATTTTAGTACAGTGTATTTTAGTCGTTTATTTTCTTAAACAGTGAACGTTATCATCACTTTGTTGTGACGGTTTGGCAACTTCATCCAAACGTGTGCTAGAATCTTGGATATGTATTGGCATACATGGCTATGAATGTCACCTATATTCAGTTGTGTGTGATCAATAAATTGTCGATCGTACTTATAGTCGTTGTTATTTAAGTAAACGTGTGCGTTGCAAGTACCAGCTGGTATCGTTCCTTATTTCCAGGTAATTATTTTCGAATCACATTAGTCTTCATTCCAATGGTTAGTCATATGAACCTACATATTAGCATACGATGGTCAATTAGTAATTCACAACGGAACATGTATGGGTTTTATTTAGTTCAACCTTCGACAGCATATAACTTTTAAAAATTAATACAATACAACACATTGACGATATTTAACTCTGTAAAATGTATAGACCGTATAGCGCTGACACACCGTGCCTTCGCATCACACTCCCCGCAGCAGCTGTCGATGTCGATAATCCACAACGATAAATGTATGGGTTTATTCAGTTCAACATTCGGCGATCTTTTACTTTCTGACGTAACCATGAAAACAATAACTTCTCGTCACATATCCTACATACATGAAAACATATTATTACACTTCCTGCAGTATTCATGGCACCGTGGGCTTATCGAATACTATTTCTTTTTTCGTGGTGGCCCCCCCGGCGGCAAATAATGGAACCCATTACCGCACCTCACTTAATGCGCAGTTTCATTTCGTGGACCCCGACTATCGCGTTATAATGAGGGGCAACTGACACATGATTTTACTTTAAAATAAAAACAAATGGAAAAAAAATGTAACAAATATTACGCTCATATCAAAACTTACATTAGTTTCTTCGAGGACTGCTTGTAATTCGGGCGAGTCTGCCCCCGTCAACGCTGCGCCTGAAAGATAAATAACAACGTTACATGCCTGTGCTGCCAAAAAAATGCAAGAAATGTACAACTCAAAACGTACCCTAAAACACTCAATTCAATGGCCGCTAGAATCTTTATGGTTTGTGCAATCCCAGCGATCTTGGTATTGCCCGAAATCGTACACTTTCTGTTGTTCTAACAAACAAATGGTTTTCCGATATTCATTCTTAAAACAACCTATAAACGAACCTACAATCGTGTCGTTTTTAGTGTTAGCATTAGCTACACAGTACACTAATCTTTCAATTGCAGCACCACTTTCTAATTTGCATGTGTATGCATGCCTCATCAGTTCCTGATTCCTTGCTATAAGCTCCACCCACTTTTAGTTGTTTTTTAAAGACATCAACAAAATTGGCATTCTCAAAGTCAGTGTGATGTCATAATCACGCAAATCAACCAACCAACGGCGTTTAAGAGTCAAAATTGAGTCAACTGTCTCTACTACCTGGTCTTACAAATCAGAGAGTTGGATAAGTGAAGATTCATAGCATGCGTCAACGTGTTTCTGTGTTCACAATAACTGGCAGCTTTAGAAATGCCTTTCATAACTACCGAATTGAGATTGCACCTCGCTATGGAGATTGCACTCTATAAGTAATAAATATTATTCCTATGAACTAGTTACCTAGGTCGCTGAGGTAGACAGGGTTATCAATGACCCGGTGTCCACCCTGTATCATCTGTGCCACTGTCTCTCTGTAATCAAAGACATTTTATGAATACTTAGAAGACAATGAGGAAATGGCTTCCGAGCACTGGCTTCTCAATCATGTAAGCAGCAGTGGGGTGCAGTAGCACAATGGTTAGAACTTCACACTCTCAAAGCAAATTTATTTACTCCACGTAGCTCGAGTTAATAATAACTGAGTCGCATGCTAGGTAGATACTACTATTAGATAGTGGTGGATGTGTGATTGAACAGTATTTGTGCAGTAGCAGAAGCTGAATGCTTCCCAGAGAAGTATTCGAATTTGTGTTGATATGAGCAGGTCTGCCAGGGAGTGACATGTAAAGGGCTTTGAGCAGTCTTAGGAGTAATCTGCATGTCATACACACAAAATGATGTTGCCAGATTTTATTGGCATTTGTAAATAATTACAAATGCACTGTACCTGGCTTCTCACCTAATCTGTGATTTGAAATAAAACCTACCTGTAGAGAGGATTCATTGCAATGATGTCTCGTATTGTCTTCACCACTTCGGCTGTCAGTGCCTACAACAAGTGTCCGCTCTGATAGTATCCACCATTTCATGATGACAAACTCTTACTGGCACTGTTACAACATTCACAATAAACTGGCATACCATCCAGGATATAGATTACATAATAAACAAAAATAGTACTTCTTTCAAGAAACAGTGTAGATATTTTCTTAAACACGCTGTTATTCAGAGCAGGGTTGTGGTCTAGTACGTTTGATCAAGAATTCCAACTTACAAGTTCAAGGACATTAGATCAACCACAGATACATCAAAAGTTTGAAATATATTGTATTAGTTGGTAAAATAATCAGGATGGGCTTTCAGTTTTGTGCATCATAAATGCAAAACAGCAAAATAGCATTATTCTGTATTCTAAATACACAAGATTTGTATTGGAAATGTACTTGAAATGTACATTAAAAGTGATTGATATTTTGTCTAAGCCAAGTACTTCTCATTTCAAAAACCAAAATACAAGACTACAAATACAGAAAAACTACTTTCGAAATAAGTACAAGTCCAAGTACACATACATCACCAAACCTGGGACACAGTACTGTCTCAGCACTCTAGAACGCTGTGCCTACCTTGACTTCTTCGGTGCTTTTGTACGGATCGTGCGCGACATTTTCAACTTCGACCATGAGTACTTCGGTGATACTGTTGGGGATGGTCTTGAAGCTGCTGATGTCGTTGTTGACCTTGTCTTGTTCCGACACCAGTTCACTTATGACCTCCGTCTCAGGCGCCATCCGCCTCTTTCGTCTCCGCCCCTTCTTATGGTGGTTAATGGTCGTCTTCACCTCTGGAACCAGTCGCAGGGATCGGGTCAAATAGGAGTAGATTATCAGGGGAAAAGAATAGTGTTCTGTTATGTTCTTCCATTATGCAACCAACATAATTTTGTTGATGATTCTGTCAGAGTTTTTTTAGAATGAGACCGTTCAGTTTCGTTTCACTGAGAGGGATATTTTACTTCCACTGGCATAGAAACAGGCATTTAAAATAAAGACAAACAGAAAACCTCCCATTAACTAAAATTATGCTCGTATTGAACGATCAATCTCATATTAGTTTCTTTGAGAACTGCTAGAAACACACAGGCAACATAGGGTGAATGAAATTGCCCACGTTAAACACTGCGGCCGAACCAGTACCAAACCATCACTCTGCCGACACCATGATTTGAACCCCAGTTCCTCAGAACGACCGTAATCCAGATGGTATTGGATTCAGTAATTGTGATGTACGACGCCATAAAACAGAATTATTTAGAACTATGAAATGGAGACTGTGATCAAGTTGAGCCTGGGTAACCTAGTTATTGTTGTTTACATTCTACAAAGAGTCTTGTTCATAACCAGAATCTGAATGTTTATGAAACGTCTCAAAACAGTGGCGCCACACAGAGGACAACTGCCCAGTCCACCGAGTCACACCACTCCAGAAGGTTCTCTTCCAAAAGAAAAGGCAATGAGGGATGAATTAAATTAACAAAGCTTCAACACAACTGCATGTGGCCTTGACCTAGCCTTTTCAACCGCAAGTCGAACACTCCAACCACCTCACTACTGTGCCAGTACTACTGTGACAGAAGTTCAGAAACCATGTGATCCAGGGACTTAGCCAGAGACCGGCAGATGACTGGCCAAGACTGGTAATTACAACCGATAAGACAGGTGGAATTTAGATGGGGCCAGATGGCCACTAGATTAACTAATAGTTCCACGTCTAGGAACCCACTTTAATTACTATCATTGACACAACTGGTAGTGAAACAAATCGAATGGATCAGTATTAATCAAACCAGATATATGGCTCAAATGACACTGGTTTGCCATAGAAAAAACTAAACTGGCCAATAATGGCTTTGATTGACAGGAATGGCCTCCAAGCACTCCATGCTAATAGGCTCAAGTTTAATTAACTCATTAGACCTCAAGTCGGCCATACCCGTTCGAGTTCTGACTCCTCAAGTCGGCCAAAAAGATTAGCGTCATAGTTTCATCTATTCCAGAGGTGCACTCTGGAGTATAGTTTTGAAACACATTCAACGTGTCTCATTAACATGGGCATTTCTGGTGTATGTTGTTATTCGACTTATCAGAGTTTCATGCATTTTTTCAAGCTGCTCCACTTTTTGAGAGAACAAAATGGCGTCTGCTGGTCCTAGTCGTTTTACTGCAGAACAAGTTTGTCAATATGTCTGCGATGGCAGTGATATCGAAGAAAGTGATCCAGACATCGATGTTCATTACTGTTCGACATTTCGGCTCAACGATCGTTGTTGTTGTTGTCAGGGAAGCTGGTCGGTCACGCTCATTTTGTAAACACGCTACGAGACGAGTCCCGCACTCACTGACTCAGTATCCCTTATTCTTGCACAAAGTCTGTACGTTATTTATATTTCGATTAGGACATTGTATGACAATGTTGTAGTTGTATTATTTCGGGATTTGTAAGTGTTGTAATTTGCTGGACTATCCCGTTGTTCACTTGTTGTTTTGACCAAGGCTAGTAGCGCTGACACTTGACAGCTGTGCTTGTGACCAGACACCCCCAGTCCCACAATAATGAGGTATATATAATTCTAGCCATCATAATTTAACAATGCAGGTATCACTGTGTAGGCATTTATCTGCTCTTTATAATAAAGTCAAGTTGTAGCAGTACAATATTGATAATAAAAAGTTACACAGCAGTCAATCATTATGTTCTGTGTAGAAATTATGGTCCGGCAGGGTTTTGTTTTAACACATCTTGTTTGGGCAAAATATTTATGACACAATAACATATGTTGTACCAATATACTGTGTTTTAAATGCATTTTACTATCACATAAATTACAGCACTGCAACATGTGCAACATGGTGTGCTTTGAAGGTAGACTCCATATAGTGATGTACCCCATGTTTAATTTCAGCTTTGCAAGTATATCAAGTATGCTTCCATTGTATTCCAGCATGTGCAACATATATCTTAGATATAATGACAATTTTTATACATGGGGTACATCACTATATCGAGTCTACCTTCTAAGCACACCATGTTGCATATGTTAGATATAATGACAATGTTTATACAAAAATTTTAGTAATTAAATTATCTTTCAAATAAACACAACTTGTAGCATTAAAAAACGAAGCATAACAAAGTTATGGCTCACAATATGACATGTTGTAGTGAAATTGTGAAATACTGGCAAACCTACCTACCGAGATATGGACAACTCATTTTATTCACACAAAAGCATATTTACACCCAATGTGAAGTCTAAGTCCTTTAAAATATTTACAACTTGCAATAATGGAAATTCAATAATAAAAGATCTACGCCACAAAAACGGACACCCCCAAAATTTTTCAGAATCTGACGTAATTCTCTGAGGAACCAGGGGCTCTACACAGAAACACTCTGAGGTCTAAAGGGTTAATTCAAGACTGGCAAGAAAATATTTCTGGCTAAGGGCCTGGTATGATCAGCTAACTCTGTAGTTACTGCAACCAATGCCACCTGGTGGCCATGCGGTGTAACATTACCTGGTTTAGTTTCGATGATGGGCGTGTAGTCAGCGTCTTCAGGTAGTATGTCTGTGATCTTTATTCTGAAGCAGCCCCAATTGACAGACATTACCTGGTTTTACAACTTGTAAGCATATTTATTATTAAGATATTGGTGCCATACTGTCTTCTGACAAAAAAAAACAATTTTGTTCATATATGTCCACTTGGCCCAAGCTGTTTTACAACAAAATATGGCCAATATATATTTTTTTTTTCTGTGATTTTATTGAATTAATAATAACTGACAAGCATGTATACAAAAGTTTGCTATATATTACATAGCACGCATAGGATAATAGTAATATCCACTAATATGTAATAGTAACAGTCATGATTAAAACAAATATTGATGTAATAGTAAACTAGGAATAGTAATGGGCTGAACAAAACAAAATGTAATTGTAATAGGAAGCCACGTAAATAACGTTTTATGTAACAGTAATTGATCTATTACTTTTATATTAGTACTGACCATTTCAATTACACCAAAGTTCAATTTGACTTGTACTTATGCTACCTGGTTATCAATATTTACAAGGAAAAGTAGATTCCACTAGTTTCTCCTGGCTTTATGATTGCTCCCCTCCCCTGAGAATCATGGCCCTCGGTGAGTTTCACGCTTGAGTTTACATAGCACGAGACATGGGGGAAAACCTGAACTGCTGCACGGCGAAGTGGAGTGAAAGGTACCTTGAGGTCAGTTCTCCTGCTAACTATCCTTTTGACATAAACCTATGTGTTTAAAATACCTTCTGTGTCCCATGACGATCATCCTCAGTTTGTCGCCAAGATCCTGCATCTCGTGTATTTGTACGAATGTGCCAACATCGTAAATCTCCCCCAGTTGTTTCACTACTTCTTGCTCGTTCCTGCAAACACAAACATCGTAAATCTCCCCCAGTTGTTTCACTACTTCTTGCTCGTTCCTGCAAACACAAACATCGTAAATCTCCCCCAGTTGTTCCACTACTTCTTGCTCGTTCCTGCAAACACAAACATCGTAAATCTCCCTCAGTTGTTTCACTACTTCTTCCTCGTTCCTGCAAACACAAACATCGTAAATCTCCCCCAGTTGTTTCACTACTTCTTGCTCGTTCCTGCAAACACAAACATCGTAAATCTCCCCTAGTTGTGTCACTACTTCTTGCTCATTCCTGCAAACACAAACATTGTAAATCTCCCCCAGTTGTTTCACTACTTCTTGCTTGTTCCTGCAAACACCATAAATCTACCCTAGTTGTTTCACTACTTCTTGCTCATTCCTGCAAACACAAACATTGTAAATCTCCCCCAGTTGTTTCACTACTTCTTGCTTGTTCCTGCAAACACCATAAATCTCCCCTAGTTGTTTCACTACTTCTTGCTCGTTCCTGCAAACACAAACATAGTAAATCTCCCCTAGTTGTTTCATTACTTCTTGCTCATTCCTGCAAACACAAACATCATAAATCTCCCCCAGTTGTTTCACTACTTCTTGCTTGTTCGTGCAAACACAAACATCGTAAATCTCCCCAGTTGTTTCATTACTTCTTGCTCATTCCTGCAAACACAAACATCGTAAATATCCCCCAGTTATTTCATTACTTCTTGCTCGTTCCTGCAAACACAAACATCGTAAATATCCCCCAGTTGTTTCATTACTTCTTGCTCGTTCCTGCAAACACAAACATCGTAAATATCCCCCAGTTGTTTCACTACTTCTTGCTTGTTCCTGCAAACACCATAAATCTCCCCTAGTTGTTTCACTACTTCTTGCTCGTTCCTGCAAACACAAACATAGTAAATCTCCCCTAGTTGTTTCATTACTTCTTGCTCATTCCTGCAAACACAAACATCATAAATCTCCCCCAGTTGTTTCACTACTTCTTGCTTGTTCCTGCAAACACAAACATCGTAAATCTCCCCAGTTGTTTCATTACTTCTTGCTCGTTCCTGCAAACACAAACATCGTAAAATCCCCCAGTTGTTTCATTACTTCTTGCTCGTTCCTGCAAACACAAACATCGTAAATATCCCCCAGTTGTTTCATTACTTCTTGCTCGTTCCTGCAAACACAAACATTATAAATCTCCCCCAGTTGTTTCACTACTTCTTGCTCGTTCCTGCAAACACAAACATCGTAAATCTCCCCCAGTTGTTTCACGAGTTCTTGCTCGTTCCTGCAAACACATTCATGTTTTCTTAATTCATTCATATTTTTCACAGAAAAATATTATATTTCAACTTGTTTGTTTAACCAGAAAAAACCTTTGTATATATAGTAACATTACATGCAGGGAATTTCCTCAACAACATTTATTTTAATAGTACAATATCTTGCCAACTGACCATTTCAATTTTGTTGGCTAAATTGATTAATTATGAATTGCTTGTGAAATAATTTGGGATTTCTAGTAAACCATAATGATAAGTTCCATTACAAAACCACCAAAACGTGCAAAATATTAACGGTTGAATTCACATGTAGAGGAGTAGCTAATTAAACATTCCTAAAAGTGCCCTATTCACTTGTAATAGCAACTTAATCTTTGTAACTTTGGTTATTTTTATGGATATTATATTTATCTCTGCTCTTGTTCACCCTTTGGTGGTTCCTACCCTAGGTGAATGGCACTACATACAAAGATTAACAAGTGAAGCACACTATGTTACTTGTTTCCATAAACCATTCTCCCACAACTAGAAGTCGATGTCTCCTGGACTTAACATACCGATTTACTACCAGCACTGATTAACTAAATTGTGAAAACAGGCTGCAAAAATCATACACACAAATCACAGCTGGGCCACCAAAGTTGAGTGATGTTCAAATTTCCAAGAGCTAATAAACAATATCATCAATCAAACTGTATAGATCTTGTTAAATTAGTCTTACTCTTCATCCCTCTTCAGAAAAACGCCCGCATATGGCTGATTAAGTTTCACTTTTCGTCGGAGTAGATCCATCAATGATGGATTGGTAATCTGAAACAAATAAATGACTATCATTACAATCTTACAGCAAGCTGAGGTTGCAGACTATGTTAATATTATCACTCCATAGCCAAATAATTCTTGCTATTCAGTTCCTCTATGCACAGTGTTGCATAACACATTTGTTTCAGGCAGTAAATCAATGATCTATACAAATCAACACTGGATAATAATAATCAAACAAGATGGTCTCATACAGTGAGACTGATTAATTCTTAGCGCTCACAGTACGATGATTTCACGACAGGACGATTTATTATATAATAACATGCTTAATATAACACTGAGTGAGAAGATTAAATAGAACACAGGCAATACAGCTAACCCGAGAACCACTCAATATGGATATCATCAGTTTGAAATAAAGCAATAAAAAAGGGTTATCAAAAATATATTTCTATGATTCTTTAAAGGGAAACAAAAGGCAATGTTTTGATGTGAAAGAGTTAATACAAACTAACCATTTACATCTACATTCAGAATGTTAATGTCAGTGGTTTATTCAGAATGTGGTCTCAAAGTGTCGATAACATTCTAATGCGACTGCCGGTATCCTGGGGGTTGATATTTTCCTCTTGATGCAGTGACAGGGTTGGCAGGTTTCTGACAGGATAGTTTCTACCGCAGTTTAAACCATGGTTTCTACCGTCTCGTCAAAAATACCTTTCCGACACTAAAATGTTAGAAACTGTCAGAAATTAAATTTTTATACATTTTCTTTTAAAAAAGATAGCCACATGTGCAACTTTATGTTATGTAGAGATTACACATTAACTCAATGTCATAATGCATTAATAACCTATAAATATGGCATATACAATTGCATATTTTACTCTGTGTTGACTATTGTTTGGATTTTCTACCATTTATTAACAGATAGAAATTACAAAAGATGTGTGTAATTGTGGCAGGATGGTTTCACATGGTAGCTAACTTTTGAAAGAGAAGGATAGGTTTCAATCACAACTGGGAAAGCATGAAAGAAGTTGACTGGGTGCAGGTGCATACAAAATGATACCACTAGAGAGACCTTCAAGGGACTGGGTTAGGACTGTGCATGGACCAGTGTGGCTGTGTCAATAGTTCAATGGGAAGCCAACAATGAGTTAAGGTTAAGCAAATAAATACATAAAACAGAACTGTACAGTTGTACTGCTCACCGCTGTGAGCTGATAGTGAACTATGCACTGCTTCATTGTGTAAGGTTAGACAAGCCAATATCAAAGTAAGATTCTAGTCAGTTCCCTGCAATCATTCCTTGGATACTCCAATTTCCAGAGCTGAACTATCAAGTGAGCTACAACTAAATTTTGTAAGAGTATTGTCTGAACTTGCTTTTATTATCTGTGCACCTGTCTGTGCTTTGATGGAGACGACACCAGCTGATTGTCCCAATGTTTTCTACACAGCTGTGCTTGGCCAGCCATCAGCCACAGGGCTAGTAGCATCCCAGTTTGCTTCTATGACTATAATTTATCAAAACAATAGTAAAATGAAGTCAATATTCCATTATATAATTAGCAAAATATATAGCATGTATTAGATTCTGAAAGATCCTGACAGTTTCTGATATCAGAAATCATGTAAGAAATTCTGTCAGAAACCCGTCAGAAACTAGTTTCTGACAGTTTCTGACATTGTCTCATCAGAAATACCTTTTTGCTGTCAGAAACCCAACCCTGTGCAGTGGTCTGACTAATAAGCAAGTTGTCAACATGTCATGGAATACGGTTTGGTAGAATCTTACTTACAAGGTCAGTTTGCAATAAAATGCAATTTTTCAATTTGCCATATAGTATATACTGTTCCGCATGCAATAGTAGCAATATCACTGTGAGGAAGAAAAAGCTGTTTTTTCTGTTTCCCTGTGAATAGAACAGACACGTTGCTACGCAAACACTGAAACAGTGACTGGGCCTGGAGCACTCTCATCCTTTTCAACCTAACTGTGAATACGACCACCTAGACCTAGCAAACTTCTCACCATATATATATATATAGACAACATACATATACACACTACGTTCTCAAAAATACAACGATCATAAACTATAAAAACAATACGTATTTGCATTAAGCCGAGCCACCATAATAATTAAGCTATACACAAGATGGTGCTACCTGTAGTAATGTAGTAGTAACACAATAGGAAGCACTGTAATAGGAAGCAATTTAATAATAATTGACCTATTACTTTGATATTACTATTGGACAGTTCAACCATATCAGAGTTCAATTTGAATGGTGTTTATATTCTATCTAGTTATTTAATTATTTGCAAGGAAAAGTAGATTCCACTAGTTTCTCCAGGTTTTAATCGTTTATGATTGCACCCTTACTCCCTCCCTATTGATGCCGTAAATTCTGCAACAGAAAAAACTTACTTCTATCATTTTAATAAATCGTGGAAAAACGGGATTCCTTTTGACAGCAATGACTGGCACTCGCGGCCACACCTCCGGCACGGTCATGGGCGATAAAGGCATAATACCAGGGCTAACGGGCATTTCTGGGACAGATCCCGTATCCTCCAATGTATCGCCGTCGTCTTCCCCGTCGTCTTCCCCGTCGGATCCATCACTCTTCCCGTCGTCCGCAGGGTCGTCTCCGCCGGCCGTCGCAGGGTCGTTTGAATCGCCGGGTGGGCTCGAGTTGGATCCGGAACTTCCGGACCAACAACATCGCGTTTGGCGACTGTCAAATGCAGGAGCATAACTGAAAGGCGCAAACAAACTGCGCGATAAAAGGCTGTGGTCATTTGAAAAACGGACTGTACCGAGAAGGCTATTACGAGGTGTGCTTGTCAACGTAACACACGTGTTCTGTCTGTTGATCTCTGGGCAGTGTTTACGACGATACTGAGTCTGAAGTCCTCTACGACACGGAGGAGGCGCCGAATTTATCCGAGTGTTGCAGACACAAGAAAACTGCCTGCGAATAAAGTCACAATAACTGCACTTAAGTTGTGAATTTGCTGGGTACGTAGCATGTAACACTTCCGTTAAACGATTACTTATTTTGGTGCGAACACCGCAAAATCTGATGCAAGTCGCCATGTTGTGGTGCACGAGGAATCATGGGTAAATATGTCAGTGTATCATCAAATATTCGCTCATATAAATATTAGTCATACAAAAATGCTCTTTCAGTTTGCATTGGTATTTGTGTGAAGTTCAGTTATTCGTGAACACGCTAATGATATTCCATGTTACTGTGGACATAGTGTAAGCTTGTAGGTTAACATTAATTAGCACAGAAAGAATAATAAAAATTTGCGTATCAATGTTCCTCGGTAGAGGGCACCACTTTACGTTTTCTATCCTCTTGCGTTCGTCAAGGGCGCAGTTCAAGGATATGGGGCGCCGTAGCGGACAAAAGGATGTGCAAAAGGGGTTATGTTTATGATTATGTTGAAGGTATTTTTGACAAGAACATCTGTACATCATAATTAATAGGGTCCTATTTAGCATCTGAACGGGAGGGGACTTGTGGAGGCTCAACTTCCCCAATATTAGGTACTTGGGGACTGGAAATAGGGATAGACCCCCAGGGATAGACCCCAATATTTAGAGTTTCAAGGTCGATTTTCTTAGTGAACCTCAAGTCTCAAGAGGTGTATTACATTATTGAATCGGATTTTTTTAGAACGTCTGCCCCTCTTCCATTTTCACCACGTTCCGATGACAGTGAGGTGTTTACAAACATTTGTACGTAGAACACCGGAACACCGGAGTGTGACGTCACGTTGCCACGCAACCGGCCACGCTAGCGCCATATTAGATAAGTATCACATTTCCGCTTCCTGTATAACCTTGCGTCGGTTAATTCCATACCTTGTTCCTGGTTGTACGTCCTCTTGCCTCGACTTCCGCTTTGAGATAAGTCTGTTCAATAAATGTTCTCGTTGTTATCGAGTCTTTCCCTTCTATATTGGCGTGGTGGCAGCGTTTTCACTACTGAAGTGGATAGATACTCGTATAGCCAAACAAACGGCACGACGAATGCGTACTTTCCGTACGCAGTAATTAACACTGAACATTGAACATTGCCGGCATTTGCATAGACGATTGAGCTATACGTCAACGCGACAATGGCTCAGTCACAGAGAGCTCCAAAACAGTGGTCTCTTTCAAAACACGAAACACTGACGTCATATGAGAGCTGGCGCCAAAACCTCCAATATACTCTATCATTGGACGCGAATTTCGCACCATTCCTACTCGACCAGGCAACATGGGGAAAGAAAACTAACACTTCTCCACTCAGAGGCTTACTTGACGATACCGAAGACACACCATGCTTGGTTAGGCGAACGGCACAACAAAAAGTCGCGTACTTAGAATTAATGCTTGGGCAGATTGCCAACTTCTGTCCGATCATATCGCGAAATACCATCGTCAAAAACTCGACATCCGTCAACTCCATATGGCAGGCAATCAGACTTCACTTCGGGTTTCAGACAAGCGGCGCTCACTTCATAGATTTCGCCGACATAAAACTTGAATCAGACGAAAACCACGAGGACCTATTCCAACGCCTCGTGGCGTTCGTTGATGATAGTCTGCTGACAGTGGGTGGCGGTATATCATACCACGACGAGTTCCCGACCGTAGATGAGGACTTATCACCGTCGCTAGAGAACATGGTTGTATTGAGCTGGCTTAGACTTATCCATCAGGAGCTACATAGACTCGTAAAACAGCGCTACGGAACCGAACTGCGGAGCCGCACACTAGCCAGTCTTAAACCAGAGATCTCTTAGGCCCTGGGGTCCCTACTACACGAGATCCATTCTATGTCAGAGACAAAAATCCTGAGACAGTCAACCTACTACCAACCACGCACACGCTCTGGGCCCGCTCGCCCACAAAGCTACCAACGAACCCAACGAGCAAAACAATGCCCATTCTGTAAGCAGGCTGGTAGACCGATAGTAGACCACTATCTAAGCGCTTTCAAGTACTTGCCCGAGCAAGACAGACTGTTCATGACTAAGGCACGCAACGTGACAGGAATAAACTGCGAAGATAGCGGAGACGATGAACCATCAGTGAATGACGACTACGTCAATGACGTACACAACGTGTCGGCGACTTGTCGCGTAAATACGAAACAGTCTCCACTCTTCAAGGCGTTTCATCGTCACCACCAAATACGTCTTACCCTCGACACTGGGGCCGAAACCAACATGATTAGAGAGACGGTGGCCAGATCAATTGGTGCAAAAATCACCAAAAGCTCCCAGCTCGCAAGACAAGCTGATGGTGTAACCCCACTCAATGTAGTCGGAGAAACAAAGCTCGTGTTATCGCGGGATAATCTTGACCTACACCTCGATGCCCTTGTCGTTAAAGACTTGGATGTCGATGTACTTGCGGGAACCCCATTCATGACAACCAATGACATATCCGTTCGTCCCGCCAAAAAATAGATCAGCATTGACGAAACTGTGATACACGTCAACCGTTCCCAATATCACACGATTCGCAGAGCGCAGGCCTACGTGGTGCGTGCACCACCCGTGTCCACTACTGTTTGGCCAGGCGACTACATAGAACTGTCTATTCCATCAGCACTCGACGATCTTGTAGTGGCGATCGAACCTCGTAACGATCATAAGTCAACATTGCACTACCAAGATTGGCCCCAACCTGCCATTGTCGAGGCAATCGGGGACAAAATCCGTTTACTAAACACGTGTACACATCCCTTGAAAATAGGACGCAACGAGCACTTTTGCCAAGTGCGTGGTACCACAGCATGTGACACCAACTACGTGGAAGACATCGTAGTCAAAAACACAAGCACACACGCAGCAGACGTGCAATTTTCAGACACTATCGAACTAGACAGTGGCAACCTTTTGTCTGACGACTTGCGCAATCAGTTCCGCAATCTGCATCAACAATTTGACACCGTGTTCAACTCGAAAATCGTAGGATACAACGGGCATGCGGGCCCATTCACAGCAACTGTAAACATGGGACCAGTCCAACCCTCGCAGCGAAAGGGGAGGTGTCCGCAATACCCTCGCGACAAACTCGTCGAACTTCAGGAAAAGTTTGATGATTTGGAGGCGGCCGGTGTATTCCGTCGTCCAGAAGATATCGGGGTGATGGTCGAATACCTTAACCCGTCATTTCTCGTACGCAAAGCTAATGGAGGATCACGACTCGTCACTGCCTTCACGGAAGTAGGACGTTACAGCAAGCCGCAGCCTTCTCTCATGCCAGACGATGATTCGACACTAAGATCCATAGCTTGCTGGAAGTACATCGTTGTATCAGACTTGACGAATGCATTCTATCAGATCCCTCTATCGAAGGACTCACTCAAATACTGCGGAGTTGCGACACCCTTTCGTGGAGTTCTCGTGTACACACGATGTGCCATGGGCATGCCCGGCTCGGAGACGGCATTGGAAGAACTCATGTGCCGAGTCTTTGGTGATCTGTTACAAGAGGGCGTCGTCGCCAAGTTGGCTGACGATTTGTACTGCGGGGGCAACTCGCCACAAGAGCTACTAGACAACTGGAGTCGTGTCCTTGATGCCCTTGCTCGATGCGACTTACGACTTTCAGCAAAGAAGACCAGGGTTTGCCCCAAATCAACGACCATCCTAGGCTGGGTGTGGTCAGAAGGTACACTACATGCCTGTCCTCACCGCATCGCTACTCTGGCATCGTGCACACCGCCACAAACCGTTCTGGGACTTCGTTCCTTCGTTGGAGCATATAAAGTGTTGCACCCCTCGAGTCGTACATTGCGGGCATGAAATCACAGGAGACATTGACATGGACTGATGACATCCGCGAGGCGTTCCGTGTAGCCCAAAACACACTCTCCACCAACAGATCGATCACATTACCGCGGCCCAGTGACCAACTATGGATCGTTACCGACGGTTCGGTTACCAAACGTGGCATCGGATCCACACTATACGTTTCGCGAAATGGACAGACCCGTCTTGCCGGGTTTTTCAGCGTCAAACTAAAGAAACACCAAGTTACATGGCTACCCTGCGAAATCGAAGCGTTAGGCATTGCTGCAGCAGTCAAACACTTCAGCAGTCAAACACTTCAGCCCGTACATCATACAATCAAAGTCGAAGCCGTGTCTACTCACCGACAGCAAACCGTGTGTGCAGGCCATTGACAAACTATGCCGTGGCGAATTTTCATCTAGCCCTCGCGTGACATCGTTTCTGTCAGTTGTCGCCCGATACCAAGTCACAGTGCGCCACCTGGCGGGTTCACCAAACATACCATCCGACTTCGCAAGCAGAAACGCACCTGAATGCCATGAACCACATTGCCAGATATGCTCTTTCATATCGCAAATCGAACAATCTGTCGTTATGGGTGTTGCTGTGGAAGATATCATATCCGGCTCCACTCGCCTTCCGTTCACGAGCAGGTCCGCATGGCTCTCTACACAACCAGAGTGCCCTGACCTACGGCGCGTCTGAGCTCACCTAAAACAAGGCACACGTCCATCCAAAAAAGTAACCAACGCCAAGGACGTAAAACGTTACTTATCTACTACAACGTTGGCTTGCGACGGCGTCATCGTTGTCAAGTGCGATATACCATTCGCGCCAACCAAAGAAATTATCGTAGTTCCACCCATCAAAACACCAACTCAAACTCGTAGTTCGTCGTAACTTCTTCGCATTGGACATCGACAACGCGATTGAGCGAGTGCCCGACGCATGCCATACATGCATGTCACTAAAAAATATCCCGACTACACTCATCGAGCAAACAACGACCGACGCTCCCGAAGCGATTGGTGTTTCGTTCGCAGCAGATGTTATCAAGCGTAACCGACAACTCATATTTGTCATCCGCGAAACCGTTAGCTCATACACTTCTACGTGCATCATCGAGAGCGAACGCCATGACGTGTTACGTGACTCCCTCGCTCGACTCTGCATAGAGTTTCGACCCCTCGACGGGCCTCCTGCGATCATCCGCGTGGATCCAGCCTCAGGGTTCATCGCTCTCGTGAACGACCCAACTCTGCTACGTTTGGGTATTCGTTTGGAGATAGGGAGAATCAAAAACTCTAACAAAAACCCCATAGCCGAGAAAGCTGTGTCAGAGGTTGAAGATGAGCTGCTACGACAGGAGCCTGGCGGGGGACCGGTGTCACCTCTTATACTGGCAATTGCAATTGCTCAACTCAACTCCAGAATCTGCGGTCGCGGCCTATCGGCACGCGAAATATGGTTCCAACGAGACCAGTTTTCCAACGCGCAGTTGCCTATTTTAGATCGTGCCATCATCGCTGAACAACATCAGTCTCGCCTACAAAATCACGCACACAGCCAGACGTCGAAGGCTCCTTGCGGCAAAGAGGCGCCTGTACCGATAATTCATGTCGGTGACTTGGTTTATGTACTATCCGACCGCAATAAGTCGCAAGCTCAAGACCGCTATCTAGTCACCTCTATCGAAGATAGCTGGTGCTACATTCGCAAATTTAGCGGATCTCAACTACGCACTTCATCATACAAGGTGCGACTATCCGAGTGCTATTTAGTACCCGGTCATATGTCGACCACAATACCCACGCGCCATCGTGAGGATGGAGATGACACGGAAGACGTCCCGCCATACGAAGACGACACCCCGCCTGATGTCCAAGCGAATGCAACTCCACCCGAAATCCATTTAGTGATCGCAGCACCGCCCGAGGCTCCACTGACGATCACAGCGCCACCTGAGGCCCCTACAACCGCGCTACCGAAACCACCAACCACACCCAGTGACAACGTGAGGCCCACTCGGCCCACCCGCAGACGTAATAAACCTGCATATCTACAAGACTATGAGTTATGATACATGCGCCATGGACCTATTGACTCTACTGCATATTTTGTGTGGCATATGCCCATATTGACTTTACTGCATATGTGTATGTCATATGGACTATCACGTTATAACCTTACAAGCTTATGTGCTATTATTAGATCAGTGAAGGAGAAAAGAAAGTGGTCACGCCATATTGGATAAGTATCACATTTCCGCTTCCTGTATTATTGCGTCGGTTAATTCCATACCTTGTTCCTGGTTGTACGTTCTCTTGCCTCGACTTCCGCTTTGAGATAAGACTGTTCAATAAATGTTCTCGTCGTTATCGAGTCTTTCCCTTCTATATTGGCGTAGTTCCAATAAAGCATTTAACTTCGTGGAGATTAATACAAAAGTGCATGTGAAATGTAGTTGCAGTTTTTGTAACTGCAGTCAACATTATCCTATTATGGAAATTAGAATGCTTTTAGTGCTGCCGTCTGTCTCTTTCTTCACCCACGAGTGCTAAGTCAATGTTATGATAAATATATAAAATATCAACATTTTGTGTTTTCTCGTTATTAATTGATGTTAAAGTTGCATTCTAAGTCAAACAACCAGTTTTTACACCTGATTTTAAGTGTATGTACAAAATGAACAATGTTAACTTATTGACAAGACTTGCTACTATATGGCATTTCATGTTATGCTTTTAACAAATTACCTGTCGCCAAGTCCGGCCAGTGACAACTAATAAACGTATGGCGTGCAAGTGAAATAATAATAATAGTAATGCATTTATCTGCGCCGTAAATGTGGCATTTATTACCATTCATAAATGCCTTACAATCTATGTAATATGCAGCTTTTATCATTATTAAAAACATTAACATATATATGTCAATAAAAATAGACAAGGATAGTATAATAATAAAACTGATTAGTACTAGTTAAAAACAAATTAAGAAAGAATAATAACAAATATTAAAAGTTAAAGGTACTGCGCACACATTTCATTTAAAGTAAAAAAGCACGTTTAAAAAGTTCTAAGTGTCTTCAATTCTTAATCATATTGAGTAGAGGTGTGGTGCAGCACGTGGACAAGCTTTGTCGCCTTTAGTACAACGCTTACAACGCGGGACCTCCAGCAGGTGATATAACGATAACTGTTTATATATATGTATATAAACAAGCCGAGGTATATAACTGTAATTTATTGCCGACTTTGTTTCGTTTACATCTGGCGACAACATACATCATGGCGACAACACACACAACCACGTTGGCTTTAGTGTAGCCACTGGCACGCAGATATACACCTTATTCTCCAGGTGGCGTGTCAGTTTATCACTTTAATTGTGATATCGTCACATCCCCCTATTTTTAGTCAGATGTTTAACTTTTCACTTCATTTCAAAGTCTTTGAACTTTGCTGGAAGTTTCAATTGACGCCTTGGTCGTGCAACAGTCGCCGGTACACTGCATGGTGAACTTATAACCCTCGGCGGCATATTGCGCGGTGAATGTACTACCGTGGATGGTACATTACGTTGTGGAGACGTTTCGACTGAAGGTTCACTGCTTGGAGGAGACGTGACGTTGTCTTGACCTCTCTGTTGTGCGTTCTGGTTGTCTACGCACGTGTTGTCTGAACACATTGGTCTTTTCATCGTATTGTCAGGTTCATCTTGTTGAGAGTACCGAGTATCATCCTTATACTGCTCTGGTGTGGCACGTAGCTGTCGTCTATTCATTCGGTATGTCGAGCCTTCACTCTCAATGATGTAAGATCTGACGCCCGATGGTTTCTGAATGCGTGCTAGTGTCCATGTTCGTGAGTCATTTGAGGCATTTGGCTTCTTGAACCGCACAACATCTCCTGGGTGTAGTATGCTGAGGTTCTTGCTCGTACGATTGTATAACCTGGCTTGTTTCTCCTTTCTACGTTTGAGTTGTTCAGGAGCATCACGTTGTGCTGCAGGATCAGTCTGCAGCAGTACTGGCAGCGTTGGTAGCAATGTTCTGGTTCGACGTGCGAACATCCGTTGAGCTGGCGATGTGTGCATAGCTTCTGTAGGTGTGTTTCGATAGTCCAGAAACGCCAAATACACATCCGCCTTGTCATCAATTGCTTTCCGCATGATTTGCTTTGCCGTCTTGACTGCGTTTTCCACCTTTCCGTTTGCCTGTGTTCAAATTTCCAATGCTCTGAGAACAACTTGAACTCCTCACACGCAAACTGTGGCCCATTGTCAGAAATCACTTTGTCTGGTGCACCGTATCTCGCAAAGTGAATACGCAGTTTGGTGATAACCTGTGTTGCACTGGTCATTGACAGCTTGTCAACTTCGAAGAAGTTCGAGAAGTAGTCCACCGTTATGAGGTAGTCCTGTCCATGAAGGTGGAACAGGTCAACTCCAACTCGTGACCATGGACGTGACGGTATCTCATGTGACAACAACGGCTCTCTACATTGTTCTGGTTTGTACGCGTTGCACGTACTGCAGGCACTGATGACATCTTTCACTTCTTGGTTCATGCCTGGCCAATACATCACTTCACGTGCTCTTCTAAGACATCCTTCGACTCCTAAGTGCGAGGAGTGGAGTTTCTTTATGAGCATGGCTCGCATGTCACGAGGTATGACGATTCTCTGTCCCTTGAATAGTGCGCCATCCTGTGTGCTGAGCTCGTCACGGCAATTGAAATACGGTCGTGCGAGTGGATCGACTGCTTCACGTCGATCCGGCCATCCCTGAAGTGTGTAGCGAACTGCAGTTTTCACTTCGTCGTCTTTACGTGACTTGCACGTGATTTCGTGTATTCCCTTGGTCGACAGATGAACATCTTCTGTCATGTCCATTTGTTGCAGTTCAATGTCGAACACATGATCTCCTGGGTCATGTGCGTGGCTGTATGGAAGGTATGCCCGAGATAGTGCATCTGCGATATGCATTTCGTTTCCTTTCGTATACACGACATCTATGCTGTACTTCTGCAGACGGAGCAGCATTCTCTGCAGTCTCTTCGGTGCATTGATCATCGATTTCTTTGTGATCGTCTGAAGTGGCTTGTGATCCGATTGCACGGTGATGGGTCTTCCGTACACATACTGGTCAAATCGTTCACATGCAAAGACAATCGCTAAGAGCTCTTTTTCGATTTGGGCATAGTTCTGTTCTGTGTTTGTGAGTGCTCGAGAGGCGTAGCACACTGGTTTTCCCTCTTGCAGGAGCAATGCACCCAAACCACTCTGGGATGCATCACATTGGATTGTGATTGCTTGCTTTAAATTATAGTATGCGAGCACTGGTGCTGCTGTGATCAGTTCTCTGATCTTGTTCAAAGCATCTTGATGTTGCTCAAGCCAACACCACTCCACATCTTTCCGATCTAGTTGTCTCAGTGGTTCACAGACTTGTGACAAATGTGGCAAGAACTTCGCAAGATAGCCAACCATGCCGAGAATTCGCTTCAGTGCTGTGACATCCGTTGGAGTAGGCATCTTCATGATGGCCTCAACCTTGGATTCGTCTACCATTCGTGTGAGTTCATTTTTCACGACTTCACGTACCGCACAAGGAACTCTGCGGGGCGGATGGATAACAGGTTTGACACTTGGATCAATCTGTATTCTATAGTTGCCATCGAGGCAACCAAGTCCCTCGAATACATCTGGGTATTCTCTGAGTACAGTGTCCTGTAACACTTGTGATCGCTTACTCATCACAGAAATGTGCACCGTGTCTGCTTTCGATGGACATGTTTTACCAGTCGTTGGTAGTGTTTGTGTTGTCTCCATCGTTGTCTGTTGGCTGTCACCACCTCTGTCACGGTTCCGACTGTATGTTCTCATGGTCACTGCATGTATTGCATCACAGTCGTTTATCTGAATTAAGTCAAGGTCCAGACATGACTGCAAACTCAGAAGTGGAACAACATTGGCACGCACAACAACGAAACGCATCTGTCTCTGTGTTCCCTTGCGGTGAACTTGCAAACGCGCCAGTCCTATCGGTTTCACTACCGACTTGTTGTGCATGACGAGTCTAATGTTCGTGTTCTCCAACTTGCTGCATGAGTGATCTGCTGTTGCACATACGTAGTCCTGATATGGCAGGATGTCCACTGATGACCCTGTGTCCATGTGAAACGACACATTTGTTTTGCCATTTATTGTCAGTGTTACGTGTGCTTTCGTCTTACGTTCACTGCCCACTGAGTGTATGATCGCTTGTTCGACCAATTGATGAGTAACTGCACTTCTGCACATCTTAGCGAAGTGATTTAGTTTTCCGCACACATGGCAGGTGGCGCCACGTGCAGGACACTTGTCCTTCCCTTTTGCATATATACCACCACACCTGCTACATCCTGATCGTCCCTCACCAGAAAGTTGTGCATACCTTTTACTGGTAGGTGTGTACTTGCTAGTACTCGAACGTCTAGATCTATTGTACTTTCTTACAGGATTGCCATAATTTGCATTGTATGGTCTTGCAGCTGGTGGTTTGACTGGCGCCGCCTTGTGTCGAACTAAGTGAGTGGTCATTTCTGTACTTATTTCTTGTGCACGTGTGTGTGTCACTTGTAATGTTTTCAACATGGCAACGCAAGTTTCCAGATTTAGGTCTTCCTTTGCAAGTAACTTTTCTCTTGCTTTATCGTCCTTTATACCTATGACCAACCTGTTTCGAATCAGTCTCTCTCTCAAAGTCCCAAAATTACAAGTGGCTGACAGCTTGTATAGCGCTGTTATATAGGCTTCCACCGTCTCACCTGCATTTTGCGATCTGTTGAAGAATCTGTATGATTCATAGGTTTCATTGGTCTTGGCAATGCAGTTGTCATCAAATTTCTGTATGACGACATCGATCTTATTCCTGTCTTCGTCCTCTTGCCACTGGAATGTTTCATATAGATCTACTCCTTCCGTACCTAATACGTTCAGAAACGCAGCAACTTTGACCTCGTCGTCTTCTTTCGCTATTTTCGTCGCTGTCTCGTAGTATCTCCATTCTCTCTTGAAGATCCGCCATGATTCTCCTCTGTTTTCCAAGGAGAGCTGATTCGGCACTTTTGCCGTCAATCTTGCACTCATCTTATACGCGTCTTCTTCGGTTTCTTCTGTGGCTTATACTATCCCAGTACTGACACCATATAACGATAACTGTTTATATATATGTATATAAACAAGCCGATGTATATATCTGTAATTTATTGCCGACTTTGTTTCGTTTACATCTGGCGACAACACACATCATGGCGACAACACACACAACCACGTTGGCTTTAGTGTAGCCATTGGCACGCTGATATACACCTTATTCGCCAGGTGGCGTGTCAGTTTATCACTTTAATTGTGATATCGTCACAGGTGAGTGTCGGTGGAGCGTAGCGTGCGAGTGGGTTGATGTCATATTAGCAGGTCGGTCATGTATGACGGCCTGCGCTCGAGCCAAGTCGTGCCAACTGCGAAACGTCATCAGAAGTAGTTTGTACTCGATGCGCTGTTTAACTGGCAGTCTGTGAAGGTCAGTCAGAACAAGATTGATGTGATCGTTTATTCGTTCTTTGTGGCACTTTGCACTCTCTGGAGTCTGCGTGGCGAGAAGATGGTCAGAAATCCCGCACAGCCGGCCATTTCCATTGTTAAGACGAGACGTCACGTAGGTATATATATGCACTGTCATCTCTATGGTTTTCCGATCTAGAAGATTTATAATTTTTCCAATACTGTGTAATCCTATAGATGGAAATATGCCACACGACACATGTGCTGCACGCGGCTGCTCATGTTTAGGGCATCGTCAAAGAAAACATAAATGTTCTTGGCCACAGTGGAAGTAGGCACGATGTTATTGGCAAGTTCTATGTGCGACATAGAAAGTTTGTTCTTGATGTGCGGCGAACATATCACAATAGCCTCTGTTTTTTTCATCATTGAGTTTTATTCATGCGCATCCTCGCTTGTATTTCAGCGACACATGCTTGTATGCACTTCACAGCCTGGGTTGTGTCATCATGAAGGCGATATCAGCATATAGATGCATGTTGATTCCGTATCAACGAGCGATATCACGTACTATACTTGCCAACTCTCCCGTGAAATTCTGGGTAGTCTCCCGGACTTTGGGTGTATATCCCGGTTTCACGGAATGCAGGCAACTTTCCCGGATTTTTCTGAAAATTTCCAACAACACCTCACCACCGTCTTCGAGATAGTGCGACACCACGGGAGACGTGCTGTGACGTGCTGATCCGCTGAATTTTCGGCGAAAAATCTCCAATAGCACCCCCACACACCCCCACACACCCCCACACACCCCCACACACCCCCACACACCCCCACACACCCCCACACACCCCCACACACCCCCACACACCCCCACACACCCCCACACACCCCCACACACCCCTCCCCGCGTCTTCCAATGTCATGATCCAAGACAGCGCGACACGGGAAGATTGCTGAATCGCTGATGAATCTGCTGGATTTCAACAACAAGATTGGCACGTATCACCGAATGGTGCCGTGTAACAAATTAACATGAGCGGGTCAAGAACGGAACCTTGCGGGACTCCGAACGTCACTGGACTTTCCGTTGATTCTCTGCCGTGGATTTGTATACTCTGACGTCAGTCAGCCAAATACGACTCAAACCATGCAAGAGTTCCAGTTAATCCAAATTGATTTCTGAGGCTTGTTAGAATTCGTCGTTAGATAAATGGTTAGAGAAACGGGCAGCAACGACCTTCTCTGCAATTTTTGACCCAGGAGACAAGTTCGACACTGGACGATATATAGTTCTTTAGGTCATCTGGGTTCAATGTTATTTTCTTATTCAGAAGAGGAGTTACGATAGCCTTTTTAAAGGCGCAGTGTTCGATTTTTTCGCCGTTTTACCTGAAACTTACATATGATGTGAACAAAGTTTATATGGAGTTAAAGAAAGTGATATAATAGCATATGGCGCATGTTTATTCACTGGAATTTTTGTATCTAAGGATGGATTAACAATGCAGTCGAAACGAGACCATGTCACGCCCATGCTCTTGGAGCTGCACTGGCTTCTTGTGAAGACTCGCATTACTTTCAAGACCCTACTTCTCTCTTTCAAATGCCTTCATGGGTTCGCACCTCCATATATCTGCACGCCTTTCTCCGTATCGTCCGACACGTTGTCTACGCTCCTCCTTTAAACTACTCCTTAAACAACCCTCTACCCGCACTAAACTCGTGCATTCTCTTGTGCAGCCCCAAGAGCATGGAATCAACTACCACTCACAGTGCGCCAATGCACTAGTGTTAATCAGTTTAAAGTGGCACTGAAGGTGCATCTTTTTACAAATTGTTTTAACATTCGATGATCGATGATAGTAATTATTAATACCTTTACTTTAATTAATGTAATATTATAATTAATATATTTTATTGTTTTGATAGTTTGCATACTTGTGTTTATTTATTTATTTTAAGACAGTATAGTTGATTTTATTTAGTAGTAATTATTGCATATGTTGCAGCACATTAGTATATTTAAATATATATTGTATGATATGTTATTTATTTGCAATAACCATTGTAACGCGCCCCAGAACAATTATTTGGATGGGGTGCTATATAAGAAATAAATAATTATTATTATGGATTACCCGAGCAACTTCAATATAATGTCTGCCTTTGTGTTAATAAAGTCATTGTAATCAAAGGTGCTGTTTTATATAGGCATATATCAGTATAACTGTGAATACATTATCAGCATTGGTTGTGGGTGATAATAAGGATGCTTAATTGGATGCCACCTATTGAATAAAATATTAAGTATACTATTGGGGAGGCCTACTAGTCAAGGAGGGAGAACGCATAGGTCAGAGTTTTGCTCCGCCGCTGTAGCACAATTCGCAAATATAATGGTGCCTTGTTACCACCCTTATGAAAATATACGATGTTTTGCCATGGCATACCATGGTAATCCGTGGTAAAACATGGTAATCCGTGGTGAAACATGGTAAAACATGGTAATCCATGGTAAAACATGGTAATCCGTGAAATAGCATACTTTGCCAGTGCTTACAATAATAATTATATTTTCATGGTATGCCATGGATAACTTGTTTCAAAACACCATGGTATATCATGCTTTGTAATCAATCATGGTAAACCGAAGTATATTTTCATAAGGAGTCTACACGTGATGTCCCCACCTTTCCATACACATTTTAGCACATTACTGGTCTGTTAGTATATCAGTAAATTAACTCTTATATAAGTGACACCACCGAAGTCTGGGGTTGGCTCGGTCATGTTCACCGAATGGTTGACGATCGTATATCGAAAGATGTTCTGTATCTTGAACTTCAATCAAATCACCGGGACGCGTTCTACTTGCCGTCCACATCTCTCCGCTACAAAGACTCCTGCAAACGTGACATGAAGATGGCGGGCATCGACACAAGCATCTGGGTGACAGCCGCCGATGATCGTGGTCACTGGACGGGGGTGATTGTTAAAATTACACGCTGGCGTGGCAGTCACTGCCGTACTTGTGGCCGACACAATCATTGTTGTATCTAGGCAGTTGGCTAAGAAGAGGTTGCAGGGTTTGCAAATCTCTGCTTTCGGTGGTCCTTTTTCTCAGCCATTTGTGTTGATCTTTTATCCTATCCTCTTGTTAAGTCGGTCTTAAGTCACCAGGCGATATAAAACACGACATCGCAGCTGCCCAACGACGTAAAACGTCCAAACAGCGACTCGGTTCCGGTTGCGAGCTCCTTCCAACTCATCCAGTTTGCCAATGCTGGAACTGCATAGCATTGCATTGTAATCCATCTAAGTTATTACTTGACACAACATTTCTGGACAACAAATACGTATCTACTTGTGCAAAGTGTGAAGTAACAGAGTCCGTATCCTGTGCAGCAGAGACTGTGCCAGTGTTTGTCAGTGCCAGTGGCGCGGTGCTTATTGGCAATTTTTCCACAACGTTCCTTCCTTTATAAAAAAAAAACAAGCATTCCACTTAGACGTCATCCATTAGATAAGTCTACAATTCAACTGTTCATCCTCCAGTTTCAATGCGTTACTGTAATTATGAAGAGATTGCTGTAGATTTCGTATACAGTTTTCAGAAGACATCGAAACAATGGAGGCTGACATCTTGGCTTGCTGACTTACACACTGAGTATATTTACGCGAAACTATTTTCTGGAGAATATCGCCTAATTTCTCCTATACAATGAACACTATAAATATGTGTTGTGGTCAAAACATCGCGGTGACGTGATTTGTGAATCATGGATAGAAGAAGTGATACTTCTTTTATGGACGTCATTGTGACGGATGCAGTTTATGATCTTGCTTTTATCATAATTAAGTTAATGTCCTCACTCATCAAACGAAGAAGTCGTTTGTCAAAAGTAAATACAATATACTTAATGTTGTATCTTCATAGTCGGACCTGTTTTTGTTATCGCGCCTTTCCACTCGGAGCATCCTGCTCCATCTGCACGAATATCAAGAATCCGGCTTCTGGGTCACACGAGGACACACGACGCTCGGTTTGGTGTAGATTACCATAACAAAGAAAACGACTGGCTGATTGTCGACGACGCCTTTTTTGTCATTCGATGTAACATTTCGTAAACAAATAAAACTGATAAACTAAAATGTGTTGAAATACCAGCGAGGCAAATTGTACAATGCAATCAGGCGGTCCTTATATTTTGATAAGAAACGAGCAAATTAGTGATATCGCCATAGTTGGGGCCAACATCCTGGATCTATAATTAGGCTTAATAGCATTGCCTCCCTTTCCGACATGTCCCATAATGCACCGCGCCCACCAAGCTTCCGTTGTGTGACTCGGCGGAAGTGGGGTGCGACAACTCTACCATATTCCAGAATGCAAATACCGCGCGCCACTATGTGAGAGAGTTACGTACAAATACCGTGCATGCCTACTCGTCCACGCAAGTTAGGGGTGGTGACTTTGTAACTATTTCTGGAAGATATCCAACGCAATGTATGGAAGTTAGCTGAATAAAATTAGTAAAACCTACTCCACCGGTCGTGAATGTACCACCCGTGAGAACAGTGCAGACACCAGCCCCCCTCCCCACCTGCACCCAGATTCAAAGACGAAGCCGCCGACTTCTGGGAACCGTAATATATTTAACTGTTCAACCATTCTCACGAGCTGCTGAGCGGTATTGTGTATTCAATTAATTACTTCTACATCCCCAACATTACACGTAACATGAGCAAGAGTTCGCTGAAACGAAAACATTCCGAACACATTGGCCAATGATATGATTGACTGAGCCTAACGTTAGTTTTTCGCAAGACGATCGGCCAGGGGGTATTAAGACTGATGTAATAAGCAGCGCCCTCTGACGCGCGAGGATGGGCCTAATACATGTCGCAGTGACCTGCATGCACTTCATTGGCGTCGGAACTCGTGGGTGGGAGGGGGGCTGAGGATCACAAAAAACTCCGATTGTACCTCCTTTGAGGCACTCCAAAACCTCCAATGACATCTCCTTGAGGCTCTCCAAAAACAAATACTTGAAATTGCACCTCATAGAGGCTCTAAAAAACAAAAACCTCCAATTGCACCCTCCTCGAGACTCTCCAAATACCTCCAGTTGGGTGTAAATTCGGCTTAATCAATAAAAATGGGACAAATATCCACGGATAACCTATACATGAGTTCAACTTTGTCTGAAAAAGCACTACCCAAACCAAAGCAATCAGCCTCACTACGTCCATGCAGGTGGTGCTAATTTGGTGTTTGAATATAAGAAACCACACGGTCCACCCACCACACGTTCCACTTTAATACAAACGGGTGGCTGGTGTCTGTATTTTGAAAAAAGCTGGCTATGGGCTGTTTGGAAGTGCTGAAAATGCCACTCGAAATCGTTGACATTAACCATTGCTGCAATCTGGAAATTTACGAATGAAACCTGTTCAGAGACGCCCGGGTGACAGCCACACCAATGAATCTCGTTCTCTTTAATGGCCTAGGTGAAGTAGGCAAAGTAAAAAGGGGCTTTGAGAGGAACCATATCAACATACGAAATACGGTATCAATACAATTTGTTTGAATATTGTCGTTCATACTTTGCAGCTGAACACTACTTGGCGCTGCAAATCTGTTACATCGTTATTAAGAGGGAGAGACAACGAATGTATCTCTACATGAGCAGATATCGCGTGATGTACCGTATATAGTCGTACGATCAATGACTACATGGGAATCAATGTTATACCTCGTCAGTTATTATTCATGAAGAAAACATCTCTAACATAACCAAAACGTGGATGTGGCCTTTCACATAAATGTGTGATATCTGGTATATTAAATGTTGCTAAATAAATCGTCGCAGCTTAATTTGTTTGCGCCAATGCCATGGCAGATTACAGTTAGGCATAACATGGTCGCTTCTTAACGTAATTCACCTGCGAGTGTTCGATGCGCAGCAGCTACAGAATAGTTGAAGCTCCAAAAGGTGTCCTGCAGAATAATTGTTAAAATGGTATGACGGGTCGTTGATTATATGCCACGTGCATATTCTGCCAAAAAGCAACCGGGAAGTTATGCCTGTGTGCATCACAAGAGTTGAAGTGTGTAAAATTGACATTTCTCTGTTCATAAATAATTTATTCAGAGTGAATCCTGAGTGAAACAACACGGCTTGGAAGTTGCAACGATTTATACGTTGGCGTTTTGTTGTGCATTGTAGTGACCAGGAGGTGCAAAATTCGGTATAATGCACAACATATCAGTTTCACAATGCGTGTGTTGTAGATACGTCGTACGTTTGTTGTGCAACAATTAAATTAATAATGTTCCAGCATACAGTCGGAAGTCTCTGGAGCCGCCAAAGTTATTTAAAACACCAAAGCTGGATACTATATCAGCCACACTGTAACATTGTTCGAATAAAATAACGATCTGCACCGGCTCACAGTTCAAGATTAGAAATCGTGATTAAAGGTCACGGTAGACTGCTTTTGCCGCCATCACTGATCGCCATTGTGTTGACGATCGAGGCAGCCGCTTGTATAGCAGCGCATTGTCGCGTTACACTGATAATTTCTAGCAAACATCGCTCTAGGCAAAGATCAAACGCTCGGGTAAACTTATATCCTGGACACGTTTCATTCGTTAGCAGTCCGCTGTAGTGATTGGGGTTGTCGGCATCGAGCGACAGTTTCTACGACGTTCTCTCCTCGGCATGGCTCTCCTCCTGATATGTGCGTTCATCATGGTGCAAGGTATGTTACCCTCTTATGTCTTTTCCGGCGTGCCTATGTTTCAACGACGTTTTAATGTGTAATATAGTCCTGTTGGTCAGGATGAACTAAATCAGGAGCCGACAACCTTTCGGAATGGAGGGCTGTAAAAGTGACTTTGATTACATCGCCGGGCTAGTTTTCATGCCCGTATGTTGGGGGTGCGATGGGTTTGGGGTACGGGGTGCAGTATGGGTCTCAAGGGGGGTATCGTCTGGTGCTGTTGCTGCACCGCCAAGTGTCCAATATATGGCTACATATGTTTTTCCTGCGATACTCAGTGCGTCACCTAAGTGTCCATCCGTCGGTTAGCTGCGTCCTTGATTTCATGAAATTCATCATCGAAGAAAGTTGCTCACAAGTTGTGCCAAACAGACTGTCATCCATTATGCGGTTGGCGGGTTTGAGCAGACCAGGATAAAGTTCCGTCAGCAAGTGCATGTGGCGTAGCTTCTAACAGGTTGTCTTGGGTGCCACAGAGCCGCACGGCAGTTCGGTGAGGTTCCGCTGCACAAGTTACGACGCATCGTCGACTTCCACCTGGAGCGGGTTGGACAATAAGAGCAAATCCCCACTGCATACTATGAGATTGCCAAAATTGTTGGCTTGCTCCCCCATCAGCACTCTGAACACTAGATGTTTAACTATGTTCAAGTCATCCTAACGATTAACAAACACTATTGGTAAATACAAACACATCAAATAATATACGTTAACCGAAATAGCGTGTAGTAAGCCCCAGAAGATGAATAGTTCTTACTGAAGGGATATATACACGATATGTTTATAAAACGCCTATGGCTTACACGTAGGGCCTACACTTCTTTCTTATACGTAGGGCCTACACTTCTTTCTTACACGTAGGGCCTACACTTCTTTCCTATACGTAGGGCCTACACTTCTTTCTTACACGTAGGGCCTACACGTCTTTCTTCAATATATATGATGAGAAAAGACGGATTTTCATTGTTACGAGAATTAAGGCGACCGTGGTCAGTGATGTTGACTCTGACGAGAGTTGTCGTGGTCTATGGAATATTAAAACAAATCTCCCGCGAAACCGCTATCTGCGAAATTAGATAAGGTGGCTTTGTTGCCTACTTCCTGGTTGAGCTTTCATTCAGAAAAAGGTCACGGATCACAGCGGCTCTCTCTCTGTCTCTCTGTCTCTCTGTCTCTCTGTCTCTCTGTCTCTCTGTCTCTCTGTCTCTCTGTGTGTGCCAATGTTCACCTTTGAACGCCTTATGCATCTTAGGCACCTTCGGGTGGGCTGCACTAACTTTGCTCAGCTCGTGGAAATGAGGAGCAACTGCGTTTCCATGTCACACGCACACACGCATATACATACATATTTATGCCGCACGGATGCACACACACACACACACACACACACACACACACACACACACACACACACACACACACACACACACACACACACACACACACACACACACACACACACACACACGCACGCACACACGCACACACACACACACACATGCACACGTATACACACACGCGCGCACGCACGCGCACATATACATACACACAAACGTATGCACAAGTACACGCACACACACACACACACACACACACACACACACACACACACACACACACACACACACACACACACACACACACACACACACACACACACCACATACATGTGCACACCCATACATACGCACACGCACTTAGACGTGCACGCACGCACACGCACGCACAAGTACACGAACACAAAATGTTGGTGTTTTGTACGTTAACACGTATTACCACAAAATGGTGGCATTCAAGTAAGCTGTGGTTTATTAAAATGTATTGACAGTTTCTTAGGCATGTTGATTTGACCTGTTATCGCCACATATTTATGTTGCCTACTTCCTGTTCCGCCGTTTATGCGAAAATAGGTCGCGTAGGTTTATCTAAACTTTCTGCGCCTCAGGACATAATAATTAAGGAAAAAACTATGGAACGAGTTAACAGCTTGATAATAATCATACGAACAAGTTTAAATGTAGAGCGATTGTTTGACTTGGAACATTTTGCAACATACTTGTTTAGCACTGCAGGGGAAATATATTTTATTTGCGTAAATCCAACATGGCCACCACAACTCAACATTTTGCAATATCTTTGTTGTCAGATGACATTTGAGTAATTTCAAATTTTAGAATGAGGTTATGAATACAAAAATGAATTTGCAATACCATGCAATTTCATTGGAATAGTAGGTCATTTGTGTAATTCCAAAATGGTTGCGAAATATTAATACGTTGCCCTATCTTTACTATCAGACAGAGCAGGATTTAGGATTTGGCAGACTGGACAGTTGCCCAACATTTCAAGCATATTTGCGCCGATTTACTCAATAAAATGTTAGTTATAAATGTGCCGACCCCGCTACAAACCTGAGAATTTCCATTAAACTCGAATCTATAGAACATGGTAATTTTTGTAATGGTTTGTTGAACAAATTGGCTATACTTCTGCTATGTGCGTTTATCATGGTGAAAAGTATGTTACTCTCTTGTGTCTTTACCGGCGTGCCCGTTTCAACGACGAATGTACGTTTTAATGTGTGATAGTCCTACTGATCAGGAAGAAATACATGTTTAACTATTTTAAAGTCTTCCTATCAGTACCACATCTACTGAACATCAAGGATTGCAATAGATACTGATGCTACTATTTTAATATTTGTTCTGGTTCTATGTTGAGGGCACTGTACATATTAGGCTCATTCGAAGACGAGCCGCACTAACTAGGGCCTACCCCACATGCGAATGTAGGCAGAGTGGTCCTGTTTAATGGAGTGTTAAAACAAGTTAATCCCCCGGGGTTAGATCATAATTTTGAACGAACAAAAATTGTCCGTAAAGCGGTATCTGAGAAAGAAGGTTTCCTATACAGTTCGTTTGAATCTGTCGACGTTAACTCTCAATGACAGGTGGCTTTGTTACTTACTTCCTGGTTGGGTTTTCATTCAGAAACAAATCACGGATCACAGCGGTTATCTTTCTATGCCAGTGTTCACCGTTGAACGCCGTGAGACGGACTGCACTAACCCTTAGGCGCCGTGAGACGGGCTGCACTAACTTTGCTCAGGGCAACTTCGACATTTTCCGTGTCACACACACACGCACATACATACATGTACACGTGCATACATACATACATGCACACGTACATACATGCATACATATCAATGCCCCAACAAACACGCATGCATATACTCACGCACATGGGCGTCCGGAGGGGGGAGCAAAGGATTGCCCCCTGGATCTGGACCTGGCATTTTTTGGACGTATATTCGCCAGTCAAAGTATATGTTAGCTTTACATTTTATGTAATATATATATACATATATATATATATATATATTATAAATATATATATATATATAAAGTGCACATTTCCGTTATTTTTCTGCACATATCCGTTGGACTAATAGATGCTTGCGAAGTGTATTAATTCTAGTTTTAGTTTTAGTTCTAGTTGTTTCCAGCACTCGGCAACGTTCTATTAATTGACTTGTCTGTATATTTTTGTGGTTATAATGTTATGATCTTATGAGGTCTCATTCAACTAGTCAGCCTTTTTCAGAACATTATTGCTAAGCCGACCTTTCTATGGTGGCACTGAGGGTGGTCACTGCCAGGGTGCTTGTCGTCCTCGGTGGTTCTTTTACGTCCCAAATTGAGACGGGACCGACATTAACGTGATCTCCGAGTCACGAGGAATACACAGTCCCCAATGCTAAGAGCCAGGTTTTTACACCAAATATACCATACCTGCCTGGTCCGGGTATTGACCTCGGGGCGCCGGCATGTCAGGCGGATGTGCTAACCACTACACTCTCGTTCGCCCGCTAAGTGACCGATTACGTCAAATATCGCGTGATTTTGTGATATTGTATTGTATGACATTTAAATTTCATGCAATAATTAGCATACATTATTCATCTCTCACGCATCTGATATGTGCTAGCTGGACAACAACATATATTGTCCAGCTCGCA
>OZ023216.1:5242699-5317699 GCA_963995525.1 Escarpia spicata
CTCATCGTCAGTGCAATGAAAGGACCAATGGTCACCGCCGTGCGTGGTGATGGGTCCACGGTGACGCGAAATGTGTCTAACTTCCGTCGCGTGCGAGGCTTGTCGCCCGATGAAATCGCACGACATCATTCCGAGGACACAGCTGCGGACAACGACCCGCCAACAGATGATGAGTTGTCTGAGACCCGTCACGATGACGAAGAGGTGCTTAAGCCACCTGCTCTGCAAGCTGTCCGTCCACAACGAGCTCGAAAAAAGCGACAGCACTTAATCGAGCAAATCTAGAAATTGGGTGTAGGCGGATCGCTGCCCGTTCTAGATATAGTTAGTTACACGATATAAGGGTGTAGGCGGATCGCTGCCCTTCATATCCGTTATCTAGTTAAGTGTTCAGTTAAATAACATGGCATGTTTGTGCGTTCATCTGTTTTCACAACGAAGACTTTTCACAACGAACACTTATTCGGAATCCATGTCACAAACTTTATTGCAGTTCAATGTTCCTTTAATTAACAAATGTGACTAAGTAATCAAGGTAGAGAGGGATGTAATATAACCGCTCCCTGCAGGTTATATACATACGTAGCCTATGTATTACGGACGGATCCCGTTGACTTCGGATTTCTCCGGTACTGGTCGGATCAGATAATAAACGACGGCCATGTTTCGTTCAGTCTGATAAATGGTGTGTTTCATTTAAAAGCAGCAATCATACAGGTTCGTTTTCGTTTCAGTCAGCAAGTTAGCCCAGGTTATGCGTAATATACGGAAATATTATTTCACGGCACACTATCGAGGTTGCTCGATCCTCGCGGCACACAATGCCAGATGTTACCATATCAACGTAGACCTTATATTGTCCACATGGGTGATAAAACTTACATTTTATTTACAATTAAAACTAATTCCGATATGCCATTTGTCTCACACACTATTCCAAACAATGATATGATGATAAACTTTCTATGCCGCACAAAGAACTTGCCAATAACATCGTGCCTACTTCCACTGTGGCCAGGAACAGTGGTGTTTTCTTCGATGCTGCCCTAAACATGAACAGCCATGTACACTACATGTGTCGTGTAGCATATTTCCATCTACACAGTATTGGAAGAATTCGAAATCTTCTCGAGAGGAAAACGACAGAGATGATGGTGCATACCTACGTGACGTCTCGTCTTGACAATGGAAATCCAGACTCCAGAGAGTGCAAAATGCTGCAGCCCGTCTCATAACCAGAAACAGAACTAAAAAGCCGACCACATCACTCCTGCTCTAATTGCGCTTCATTGGTTGCCGATTAAACAGCGCATCGAGTACAAACTACTCTTGCTTACGTTCCGCAGTTTGCACGGCATGACTGCGTCATACCTAGCGGACTTGCTAACTCGACACCAGCCCACTCGCACGTTACGCTCCGCCGACGCTCACCTTCTCGAGGTCCCGCGCTGCAAGTTTTGTACTCAAAGTGACAAAGCTTTTTTATGCGCCGCGTCACGCCTCTGGAACAATCTGCCCCTTGCCATGCGTGCTACAGAGTCCAGACTGCCTCATCGTGTTCAAGAAGCAACTGAAGACACTTCTTTTTAAACGTGCTTTTTCTCTTTAAATTATATTATTTTATGTGTGGACAGTGCGAACTCTGGACTTTTTAATATCTACCTTTAACTATTATTATTATTATTATTCTCTCTTAATTTGTCGTTTTAATTATTATTATTACTTTCCTCATATATTTACTATTGATATGTAGATGTATGTATATTTTAATGCTTTTAGTTATTTATTTATTTAATTTTATTTTACAATCTTAATAGCTACATGCCATGTTTTTATGATTGTAATGCGCCTCTGAATGGTAGTAACTGCCAGATTTATGGCGAAGAGAAATGCTGTAAATTATTATTATTATTATATAAATTAATTTAAAGTTATACTAGGAAGGAAATTCACTTTACCATTCGTCCTATAATAGAGATTATAAAAGATATCGTTTTCAAAACATTTCTCTCAAATATGCCACTAACGTTGACAGCATTGTAAAATATGTATTTATAATTGTTCCCATAAACAATCAGGTGATAACTGACGACCCGAACTTCCATTAGGCACCCGTGAGAAACATGCAACTGTCTCGGAAACTAAAGACGCTTAACGTTTGCATATATTCTAAAAAAACCTGATGACACACCATGTATGTAAGTATCAGAAACATGATTGACACATAGCACAGCTCACGGCTGGCCATATCAAGGAGATCAATCCTGTCAATCTCCCTTTTTGGCGAACTGCAGATCAGACTCAAAGACAGAGTTGTGAACAATCGGATGAAATCTTAAGAAGACAGCGATTTCTACCTTCGATCAGAACAGTATGCACCGAACTTCGTCAACACTGTGATTCATTTGTTATTTAAAATAAGATATATTTTCCCTTAAAGTGGTTGCTTTGATAGATCAGGCGTGAAGCAGCGGAGCGGAACGACCGGTCGCGTAACTCCGCAGCACACTAGCGACTTCGTTACGACACTGGTTACGGCACACCAGTGTGGCGCGGCACATCATTTGAGAAGCACTGTCATAGGATATCTGCCAGTGATCGTGTACGTAATCGGCACCCCTGGCTTGCGAGGATGCAAGTAGGTAACTGCATTATTAACATCTTGATGTTTTGTTCCAGCTGCAAGTGGTCAATTCATGAACACGCCAGAAAACATGCGATTCACTGTTGGTGGTGGCTATTACAATAATCCTGAGTTATACTGTTCCGGAGATCAAATTGGATGGGATGTATATTATGTTGGCGCAAACAATCCAACTGCAATATCAGCATATGGGAAACTCATCAACGACTCCTCCAAGTACACTTTGAGTAGCTCATCGTTGAGGGTACGTGATCCTACACTGGATGACGCCGGAACATACCGTTGCAAATATACGCCATTTCCAAGTTACTACAGAGAGGCGGAACTTACTGTTTTCGGTAAGTAAGTTTTATTTAGTTTTATGGGGACTTTGTATCTCGGTATAACTCGTCTTGTAAAACATTTGCCAACAACCAAATTGTCTCACTAAAAAGCGGTCTAATAACGCGAGCATGCATGTTCAACATGAAATCGTTACACGTGCTTGAGAATATGAACAAATACGTGGGAACACATTATATGACACCTAATTTTATGGTTGTAGAAGTTTGCTGCAATACAACATAATATGTTATGCATAATTTGTACCTATATCTTAAGGGATCATTTCAGAATATCCGATATCAGCCGAAATTATTTCCGTTTGGGGGAGGGGGGTTTGAGGCAGTTTCGTCTGGCGTCGGACATCGATATTTTACGTTTCAGACCGATACTGTCAATATATTTGTATCATCATATCAATGTTTACACGTTCTGAAATGATACCTTAGTGTTAATGCCAGTACCCTATAAATGTCGTCCAACATTTCGCGTATATATTCAAATGTCTTATATAAAAATAGGTCTATTCCGATTTTGATTAAATCTGGCACACATTTTAGACCTGTTGTGACACTATCACAGTTCTTTATGTGAAACATTATATTAGGATTAACATTTCTGAAAGATTGGCGCCCGAGATGCAAACTTTCTAAGAGGGAAACGTGAACACACCCACACACACACACGTATCATCAGCGGTCCTTCGAAACGAGGATGACGTCCTGAGGTGACTCGTGAGCTCGATTCTTGAATTGCAGACTTTGCTGCAGTATGGACAGGGAGTTCCGCGTGAAACTTTGAAAGGGAGACGTGTACATGTTGAGACATCTGCTTTGCCTTTCTCCTCTACCGCTTCTCCGTGTCGTGTAGTAGGCGGTCGGTCTCGAATTGGACCGTTGAGAGTGGATGCTGCGACGCCAAAGTAGACGGTCGGCAGCCATGACATCCCAAGTGTTTCTGTTGATTTGGCTTTTCTTCATGTAAAATTTCGCTGTGTCTTTGAATCGCTTCCTCTGGCCACCGCGTGTTCTCGAATCATGCATCATCTGGGAGAACAGTACTTGTCGGGGGAGGCGAGAGTTTAGCATTCTGACATAGTGGCCAGTCCAGCGGAGCTGATTCTGCATGATCATTGCCTCAATGCTGGTTGTTTTCGCATCAATCAGGACGCTGGCGTTGGTGCGGCGGTCTTCCTACCGAATGCAAAGAAACTTTCTGAGGCATCGTTGATGGCATTTCTCCAGGGTCTTCAGGTGACAACGACATGTGGCCCGTAGAGCAGTAACACAAACGGCTTTGTTGACATCACTTTTGTCTCTTTCTTGGGGTTGTGGTCATCGAAGACTCGATGGCACAATTTACTGAACGATGTGCTGGTACAGCAGATTCGATGCTGAATTTCTACTTCGATGGTGGCCTTCTGGGACAGATGACTCCCTAAGTACAGGACATTTTCAACAACTTCTAGGGTTCCTCCAGATACTTTGATTTCGGGACGTCCTTCTTTGTTACCTGGAGTGGATTGGTGGATAACCTTGGTTTGTCTTATGTTGATGGAAAGTCCTAGACTATTGTAGGCTTCCATAAAGAGATCTAGGCGAGCGATTCTTAACCCAAGGGTCGCGACCCAATATTTAGTTCAATGCCATGAGGAAGACGGTCACGAACTAGAGAAAGGCTGGCCCACGGGTACACAGTGAAGAGGGTCGGTGCGATAACGCATTCTTGCTTGACCCCTGTTCGGGTGGTGAAAGGTTCCGTTTCATTCCCATTGAAGAGGACGGTTGCACTCATGTTGTCATGGAGAAGTCTCAGAAAGGTGATGAAGTTGGCAGAGCACCCAAACCTGGACAAGACTTTCCAAAGTGTTTCACGATCGATAGAGTCGAAGGCCTTGGTCAAATCATTGAAGGCAATCAATAGTTCACGGTTTTGTTCCCGACATTTTTCCTTAATTTATCGGGCCACAAAGATCATATCGGTGGTTCCTCGAGATGGTCTTATGCCACACAGGGTTTCAGGGAGTATCCCTTCGTTCAGAGGGAGTAAACGATTCAGAAGAACACGGGCGTTTATCTTCCCCGCAATGGAAAGTATAGTCTGGCGGATATGTGCAGAAAAATAACGGAATTGTGCACTTTTTGATAAAAGCAAGACACTTTGCTCATCTGTTCATACACCAAGGGAACCATTGTAAATATTGGAGGCATTCCAGATTTTGCCTCGTTCAGAAATGGCGGCCATCATTTAACAATGGCCGCCAAATTAACTTTCCCCATATATAAATAACTGCTTTACATAGAGCAATAATATTTGTGTCTAGTTGTAAGTTTTAAGGGTCAAAGATTTAATATTTCTTCTACGACATTCACATCCGCCATTTTTAAAAGATGGCGGTCGTCAATATAAATGTAACTATATCTTAATAACTGCGTATAGAGCCGTATAGTTTACATTTTTGAATAGCCTGGAGGATAGCGATTTCAAAAATATATATATATATCCACCATTTTTAAAGATGGCGCCTTTCAAAGCATATTATTCCCATATCCCAAGAACTACACAACATAGAGCCACAACGTTGATGTAAAAATGTATGTTTTTAGATGCGATGATTTAAAATACATTACTTTTGACCTTAATTGACTTTATATATACCTGCCATTTTTAAATACACGCCATTTTTAAAGATGGCGGCAGACAAAGCCTGTTATTCCCGTGTCTTAATATTTACATATCATTGAACCTTGAAATTGGTGTCAAAATATGTTTGATTGTTTGCCGTGCGATCTGTGGCTACCCGAAGGCTGCAGAGGACAGTGTCGGTGTTTCAAAGCCATCCTGAGCTACACAATGCTGTGCCAATTCGGCGGATGTCAGTGAGATGTGTGAAATGTTTTGAAATCGTTGCTGTAGATTTAGAAGGTACAGTGTATAAACGTCATAATCTAACTTTTGAAGTGACAGTGCCAGTTTTAGAGAATATCTAAGTAACATCCTTAACTTCGTCGCATCCCCAAACATGTTTTGACACCAACTTCAAGGTTCAATGGTTTTGGCTGCTGCCATCTTTCAAAATAGCGTATATTTCAAAATGACAGGTATATATAAAGTCAACGATGGGCGAAAATAATGTATTTTAAATCATCGCATCTAAAAAACATAAATTTTTACATAAATGTTGTGGCTCTATTTATTAGTTCTTGAAATATGGGAATAATATGCTTTGAAGGGCGCCATTAAAAAAAACGGCGGATATAGGAATGTCGACGAAGGTCAAACGTTATACTTTTTGAAATTGCTATCCTCCAGGCCATTCAAACAACGTAAACTATACGGCTCTATATAACGCAGTTGTTCAGCTATCGTTACATGTCTATTGATGACCGCCATCTTTAAAAAATGGCGGATGCATGTGAATGTCGGAGAAGTCCAAAAGTAACAAATCTGAAATCTTCGACCCCTAAAACATATATCTAGACACAAATATCATTGCTCTATATAACGCAGTTATTAAGATATGGGGAAAGTGAATTTCTGAAAGCAGCAAAATCTGGAATGCCTCCAATCTTTAAAATGTTGTATAGTTGTGTATAGAACAGAAGAGCACAGTATCTTGTTGATATCCAAGAGTGCACAATCATTTTACATATCCGCTGAACTAGTAGGACAATGCCCCGATAGTTCCTACAGTCTGATTTAGGTCCCTTTTTGTAGATGGTGATGATGTTAGCATGTTTGAGGTCTGGTGGAATTTACTTTTCATGCCAGATCTTGCATATCAGTTCATAAAGTTTGTTTGCAAGATTCTTGTCATTGCCCTTTTGTACTGTGTCAAGCTGGCCCTCTCCCCGGGTTGGCAGGATATCTAGGGATGCTCTCTCTCCCTCTCTCTGTCCGTCTCTCTCTCTCTCCCTCCCTCCCTCCCTCCCTCCCGCCCTCCCGCCCTCCCTCCCTCCCTCCCTCCCACCCTCCCTCCCTCCCTCCCTCCATCCCTCCCTCCCTCCCTCCCGATGGTTAAAATTTGGTCTAGTTGGGAGTAGAAGTGCTCCTTGCTGTCATCCTCAGGGAGTTCTGTCAACAGGCTGACGATTCTATTGTTGATGGCGAAGCCGACTCCGCGTGGGACACACACGTATTACGTATACACATACGATAGGTTTTAATTGAAAACAGCATCGATTTTTGCCCAGTGCGAGCATGGCACATTTTCGGCGGTATCAAACAGAATGTTACTTGCCCATGCCAGATGCATGAGTTTCAAATGTAACATTTGATAGAATTTTTTGTCTCGCAGCGCCTGGTATGGACAAGTAGAACAAAAAGGAAAGTTTTGACAGTCACTTGACACTGGAAACTCTTGGCGATCCACTCAAATTGGCTTAGCGACCCAATTTTGGCTCGCGACCCAGGTGTTAAAAACAAGTCAATGAATCATCGATTATGTGTCATGCAAATATTACTGGCAAACATATATGCGTATATTAACAAAATTAGTTGCTTCTAATACATGTATCATTTAATAAGAGATGTGTACACAGTTAACTAAAGTTTGACTATTTCAGAGACAAATCCGCAATGTACACTCAACATCTCCGGCATTGCGGTGGCTGAAGGTGATTACGTCCAGTTGACGTGTGCCGTGACGTACAACGGAAAGTGGGCCCCGAGCTTGCGGTGGGACAATGATTACGGCGACATTGTTGTAGCGGCGAATGATGTGGTAGAAGGGAATCGACTGATTAGAAACCAAGTAATCCAGCTGACGGCAGCACACAGCACGAGAACGTTCCACTGTAACGTTTTCTTTGATCAATCTACTCGTGGTACTGTTTCACCGAATGCTGCTGCTAACAAGCCATATACGCAGGACTGCGAGACGAAGACTATGATGATGTATTGCAAGTACCGCTTGAAATATTTTTCGCTTATACAAATTGTACAAATGAGTCCAAATTAAAACTAAACAACGTAAATTATATAACAGTTTGTACTGGGATTTGTAACACTGTGTGTGTGTGTGTGTTTGTGCGCGCGCGTATGTGTGAGTGTGCGTGTGTGCGTGCGTGCGTGTGTATGTGTGGATGTGCGTGTGTGTGTGCTTTGTGGGTGTGAGTGTGCGTGCGAGCGTGCGTGCGTGCGTGCGTGTGTGTGTGTGTATGAGAGTGAGTGTGTGTGTTAAATGTGAAGACGTGAAAACTGCATTATTTTTTTTAATGTTATGTATCTATATACTGACCAAAATATCCTTTTCTCAAAGTTAAATTTTCAATGATGATTACAACAATTTATTCTTAACGACATATCAAACTATACAGCTTAGAAATACAGATAATACAGACAAACACACGTTATTTAAAGACTAAGCGAAATTTTTTTTTTAATTTCTTTGAAATTTCGTATATATAAACGTGATGGTCTTGTCAACTGACACGTAATGTGACAATTATGAAGTTTGTTCTGCGCCTTACTTTTACATATATTAAATTTCGAAGATGCATTTTTTAGCTATCGTTAGTTAGTTTCACAAAATAATACCGTATTTACAGTATTGTGAAATAATATTTATGTATTAATCAAACACGAAACAACTTTGTCATTTACATGTGAACCTTACTTTATACTATGACAGATGGTCCGAGATCGTTGAGCGTGACACCGCAGCGTAGTTCCTATTCACCTGGATCTACCATAAAAATATCCGTCGACAGTCATCCGTCGCCTCTCAAATACCAATTGGTGGACACAGCCACGGATATGACTATTGGAACTAGCCAATACCTGACCATCAGAGACGACATGCTTGGCAAGAAGACATTCAAAGTTGTGGCGTGCAACAATATACTGATTCCACCATTTCCTGAAAAATGCGCCGAATTAACGTTGACCATAGTTATCTGTAAGTGCAGTTGGTGTTAAATTGTACTCAGTCTATATTAATTTGTAAGTTGTTTTCATACGTTGTCCTGACGACGAATGCCATACGATTAGAAAGAAAACATAAATACATAATTATAACTGAACTAATAACAATATATATATTTCCTTCACAAAATACCACCGTTGTAGAGATTTGTTTCGGCACAACTAAACTAACTGATAACAATGACACCAGAGCGAAAGATATGATTTAAATGATAGCTTTAAATGTACTAGCAAAATGACCGTCACCTGACGGGATGCCCTGGTAGATGACAGTAGTGATTGTAATATTTACCAAATGTTAGAAAGCACACAGCATTGTTACATAATCACCGTAACGCCCTCGCGGATATTTGTTCTTTGTTAAAAATGACGAAAGTCGGATATAATGTGAAGTTCTACGCGAGTTCGATTATATGTACATTTGTTGACGTTTGCATTCAGCTGATTTGGCCGACAACGACTATGACTATGAATACGAGACAAACGTAAACGAGTCAGCATGGTCCTACAATGATTCACGTACGGTAAGGCGGAAGAAAAACGAAACTATTATCACTATCGTGACATTTGTTAGGCATGCCTTATGAAACACCTTTTGCTGGACACGGATACAACCTATATTTCGGCAGATACGTGATCAAAACGCGTCAAATCACTGCGCCCGTGCAACATAATGCTATTTACGCAAGGCACCAATATAACACCAGGTAGAATGAAAATGGCCAGCATTTATTTCTGACATTTTAAACGTGAAAACATGCAATATTTATAACAAATGTGGGCCAATGGAGGTCCTCATACATTGCGTCGTTTACCTAAACATCACACGACAAGAGGCCCACATTATGGGTATGAACAATAATATACGGAAATTAAACAATGATCCACGAATCACGTGGTACAATGATTATATAAATATATCAGTATTGTAGCTAATAAGGTTTTATATAATATCCAGAGAGGTGGGGCCATTCCGCCGATCCACAAATGTGGTACAATGATTATATAAATACATCAATATTGTAGCTATATATATGCTATATATATTCCGCCCCTATAACGATACCAGTTTTATTCGGAAGAACCTAAATATGGTAGGTGGGGAGAGAGGCGGAATTCAATTTCGTTATCGGGAACTGGAATACGGGAAACTTGTTTGGATACGTCCGCTCACTTGAGAACCTAGATCGTTGTGTGCTGCAATTGTCCCGCGCACAAGTTACGCGGTCTTTCTGCGCTATGTTGATTGGCTGGGAGTTTACCTTGTATTACTATGCAGTTGTCATGCAACAGCTGCGGCTGTATGGGTAATCTACATATCGGACCCTGACCTGGTTAAAGTCCACCTCACCCACAAAGGGTGGCTCATATCAGTAGTGATGCCACCTCGCGTAAAGATCAGTATGAAATCTAATTTCATACCTAAATTTACGCAAGGCACCAACACAACACCAGGTAGAATGAAAATGGCCAGGATTTATTTCTGACATTTTAAACGTGAAAACATGCAATATTTACAACAAATGTGGGCCAATGGAGGTCCTCATACATTGCGTCGTTTACCTAAACATCACACGACAAGAGGCCCACATTATGGGTATGAACAATAATATACGGAAATTAAACAATGATCCACGAATCACGTGGTACAATGATTATATAAATATATCAGTATTGTAGCTAATAAGGTTTTATATAATATCCAGAGAGGTGGGGCCATTCCGCCACCAGGTCACCTAGACATGTGACCGCCCCACCAACACCTTGTCACGCACTAAGAAATTAGAGTTCAACTGGGGTGCTGAAGGGGTGCAAAAAGCATTTGCATCCTACATGCACCCTTTAATGTAAGAACAATTGTACCCTACGGGGTGCACATGGGGTGCATAGATTTTAGGGTGCACATTTGTATCCAATTAATCATGTGACATGACAATTTAGGGTGCAGCGTGGGTGCAATAAAGGTACACTTAGGGTGCTAAGAAGAAGGGTGCACAAAAAACAACCATTTGAAGCACAATTTGAAGTGGTGCCATTTTATATTTGGTAGTCCTTTTAACAAATAGAAATAGCGTCCCAAGTCGATCAATGAGCAACAATGGAAACAATGCAACGGACAGGTATCTATACTGGACATGTACTTTCAGTTGTTTGCATTCAAAACGAAGCCGACTGATATACTGTCTGTGTGATAGGTATCTTGGTTAAATTTAATATTGTTGTTCATGTCGGTGTTGTATTTAATATTGTTTTCAAATGTATTAAATAATATTTACTTATTCGACTTTCGTATTATAATTATTTGGCAAATTATTGTTGGGCAGTGGTGTCGTGTAATTAAGTAAAACTACTTCATTACTGTACTTTAATAACTATTGTTGTTCTGCATATTTACCACCAAATGGAAGTGGATAGTTTCACATATTGTGTTTTCTTCAGTTCGGTGTGCCTACCTGGCTAATTATTGGTGGATCCATCCTTGGTAGCATTGCTCTAGCCGCTGTAACCGTGTCTGTCGTACAGACTGTCAGGGTGGAACGACTTAAAACGACTGTCAATGCTCTGAAAAATGAAGGTAATACTATAAGTTATTAATTGACTGTGTAAGTTATTGACATGTGCGTAATTTCAAACGCCATCACGCGTCGGCACAGGCTCACCATTGTTTGAGCGCACTACAAATAATCGTGGGAATTTATACTCAAGTTCAAAATGTCGAATCCACTCAATGACATATATTATTAATTGACTGTGTAAGTTATTGTCTGAATACAACGTAAACGGCCGATTAATAACGTCATCGCTTGCCCGCCCGTATTGCTGCTAGGCGCGAAGTCCAAATACACGCGGTCTCGGGCCAGTACGGTTACCCGTAGTCCGATACGAAGTCAACATGAATATGGTCAGTTAAAAAAGATATTAATTGACAATTTTGTGCACACTATCACGAGTATCTATGGACGCTAAATTCATTCTCTGCCTGATCTTCAGCTTTTTGAAATGGCAATGACGTGACTATTAATATTATACATTTAATGATTGAAAACAACTCCTTCAGTATAATATCAATCAGACAGATTTGGTGATGTTAGTTACTAAGAAATAAATTCGTTTTAAAAACAATAAAAAACGTATTCAAGATAACTTTGTTTTAGATGTGAGTGGACCAAGCCAAGGACCGCATGGAGCGACACAACCAACGTCGCCGTACGGCAGCATCCAAGGGGATTATGCCTCTGTTAGAGGTAACGAACGACAGAGCAGAAATACATGTTATAAGCAAAACGAAGACTAGCAATCAATAACCACACTACTACTGAGTCTTTATATTTCGAACCACTAAGAATACGTTCTACCAGTAACATAATAATACTTTTCGTTACTATCTTTACTTTGCTGTATATATATGTATATATATATATATATATATACATACATACATACATACATACATACATACATACATACATACATACATACATACATGTGATAGCTACCTGTTTGGTTTCGTAACCTACACTTGTACTTGTTCAAATACATGGACGTTGCTTCATACAACAACTACTTATAATATACAGTATATATATATATAATTTATTATTATCATGTGCACTTTCGCGTGACAGACGTGATGTGGTTCGCGTCTGTTTCACGCTGTTTCGAAATGTACCATTACTAAAATGTAATAAATATATAAATACATAATTTAAAAGGTCAATTCCGTGGATTCATATGATGTTTTCTTATTTTAATATATATGTATATATATATATATATCCACACACACACACACACACACACACACACACACACACACACACACACACACACACACACACACACACACACACACACACACACACACACACACACACACACACACACACACACACACACACACACACACACACACACACACACACACACACACACACACACACACACACACACACACACACACACACATATCCCCCTACTAGATATTCTGCGTTATTGCTCGAGGTTAAATAATTAATACAATTACATTGCAATTACATTCAATTATTTTCTTTTAGCCGTCGATCAACAACGACACGGACAACGCAGAGGGAGCCAAAGGTCGGGTCCACACAGAAACAGTCGAGGTATGTACGCGTCCACTTTGGGTAACGAACAGCTAGGAAGGCACACACTGTAACAGGTTACAGCCAAAACACGAATATTGATCAATTAATCCCATTATTATAACATTTATAAAAACTGTATGTGGCTTACATTGATTAGCATATATATATATATATGTGTGTGTGTGTGTGTGTGTGTGTGTGTGTGTGTGTGTGTGTGTGTGTGTGTGTGTGTGTGTGTGTGTGTGTGTGTGTGTGTGTGTGTGTGTGTGTGTGTGTGTGTGTGTGTGTGAGTGTGTGCATTTTTTCACGATATTCACTCAAATGGTTTTAACTTTTGGTACACCCGTTACTAATTTAATACTAGGTCGCTTTGTGTAAAACATGGAGAAAGACAGTGCTGCAGCGAACCTATAACCAAGGTTATGATAACAGAACTAAACGCACATTGGAGAAGCCCAGTAAACACGTGACGTTATGCGACATAACCGTACTGTAACGTTTTGTTAAATCTGGACTTCCCATATAGCGACGTGATAATCACGGTTATTATGAAACAATATTAAGAAACATGCTAAGAAACCAGACTTCACGTATCCAGATCGTAATTGCTACATCATGACTGGAGGCGATCTCGGCTTCTCGTACACAGAACGAAATGACGACGTTGCGACCTCACCAAATTAGACTTTTAATGGTGACGTCGCGAGTAAGAGTAATCTGGACATTACTAAACTAGAATCTGATTACATAGCAACGTCGCGATTGCGTCCGGTTTCGACCTTACCATATCAGAACGTGATTACAACGTCGTGATTGGAAGCGATCTAGATCTCATCACACCAGAATGCATTTGCTATATAGGGATTGGATGTGGTCCCGACTTCACTTAGATAGAATATGATTGGGTTATTTCTTACGTCCAATTACGACATGACAAAGACGTACCTGCGAATCATAACTACAAAATAGGTGTGTGTCATCGCGATGAGATGTAACTGATATAATAATAATAATAATAACAATTTGAGCATTTAGAAAGCACCGTGCCTCCAGGTTACCCTGTTCGAAGGCGCTGAGACAAAAATAGTAAAAAAGTCGATATTTTATAAACATAAAAAATAGCACACAAAAAATCGAAGATCATAAAAATTTCGCACCAAATGTCCAATCAAATTATCATTAAGAAGCTTATAAAGCATTAAAAAACAGCACTATAAACTTCAGATCATAAAAACATAACATAGAATAAATAAATAAATAATAAATCATTAAAAACTCCAACATTAAACGACAGTGAAAGTTCAGGAGTAGAAGGCTCGTTTGAACAGGTGAATCTTTAGGAGTCTTTTGAAGTGGTGTAAACAGTCACGTTTGCGCATATCGTGGTGAAGATTGTTCCACAGGCGAGGAGCAGCGATGGAGAAGGCGCGATCACCGCACTGGCGGAGGTGTGCACTGCGTACACTCGGTGGAGAATCTGATGACGTTCTGCCGGGCTGGTAGAACTGGAGCAGGTCTGTGATGTAGCTCGGCGCAAGCAGATGAAGGGCTTTGAACGTCATCAGTATGACCTTGTACTCGATACGGTACCGGACGGGAAGCCAATGGAGAGTCTCTAGGATGGGTGTTATGTGATCATAGCGACTGGCTTTGGCCACAACGTGAGCTGCCACATTCTGGACTCTCTGCAGCTTATCCCGTAGCTGATCAGGTACACCGTAAAGGAGGCCATTTCTATAGTTCAGTCGCGATATGACGAGGGAGTGAACCAGGAGTTCAGTGGCATGTTGTGTCAAGCAATCTCTGATGGAACGAATTCGATGTATATGAAAGTATGCTATCTGGCATAGTTTCGACACTTGCGATTTCATGCTGAGCTCACTGTCAAACATCACTCCAAGGTTGCGAGCGACGGTAGCAGGCTTGATGATGCTGTAGATGATACATCTGCGACATAATTTTTTAGCTGGGTAAATAATATTAAGCAAACCATTGCATTGTGATGTGGTATAGTGGCGTGATTAAAACGGATATTATAAATTAGCATTGCGACGTTCTACAGAATTGTGAAGTATACATAATAGAATATCTTATTCAGATGTTTCCCAGTGACGCGAAAATACATAAAAGAAAATAAATAGCATTGTAACGTGTGACGTGAAAACAAATTCATTGTAACATTGCGCAGTTATGTGAAATCAATATCATTTTGTGTCAAACCATCGACGTCGATGAAACGTCATAATTGATCTCTTTATGACGCCATATCTCAACCATTGATCTCTATACGTCTATACAAAATGTCCATATCTCAACCTCAAATACTGACTTTGAAGAAACGTTATTTAAAACGGTCTGAGTAAAATTGACATGTCTTTCAAATTAAGAGTGACATAACACTTTTACTGAGAATGTTTTAAATAACACCCATACAAAGTAATTCAAGTTAAGATTCACTCAAACTAAGACATTAACATAACCCCTATATTTTTCAAAACCGCCGTCCTCAACCACAATCTATATATATATATATATATATAAAGTATATAGTGTATGTATCCGCTGAGGTCATACTTATAGTATAATTTCTGTGTCATGCATCTCAAGGATGTCACGTAACACCGACAATGCACATATCTGCGTTAAGTCGGAGCTTTGTCTGCTGGGCGTGAAGCTGGATGAGGTGTATCGACTCTTGTTTAGTGCAAAACAGCTGACCTATATGCAACATGAATGTGACGTCACACTCTTTTCGGGAACTGCGGGAATCATGTAGCGGCTGATTACTCGCAACACCAAGCGATGATTTTAACATAACTGATAATTGGTCTGGTTTTTATTAGTAACCAGTCATTGTTTTAATAGATTAGAGAATTTGCTAACGTATTTAATTGTTGTCTTGTAGGTATCGATCGATCTCGACAAACTTCACGTAGAATGTCCGAAGCAACGGCACACCCCGACGACTACCAAGGCTTGTATACCCCTATCAGTGGTGATGGACAACGTGGCGGGTATGGGCTTTACGATGAACTGCGCGGACAAAGACAGTGACTATCAACCATCAAGTAAATCCAGTAACTGTTTTGGTGCAAAGCCCAAACAAATGCTGCTTGGTGTAGCAGTTTCGTTCATATACTTTTGGTATTTGGAAGTGAACCAGCATACTTTAGCATGTAAACATATTTAGGGCGCGAAGGCGTAATGAAAACTGAGTCGTGTAACTGCATTGTAATGGCGTCGGCACGGTGAAATGGCAATCTTTACTGATGAATTTTTTCAATTATGTGTATGTGTGGGGGGTATGGTCCTTGGGCAATTTGACATTGTAAGGCCCATACCCCTTACAGTTGGAGTGGTCAAACGAGACTACATTTGGAAAGTTCACATCCCAGCTAATGCATAACGTTCGCATAACATTTTATATGGTTCGATTTTGGCTATGAATAAATCATAACTATCATAATGTTACGAAACGTTTCAGCATCCATACTTTTCCTTCTCGAAAGGGAATGGAAACCGCATGACCTGTTGGTCGTGAAAAGGATGACTGACACGACGTGAACATCGTATTTAGGCGCCGTCTCAGTGTTAATACAATGGTAATCCAGCGTTTCTTCTGTGATCGATAAAATCTGTGACGACAATTTCGAGAACGAGAAGACCCAAACAAAGGTCCAGTGACTCGCAACAAATATGAACAAGCTCCAAACCGGTGTGATGACAAGGTTATGGCACGGGATTTTTTAATTCAAGGATTTGTTGTTAAATTGTCTGTTGTCAACTTACTAGATTTTCCGTTGTATTTTTTTCTATACTTGAATGGCCCTCCAAAGTTCGGGGAACTGGGACATATGCCATGCAACTCTCTTACAAACCGGCCCAAACATTGGCCACATAAATTGTTAATCACTTATTTAGGCGTTGACTGGATATAATTAGGTATCCAAGGAGGTAGTGGTAGCACAGTTGGTAGGTCAGGCACTGGATTAATGTTGTTAATTAGGTATTCAATGAGGTAGTGGTAGCACAGTAGGTAGGCCAGGCACTGGATTAATGTTGTTAAATAGGTATCCAAGGAGGTAGTGGTAGCACAGTAGGTAGGCCAGGCACAGGATTAATGTTGTTAAATAGGTATTCAATGAGGTAATGGTAGCACAGTAGGTAGGTCAGGCACAGGATTAATGTTGTTAATTAGGTATCCAAGGAGGTAGTGGTAGCACAGTAGGTAGGTCAGGCACAGGATTAATGTTGTTAAATGACAGGAGTGTTATAGGCGTAAGTTGTGTAAGTAGTTGTTGTGTGAAGCAACGTCCGTGTACTGGAGCAAGCACAAGTGTTCGTTACGAAACCAAACAGATAGCTATCACATGTATGTGTACACCTGCCAACTTTTTTTGTTGAAATCCGGGAGATTCATCAGAGGTTCAGCACCCTTCCCGTGACGCGCTGTGTCGTCGCCCTGTCTCTGATCTAGACATCGGAAGACGGTGCTGTTGACATTTTTTTATTGCCGTGCCGCCGTAACTTCACCTTTTCACCTTTTCCGCTGTCTTGGCTCGACTCATGACATCGGAAGACGAGGGGGTGCTGTTGGAGAATGTTCAGAAAAAATCCATGAGATTTGCCTGTATTCCGGGAGACCGGGAGATAAAGCCTATATCAAAGAGACTCCTGGATTTCACAGGAGAGTTGGCAGATATACTTCAGTTGCGTAGTACTAGATTGCCTATTGTTATTGTTCATTTATAATCTTATGTTTATGATTGCACAAAGTATAATGTTACTTGAAATGTATCGATTGAACCAACATGACGGTTATTCACATCCAGAGAATTAAACGCAGCAAGACCTTATCTCATGAGGCATGCTTCCTTTCCATCTAATCAAACTTAGTGTTAGCTATAGTAACTGTGTTTCGGTTTTAAATGTACGGCTGTCTGATTGCACATTATACCCATCTATCTGAAGTCCTGCATCACGTATTGAGAGGACACGTGGAGGTTTGAATGAATACTTTACATTTTTAGACACCAGATATTCTGCCAACCGGCCACCCGCAGTTTTTGGTGCAGTTGGTTATCAGAATGTGTAGCGTACTAACACGGTAACATATTGATGATGAATTTGACGTTTGTTCATATGTATCTTGCATACACTATACAATATCATTCGAATGAATGCACTTGTAATAAATATGTAATTATTCAGGAGAATGCAGTTAGTTTTTACATTGGCTGATGTTATCACATTTACAGTGTAATTTTCAAAGAACCTCACAATCACATCGACTCCTTCATACAACCTAAACCGGTCATTATCTCAGCTGTCTTTGCGCAAGATTCTTATGTCTGTCACAGTATATACAATAGTACAATTTTGCGTATTTTCTCATGATAGTTATCTCCAATATTTACAATATGTTGTTACTTTGAAAAGAGGGTTGGTGGATTCTAGCTCTGGTTGCAAGTTTTAATATAATTGTTCTCATATCAACTATCTAAATGTTCATTTTGCTTCTTTTGGAATAATCCTTACCTGATTGCAGTGGTCTGCAATGTTTTCCAGTACATATTTCTCACTGACCTTATTTTATCATTTATGTTTTTACTTTTTTTAAATGGTCATTTTATTAGGTGTCATGGTACTGATTTCGGTTGGCTACATTAATTTCACGCTGCATGTTTTTCGTGGACCTAATATCTACATAATATATTCATATTTTATGTTGTCTCATATGGCCTGACTAATAAATGGCTGCACTACGTTCATGGTGTATGTTTTCAGGTGATGGTTTCTTTACTTTCTACAACAATGATGATATGTTGAATTTCGTTCACACTATTATGGAAGCCAGTTAGTGCCAAGTGAATCCATTTTTTCTATATAGTAAGTAGGAGATACTCTCTCGTAATTATTATATACTGGATTTGAACGTCATTTTTAGGGAATTGACAAGATATTTGCTTGACTTGAGGTTCACTTCTTTGTTGTGAATAGTGACCCTGCAATAATATGCATTATATATGGATACGAATCACAACACACTACATTCACCCATACGTGCACACGTACATACATGCATGCACGCACATACACCGATACAAATGCACACGCAAAGCTATCTCGTAATTGTGAGACAGTATTAGGCCTAAGAGATAGAAAAAATCATTCAGATAGCACTAATCAGCTCCCGTACAGCACTCCTTTCTGAAGTGTCAACTGTGTGCTACCGTTATATAATTCAACATGGAATTTATACCAGCTGCCTACAATCATTTCACATGTTATCCCATACTCCTTTCCACTTTTCAACATGATAATTTGGTCTGGTGTTCACATGGTGCTGTTACCAAACGTTACAATGTGATCTTACTATGTATGTTCTCACAATATACAGCATGTGATGTATGCGTATGGCATGTGATTATCTCATTTATCTGAATTATAATTATGCTAATGCACTATTGTTACACTTACATGCTTGTAGAATGACAGTTGCTTTAACAAATAAAATTACGTATATATTTCGTTGAAAAATTGCTTTCTGCTTAATATATGAATGAGGAAGACAAACTAAGACAAAGCAGCGTGGACGTTGTTTTTGTGGGGGAATTGAACAGATATTTGATTGAATTGAGGTCCACTTCTTGGTTGTAGTGACCTTGACCAATAAATTGCATACATATATATTGAGCCGAATCAACACATTACTCACATATACGCACGCACAGACGCACGCACGCACACACACACACACTTACACAATGTTCCGGAAGCCTTGCTGACCCATCTCGTACACGTTTGTAAAAGTCGCACTGGGCTGGAAACGGGGATAGGGCATAGGGGCCCTAGGGGGGCACCTTGAACAGGTTTTTTAGTTTGGTTGTAGAACCCAATATGCCAAAAGATCAGACAAAGCTTGAGTGTACGTGTATGCCTATAGCGCGGAATTGTGTTTTCGAGTTGTCTATCTGTCTCTCCGTCCGTTAACATTTGCATTACAGTTTTTTATTGTGTTAAAGTTTTCAGTGATGCCAATGTTATTACGAGTCTAACCCTAGAGTGTGTCTGATTTGAAGTTTGGAAACAACCAGCACAGCCTGGGATTTCTTGACATATCTGGATAACGCTATTCTATGTAACTTCAGATCACGAGCAACTTGACGGACTGAACGGCTCTTCTCATCAGGCCACCGTCAGCTTCTCCTCGATCAGTCTTTAATTGCGAACCATTTTCTGAAATAAAAGGAATAATAATAGCACATATCTAATATAATAAGACAAAGATGCCTGTCTGTCTGTTACAAGAACATTGAATGTTTACTTTGAAATACTACACGAGAGTTATATCTTAATTAAAAACAGACACTGGAACATATTTGTAAGCAACTGATGCTCTAACTATGTCTAACTTGAGGGCTCTCCTCCATACCATAATGGTTGGGGCACCTTGAATCACGGTTTAACCTGCCCCAGTTTTTGTTGTTCAAGGTGCCCCATGCGCCGTCATGATGCAATAATGCATGCTCAGTTCTTATGCATTAAATCAATGAAGAATTGATTACTTCATAATTAGCCACACATATCATACTGTCGATCTCATTTGGCAGACCAAAGTTTACTGCTGCATCTATAGTACTAATAAAACCAAAACTGACTTCTAAATATTACTTTGGAGGTCGAAAATTGGGAAAATACTTGTAAACATGCTAAATCAAAAGACAACTGTTGATGACTATGGCGGTTATCTACTTGCCACGAGAGGCTTATACACTAGCGACATCTGTGTTAAAGTGACTATACTAAAGGAGTTAAGGCACATGGTTCAAGATGTTCAAGGTGCTCCCTCTCTCTACTACATGTGTGTGTGTGTGTGTGTGTGTGTGCGCGCGCGCGCGTGTGTGCGTGTGTATGTGTGTGTGCGTGCGTTAGTGGGTGCATGCGTAGGGTTTGCACTCACTAACGCAGGTGAGATAGCACACATACCAATACGCCAACTTTGGAGTATTGAAAATGTATCTCCTCCCAGGCGCCGTGGTTCACTCGCCTCCTCCTGTGTTCATTCGCTTCTTTGCTCCATTGGCCTCTGATCTGCCAAATGGCGATGCATTTTTAAAAACACAAAGTCGTTTTCTTGTTAGCGTTCAGTTGTCAGTCATTCCACAGGTGGCGCCACTAGGGTTATGTTACATTTATTATCTGCTGCGTGCAACGCCCAGTGGAAATTAGACGGTCATGGAACGAGTTTTATTTCCAAGTGCTGTTATTGTGACAATTGGTGCCTTTGGTGTGTAGCTCCACGTGAGCGTATAAGCTGGTATCAATACGTTCCCATTTTCATCAAATAAAGACCGGTCCATTGACTGCAGATCGCCAAGTTCAACCTGGACGTCCCGCCACCCGCGCCGTGTCCCGATGACCATACGTCGGGGGTAGGTGGCGCTAGTTGATACGGCGAGCTGGCGTGACTCCTCTGCCTCGTGTCCGTCTCGCTCATGTCAGCGAGTACTAACAACATATAACGAGATTTAAAGGAAGGTCGTCTGTCAGCGAGGAGACGTAATTAGTAGCAGGTCATTAGCAAGAAGTTGGCTGAATCAGTTATACTTCGCCCGACTTGTGATCTGTATGGTGCGTGGGACGATAAAGGGAGAGTGGGAGAGAGAGAGAGGGAGAGAGAGAGAGAGAGAGAGGGAGGGAGGGAGGGAGGGAGGGAGGGAGGGAGGGAGGGAGGGAGGGAGGGAGGGAGGGAGAGAGAGAGAGAGAGAGAGAGAGAGAGAGAGAGAGAGAGAGAGAGAGAGAGAGAGAGAGAGAGAGAGAGAGAGAGAGAGAGAGAGAGAGAGAGAGAGAGAGAGAGAGAGAGAGAGAGAGAGAGAGAGAGAGAGAGAGAGAGAGAGAGAGAGAGAGAGAGAGAGAGAGAGAGAGAGAGAGAGAGAGAGAGAGAGAGAGAGAGAGAGAGAGAGAGAGAGAGAGAGGCTGTAGACTTGGCACATCTGAATCATTTGCACAGAATTTCCACTTTCTACGTCGATGATGAACGTTTTACACTCGTCTAAGGAAAAGGCCTTAACCTACCCGCACATGCAAGCTGTGTTGTAAGTAGATTACAAAATGAAATTTAAAAAAAAACATGTTTACAAACACTGTTTTATGTTGTACAAGTAACCTTGCAGATCTAGTTAATTTGCACATGCAGTAGAACTATCGCTTTTCAAGATATGATGGCGGTAGACGAGGACCTCCATTCATGGCCGAACCATTTGTATATTTTAGAGTAAATATTTTACTTACGTTGTGGCAATTGTTAGTTTGGCTGTAATATTGGTTTGACAATTAGTAAATCCTTTTTAAACAATTAAGTATCGGCCTGGCGGCTGATGTTGGCATTAAAGCGGTAGCCCGTCTAAGTCGTGAGATTATCAAACATGACGAAAAGGGATATATTATATTGCCAAAGCAGTAGACTTGGCACATCAGAATAATTTGCAAGGAGTGTCCATTTTCTACGTCGACATTGAAAGGCGTTGATTTGGTGATTACAATATGTTCAGCAAGCAACTTTAATAACTGTTTTTATTTATAATATATTTATGTTGTGTCTATCTTATTTTAGTTATGTTACCAAGTTAACGGTTTGAAGACATGGGTCGCCAGTCCCGAGACCGGGATTTGGGTCGCAGCCAAAAAGGTTAAGAACCGCTGGCCTAAGTACTTAGATAGCACGGTATCCAGTCCTTGGGACTGCTCGTGGCGTTTTCTCGTTCACTCCCTGGCAGACCTGTTCAATCGAACACCATCTCGACTTCTCCGGGAAGCATTCAACAACTCTGTAACTCTAACAATACGTACACAAATATCCACCACTGTCTATAGCCAGGTACACATTCATTCAGCTGGACAGCACGAGTGCAAAACGTCCATCATCGACGTAGAAAGTGGACACTCCTTGCAAATGACTCTGGTGTGCCAAGTCTGCTGCTTTGAGCATTTTTGTTAGTGTTTTACAGTTATGATTTGGGACTGTTTCTCGTGGTTGTTCTCTGTTCCAATTATAATTATTATCGCGATACTGTCGAACTAGTTAATGACACTATCGCATTATTAAAACTACTCACAATAGTCACCCATACCAGCCACCGACGGAGGTATCACTCGAGGTTGATTGACGTCTTACGGGGGACGTCGAGGCGGGGCAACATCGGGCATACCCCACCCCACCCCGGCAGCGCCAACGGGGATTAACGCGTGCCGGACGCGGTTACTGCAGACGGACTGTAGGAGCCAGAGAGACGGGGCGATCGAGCGAGCGTGTCGGACACAGTCCCTGAAGTCATGCTCTAGTCGCAGTTCATAATCACCAGTGTCCAGCCGCAGACCCGTGTCCACTCCCGCTCATCCCATTTCTGGGTCGAAACACACTAGTTGCGGTCTTCCCAAGAACTGTGAGCCCAATGGGGTGTCGTGACAGCTTTAGGGTGTTGCCGCCTCGGACGTCGTCGACGATGAGGATATGTATTGTGCTAGTGCTCGTCCTGTGCGTTCTCCTCGAGGTCGCTGACTGCGAAAGGGAGGCGAAGGAGGTCGCGGCGAACAAAAAGAGGGCGACCAACAAACGGAGGCTGTACGGTCGTGGCGATATCGGTGCCAAACGGTCTCGCAACGGCAAGAACCGGGACAGCAGCGACGGCCGAGACGTGGACAGGACCGGCAACAACAGCAGCAGGAACGGCACGGACGGCAGCGCCTTGAGAGGGTGAGTGGCTGTCTCACAACTGAATGACAATGGTTTGTTTAGCGAGACCTTCGCTGTAACATACCGAGTCCTTTCTGTGTCTGTCTCCTCTCCTTTTGACGACAGCAAGTATGTCCACGTCCGTATGCACAGATTTGGTCTCAAGTTATTTGCACACACGCACGCATACAAACATGCGCGCGCATGCACGCACACACAAGTTTCACATTTCATCATTCGTTCGTTCCAGTGACTTACTTAGCTTTAAATTTCTGCCAGCTGCAACGTGAACTGTCTTCCTTCTGTGTACTGTCAGCGTGTCTACCCACGCACCTACAACACCAGTAGCTCGTAGCCTAACTTTCTGACAACCGGGAGCTAACGATGAGGACCCCAGTCGATGTATTACCTGTCAGGGTGTCATACTTTGACCGTTTTCACCAAATTGAAACACGCGTATGATAAATAAAATGGCAAACTGAGTGTTGCTGCACTGACAGCTGCCCGGGTCGTGTCTGTAGTGTCACAGTGCTCAGAGAAACAGAGATGATCTATCATCTGGAATCTCTCGAAACATGTGCACCACTTGTGTTCTGTGTGACCCAGAGGCACGTTCCCATTAATTATAATAGGCCTATAATATAAATTAATAATTACACACATATATATATATATGTAATTATATACATATATATTATTATATATATATGTATACAGTATATATACGAAACCCTATGAGATTAGCATCACGTGTGTGTATAAATAATTTGCGTATTAATTACGCACTCCGAATGGTAGCTATGACGTCATAACGCTTAACCAGGACAATACATTGCTGCACAGTGTGGTATTCATCACTGCATATTCATGACTGTACCCAAAATACTAGGCGTTTTTACGTTAAGCCTATCTTTTTGTCGACTTGCTGAACCCTATCTGAGACAGCCTCCATTCGACGTCTCGTCGACTGCGTCTATATGTAGGGGCGTAGGTCTACCGCGCGTGACGTTGGTCACGTTCGTTGAAATGAGATCTTGGCCAGGTTCGAAGAGAATAACTTCACGGGACTGCTACACAGGAAGGCCCAAGTTAACAACCACATAATTTGTACTCACCTCTTTTTTTGCGCCAGGCTTCATTTGATTTACTTACAAGAACGTTCGATCAAGCCGCAATGTGGTCAAGATGCTGAGCAGATTCCCGACAAACTCTGGTGGCATCTCACATCAACAACAGTGTCGAATGTCGTTTTTAAATCGAACTTTAAGACTTACCTGTTTTCCAGAACATGTTGAACGGTGCCGTGAGCATTGGTTGTTGGAACGGCGCATTGTGAATTTAATTATTGTGATTTGATTTTCTCTTTGAGTGCTATTGATCTTATAGCGTACTTCTTGAATAACGAACAAAAGAACACAAGTAGTTTTTCACGATGTTTCCATTTCAAGCAAATCCGTACTAAAACGGGATATTCGGCCGTACTGCTCCCAACCTTCAAACAATCCGTATATATTATAACGGAAGTTCGTATGATGTGGCTTGCATGGCCTCCTATTGCATTGAGCGCCGTACTGACCCGTGCTCTGTCGCTACAGCAAAACGTTGGGGTATAGCGCCAATCCCAGACACCACCGTCAACGCACCTCTCAACATTAGCACGAATTACAAACACTATCGTTGCGTCGCCAAGATTAGAGGTCAAGGCGCTGATTGAACTTGTAGCAGTGCAGCGTGTTACCCGTCGCCCCATTGCCCAGAGGCGACGCTTCGCATCCCGAACAGTGTTACCGAGCGACTGCGAAGAGAAGGCCTATGCAAACGATTGGGTGTGTGGGAAACATGACTCGACAGAAAAACCATGGACTACGTCTGTCCCGGTTTATTGCCCCACGACAGATCTGCGGCTGGGTGACTGACGTTTTAGTGACTGTGTCAGGTGCGAGTTTTGAAATCAGATACGTGCCAGTGCTAAATCTGTACAAAATACGAATGGTCTGTCTTCACATATATTTCTAGGTCTAGATACAAACAGAGGCATAGAATTGGAAATATTGGCGTGGTGCATGTCTTAAATTATTGTCATTTGTGTCATTGTTGGCACATAAAGACGACAAGAAACTGTTACAGCCACCTTGGTCAGCATCTTGTATTCACATAATATTATAAAATACATTCACGTGAAACAATCTCGAAACAGCTGCGTACATCCAGTGACCTCTTGTCATTCACATTTTATCTTTACGACGACGTGGAAAAGCATTCGTACGATCTAAAAGACTGTATATTGAACCAGTCAAGATCCTCTTTCTCCTGGGAGCCCACGAGCAAATTTCGAAAACTAAAAAAAACATGAACCTTCTCAATGTGCCCGCTAGCTACAAATGGCAACCACATACATGTAAAACGGATGGATATATAATATATTCAGACATACGGGCACGACTAGCATACTTAAAGACAGAAACCTGCAGTCTGTTTTAGGCCTATAATGAAAATAAACATATCACTCTGTAAACCCAATGTTCCAGGTTACGCATGTACCGGTGTCGCATAGAATATGGACTCCATGGAATATGTACACCTGGGTATGAATTCTATACAGAATATGTACTTCGGGGTATGTATTCTATAACAAATACTGCTATAGAGTATGCTTGACAATCAAGATATGTATCTAATCTACCATTTCTGTAAACACAGAACGAGAAACTAATTGTTTAATTAACCAAAAATTTGTAATTACTAGAACAGCATTAAATAATGGTCTGTGATTATAGTGTTTAATAAATCAAATGAAAGCAGACGAGCTTTGGTATCAATACATCTCTACCATTGGTGTAAACAGAACAGGAAATTAATTAATTAAACAAGATTTTCAATTAACATAGAGTGTAATATGTCACATGAAAACTAAGGAGCTTGGCGATCAGTTTATGTACCTTCCATTTATGTAGACACATAACAAGAAATCAGTTAATTAATTACTTGTTATGCTTATACAAATAGGAGATATATAGACTGATGTCAATTATTTGTTCTGCCTACACAAATAGTATATATATTATATATATATATATTATATATATAATATATATTATATATATAATGTATATTATATATATAATATATATATATATATATAACTATCTATATATAATATATATATATATCTAAAACTATATATATATATATATAAAACTATCGATTGCCAAGCTCTTCAAATTTCATTTGATATGTTACACACTATGATCACAAAACATTAGTTCATGTTGTTCTTTTAATTAATTTTAGTTAATTAATTGTTCTGCCTACACAAATGGCAGATGTACATTGATTTCAAAGCTCCCCAATTTTTAATTGATATATTACAGATTGTGACCACTAAATTTAATTTGGTTTTATTAATTAACTAATTGACCTTGTTTAATTAATGACTGCTAAGCTCCTCAGCGTTCACTTTATAAGTTAAACACTATGACTGCAAAATATCTCAATGTCTATTAATTAGTTAAATTGGTTACATTAATTAAGTTTTAATTGAAATGTGCACATATTATTATAAAGACAAATATCCTGAAATAATATTGTAGTAAGACAAATACGTAATAAATGCAAGTATATATTAAAATTAAGAGGGGTGTGTATTCTATTGGGGAGGTACGTATTCTATTATAGAATACATGTCCCGGGGTACATAGTCTATGGGGGTATGAATTCTATCTGACACCGGAACACTCGCTCGAACCCCGAGCACCCTTCAAGCACCTCCTGACCCCTAAAACAATCCGCCCTATTTATCCTTCCTCGGGTGCACAAATAACCTCTTAGATCGCGGACGTATGTCTCCGTCACCTCGTCGTAGCAGACCGTGCCCGACTCTCCGTCACTGTTCGGCTCTGCTGCTGCAGCAGCAGTCCGGGTGCAAGAAGCCTGGCCTACTCGTACCCTGTGGCTTAGGCTTTGCTGACAACAGTATCCATAATTCCTCCATCTTTCTCGCTCGTTCTTAATGCAGGTCCTGCCCATCCCTGTCCGCTCCCAACAACTTTAAATCAGGTGTTTCTTCATGTCAATCTAGCTATGGTCTAAATTCTTCCATCATCCTTCTAACTATTCGTATCACTTTGCATATTCTTCCAAAGCAGTTGTTGTCTACATGTAGCTTCCGAATATCGTGTTTACATTACTTGTGGAGGGAATGTAATTTTACATGTGTTAATGATACACCTATCACGTGATTTCATGAACTCGTGACACAGGTAGTGGAATTTGCGACAGCATAGGCGTCTGTACTGACCATTAAGGTCGGTATCAATGAACAGATAATGGTTCAATTATTACGATCCTAGTTCGTTAAAACACTTTTCTTATACCTATATTGAAACGACAAGATGTTTTAACTTTACGATCCGACAGTCGTCAGATAAAATAGTATTCTTGCAGGTAAAAATCCATTAGCAGTGAGAATGCATATTTCATAGAGTTATTTTTCTACTAGCTTTGCAAATCACTGTTGATGACTTGACTGTTGACCAGATAGTCGACGTGTCAATAACTAGTCCAAAAGTAAAACGTCCTACAACGCTTAACAACTGGTATGTTTTGTTTACGCATGCATCATACATGTATTACCAAAACACAGATCGACTGGATTTTAAATTGCCATCTACATAGAGGTCCTGTAAAAACGAACAGGATGGAGTAGACCGTAACATGAGTAGTTATGTAGAGCCTACATAACTACTAACGTACATTTACTACGTTACCTTATTTTATAAATAATAATATTTTTATTTGTATACAGTGTTACTAACATTCTGATTTATATATAAGGTCAACTTTCTTTGACAACATGTGAGACGCAGACCTCTAATATTTGTTGTATATTATACAAACTACAAAAATTCATCCAATGTTACCAAGACATTTAGTGCAGCGCACACTTGACACGGTCTGTATTTGACGCAAGGAGGCAGCACTGCACGTGGGGGCCAGTTAGTGTCGTATTGTTATTCTGTACGATCGAGGTAGGGCCTATTGCCATTTCACGAGGCATGGGCAATTTTATTCACTCAGCTATATAAAATAGTAGTTGGCAATAGACATTGATGGATACAAATGGTTAACTGTTTTTTGTGTTGTAATTACGGTGCGGTTGAATGTTTCCAACATAAGTAGGGAGGTGTGAAGTAAAGCGCTTCGTCGGACTGGAAATTATGCTGTATATATTATGTAGGGCCCATATAGGAATTACCTTTTTTCGTTATCTTTAAACGTACCGCGGGTACGTTGAACTTGCTACAGACATCGTTGGAAGTCAGAGGTGGTAGTTGACTACATAACCTCTGGAATATCCAACACAGTGTGTGGAATTTAGCTGAATTAGTTGTCGTTTTTCCTAGTACAGAACAGAACAGAAGTGGATTTATTTATCCAGACTGTACATCCAATAATAATATGACAAATTATAATATAAGGAATATGGGAGCCACACATAGTATAATTATAGTTCAGTTTCTGTTGAAAGAAAAAAACATTATCTAAGACGTAGGCAGTAACATAACATAAGATACATCGCCAGTAAAAAAACCTAGATAGATTATATTATATTATAAGATGTATGTTCATAGAATGTGATGCGGTAAGCAGTATTTTATGGTGTTTGGGTGTGGGTGACATCATTGTGGTTGATTGCGTGTATACATGCAGGCATAACAGTTAATGTTTGTGCACGTGTTGTTGTAGTTATGAATGAAATGGTTCTTAGCGTAGTGAAAAAAATTGACTCGTTGACTCGCGACTGTACCACTGACCTCTATTTATAAAACCCATACCGAGGAACCTGGTAGGCAACGGTATTATTGGCTAAGTTTAACTTTGACAGCATTTTGCACGGCGATCTTCTAGAGGGTATTGATCGAGACTGATGCATAGTCGTTGACATGAGCCGCGCTCCCTGGTGTGCGAGGATGGCTATACATTAGCGTGAGTAGAACAATTATTTAGGAATAGAACCACATCGGGATTCGGGAAAGACCAGCTTTATTCAGCTTAATTGTGTTAAACATTTCATTATGACTCTACATATACAGAGGCCTAATGTTCTACAACAAACATGTTTTCAGTCGTATGCATCATATGAATTAAGGAGGTATAGGAACTTTGTGGATATTCGCTGTTTCGAATTTGCTAAAAATGGTCTCGAAATACCCTAACGGTTATGACCATGTAGAGGTTTAGTATGGTTTCGCCTATTGCGTCCTGTATCAAGTGTTCTGCACAATTATGGTAAGTGGAATATTTAATATGCTTCTCTGTGTTTGTGAAAATAGTGTTGGGTACTGTAGTCTTACACCACTAACGGCCATTCTCACCGGTAGACCTACTCCCAATGCTGTCTAACATCCTACAGGCGTAATACCAGAAACAAAAATCCGACATTTCGAAATGTGGACAAAGTCCCACGATACAATAAATAGTATTCACGTTTTGCTTGTAAAGTGTGTTACTGTCCGTTTATATTTTCTTAATACACATATATATTACTATAGCAGATCAGTAGAGATTAACTCTGTCAGTGTGCTTTTTAATTTACATAGCGAGTCTACAGTAGCGCAAGGTAATCATGTTTCATGTAGCAGATAACTGTTACTTTCTATCGATAATGGGATTGTGGCCGGTGGGATTTTGCCACAAATTAATATTCAGTTGCACGCAATACACAACTCGTAACGTCGGTGGGCTGCTTATCTTCACACAAAAACCGACTGATACCTACTTCAACAAGTTGAATAAGAACGCTTCTTTTTAAACTTGCGGATGTTCCGCGATTATATCGCTCCCACGTGTAACACAACGCAGCCACGAAACTGTTCCGTTTCTACGAACATTTAGTTGACGTAACCCCAAGGCGCGTTGCGTTGTAACGATGTAGACTCTACCCGTTTGCCACCGGCCGAGCAAAGGAGAACCTCCGTCAGGGTATCGTGTTCGCCTCCCCGTGCAAGGATGCGACGCCAAGTCGGGTTGACAACCTTGATGAATGCCGTCTCTTGTTAGGTGGCGAGAACATAGCCTCTGGCCGCGCCAGACTCCACGCACAGATCCACATATCCCCCTGGCGAGCCACAGCTTGCATTAGTCTCTACGCAGAGATGCCAAGAAATAAACATGCAAGAAAAACACGGGAGAATGTACGTACGTGCTTGTGGAACGAGAGTAGGGAATTTTGTTGTTGAACGCGTGTGGGCATCGCCGGGTGAGGGTAAATGGTAGTGGGTCTAATGTCGTAACATGTCTTAAATTGATGTAGGGTGCGTAGAATAAACAGTACTATTACATTGATGTCTGCTGTTACGCTATTCTTGTGAATTTGTTCCTGAAGGCCAGTGTGAGGCCACTGGTCCTATATTTGTGCTTTCAGCTGTTCCCTTTTCGTCGATGGATCCGTCTCATTGCTGTCTCCAACAAATCTCTTTATCTCGTTCTCCGTTCCCCGTCCAGTTGTAGAAAATATTTCTTCATACAGTCGGTCTTCCTCTTCTCCGCTTGTTCTATGAGGGCATCCGCTCTCTTCGTTAACCGCTGCCTTCCATCTGTTCCACGTGTCCAGGCCACTTCAACCGACCCTCACTAGCTTCCTCCTAACACTAACACCCACTTTCACACCAACCTACTCTTTAAGTCTAAGTGCTTCCATTCTTCGCTTACATACTCTTTTCACTCATGCAATTCTTCTAAAGATTTCTTTTCGCAAACTTGCATCCGCGTATTGGTGCAACAAACACAACTTAGACTAGCACAAACACAAATATTTTTGGGAATGTTTGCTAATATGAAGTGCTGATTTGGCGAGGCACTTACATTTAATAAACCGGAAACATTTAATAAATCGGAAACATTTAATACACCGGAAACAATGGTTGCATTGAATGTTGTGCCCGTGAAATGTTCAAATTATAAACAGAACATTCGAAAACTAAGTTTGACTCTTTCTGTTGGCAATGTTGCGGAGGCAGTTGGGGTAACCGCAAAACCATTTGATGTCCACTGCATTCGTGAGGTCATTCAAGACAACTGATTCAGCGAACTTTCTGCCAATAGATGTTAACCCTACCACCCTAGCTTCAGGGGGTGATTCCGAGTAACGGAATATACATGCCCGCTTTTAAAAAACGTATTACTACACACATATTTGCATACGTTCATTTGTAAGAAATTTAACCTTATAAGTTTACAGCGGGCCAGCGGTCACTCAGTCCAATAAACCATGATACATGTCTTTAGAATAAAGATGAATAACGACATGTTATTATCTATTTATTTATGCAAGGAGCATAGTAAACAAAAAAAATTAACTAAACATTATGGTAGAAGATATTGACCCTCACATAATAGGTATAACCGAATCGTGGGCCACCACTGATATATCAGATGCCGAATTGGGACTAACAGGATATGTAATGTTTAGGAAAGATAGAATAGGAAGAAAGGGAGGTGGAGTTATTTTATATATTAAAGAATCTATCCAGGCTTATGAAATAAAATTAGAAAGAGAAGCAGATTGCGAAGAAGCTGTTTGGTGTAACATAGTTACAGGAAACTCAACGTTAACAGTTGGGTTAGTTTATCGAAGTCCAAACATAAGCATAGAAGAGAATGAAAAAATACAAAACGCTATAAGGGAAGTAAGCAAACGGAACTGTATTATTATGGGGGACTTTAACCATGGGCATATACAATGGAAATCTCTACAGAGTATGGGGAGTGAGGACCACAAGTTTTTAGTTTTAGTACAAGATAGTTTCCTTTCTCAACATGTGCTAGAACCAACCAGGGGAGAGAATGTGTTAGACTTAGTTTTGTCCTCACAGAAAGAATTAGTTGACAATGTCAAGATATGTGAGCCACTGGGGAGTAGTGATCACAACCAGATACATTTTACCATCAAAGTAAAATCAGAAAGGAATAGTAAAAAGCAGTATAGGAGAAATTTCCACAAAGGAAGGTATAAGGACATGAGGAAATATTTAGCAAAGATAGACTGGAATAACACACTGAAGAATAAGACAGCAACCGAATGCTGGAATATCTTAAATAGTGAAATTAAGTGCATAGTCGATAAATTTGTACCTTTCAAAAAACAAGGGAAACGGTCTAAAAAGAAACACTTATCGAAAGAAGCCATTAGAAAAATTAAGTATAAACAAATGATGTGGAAGTCATATAGATGTACTGGAAATGATGAAGACTACAACATTTATAAAGAAGCACTTAATCAAGCTACAGCTGAAATTAGAAATTCAAAGAGAAGCTATGAAAAAAAATTAGCTAGTAATATAAAACATGACAGTAAGAGTTTTTATGCGTATATTCGAAGCAAACAGAAAGTTCAGGATAAGGTCGGTCCTCTAGAAGATAGTGCTGGAAATACAATATCAGAGGGATTCTTAATGGCAGAAGACCTGAATGAGTATTTTAGTTCAGTGTTTACCAGGGAAGATATTAGTTCACTGCCAGTACCAGAGGCTAAGTTCAAGGGGGCAGATTCAGACTATTTAGGACAGTTAGTTGTAACCTCGGAAATGGTAGCTAAGAAAATAAGGGCTATGAAGGATAATAAATCACCTGGAGTGGACGGGATTCCGCCCAAACTACTATTGGAAATTGTAGAACAAATTAGCGCACCGCTTGCAACAGTTTTCAATTTGTCATTAGAAGAGGGAGTGGTTCCTTTAGAATGGAAAGAGGCAAACATTATACCGTTATTTAAAAAAGGTTCGAGAAACAAGTCAGAGAACTATAGACCAGTGAGTTTAACATCAGTGATTTGCAAATTATTAGAAAGACTAATTAAAGATCACATGGTGGATTTTCTTGTTAAACATAACTTGATAAACCCATCTCAACATGGGTTTTTAAAAGCGAGGTCATGCTTAACAAATATGTTATGTTTTTTGGAAGACATCACTAGGTGGGTAGATGAGGGATCACCAGTAGATATCATCTATTTAGATTTTCAAAAAGCTTTCGACAAAGTACCACATCAAAGATTACTCCTTAAGCTAAAGGCCCATGGCATAGGAAATGGTATAATAAACTGGATAGAAAAATGGCTGAATGACAGAAGACAACGTGTAGTAGTTGATGGGGAGGCTTCAAACTGGAAATCGGTATTGAGTGGGGTACCACAGGGATCAGTACTAGGACCTATATTATTCTTAATATATATCAACGATTTGGACGATGATATAACAAGCAAGGTGTTGAAATTTGCGGATGATACAAACGTGTTTAGAAGGATTAAAAGTGATGGAGACAGACAGCATTTACAAGATGATCTTGATAGGTTGATCAAATGGTCTGAAAAGTGGCAAATGCTGTTCAATTTTGGGAAATGTAAATGCCTCCACACAGGTCATGGGAATGAAGAGGTAAAATATAAAATGGGGGGTACTGTTCTAAGTACTACTGTAAAAGAAAAGGACTTAGGGTTAACCATTAGTGCTGATATGAAGGTTTCAGAGCAGTGCGGAATTGCAGCGTCAAAGGGAAATCAAATCCTTGGATTAATTAGGCGAAATATAGCGTATAAGAAAAAAGAATTAATAGTACCGCTGTACAAAACAATAGTGAGGCCTCATTTAGAATATTGTATACAAGCATGGAGGCCATATCGCAAGAAGGACATAGATATGCTAGAAAGAGTACAGAGGAGAGCGACTAAAATGTTACCAAATCTTAGGGATCTTAGTTACGAAATACGCCTAAAAGAATGTGGTTTAACAACACTAGAGACCAGGAGATTGAGAGGAGATCACATAGAAGTGTTTAAAATATTGAATGGTTATGAAAATATTGATAGAAACATTTTTTTCTCAGTTAAGAAAGATAGAAGGACCAGAGGACATGAAGCTACATTAGTAAAGGAGCAGTGTAGATTAGATATAAGAAAGTTCTCATTCTCACAAAGGACTGTAATTGAATGGAACAGATTATCTCCTGATTGTGTTGGTGCTAGTAGCGTGAATATGTTTAAAAATAAAATCGACACACACCTTAAAAAGGCGGGATACATGTAGATAAAAAGTATTGGACTCTCGATAAGCCAAAAGGCTTCCTTGTCCAACTGCCATCCAGAGTAATTTTCTGGATGGCAATCTTGTTATTACGTTAACCTTGCAATAAAGATAACCAGCCGGCATAATATGTAAAGCATGTCTTTTGTAATGACGTTTTCGGTCCAAAATCCAACAATTAAACTTTTAGTATAAATTAATTAACAATATTTTACCCTACTACTTCAATGTTTTTCCAAACACACACATATATGATATTCATCAGCACTGCACACGTGAAAGAAATAATCTGTATATGACCAGATTCAAAAATTAATTTGCCCAAAATTGCATTAGACACAACATAGTAGAGACAGTTAACAATACACCAAGTATTATCATTAATAAAATTTACACCCAGTGTCATGTAAAATTTGTTGTTGTTAATATTTATGGGTTGGCTTCTGTGCTACCGATATTACATATCTTAATGGGAGTCTCCCGACCTTATCTATTACTTACGTTAGTCATTGTATATGTATCGTACATATAGGTCAAATAAATTGATTCTGAGTTCGGTCTACGATGGAGACGCATGTTCTCTGTCAGGCCCGTGTCAGCAGCCACGTTCTGAAATGACAAACAAATGGACGGAAGCAGACAGGGGCGACTCGGCGAGGGTTAATTGCTGCCAGGTAAGCTGTTGGTAAGCGACCAGACACGTGCGTCTGGAAGCGTCGCACCCCAATAGCGAACTAAGTGATTTTAAAACGGAAATCTACAAGACAGATCAGCATCAGCTGCGGGTCGGGAGCGGGTGAGCTCCGTGGTTGCGCCGCGCGCGTGCCGGTCTCCGCGGCCAGCGAAGGCCCTGGGCGTCGGCAGCGCTCGCCCTGGGCGCCAGCTATTTAGCGAGTGTTAATTAATTGCGACACGGGTCAGACGCGATCTTGACGAGTTCGTTTGGACGTGTTATTGCCCAGTCATCGTATGCGTAAAGAATCCGCCCCATCTAACGCTGACCCCGATCCGGGACACTATTACAGGCAAAAAGGAAACGCCACCTTTGACGCGTGACGCAATCAATAAGATGGCTTACAGACGAACGAAGAAAAGTAAGACCGTGTGTATTAATAATATTTAGCATGAAGTGCTACGACAGTAACGCAGACTCTACTATTCTAACTTAAGTGTTTCGAAATATAGGGTCTACCCTCGAACTGCAGGTCTACTTCAAATTGCCCCGCAGGCCTAGATAATCTACTGCACGAAATATATGAAACCACTCGAGTGATTTGTATCGCCATCGGCCATCCACTGTGCGATTGGCTAGTACAAGTTTGTTACATATTATCATACAAAAAGGCACGGTCTCTGGTAGGACCCAAAGCAGGACTGGTTCGCTCTAATAAAGACATAAGCCACAATAGTTTACACCAGTTATTTTCTAAAACACATGTATTTAACATAATACGAAGCAATAACGCCAAAGAGCAAGCTAAGGAAGATAACTATAGGGGTTTAAATAAGTCGGCCAAGACGGTTCAGCAGTTGATCCAAGAGCTGGATTCAGGACACGAAGGTATCAAGGTTTGTTGTCGGTAGCTGACCACACCAACTGGACAACGCATTTAACACACTAGCTATCGACCACCCGACTGGTCAAGAATAGACCAACTGACCACGAATTCTTAGACGGATTCCGCCAATATAAATGCGGACACACGCCCGGCATGCCGATGGACCGGATAACGCTCTTCCAGGCAATTTCTGAAGGCATGGTCCAAATTTACCATGGCGGCTGTCTGAGCTATTTATCATGTTGTTAGCCTATTTTCACTTTCGGGGAAGTAGTTTACTGAATACATACGTTCTCTAATCCGAAACTTTCATTTTTCATATCCAAGATGTTTAATTTACCTGGTAGAGGCTTTCGCCAACGTATCACGTCGACTTCATCAGCACCAGTAGCAGTTGTGCTTAAAGTTAGTTAGTTAAAGTATTTTAGAACACCTTAGTATAGTGAGTGATAATAGGGTAACTCACTTAGGCGGCTTAGCCTTCGAAGTTCGATAAGTTGTAAACAAGATTTAACAAACCTGATTATGTGGTAGAATATATAGGAGATAAAGTAACAACCATCAAACTACTTACATAAGATAATATCTGTGTAAGCCAGTCCTTGCTATATATTTTGGTTAGGTAGCATTGTTGTTAAAATTAAGCAAGGGCGATAGTCGGGCGGCGTAACCTAAATAAATAAAGCAGCCTAACATAACGTAATTGATTGTATTTAAATTAGGTCACTACCTGTGATGTTAGCGTTCGTGTTAGGATAAATAGTCGGCTGTGTAATTGAAATTTGTAACCTAAAGTGTGCTGTAGTACACAGGAAATAGTCTTTATAAAGACTAAGTTAGTTAAGTTATTAAATAAATTCTGATCGGGATATGGCGCCTTGCAAGCGGCAAGTCAAGGCAAAGCGACACTTGGTGTGCGATCACTGCCACAGCTGGGTAGATTTTGCATTGTCCGGGTGTGGAAAGTCATGAGCAGAAACCATGGAGGAAGGATTCACCTTTCAGTGCATTGGATGTTGGAAGGTGGAGTGTTTGCAGAAGGAGATAGTTAGGTTGACAGATATTGTGAAGGGAATGGAGATGGGAATTAGCAAGGAGGCAGGTCGAATGGAGAGAGACGACAGGGAGAGAGGTGAGGATACTGCAAGACTGAAGGAGAATAGCAGTGGCAAGAAAACTGAGGAAAGGAGATTGAGAGGAGAGAAGGTGATTGGAGGGGAAGAAATTGGAAAATCGACAACAGAAAACGTGACAAGCGTGAAGGTGACAGGGAAGAAAGTGACTGTAGAGAAGGAGGGAGGGAAGATGGAACGGGAGAGGAGAGAGGAAAATGAGACGGGACGAAAGAAGAAGGGACGAAAGGAAGTGAGAGCAAATGTGATAGAAGAGAAGTTGATAAAACGGACGCTGACAGGAGGAAAGGTGACAAGAGAAAAAGCGACAGGAAAGAATGGATCCGAAGAGAATGTGACAGGAAAGAAGACGGCAGGGGGGAAAGACAACAACCAGACAGATGCAAACCGAAGAAGGAGCTATTCTAAGGCAGTGATTGAGGGGGCAATGAGGAAAGAGAGGGTGTTTATGGGTGACTCCATTATGAGAAAGACGGACAAGACACTGAGCGAGGGGAAGGACATCGTTGTTTGTTTACCGGGGGCTAGGATTGAACATGTAACTGACAGGGTAGAGAAGGTATTGGGACATGGCAAGGGGGGTCTATACTGGTACATGTAGGAACAAATAATGCAGACAGGGAGGGAACAACTGCGATAGTACAGAAGTATAGACAGTTAGTGAGGAAGCTAAAGAAGACGAGAGTCGAACAGGTTATTTTGTCAGGAATTTTGCCAGTAATGGGAGGAAGGGGGGCAACGTATAGAAACTGCAAGAGGATGGCGATCAATGCATTAGCTGAGCAGATGTGTGAAGAAGAGGGGGTGGGATTCACAGATTTATGGGGATACTTTGTTGGGAGGGAAGATATCTACATGAGATGACCTCCATCTTAGTGGAAAGGGGGCAGCAGTTTTCTCAGATAATCTGCTGCAATCTGTTGACAGTGGGACAGGTTGCATCTATTTAAACTAGATTCGCAGGGGGGACTCACAGAAAAGCCTGAAAATGGAGGCATGATAAAGACAGCACAAATAAATCAATAAATAACAGTCTGGAAAACTCTTCTGAAGCTGGATATAAATGTGTTTGTTTAAATGCAAGGAGTATAGTAAACAAAAGAAATGAACTAAACATTATGGTAGAAGATATTGACCCTCACATAATAGGTATAACCGAATCCTGGACCACCACCGATATATCAGATGCTGAATTGGGACTGACAGGATATGTAATGTTTAGAAAAGATAGAATAGGAAGAAGGGAGGTGAAGTTATTTTATATATTAAAGAATCTATTCAGGCTTATGAAATAAAATTAGAAAGAGAAGCAGATTGCGAAGAAGCTGTTTGGTGTAACATAGTTACAGGAAACTCAACGTTAACAGTTGGGTTAGTTTATCGAAGTCCAAACATAAGCATAGAAGAGAATAAAAAACGCTATAAGGGAAGTAAGCAAACGGGACTGTATTATTATGGGGGATTTTAACCATGGGCATATACAATGGAAATCTCTACAGAGTATGGGGAGAGAGGACCACAAGTTTTTAGTTTTAGTTCAAGATACATTCCTTTCTCAACATGTGCTAGAACCAACCAGGGGTGAGAATGTGTTAGACATAGTTTTGTCCTCACTGAATGAATTAGTTGACAATGTCAAGATATGTGAGCCACTGGGGAGTAGCGATCACAACCAGATACATTTTACCATCAAAGTAAAATCAGAAAGGAATAGCAAAAAGCAGTATAGGAGAAATTTCCACAAAGGAAGGTATAAGGACATGAGGAAATATTTAGCAAAGATAGACTGGAATAAGACACTGAAAAATAAGACAGCAACAGAATGCTGGAATATATTAAAGAGTGAAATTAAGTGCATAATCGATAAATTTGTACCCTTCAAAAAACAAGGAAAACGGTCCAAAAAGAAACACTTATCGAAAGAAGCCATTAGAAAAATTAAGTATAAACAAATGATGTGGAAGTCATATAGATGTACTGGAAATGATGAAGACTACAACAATTATAAAGAAGCACTTAACCAAGCTACAGCTGAAATTAGAAATTCAAAGAGAAGCTATGAACAACAATTAGCTAGTAATATAAAACATGACAGCAAGAGTTTTTATGCGTATGTTCGAAGCAAACAGAAAGTTCAAGATAAGGTCGGTCCTCTAGAAGATAGTGCTGGAAATATAATATCAGAGGGATTCATAATGGCAGAAGACCTGAATGAGTACTTTAGTTCAGTGTTTACCAGGGAAGATATTAGTTCACTGCCAATACCAGAGGCTAAGTTCAAGGGGGCAGATTCAGACTATTTAGGACAATTAATTGTAACCCCGGAAATGGTAGCTAAGAAAATAAGGGCTATGAAGGATAGTAAATCACCTGGAGTGGATGGTATTCCACCCAAACTACTATTGGAAATTGTAGAACAAATTAGCATACCACTTGCAACAGTTTTCAACTTGTCATTAGAAGAGGGAGTGGTTCCTTTAGAATGGAAAGAAGCAAACATTATACCGTTATTCAAAAAAGGTTCGAGAAACAAGTCAGAGAACTATAGACCAGTGAGTTTAACATCAGTGATTTGTAAATTATTAGAAAGACTAATTAAAGATCACATGGTGGATTTTCTTGTTAAACAAAACTTGATAAACCCATCTCAACATGGTTTTTTTAAAGCGAGGTCACGCTTAACAAATATGTTATGTTTTTTGGAAGACATCACTAAATGGGTTGATGAGGGATCACCAGTAGATATCGTCTACTTAGATTTTCAAAAAGCTTTTGACAAAGTACCACATCAAAGATTACTGCTTAAACTAAAGGCCCATGGCATAGGAAATGGTATAATAAACTGGATAGAACAATGGCTGATTGACAGAAGACAACGTGTAGTAGTTGATGGGGAGGCTTCAAACTGGAAATCGGTATTGAGTGGGGTACCACAGGGATCAGTATTAGGTCCTATATTATTCTTAATATACATCAACGATTTGGATGATGAAATAACAAGCAAGGTGTTGAAATTTGCGGATGATACAAAAGTGTTTAGAAGGATTAAAAGTGATGGAGATAGACAGCATTTACAAGATGATCTTGACAGGTTGATCAAATGGTCTGAAAAGTGGCAAATGATGTTCAATTTTGGGAAATGTAAATGCCTCCACATAGGACATGGGAACGAAGAGGTAGAATATACAATGGGGGGTACTGTACTACTGTAAAAGAAAAGGACTTAGGGTTAACCGTTAGTGCCGATATGAAGATTTCAGAGCAGTGCGGAATTGCAGCTTCAAAGGGAAATCAAATCCTTGGATTAATTAGGCGAAACATAACGTATAAGGAAAAAGAGCTAATAATACCGCTGTACAAAACAATAGTTAGGCCTCATTTAGAATATTGTATTCAAGCGTGGAGGCCATATCGCAGGAAGGACATAGATATGCTAGAAAGAGTGCAGAGGAGAGCAACTAAAATTATACAAAATCTGAGGGATCTTAGTTATGAAATACGCCTAAAAAATGCGGTTTAACAACTCTAGAGACCAGGAGATTGAGAGGAGATCAGATAGAAGTGTTTAAAATATTGAAGGGTTATGAAAATATTGATAGAAATATGTTTTTCTCAGTTAAGAAAGATAAAAGGACTAGAGGACATGATCTTGCATTAGCAAAGGAGCAGAGTAGATTGGATATAAGAAAGTTTTCATTTTCACAAAGGACTGTAAATGAATGGAACAGATTACCTGCCGATTGTGTGGGTGCTAGTAGCGTGAATGTTTAAAAATAAAATCGACACATACCTCAGACGGGCGGGATACACATAGATAAAAAGGTCGGACTCTCGATAAGCCAAGGGCTTCCTTGTCCACCTGCTACCTAGAGTTAATTCTCTGGGTGGCAATCTTGTTAAACCGATGACGCTAAATGACGTCATCATACACGTGAGGCAGTTCGTAATTGCCCTCGTCTCTGTTGATGGGTGTTTTGGTTTTCCTGATCCAGATGGCTTCCTTGATATGCCGAATTCTTCTGTTGGGTTCCTTGTCTACAATTTTTACTCCCCCCCAGTCTATAATGTGGTTTTCAGTTGTATGGTCTGTAAGGGCGGATTTACTGATGGTAGACATCGATCTTTTTTCCGCTCCGTGTGTATTTATCATTTTTCGTGTTGTCTACATCCTTTCTGTGTTCCAAATACTACAGTAATAAGAAATTATAAATAAGACAACAAAAACAGAGGAACAAATAGGTTAAAGCTTTGATAAATACATTAAACTAGTTGCGACGTATTATTTTAGTTTGGTTATCAGCCGATATCTTGTACAATGGTGGCTTAACAAGACAACGTTCCATTAGACTAGGGTAAAAAAAACAACGAAGAGCGTAATAATAGAATCGTTATATATCTACGTGTGAGGCCTTGTCACTGCTCCAACATCACACACTCGCAGTAGCAATCAACTGCTACCAAAATATGTACAATGATTCAACGTATATCAACCCGAGATTGACAATTAATTCCAAAACGACCAAGAAGACAAGAACACACCCAACAATACATCCACCTGCAACCAGTCAATTAATGACTGAATATATACAGTTAATACATCAACATTATATATGAATAATATTAATTCACTATGTACGCGTCTCGCGATTACCAAGGCGGCAGCGACGACGACGAGAAGACAATGAAACCGGGAGTAAGTAATACGTAGTTTATGACAAAACGCGGAAACTCCGTTATCTTCTCTTAGAGCCTATACGGCTTTGTGTCGCGAACTCATTGGTCATAGTATCGAAGTCAGTGTTATTGGTATTAGCTCTCACTCGATCGACAAGTGCATGCACCAGACTATTTAGTCGCTCCTGTCCCATACTTGAGATCGAAGTTATACCTCTTGACGAGCTTCGGTTTCGAGAAATGTATCTCACAAGAGGCTCAGACACACTGCGAGGAATGTCCTGAGCGACACGAGCAAGTTCGGGAACGGTGTCCCGTGTCCAGACATCACCACCGATTGAAGGCTGTCGAGCGCATGCCACGCAGTACACGGCCGACCTCCTCCCTCGGTCCTTCTGCGGCGATGTCGAGGTATGTCGATCGATGGCGTAGTCGTTGTCCCCATCCCTGGCCTAGCCCATCTGGCGTCTTTGTTAGGAACCCGAGCTTGTTGTTCACTTCCGCCAAGTATAATAATCGTCCTCTTTCTGGTCTCTCCGTCAATTCGATCGATGGCCTGATGCTGATTTCGTCTCGTCTATGCTTACAGTAGCGACATCCTTTGCCTTATCTTCATCCATCCAGAATTCTTATCCGCCACACCTGTCTTTATTTACGTCGTGGTCGCGTTTCTTTCTTCGCAGGACGCCGTCGCCGTCCTCGCAAGCTCGACCACATCATTGCGCTCCTCCTCGCAGAAGAGAACAAGAGACGTAGTTTTTTATTGTAATGTTTATTTAGTCAAATAGCCAACACACAAATGGCCACCAGCAACGCGAGGCTTGTCAGAATGGAACAAAATGTTTGTACTAAAGTGAATTGCTTAGGGTATACTGTATTCCCAAAGTGACGCAAAAAAAAAAAATTACTGTTATGCTTAGGCTTGGGAACAATCTTAGATATGTGTCTTGAACTTGGACAGCAATTGATGAATCCGCCATACATTGCGGTTTGCCTACGACTACGTCAAACTAAAAATTCGAAAAATCCAGGAGAGTCGATGAGATGCACATACAATGATTCAAAGTTAGCATATTAATCCCTATATACTAGTATATCTATATATATTTACAGCTAACATTTTATAAATGAGAGAGACAGTTCGTTTCTTGCGAACTTCCGTCTTCAGCATAACTAGAATGATTTTAATCCCATTCTCGGTGAACCTCTGTTGTTGAAGTTTGAGCGTCTTCAACAGATGCGCCGATGAATAGCACGGTTGGCGCGCGATTGATAGGATTTGACCGCGACAGGGGCCGGTCTGTAATTGATGCAGGTTGAGATTGCGTGTAATGTTCGCAGCGTGCCGACTGTAATGAATGACCAGCTTCATTTGTGGGGCATTAGGAGTGAAGGGGCAAGGGCAAAGGCAATCAGCCGAGCACGCTAACATCAAAATTAGCCTATAGATCAACATGGATGACAAATAGATAACAGTTGTGCATGCCATCGAGTTAGTATCTTTAACTTTAAAATCGTCTGCTACTTCCGTGGAAGAATGAACTTTACTTCTACGTTTATACAGATCTACTACTTCTATTGCTGCTACGACTACTCTTACCATTGCCGATGCCATCACCATTAATAATTACTAACGTTAATGCGTACAAACCTACGTTAGCACGCACGCACGAACGCACGTACTACCGTCTGTATGTGTACGACGTAAACACGTATCACGATGAAGACTTGTGCATATTCTTGACTATAATTTTTGCATTGTTAATATTCCACATTTTCATTGTAATGTAGACCTACCATTATTTTGTATGTTACTGTTATATAATAACGTGATTACTTACCTGGATTATTGGCGTTTAATTTTCCGGTTCTAAAATAAGGTGTTTAGCATTGTAATAGGTCTACCCACCTTTATACATCAGATTTGATTGATTTTGAGAACGAGGCTTATTTGTGGTTAAAGTCGTGCTTTTTAGAATGTGTCCGTCTTCCAGTGTTTGTCAAGTCTTTGTATTTTGAAAGCGCTGGTGTTTTCTCCTTCCACCGTTGGCTGTGGATGGTTATTCCAGTCCTGGAAGATGCGTTGTGAGAAGGGATATTTTCTGATGTCACATCTCTTGACGAATTTTATGTTATGTGCATATCATTGTTATGAAATCATCATTGTCGATGTCAACAGTGCCATTCATAATTATATACACTTGAACCATGCATCGTCTTCTACTTCTGTACGCCAGCTTAAGATGTTTCAGTGTGTGAAGTTTTTGATTTCTAGTACCGTCTTGGCGGGTCTTCTCCATGATTTTTCAAGTGTGTTAATGTCTATTGCATGATATGAGTTCCAAACGGAGTCAGCGTATAGTCAATAAAGGTAAAGGTAAGTTATCATATAGCCCGGTATAAAGTCCTTAAGATTGTTAAAAGGACTTTACCCTTTACTCCTTGGCAGACCTATTTAATCGAACAGTATCTCGACTTCTCTGGGAAAGATTCAGTCACGTTGCAATTACTGCGCGAAGACTATTCGTACACAAGTATCCACTATTGGCTATGCCACTGATTGAACTGGAGCAACGTAGAGAGACGAACTGGCCCAAGATTCGACACGGCAGCAAGGGATTTGAATCCGGAATCTCTTGATCGAGGGACCGACGCTCTAGCTACCACACCCCCGCGCTCTATGTGACATTGCTATATAATGCTGTATTCAACAATCTGAAGATGGTGCAGTCAGCAGTCAGTATGTTTGAAAGTGTCTGCCGGAAATCAGAGATTGGGTCGACGTTTCGCCCAGTCATATATATTGCAAACAAACACAAGGCGACATTCATGAGAACCTTTTAAAATTTAAATTAGTTTTGGGTGTAACTAAAAAATACACTGTGCTTTGTAAATCAGGTGACCAACTATACAAACCCACGCCCTTTGCGTGGTTGACTAGGGGAGGGGTTGTTCGATCTGAGACTGCAGATTCACCAAAAAACCTCCAAGTACATCCCCTTGAAACTACAAACAGGCCCGTAGCATGGTTGATTTTTGTTGGTATTTTATAACCTGCGATTGCACGCTCCCAAACACTCCAACTGCAACTCCACCCGTGCGATTACGCCCTCATGGGGTTCCCATATATCCTCCAATTGCACCCCTATCCCGGCGACCTCCAACTGCACCGATTGAGGCTCCAAAAACCTCCAACTATAACCCACTGAGAAGCTTAAAAAAACTTATAAATGAACCCACACTGGGACCTCGAGCGGAACATGCCTTAGCGGAGAGATGCGTACAGACTTGTCACACCCCAGCCTACGGACTTGCCTTCAGAGTCGCAAAAACTCCAACTCGTCTGTTCAAACAGAACTGTGTTTCCTTCAAGAGGAACTCTTTTGCCTCAGCGAAGAGGGCGAAGAGGTGTCGATCGCACCCCTCGCATCTTCCCTGCATACGGGCATGAAACAGGTGTCACAGAAGTGATGTCCATCAGATGAGACATCTTTATTATGTGAACGATTACTAATGTTTTAATGATGTTACTAGGCAATTTAGTTCTAGCAAACAGCTGTCGAGAAAATTAATGTCCAATACCTGCAGACTACTCCAATATCTAGGCCTAATTACTTCCGTCTGGATGCAATATTCATATTGTCATTATATACACTATATATTATAAATATATTATATTAAAACATGATATTTGGACGGACTGAAATTTTAATTAAATTACACATATTAAATTAAATTAAACAGATAATGGTAGTTATAAAACTTGCGGTCACTATGGATACGTATTACCATGTCACATGAATTTACAATAAAACCATTACACATTATTACAATTTCCCGACTTTATATGTCTCCATCTGTCCCGACAGACCTCATGTTTGCGGCTTCGGCAAAAACAGACGATGTTGTCCCGGCTGGTCGTCGGCACCTGGCAGCAACCGATGTCTTGTGCGTAAGTAGCAGACGTATCGTTTATAGCTGCAGGGAAATTACGGCGAGACTCCAACCAGGTCGACAAGGAAGGGTTGCGCAATACATGTGTGTGCGTGCGTGTGCGTCTGAGTGCACGTGTGCGGGTGTGAGTGATTGCGTGTGTGCATGTGCAATAAAACTTTGTTTTATGTAATATTATACAGCTCGTGTGTATGTGTAGGAAGACGGTAGGGTGCCGTCTTACCCACATGGAAAATGTGTGTCTTAACATGATGGATGCAAAACACTACATACTTTCCCAGTCTTTTACTGTCTGATATGCAAGTTGAATGATAATATTATAATGTCAGCAATTAAGTTAATGATGTGCACCTTTACGTAAAGTGCTGCACCATTTTGACTACCGGCAAAATTTTAGATCAAACTGCATAACACTTTTCAAAAACACATTTATTTTATTACAGCTGTCTCACGTTGTTGGACTTTCTGCGTGGCTATCCCATAAGCATCGGCATCATTTTGCCCACATTTTTTCTGACTTTCAGTATTTATATTTTGTGTACGTGATGGGGACGTCTTACTTCAAAGGGCTGTACTGCCCCAAGTCAACCATAGCCTCGCACATTTAACTCACATGATTTTGCATGGATCTAGGTCGACCAAGCAGTAGAACCTTCAAGTAAATTTAGACTATAAAAACATGTTTGTTTCAATGAATGCCTACTAAAATGTTACATATTATTTATATGAGAACGTTTCCCCTCTTCATTGGCTTGTGAGAAGTAATATAGGTCTGCACATATGACGTAATAACAACTACATTTAAATTTGGTGTCCCTGAAGCTAACACATCTGGGGCCGGTTTCATGAAGCGGCTAAGAACGTTCTTAACGCTAAGATGATTGTTTTAGTAAATGACGTGATTTTTTTTATATAAGCGAACATAGGAGTTTACGCAAACACGTGATGCTAAGTAATTGCGTAACTTTAAGTACGCTTCATGAAACCGGCTCCTGTAGAGGATAATTATGTATAACAAGTACATCATAACTACGCGTTAATATATAAGGGAACTGCACAGACAAAATGTGATGTTTGCATTACATAGGACATATCGGACGTTTCAACAACAATACGTCAACGGCAACACTATGTTCCTATTTGCAGCCGTCTGTAAAAAGGGTTGTGGCGAAGGGCGCTGCATGAGACCCAACCTATGTCTCTGTGATGACGGCAAGATCGGACGTACCTGCTCTGACGTCATCGTCACCATAAGTAAGCGAACCGGCCCTGGAGGTACGGCATATATTTTCTTAAACTTCTCTCACTTATTCATCCTCGCTGAAAGTAGAGTAAAGGGCCGCAATGACACTTCTCCAACCGATTCTACTGTTTACTGTTTTCTTCCAGTCTTTCCAGTTGGTTCCATGGTTCACTATTTCCTCGGCTATGGATCTTCTCTAGCTGTTTTGTGGTCTATCTAGTTTACGTTTTCCTTATGGGCTCCACTCTGTTCTAAAAGAGAGCTAACTTTCGGTATTTAAAACCATGATATCGTTTTAAGACAAACGTTAAATATATGTAATATTTGGTATGATATTAATTATGCATTGGAATTTCACTATTAAATTCACCCTTGGGGGTAAGCAAGGTAGCCTGAATAGAAAAGTGACCATATTAGCGGAACAAATGTCCGTGTATGGAAATAAAGTGGGACTTTTGTCATAATTATGGTGGCCTTAATTGCGAGGTGGCTGTATTACCGAGGTGGCTGTATTACCGAGGTGACCGTAAAGTGCGGTTCGACAGCACTTACACGTGTGTCAACATCTGTCCGCGGAAGAGCGGATAGTAGTCATGGTAAAGCAGGAAACACCCTCCCCCATCCACTGTTGTTATTTTTTGCCGCCGCGAAGTTCAGCACCATTTTTGAAGCTCTTCTTGTTATTTGAAAACATCGATCAGCACTCCCCCTGAGGCTAGCCAACAAAAACGCCGACAACTAGATACAAGAATTTTATTCACAGACTACATTAAGTTAAAACTGTTTTGGTAGTGGTGACATGCATGCATTATGATAAAAGCATAATACATACTTAACATATTATGTAAGCAATATAATAAATTATGTATATAAAAGGAAGCGAGGAGGCATACTGGATGGAAATATAACACTGAAGAATAATATCAGCACCCGGGGGGAGCATTGGGGAGTAAATCCAAAATTCAGCCCTCCTCTTCAGATATTGGGGATTCAGTCCCCCCCAAGCCCCCACCCGGTTCCGGCACCTTAGTAATGTCATATAACTGTCAAACAGAAATACTCTAAGTTGTTATGTAGGGCACCAAATGTGTAGCAGGCCTCGTCATCGATCCATGAAAAACAACTGTGATGGAATGCTTGGCAGACGCCAATTGTATACAACAGGCACCTACCAAACCGTCTTCCAGTAAGCATGGTTGGTGTTTACTTGGCTATCGAGGAAAGGAACAAAGTAGACACACAATGACTCGCGCACGGAATCACTAGAGTACAAGTCATTGTATACATTTTGGTGTTGGGATACACAAGGCGGAACATTCGATTTGGCCATCTAAATTTGTTACAAATCCTAGCCTATGTGTGCCTCACCTGTTGTTAAATCTGAGAACGTTCGGTGGCATGATACTATATAACCCGTCGAATGCCACAATTATGCTCGCAAAACCATAGGTTAAACAGCACCAAGCGTTTAGTCAGTACTTTTTTAATGTTGCGTTTCGACGGCATTTTAGTTCCTCGAGTTCAATTGGAGATATGCGGGTTCCACAATATTCGGCAACTTCGCGCATGTCCAACCATGTAATAAATTAATAGATACTCCCTCAAAGAAAAACGCTGCGCGTCAGAAAGCAGACGACCATAGACAGTAGTAGTTTCAATAATTATTGCATCTTCGCTTCGGTATAATCAGTCTTGCTAGCTTATCGACATGTTATTAAGGCAAGTTTCACCATAAAATATGACACCATGTTGTCTGTTTGGCTACCCGCCGCCCCCGGGTCGACCCACAGATCGGTACCCAGATAATGAGATATGAGATAATAGTCTTGGACTTGGTGGCTAGTCCCTAACTTAGTCTAAGCCTGGCTTTTTTCCATTCTTGGCCTTGCAGAAATGGATAATCTTTTACTTAAATGGCCCAAACTAGTTACTTGGTTCATCCTAATGACATCCCAAATCTACGGCTATGCTTCAACCCAGGTCCCAGGGCCGGGCAGTGCCTACCCGGCGGATGCCGCTAACAATTTAGATTTTAGGCCAGTTAATTGAAAGATTGCCCAGAAATGTATCAGAGTAACTCAGATGAGATGAAAAAGGCCGGTTTAGATCGTGTTTTGACTCCAGCGTAGGAGATCGGGGCTAATGTTAAAAGCAAATGAACTAGTCAGGGCCGCAGCGTATGCTAGACCTAGTACAGTAGTACAGTAGGCCTAGCCTAGGCCAGGGCGGTGCGATGGTTACAACTTGCGTATGCCCGCCCTCCCGATGATTACACGTTACGCTCGAGTTTCGAACGGGGTGCAGCTGAATTTATGAATGAGGTGCAGTTGTTTTTTTAGTGTCCATTGGGCTGCTGTTGGATGTCCTCATGCAGAGGGGAGGTGCAGTTGGAGGTTTTTAGGGAGCCACAAGCCTAACGGGGGAAGGGGTGGGGTAGTTGGCGGTCTCGGGGGAGGGGGTGAAGTTGGAGTTTCTTGGAGCCTCAGTGAATGGGTGCAGTTGGAAGTCTCAGCATGTGCAGTTGGAGGTTTTACTTGTGCACACTAAGGACTGAAAATGTACTTTGCATAATTTTTTTATTAAGCAATTATAGAATACAAAAAAAAAATTATAAATTTTACGTTATGGACATACATGCCTGATGTGACCCAAATTTGACCCACGTTATCCAACAACATGCTGAACATAGAAAAATAAAATTTGACAGCTAGAATGCTATATACCTATATCTCATTACTAAATAAAAAATTGTCTTAAAAACGAAAATATACTGAAAAACTACTAATCTTTTAAAATGTTGAATTTATTTAAAAACATCACAATCTATGCCACTGTCTTTGACCCCAATTAGTTCCCAATTCCTGCAATGATGTGACAAATCCATCACATTTTCAGTTAGTACAGATGATTATCTTTAGAATGACTTCCTAGTTGTATGGATAAAACTAATTACAAAAAATGATTGCATGGTTGACCATTTGACTAAACTGCCCCATAATGTTATGTATTTTATGTTGACAGCATGCCGCATAGCATGTATGAATGGTGGCACGTGTATGGGCAACATTTGTCGTTGTCCACAAGGGTTTGATGGACCAATCTGCTCAATACGTAAGCGCACTACCTAATAACCTCACCCACATCATGTTGCACCGTTATTGTTGGTAGTTGTTGTTGTTAAACATGGGTCATTGATTTTTGACTGCATAGTGAATTTATGGCAGGCCAGTAAACAATTACACTTAACAAAATTCAACATTCAGTGATTTATAATTCTTCTTTCAATATAAAGATTGTTTCATAGCCATTTCAGTTGATTTATTTTGAGCTACTTGTGAAAAAGAATGCTCAACTTGAGCAAATAATATGTGAATGTATAATGCTTATGTTCAAAGGATTGTACATGTATTCGTTCTTGTTAGGCATATGTGTGTGTGCACACTTTCCTTGTTAATTTGTTTTTGCAGCAATTTGCGCTCAACCATGCCTTAATGGGGGAAAGTGCTCCGGAGTCAACCGGTGTGTCTGTTCGTATGGATACTCCGGCAGAAACTGTGAAACAGGTGAGTTGATGGTTTATTTTATTACTTTTGAGGGTTGCTATTCCCTGTCATACTTGCTAAATTGCGTATTGTCATGTTCTCTAGTATATGTTAAAAAACTAAATGAAGAACTAATTTCTGAAATAACAATCAAATATCAAATACAGCTCTGTGGATTGTGGGGGGTGCAATATGTCCAAACCCCCCTCGCCCCAGCTAGTGAGGTGTGAGTTCCACTTGAGGGAATAGTTCCGCTCCAGTAAACCATAAAGGTGAGGTGGTGTGTTGCTTTAATTGTTGGAGCATCAAGGGAGTGCACTTTAAGGGTCTTTGAATCTCAACAGGGTGTGCAGTTGGAGGTTTTTCGGAAGCCTCAATAGGGTGCAGTAGGATTTTTTTTGGAGTTTAAAGGAGGGTGCAGTTGAAGGTTTTCTGGCAGGTCAAAAAATGCAAAATTCAACCACATTTGGGCCTGAATGATAACTTTTATCAAACATTTGTTCTAATCCAGTACAACTATTTCATGAAATAGGTAGACACACAAAGAAACAGCAATTTCTGGGTCCATACCATTTGCATTTGACTCAATGTGCAAGCCAAGTTCCTCGGTGTTCCAGTTCCTAGACCTCCTATTTGTTTATGTGTTAGCATTCACCGAAAACTAGGTAACCATACTGTTATCTAAACTTTTATGGTGGCAACTTAGAGAGGCAGATCATGTGAATTGCGAGAACGTGAAGTATGTAGCATAGTGGAATACCAAGTTGATGTTAGTGGGCCATGCATTGGTCTTGTTCTAGGCAAATATCAGGTATGTCTGCCAGACCTAATAAGCCTGGGATTATGCAGCTGTTTACTGAGTTTGCTTTGGGTTCTTGTGTAGAGTTAAATATTGCGTTGAAATAGTGTTGGTGAACTCGTCAAGGAATGTTAGATATTGATAGTATGTGTGTGTACATGCGTACAACAACCTGGGTAATATGTGCCACAAAGTGCACATATCCAGATAGTGCACCATCACTATATATGTTATGAGCAGTTTGTGATAATTGCTTAATTGTTAGACTTGCAGGGTTGATTTTTGCCTTATATATGCACTTATTAAATGTGTAGTTTTGACACCTTGCTTGTGTAGGAATGGTGTAGTTATTGTAATGTTTGCATACCTGTGGTGTAATAGTTGTGGTATGCTTTTTATTATTAATTTTAATGTTAGATTGATAAAGGCTTTGAATAAAATTACACTTGTTATATACAGCTGATGCTTAGAGTCTAATACTCTTCTACCACACGTAATAGTCTATCGTGTGGTAGCATAGTAGTAGAGCATGTAGTTCCATGAGATCTTTGGTAAACATGTAATATTATTTTAGAATGGCACATCACTTGTGAAACACAAAATTTAAAGGGAAACAAAAGGTATCTTATTGGGCCTATGCATCTAACCATTAGCAACTGCAATCAAAAATATTACTCTAGTTTGCATTGCAGAATATTTGTTTTATTGCTATAACTGCACATTTTTTTTACATCCGCATGGTGCACTGTATACCATTGTTATAGTTGTTACATCCGCATGGTGCACTGTATACCATTGTTATAGTTGTTACATCCGCATGGTGCACTGTATACCATTGATATAGTTGTTACATCCGCATGGTGCATTGTATACCATTGTTATAGTTGTTACATCCGCATGGTGCACTGTATACCATTGATATAGTTGTTACATCCGCATGGTACACTGTATACCATTGTTATAGTTGTTACATCCGCATGGTGCATTGTATACCATTGTTATAGTTGTTACATCCGCATGGTGCACTGTATACCATTGTTATAGTTGTTACATCCGCATGGTACACTGTATACCATTGTTATAGTTGTTACATCCGCATGGTGCACTGTATACCATTGATATAGTTGTTACATCCGCATGGTGCACTGTATACCATTGTTATAGTTGTTACATCCGCATGGTGCACTGTATACCATTATTATAGTTGTTACATCCGCATGGTGCATTGTATACCATTGTTATAGTTGTTACATCCGCATGGTGCACTGTATACCATTATTATAGTTGTTACATCCGCATGGTGCACTGTATACAATTGTTATAGTTGTTACATCCGCATGGTGCACTGTATACCATTGTTATAGTTGTTACATCCGCATGGTACACTGTATACCATTGTTATAGTTGTTACATCCGCATGGTGCACTGTATACCATTATTATAGTTGTTACATCCGCATGGTACACTGTATACCATTGATATAGTTGTTACATCCGCATGGTGCACTGTATACCATTATTATAGTTGTTACATCCGCATGGTACACTGTATACAATTGTTATAGTTGTTACATCCGCATGGTGCACTGTATACCATTATTATAGTTGTTACATCCACATGGTACACTGTATACAATTGTTATAGTTGTTACATCCGCATGGTGCACTGTATACCATTGTTATAGTTGTTACATCCGCATGGTGCACTGTATACCATGGTTATAGTTGTTACATCCGCATGGTGCACTGTATACCATTGTTATAGTTGTTACATCCGCATGGTGCACTGTATACCATTGTTATAGTTGTTACATCCGCATGGTGCACTGTATACCATTGATATAGTTGTTACATCCGCATGGTGCACTGTATACCATTGTTATAGTTGTTACATCCGCATGGTACACTGTATACCATTGTTATAGTTGTTACATCCGCATGGTGCACTGTATACCATTGTTATAGTTGTTACATCCGCATGGTGCACTGTATACCATTGATATAGTTGTTACATCCGCATGGTGCACTGTATACCATTGTTATAGTTGTTACATCCGCATGGTGCACTGTATACCATTGTTATAGTTGTTACATCCGCATGGTACACTGTATACCATTGTTATAGTTGTTACATCCGCATGGTGCACTGTATACCATTGTTATAGTTGTTACATCCGCATGGTACACTGTATACCATTGTTATAGTTGTTACATCCGCATGGTGCACTGTATACCATTGTTATAGTTGTTACATCCGCATGGTGCACTGTATACCATTGTTATAGTTGTTACATCCGCATGGTGCACTGTATACCATTGTTATAGTTGTTACATCCGCATGGTGCACTGTATACCATTGTTATAGTTGTTACATCCGCATGGTGCACTGTATACCATTGTTATAGTTGTTACATCCGCATGGTACACTGTATACAATTGTTATAGTTGTTACATCCGCATGGTGCACTGTATACCATTGATATAGTTGTTACATCCGCATGGTGCACTGTATACCATTATTATAGTTGTTACATCCGCATGGTACACTGTATACAATTGTTATAGTTGTTACATCCGCATGGTGCACTGTATACCATTATTATAGTTGTTACATCCACATGGTACACTGTATACAATTGTTATAGTTGTTACATCCGCATGGTGCACTGTATACCATTGTTATAGTTGTTACATCCGCATGGTGCACTGTATACCATGGTTATAGTTGTTACATCCGCATGGTGCACTGTATACCATTGTTATAGTTGTTACATCCGCATGGTGCACTGTATACCATTGTTATAGTTGTTACATCCGCATGGTGCACTGTATACCATTGATATAGTTGTTACATCCGCATGGTGCACTGTATACCATTGTTATAGTTGTTACATCCGCATGGTACACTGTATACCATTGTTATAGTTGTTACATCCGCATGGTGCATTGTATACCATTGTTATAGTTGTTACATCCGCATGGTGCACTGTATACCATTGATATAGTTGTTACATCCGCATGGTGCACTGTATACCATTATTATAGTTGTTACATCCGCATGGTACACTGTATACAATTGTTATAGTTGTTACATCCGCATGGTGCACTGTATACCATTATTATAGTTGTTACATCCACATGGTACACTGTATACAATTGTTATAGTTGTTACATCCGCATGGTGCACTGTATACCATTGTTATAGTTGTTACATCCGCATGGTGCACTGTATACCATGGTTATAGTTGTTACATCCGCATGGTGCACTGTATACCATTGTTATAGTTGTTACATCCGCATGGTGCACTGTATATCAGTGTTATAGTTGTTACATCCGCATGGTACACTGTATACATTTGTTATAGTTGTTACATCCGCATGGTGCACTGTATACCATTATTATAGTTGTTACATCCGCATGGTACACTGTATACAATTGTTATAGTTGTTACATCTGCATGGTGCACTGTATACCATTGTTATAGTTGTTACATCCGCATGGTGCACTGTATACCATTATTATAGTTGTTACATCCACATGGTACACTGTATACAATTGTTATAGTTGTTACATCCGCATGGTGCACTGTATACCAGTGTTATAGTTGTTACATCCGCATGGTACACTGTATACAATTGTTATAGTTGTTACATCCGCATGGTGCACTGTATACAATTGTTATAGTTGTTACATCCGCATGGTGCACTGTATACCATTATTATAGTTGTTACATCCGCATGGTGCACTGTATACCATTGTTATAGTTGTTACATCCGCATGGTGCACTATATACCATTATTATAGTTGTTACAGGTGTAACTCTGAATCGAAGGGAATAAGAGAAACTAACATATATGTGAGCCGGTATATACATGTCGAGGAAACGGGCATCCGATGTCTCACTTCAGCGTCAGGGTCAAAAAAGCTCTAGGCACTTATTGATCAAGCATTGAGGGTGTGCCTGTTGATTGTAGTTGCAAATGGTTAGATTGTATTAACTCTGTGTGTATAGGCCCGCACAATTGCCTTTTGTTTCCTTTTAAAATGGATGAATAAAGGTGTCGGCCAAGTGGTGACATCGAGGGACTTGATCTGAGAAAGTTTAGGAACCCCTACCACAGGGAATAGAATTTATTAGTTTTGTCATAATTTCATTTCTTTCATTTTGTTATGACAATGCAACCAGCAAAGTAGTTGTCTTCCATGCCTATGGATTTAGGATGAGTTGGGGTGTTGTGTACTGTTTTGGGCATTCTGTTTTGCATAAATACTACTGTTAGTTTGGGAACAAACGGAAGTCATTCCAAGTACCACTGGTGTTGCAGAATTGTGTTATATATGCCAGTCAAACAGCACAGCAGTGAGATAGTTTCAGATGTGTAAGTTTATAAATTGCTTACAGTGTGTAGATTACTAGAAGTAGAAGTATGAAATAAAATATTGTTTCTTAAAATAATTAAATTATTAAACCATGTTTTGTCATTTGGAATAGTGTTTCATTAAAATGTTCATATTAAATGTGTAGAATCTGAGATCATTGCAGATATATCAATGGATGGGAATAAGACTGAATTTCGCTCACTAGGTTGGTGTAGCCTGAGATGAGGACATTAAGTCAATACATAAATATTTACTACAATATACTGAATTGATTCACTGCTTATTTTCATAAGCAATTCCAAGATGCGACTATTTTGTTTCTGTCTGTCTGGCAACAAAGATTGCAAATTACTATGAATTTATCAAAATCAGAAATCTCACAGTCTGTCTAGAGACAGTTTCACTAACTTTCTTATAAGCTCAAAAGCCCAAATTTGGTCTATTTCAAATCAATTTCGCTCGTTAACTGACCTTGTCTACCGAAATCTATCAACACTAGGATGCGCCACTAGGACAGTTGCATTGTGTCACAGAAATAGTGTCCGCTGTGATACAACAGCAGTGGCTTTTTACTTTTAAAAACTCCTTAAATATAACACAGATTCCGGTTAATGATGGATGTTCCTTAAATAAGCTAATTATCTTAGTGAAAAGGTCCCTTGTAGTGTCAAGCGAATGTTAACTAAAATGCAGAAGCTGTTAGGTTTCTCGCCTGGGTTGTGACTTGGCACTACCACACCTCCAGCAAATCCGTAACCGCGTCTAGCACACTGCACCAGGTCAATACATTAAGTTGGCACGACCGGATTTCATTGATGTCGGAAACTACTAGATCTGGTATTTGTTGTCGCGGATCCAGACCAATGTTTACAACTGTGTCTTGATGGCATAGCACATTACTGGGTCCATTGGCAAAAACTCACAGACACCCTTGGTGTGTGAGGAGTGTTGCCAGTGACCCGATGGTCGCTAGCTAGTTCTATGTTCATACCCAGCTGTATGCCCAGACTACATGGCTCTTAACTTCATCCAGACCGACCTCCAGCGGGTCCATTTTACTTTGTTGATGCAGTTGCCTTCTTCCTCTTTTTGCGAACTGTTCTCTGACTGCATACTCATGGTGCTCGGTGTTCTTATGTTTTCCTGTAATTCCTATTTTATTAAGGAGTTTGTCTGTATATTTTGATTGTAAAATCATGTTACATGGTAAAGTTTATACTAAAATTAGACTGACCACTCTTACATGTTTTAATTAACCAATTTATTGTTGTTGAAATTTAAATGTTTCAGGAGGAAACAGTCTACATGGCAAAGCGCCATATAAATTATTGGCAGTTGGTTCAGTTGTATGCCTGTTGTTGTTAAAATTCATTGAATGGCATAGTGGCACTTCTCCAAGGCACTTGGATGATGTTTACATTTTTTTCCACAAATTTCCTCATTTCGTTTGCAACCGACCTACTCCAACTTTTGTTGTGGGTTCCACTTTAAGGTCTATAGTGTAATGTAGATTAGATGCTTTCTTTTTGGAAATCCAGTCCATTAAATTGAAATATATGTTTTGTTGTGGTGTCTGGTGATACCACAGTGAAGTCAGTGTATATGAAGTACCTGCATCAAAACACCTTCAGTGACCTTCTTCGTGAGTAATTACATGCTGTGGTCAAGGCATACCTTGGTAGCAGTTACTGCTAGTGTGCCCAGAAATAATGGCCTGAATTTGGAGATAGATGGGAGCAGTGAGCTGGGGTCTGTCAGAACCTGAAGGACAGGAATTTGTTGTGGCCCCTTTCCAGAGGGAGCTAGGCTGGAATCTGTGGAATTATGAGAAATAACCCTGAAGCACAACCTTGACGCTGGACACATTCACTGTAGTTAGCTTTGGCCTACCATTACCAAGGAATGTTGCAGCCACTAATATAACTACCTATGTTCTGCAGCAGTAGAACAAATTTTACCAGAATAGCAATCACAATTTGAAATGGCAATTTCCATTTTGTTGTAGCACTTGTTAATTAACGAACATAACTTGAACTTGTGTAATATGAAATCTCAAAATTTGACCTTGTTGAGTACCGGTAGTCCCGAAACGTATACCTATGAGCTGACCAATCATAGTTTGTATCTTGAAAACCACACAATTAAGAGCACATACCTCATGTGTTTTCCACCTCAGAAGCATCCCTCATCTATTCCCCAGACGAGATATTGCTTTGTATTATTGTTACAAAGGATTACTGTTTTAAAAAAGCATATGGTAATCATGTAACTTAGTTTCATATTCCTTGCTGATTTAGTATAATGCCCCAAATTATGTTGGCCGTCCCAGATTTGTTAAATTGACATAGCAAAAACGTAGATTTACAGCACTTAGATGAAACTGATGTAACATAACCTCAGACCCACTCTACATACACTTATCCGAGCCCTAGTCCTCTTGACTGAGATTAGCAAGACTGGCATTAAGTTGATCGTGGAGTCACAAGGGATACACAATGCCTAATGTTGAGAGCCAGGTTTTTACAGGAAACACACATATGTGCCTGGGGGCCATTTCACTAACATTTTACAGGAAACACATATGTGCCTGGGGACCATTTCACTAACATTTTACAGGAAACACACATATGTGCCTGGGGACCGTTTCATTAACATTTTACAGGAAACACACATATGTGCCTGGGGACCATTTCACTAACATTTTACAGGAAACACACACATGTGCCTGGGGACCGTTTCATTAACATTTTACTGGAAACACACATATGTGCCTGGGGGCCATTTCACTAACATTTTACAGGAAACACACATACGTGCCTGGGGACCGTTTCATTAACATTCTTGTGAGCTCATTACCCTGATTTATTTACTCTTTAAGATAGATTTCACTCCTTAACTTGATCTTGTATATATTGAAACTGTCAACACCAGGACAGGCCACAGGGACACCTTAGCCAGTGTGTCACAGAAATAGGATGGCACCTTTTTTTCATTTTTAAAACTTCTTATATTTAGCAACAGATTCTGTTTAATGATGGATTTTCCTTTTGAGCTCACCATCTAAGTGAGACGGTCCCCTAGTCGAGTTCTTGAACCAAGAAGTCTGTCCCATTCTCTGCATCTCTGTATGCAATCTTGTTTACAGACATGGGGCTCAATGTCCCTAAACTGGCCTAATTACCTGTGGTATAATTTTTTTAAAGTCACTGCAGCTAAATAGATATATTTGGTGAACACTTAATTTAGCTGCTAAGTAAGTGGCTATTACTACGAAGTACCTTATAAAACCTTAGTAAAATTGGGTTAAGTATTACTTGAGAGTTAATCAAAACTGTAATTCTTTCAGTGTATTCATCATCAGTTGTTACACTTACAGGTCAGATATTGCCTGAAGCATACATGTGTCTGGTAAAAATTTAGAAATGAGTATCAACGTTTATCAGCTGTTATGAACAAGACTTAATTTCTAGAAAATTCCTAAGCTCGATGACGTGTCTACTGCTTCAGTTGAAAATAGTTTCTCACGATTGTATTACAACAGAACTGCTTCTGTCACATCAACATCTCATAAATCACGGAGCAAAGTCCTTGAAGAAAAAAACAGGCTTTATTTACAGTAGTAAATCGACTTGATTGACATGTGTTATTCTAAATGGTGAATACTACGACAACCGTTCTTGCAGAATAGTAAATATTTATTTTGTTCAAGTACTGAGAAGATGTCAGAGCCCTTGCTACAGTTAAGACAACTCGTTTATATATCACATGTATGATAGAACATCAAATTTGAAATGCTCACAAAACATTTTAGACAGTGTTCTAGTTTGTTGACAAGGTTAGTTACTACTGGGGTATGTGACTATGTTTTAAAACACCAAACCTATACATGTTCTTAATATTACAGGGTATCACTGTGTGTCAAATCTTAGAAAGTCTTAAGAGGTTCTATATTACTTGACCAGTGGATGTTGTATTTTAAGGACATTGAATATGTTGTAAAATTTGACTTTTTACAGAAAGGTCTTTGATTTGGTTTTGACCTACCAATACAGGGCTGTAATTCAGCAAAGGTGGATTTGACTGCATATCAATGAACGTTATACTTTTAAAATTCAATGATACAGTTTTATCATAAAGTAAATTTAGTAAATGGTTCCTGAACGGTATTTGGACAAGATTTCTTTCTTATTTTATATTGAATTTGTCATGGAAGGTTTTAACATTTTGAAGAATTTATTTTAAAAGGTCTTAAGTCGGATCAGTCAGAAGCTCCTTGTGCTGTGTGTTAATTATTATAGCATTTTTTGCAGCATTCATATCTATTTTTAAAATTATATTAATGTAGAGTGTTTAGTGTAAACCTTTATGCTACTTGAAATAACGATTGACGTGTCCTTAAATTCGGTCAGCTGAACAATGTTGAATGACAGTAAGTAATCAGAGAATCCTATCTCCAGAGTTACACATGCTTTAGTGGTTGAGTTTTTTCTACCAGTAGTTGTTAAGTGGAAGCATGTTTTGGAGCCAGTAACTCTTGTTTATGTTTACAGACATTTCCAGGTCTTGGCCTAGTTTCAGTTCAAACCGTTTCTTCAGCTGTCTTTCAAATGCCATATGATTGGCGATATAGATACCCCCATGAAAAGGCTTCTACACATCTGGAACCAACGTCCTTGATAATCTTACACAATTGATTATGACAATTAAAATGAAAATAAATAAATTCTTTCTAAGCCATATACATCAGACATTCAAAACCTTTGAATGTCAGAAATGTCACAAATTCTGCAGGATGTTTCGGGCATACATACTGTATCTAGATTTAAACTTCTTAAAGACTAATTTAAATTTATCATTTTCTTTGAAACTTTGTATATGTAAACTTAATGCTCTTGTCAGGTATTTTGTCAAATATGAAGTCTGTTGATTGTCAATTCATGTCACCAAGTCTTGCTAAAACATGGTCATTTGCATGTCACAAAACAAACAGCCTGTCAGATGTTTGTGATGTCCCCCAAAGCAATGCAGTTGAGCACACATAGGCCTTTAGCATTGTGCGTGTTGGTGTGGGTTTGTGTTTCAGGCTGGAATTTAATATTTGTTGATGTCATTGTAAAGATAATAATTGTATCTACAAATTTGTTCCTACATGTACATGTACATACTTTTTGAGTTATTACCATTTGAACATCGCAGCGTTGCCTTGGGTGACATCACCAATGGTCGCCAGGTGGCACAACAATCTACAGAAAATGTACCGAAAAACATGACCAAAAGGGGCCTTGAATAGGGTTACCGAGGGATTAACAAGTTATTTGAATATTAAGAAAATATTTTTAGAGTATTGAATTGAGATTGGGAATAACAAAATTTAATTTCACTTAGTCTTAACATTCTTTTTGTTTCAGACTTCCGGACGGGGCCGTGCTTCACTCAGATCTCAAACAATATGTGTCGTGGCCAGCTTATCGGGGTTGTCTGCACCAAGTTGTTATGTTGCGCTACGATTGGCAAGGCGTGGGGGCGCCCTTGTGAAGAGTGTCCCTTCACGCCCCACCCCTGCCGGCGGGGCTTCCTGCCCAACATCAAAGACCAGACGTGCCAGGGTGGGTTGTTGTTGTTCTTTTACCCCGTAGACCCGGGTGAGGTTCGCCTCAGTATCAATCTTCAGTTTCTTGTTTTTATTCTTTTCCTATCACTGCTTCCACACTAGTCTTCACTAATCGTCTTCTCCCCATCTCTCGTTCTTTCTCTCCACTCCTCTTGCAATCTTGCCAAATCTCTCATAACATATTTCTTCCATCTCAATCGTGGTCTTCTTCTCTTAACCTCCACTCTGAGGGTATTCATTCTTTTTATTTGTTCTCCAGTTTCCGGGAGAGGGTATAAATATTAGTTTAAATAAGATGTCATATTTTTGCCATCATTTTGTCCACATATTTGATGAGTTTCCAGTCAGATTAAGTTCAAGTTGCCTAAATAAATTTTTTTTGCTTGTCTCATTTCAGACTGATTGCACAAAATCTAGCTTACATGCCAGCTCATTCATGAAATATTTTTAATTCAGGTTTTATGAAACCATCAGACAAACTATAAATTTAATATTTGATGATTAGACCCAGTTGAAATCTAACAAATATATTTTCATCAGAATTCATCAAAATAAAATAAAAATTAATTTACAGTGAACTTCCGCTGGGACTTGATGAAGCTCTTCCTTATATCTGATGTTCCTTATATTCTGGGTCATACAATACGTCATAGGATGATGTCATCATTTATGTTCAGAGACTTGTACTTCCCCGTATCTCAGTTGTCACCAAGAACCATCTCGTAGCCTGGGAGTCTTGGAAGGAATAAAAGTGATAACAGGGTATCGAGTGGAGTGAGAGGACACATAAAAGATGTGATATGGATACAACAAACAGAGGCAGCAATCAGTTGAAACAAGGGAAACTACCAGTTTTTGTATATATGTATATGATGACATCATCCGAACGGCATGTCAGTTGTAATGATTAAACCATCTTGAAAAGAAGGGTACCATTCTCTTCAAGTTTATAGTTACCTAACATTTTATGTGATAACAGGAATTCTAATAAGTAAGATTTCTATACATTTATTTAAATTATGAATTCTATTTTCAGCCATGATTAGGGATGGTCTCACAAGAGCGCAAAATCCAAAAACTAGTTATGCCTTTAGCATAGTTTCAATGCCCCACTCTCTCCCCCTGTTAATAGGTACTGTGTGACTTGTGATTTTTACAATCAAAAATTGCTATCAATACCAATTTGCATTACCATATGTTTCAATCGCTAGGTGACCCCATTACAGCAATTTATTTCCCCCACGATATGTGATGACCAAACCACCCGTCACGCACTACTTGATATATTGACATAAAATCAATGCTTGACATATTGTGGGACTGTCTGAACTTATGCGACGACCGTCTGTTTTGCTGTGTTCACTCGTGTTGTGTGCTTCAGATGTGAATGAGTGCAAGGCCATCCCCGGTCTGTGTGTGGGAGGGTCATGTGTCAACACAGTCGGCTCCTACCGCTGCGAGTGCCAGGAAGGACAGACACGCAACCCACGCACAAACACCTGTGATGGTAGGCATCATGTGCTCTCATGTCCATGTTCTTGTCAACTCACTTGTTAAACACAAATGGTGCATTTCCAAGTTGAACTGTACATTTTGTGTAGTTTTGTGTGTGTTGCTGTAACATCACAAAATAGAGTAGTGTGTTTCATGGCGTTTTGTGTAGTTATTTATGGCAGATTTCTGAGGAGGAAGTATAATTTTGTTAGTGTTATTGCCAGTTCTTGCAAAGTGAAATTTGCTGTACTAAACATATAAAAGTGTTTCACAATACATGCATGTATGCACGCATGCATGCATGCACATGCACACATACAGTATGACTCGGGCAAGATGTACCGGTAATAACATGCACATGTAGGTGTGAAAGTGTCATAGAGTTGTTAATGCAATATTAAACATTAAAATACAATGTCGATTGTACCACAGAGAATAAAACAAACATTTTGACCCTCATGAATTTTCAGTTAATAAAAGCTGCCTTTTACTGTGCATGTTGTAGATATTGATGAGTGCGAGAACATTCCAAATGTTTGTGAGAACGGACGCTGTGTGAACACAGAAGCTGGCTACTTCTGTGTGTGTGATGTTGGATTTGAGCTCAGTCCAGACAAGAAATCCTGCATTGGTGAGTCGAGATTATTTACTAGAACAGTAAATAATACAGTGGGCAATAAATCTAACTGTAAGTGAGCTAGTAGCATATGTATGTGTGTATGTATGTATATATATATGGGTGTGTGTGGGGGGGTATATTAATGTTTTCCTCCTAAACAGATTGCATCTAGATTGCCAAACATCCAGGGATTCATTTACGATGCCTCAGAAGTAGAAAAGTAACACCCATATTTTTTTTGGAAATACCCCATGTATTAAGGGTTCTTACCGGTTGTAGGGTTTATGAAGCCCAACAGGTGGTTAGACGGATATTATTTAATTGTTCACAATGTCATGCATGTTTTCTACGATTGTTCCTAGGTCCATGATCAGTGACGGATGTATTACATAACTCGCTCAAATTTGAATACTTCGGGAATCTAACTTCAGCGTTTGTGTATATCTAGTGACATCAGGAGGACGAGCTTCTTATTACTATTACTAATTAATGCAGCAGTATTAGTTAATATCATATCATTAGACGTTATAATTATTGTTTGAATGATGCTACATACACAGATGCAGGTTTCCTGGAGTATTTGCAAATGGCTTTTATTGTGATGCATATTTGAAAAGGTTTTTTGCATTAATTTAAGGTAGGTAAAACTGATCAGCACTCCTTGGATTAGTTGCAGAAAATATGCTTAATTTTATGAACGATAAATTTATGTCTATCTAAAGTACAGTAGCCTTTAACAATGGCAAATTTTGAAAAGTAAAGGCGTTACTTTTTCTAAACAGTCGTAGATTATTCGCTGATAGTTTGGCACCAAAGATTCCAACTGCCTATTAGGTGAATGTTAATATACCCCCCCACATATATAGGTAGATTATAGTTAGAATTACAACACAAGAAACTTGGGTTTCACATCCACATAAATCGGCTTCGTCTCACAGCCGTTATCTGTAGGCTGGCTTTGGTAAATATCTGTAAACAGAAACAAGCAATGATAATAACATAATGGTTCTGTGAGGATCAGTAAACTGAGTTAATGTCTGTGTTTCAGCCGTCCGACATGGCAACTGCTACAAGGACGACCAGTGTAGGGACTTCAATCCCCAGCAGATGTCGCTCAAGGATTGCTGCTGCTCGATTGGTCAAGGCTGGAGCGTGAGTCAGTTCTGCCAGCAGTGTCCACTTCGCGACTCAGGTGAGCACTACTGTTTGGTTTTAGCTCCCAGGGGACCATTTCATAAAGACAACGGGCTCATAAGGAAAAGCCATCATTAAACAGAATCTGTTGCTAAATTCAAGGAGCTTTTTTAGAAAGCATAAAGCAGTCGCTGTATCACCAAGGACCCCATTTCTGTGTCACACCAACAAAAATGTCCCGGTGGTGCGATCGTAGTGTTAACAATTTTCAGTATGCAAGACCTCTGGAAAGGAGCAAAATCCAGTTTAATCAGAGAGCAAAATCGAGCTTATGATCTTATAAGAATGTTAGTGAATCGGTTCCCAGAAGTCTTTAACAACAACAACAACAACAACAACAACAACAACATTGTCATCAAACAAACAGCAAACAAAGAAGCCACTATCTTAATGAGAGTTCAGCAGTTGTTCATCTATGTGAAGCCCACCCTTCCAAAATATATATCAATTTTACTTTTAAGCTTATTTTACATTTATCTTTGTATTCAAACTCTGAACAAACATGTTCCTTACTAGTTGCCCTTGCATGGCTGATTCCTTCAGTGTCATATTGCACAACATTATACCGCATACCAAATTGAGAAAACCATTAAATTCTGTAAACCAGCTGTAACCTTCCAGTTACCTGTGATTGTGTCAGATGCCTTCAACCACCCATGTGAGACAAGCGGTGGGGGGATTGATCTTTGACCTGTGATTGTGTCAGATGCCTTCAACCACCCCTGTGAGACAAGTGCTGGGGAGGATTGATCTTTGACCTGTGATTGTGTCAGATGCCTTCAACCACCCCTGTGAGACAAGTGCTGGGGAGGATTGATCTTTGACCTGTGATTGTTTCAGATGCCTTCAACCACTCGTGTGAGACAAGCGGTGGGGAGGATTGATCTTTGACCTGTGATTGTTTCAGATGCCTTCAACCACCCGTGTGAGACAAGTGGCGGGGAGGATTGATTTTTGTCGTGTGATTGTTTCAGATGCCTTCAACCACCCGTGTGAGACAAGCGGTGGGGGGATTGATCTTTGACTTGTGATTGTTTCAGATGCCTTCAACCACCCATGTGAGACAAGCGGTGGGGGATTGATCTTTGACTTGTGATTGTTTCAGATGCCTTCAACCACCCATGTGAGACAAGCGGTGGGGGGATTGATCTTTGACTTGTGATTGTTTCAGATGCCTTCAACCACCCATGTGAAACAAGCGGTGGGGGGATTGATCTTTGACTTGTGATTGTTTCAGATGCCTTCAACCACCCATGTGAGACAAGCGGTGGGGAGGATTGATCTTTGACGTGTGATTGTTTCAGATGCCTTCAACCACCCATGTGAGACAAGTGGTGGGGAGGAATGATCTTTGACATGTGATTGTTTCAGATGCCTTCAACCACCCATGTGAGACAAGCGGTGGGGGGATTAATCTTTGACGTGTGATTGTTTCAGATGCCTTCAACCACCCATGTGAGACAAGCGGTGGGGAGGATTGATCTTTGACGTGTGATTGTTTCAGATGCCTTCAACCACCCATGTGAGACAAGCGGTGGGGAGGATTGATCTTTGACATGTGATTGTTTCAGATGCCTTCAACCACCCATGTGAGACAAGCGGTGGGGAGGATTAATCTTTGACGTGTGATTGTTTCAGATGCCTTCAACCACCCATGTGAGACAAGCGGTGGGGAGGATTGATCTTTGACCTGTGATTGTTTCAGATGCCTTCAACCACCCATGTGAGACAAGCAGTGGGGGGATTAATCTTTGACGTGTGATTGTTTCAGATGCCTTCAACCACCCATGTGAGACAAGCGGTGGGGAGGATTGATCTTTGACGTGTGATTGTTTCAGATGCCTTCAACCACCCATGTGAGACAAGCGGTGGGGGGATTAATCTTTGACATGTGATTGTTTCAGATGCCTTCAACCACCCATGTGAGACAAGCGGTGGGGAGGATTGATCTTTGACCTGTGATTGTTTCAGATGCCTTCAACCACCCATGTGAGACAAGCGGTGGGGAGGATTGATCTTTGACATGTGATTGTTTCAGATGCCTTCAACCACCCATGTGAGACAAGCGGTGGGGGGATTAATCTTTGACGTGTGATTGTTTCAGATGCCTTCAACCACCCATGTGAGACAAGCAGTGGGGGGGGATTAATCTTTGACTTGTGATTGTTTCAGATGCCTTCAACCACCCATGTGAGACAAGCGGTGGGAGGATTGATCTTTGACCTGTGATTGTTTCAGATGTCTAAACTCAACTATGTGAGACAAGTAGGGCATTAACCTTTGACCTATGATTGTTTCAGAAGCCTAAATGTCAGACTAGCAGGTATTGACCTTTGACCTGTGGTTATTTCGACTGCCTAAACCTGACTGCGTCAGACTGTTTCAGATGCCTACATTCGACAGTGTGAGACCTTTGACCTATGGTTATTTCCGGTGCCTAAACCTGACTGTGAGAAGTAGGGTATTGACCAATGACCTGTGATTGTTTCAGATGCCTATCTCCGACTGTGTCAGACGAATGAGGCATTGACCGACCTGTGCAGAAACTTTGACCACCTGTGTCAGAATGGGCGCTGTGTTAACACCCCGGGGTCATACAGGTGTGAATGTTACAAGGGCTACAGACTCACCCGTGAAGGCATCTGTGTCGGTAAGTGTTTATTACAATTGTAATCTTGTTATTCACACAGGGCTTTGTAAACGTATAACCAATTCTAAAAATAATCAAACAAATTGGTTAGGATTGTCGATAAAATAGAAAATTGGATACACTCTACATACATTTCCAATGCTGTGAATGGAAAGGTGATTATTGCAAGATTTAATCCAGAAAAATTCAAAATGTATACCTTTCCCATTTTGTTATAATCCTTATGGTTCCTTGATCCACATCATATGAAATTATTGAATTTGTTATAATTTTATTTATGAAGCTCCTAAAGTATAACTCTCATTTCAATTTGATGCTTTCACTTATTTTGGATCAGACAAATCAAACCTTTAGTATTGACTACGACATGCCAGCTAGTATAATTACTAAAAAATTTACTTGATTACACGCGATGACTGAGTTTTATTGGTTTACTGCAGATATCAACGAGTGTGAACAGAGCGGCATCTGTCTGAATGGACGGTGCGCCAACACCGCCGGCAGCTTCAAGTGTCTGTGTAACCCAGGATACTCCCTCTCTACTGACGGAACATACTGCACAGGTACGCAACCACTGACCTTGTCTTGAGAGACAGTGTCGTGTATTGGTCTTTGTGATGTCGTAAACGTTTTAGTCTTGTTTTTGTTAGATGTTTCTCTGTGTGGATGTCACGGCTAATGTGAAGCATGGTATGCTAGTTTCGCCTGTTCATATCAGCTACCTTTGACATGCAAATTAAAACGAGGTCTGTTCTGTTCCTGGCATGAGCCAGGGTGGTAATTACTGGCAGGAAGTTAACCAAATTGGTTGTCTTGAATGCGAGAACTCTGTGACTGTACCATACATAAAAAGAGCCTTGAGCCGGCGTCCAGTGTTATTGCCTCACTCGGTCCATTCCACCCTCTCAGCGGTATTCTCCACCTATCTTCTGCAATGTTCCACCTCTCTCTGAATGAAGTTCTTCTACAGCGTGATATCCAATTCTTAGGACAGCTCAAAGCATTTTATACTTCACCCCTGGCAGACTTGTTCAATCGAACACCATCTTGACGTCTGTGGGAACCATTCAGCCACTCGGCAATTATTGCACGAAGAGTGTTCATTCTCAAATATCTACCACTGTCTACAGCCAGGTACTCATTTATAAACAGCTGAGTAAGCTGGGGCAAAGTGGAGTGAACAAAATTGTCCTACTACCCTACTACACCCCGTTTTTATCCCTGTCCTTTCGAGATCACTGTCCATCTTAATTTTGGTTCTCTAATTCTCCTTCTGGCATCCTCTTCTGTTTTCCAAGCACTCTTTGTCCATATTTCCTCACACGTTCTCTGTACAAGTCCTGCCAATCTCAGTCTGCTCCCAACTACTTACATTTTCAGGGGTTTCTTCATTTCAGTCTCTCAATTTCTACATCTTCTCATGTCAATTTATATATACTTTGAACCCAGTTGTTGTCTGCTTTCTTAGCTTCTGTCTCTGTCAGTATCAATGTTCCCAACCGATAAATAGAAGCTGGTACCATGCAAAATTACTGTATTTAAATAATGACAATTTCTTAAATTAAAGAACAATTTGGTCTCTATTTCTGAAGTCAAATTAATTATTATATTGCTACATTCAACTAAATAATTCACTTTAATCAGCAATATCCAATGCCAACAGTTTATGACAGAATAGGCGAATGATAAATGTACTTTCAACATGGAGCATTGCTATTTCACTGTGTGGGAGAGCAGTGATTTAACTGCTGTCGGTAAGATGACAACACAGGGATTGCGTTGAACACCACAGCTCTAGTAACAAATCGTCTCTGTTTACAACTTCCTGTTCAAGCACCTAATTTATGTGACTTGGCATATCCTCTACTCAGTAGGCTCGGCAAGAACGCCTAGACTGTGTCAATCATCTACTTCAGGTCTACTTTTTGTTCCCAGCATTGCGTCATTCGGACTACGGCTTTTTCTGTTGCTGCATCAATTCTTTATCATTCAGTCATGGTTAATGCTAAGCTAGTAGAAAACAATAAAATATTGCGATCATCTGAAGACTTATCTTTTTAACTATGTTGCTCAACTTGGTTAGTATCATATGTTGATGACTTTACATGGCACTGTTTAAAGTAAGACATATTTACTGCAACTGGGTGTGGTCTTGTCTCAGTTAACAGTTGCCTAATGGAAGTTACAGTTGCGTAGGCTAACTGTTTTATATCTGTTTAGTTCCCTGATCACAATTCCATTAATGTAAGCACTACAACAATCAGGGGAAAGCTGCTGTCAATGTTTATTATACACTAGTGCCAAAATTAGCTATAATTATTATATTGCATAATATGTGCACATATGTGTGCTTGCAAACACAAAACTGTGGATGTATGCATGTGATAAATTGTCATGTCTATGTGTCCATGCATATGTGTACACATGCACGCATGACTGTATGAATGTGCATGTGTGCATATGTGGTATGTCTTTATCTTGTGTATGAATACATATGTTTATGTGTGTACAGAAAATGATCTGATTGAGATAGTGGTAGGGGTGTATGTTGCTGATATGTGTTTGTGTAAATCTGTAGACATTTATTGTGTACATAACTACACATACACACGGATGTGTGTTTGTACATGTGTTTACATGTGGGTTTATATAATTCAGTGCTGCTTGTATACGTGAGAATATATTCCTCCATGTTTTTCTTGCTTGCTTTGAGACTGAGCTAATTGCAGAGCAGGGGTTCTGCCATGTCTCCTGTCAGCAAGTAAGGAGCCTAATTAAGTTTTGCTGCTACTACAGAATGCTACTAGTAATGTAGACAAACGATAACATGTCCACTTTCTTTCTTGACTGGAGTTTCACTACTTCGCGTTTCAATTGGAATTCATTCTGCCAAAGAAAACACTATAAATAGCTAGGATAACCTGCAAGATTTCTTGTAATTATCAAAACTACAAAAGTATTGAAGTCTTTCCAGCACCTACTAGTGCCTTCAATATGTATGTCTTCTTGACAAAATAGCAAATTTTTCACTTGTGTGATGGTCCTAGTGCACTTTGATATATACTATAAAAAAACTCCTTGACATTGTTGCTGAATTAATTATAAAATATTAAAGTATTTTGCTTTTGTTTTTTATTTCATAAATAATGACTGTAAGTTTAATAATAATTTCTGGTTAGATTGCCGATTTTGTACTCAGACATTTTCTAACCCCCACAAAATATTTTATACTTTTTAGTCCTTTGGGCTGAAGGTCTAACGGACTTATGCCATCAGCACAGTGCACCGTTAGCTGCCATATCTCAGAAACCGTTCAGCAACTTTTTCTCTAATTTTGCATAGCACTGTAGTGTTATGGATCCCTATTGGTTGATTAACATTGAATGATGTCAGTATCATGTCGTCATTGGGAAACACATAGGAATCACCAAATCAGTGCTATTCATTGGTTATTTGACGTAGACGTCGGCTACCTCCTTGTAAATCAAAACCAAAGGCAGCGGACAAGTCGCAAACATCATAAAATGTTGAAATTTTTTTAAGGATAACTGCTTCATACTGGTGATCACAAGGAGGCAGACAAGCGGATTGATGATATATATATATAATATGCACAGGCATGCTAATTGATGCAATATTTATCCATGAAAATGTACTTTGAAGGCTTCAAATTGGAATGAATCGACAACAGCACCTATTTTCGCCCACTTTGCGCCACGACGCATTTTTGGCGGCAACAAACTTAATGTTACTTTCAACGACAGTAACTGCTTCACAAATATATTTACATTGAAATGTTTACCAAATTCGTTACTTTAGTTTGTTGATTTATTTGTTATAAGAAACAAAATGCTAAAATGTATATATCGTTGACAGAAGATGTTTCAAAAATTTGCATAAATCCACTCAGTGACACCACATGCTGCCATTCTGTGTTCTTTCGTGTAGGGGTGTTACTACAGAACTGTACATAATGAGATAATTATCCAAGATACGTGAACAAGTTTTACACCATTGCTTTCGGGGAGAATGGTGTATAAAATTTAATCGACTTGCTCATTGAGATGTTGCCTCCTTCATGGAGAAAGTGTCTGGTGAAAAGTAAAGTGACAAAACAACACAAATTTGAATTTGTTGGGAAATGTTTTGCCACATGCAACATATAGTAAATGTTATCAAACAACTAATTTGTCAATATAAGTGCACAGCTTATTTGATTTGTTTTGTATTGGTATATCACATTTAAAAATTGATTGAGAAATAATAGTCATGTCCATTTAAAACGAAGGCTTGTCATTTTCTGATGCTGACTTTGTGATTTCTTGGATATGGTCAGGAACTGGCTGCAACTAGTCTGCACTATAGCTTCAGGATAAAATGGAATAAAGTAGATTTGTATACTGCCAAAACCAGCACACTGTTTAGTAGCCATAATATAATGTGTCCACTTGATAGTTATGTATCATAAAGTTGATAGATCTATGTGCATGGATAAAATGTGTGAATGTGTTTAATTAAGACGGTTGATCATTGTGTGTGCTCTATGCCTCAACAGAATCCTGAGCTATTTTCCACCAATAAACTCTTGAAGACACAGCCTGTGAGTGCAGGAGGTGCCATCTGGTTTTTCTTAAACAACCTTGAATTGTGCTACATGCGAGATTGCAGCTCACCAACTCTCCTGCAAGGTTTCTACAACTACTGGAAATTGGCCTAAATAGCAGAGTTTCTGGATAAAATTAAACAGTATTTTTAATAACACAAACTAACATATACAATCTTCATGAAATTATCTACTGTAATATTTTATTTCCAGGTGTATCTTCACTGGCATGCATATAGTCTCCACTAAACATGTCAACCTTTTACTTCCATCATAATCCTTAATGATCTGTAACTATGATTCACCAAAAACATTTGATTAATAATTACAAACCCACAATATGGTCCAAAGGACTTGAGGGCCTCTTGGCTCATGTTTATTTATGCCAATTGTGCATTTTTGGCTCAAATTATAGAATGGGTCTTACCAAGTCAAAATATGTTGAACTGTTTTCAGCTAAACTACGCTCTCCATGGTAACAAATGTATTATTGTAGGGAGTTGAACCAATGCTAAATGCATAACGTGAATGACCATACCTAAATATATTTTGGTTAGATACATTTTCCTGTTATTTTTTCAGTTACTAATTACTTTTATTTCTAAGATCATCTATATGTATTCCAATCTGGCCTGAGCTACAGGCCTTATTAGCTACTAAACCAGTTACTGAAATATTCAGTCATGTTCCAGGGTAATTAGCAGGTGATTAATTAAAGCAATCAGTTGTCCAGTGAAGGGGCTGCACCTAGTGTCAGCAGCAGACAGGGCCATTACCAGACCAACACTTATTGGAATGGGTGTAGCACCCACAACAGATGTCCCAAATGATTTCCTGTCCCATATGTACCAGACAGCCACAGCTGATGCTTGACACATGGGCAGGAGACAAAGTGCCAAACTCTTGTTACTGGTCTTGTGTGTGTGTGTGTGTGTGTGAGTGTGTGTGTGTGTGTGTGTGTGTGTGTGTGTGTGTGTGTGTGTGTGTGTGTGTGTGTGTGTGTGTGTGTGTGTGTGTGTGTGTGTGTGTGTGTGTGTGTGTGTGTGTGTGTGTGTGTACATGTGTGTATATATGGATGTGTACATGCTTTCACGCATTTGTTTGTCAGCATATATGTGTGTGCGTGTGTGAATGCGTGCGTGCGTGCGTGCGTGCGTGCGTGCGTGCGTGCGTGCGTGCGTGCGTGCGTGCGTGCGTGCGTGCGTGTGTGCGTGCGTGTGTGTAACGGTGCGTGTCTGTACATGTGTATACATACATGTGCGTGCATGTGTGTGTGCATATCATTACCATGGTGAGTATTGGGTAATAAACTGGCTATTACTGACAAGTCAGGTGTCAGGTGTCAGGTGCGCATGTGTGAGTGTGTTTTTTGGATTTGGCAAGCACATGTGTGGCCTGTGTACGTATTTAAACAATTAACAAATAAGATGAAACCCAGGAAAATTGGTAGCTGGGCACAACTAACACAAACTTGTTTTACTCCTTTTTTGAACTGTCAACATAGTAATCTTCGTAAAGAACCTTAAAAGACATTCCTGTTAATTGACTAATCATGTAAGCAGTGGCTGTGATGCTTGCTGAGAGGAAGCCTAGTGGTAGTGTAACTACAGGCAGCCATAACGTGCTAAGTGGACAGATCGCATATCTCACATTTGATCTTATTTTATATTTCTGTGGTGTTCCCTTCTTCCCTGTGGTTCCCATGTACATGACTGAGGTGTAGTTCCTGTACTGCTGCACTACTCTTGCTGTATTTGCATACTCTTGCTGTATAGTTGCTCCCTATCAGCGATGGTGCATCGTGGCTTAGTGGTTAGAGCATCACAATCTCACTTGAGAGATTCCGTGTTTGAATTCTGTTGCTGCTGTTTTGAACCTTGGGCCAGTTCGTTCACTCCACACTGCTCCGGTTCACTCAGCTGTTTGAATGAATACCTGGCTATAGACAGTGGTCGATATTTGTGTATGAATATTCAGCATGCATTAACTGCAGCATGGCCAAGTACTTCCCAGAGAAGTCGAGATGGTGTTCGATTGAACAGGTCTGCCAGGAATTGAAGTGTAAAGTGCTCTGGGCAGTCCCTAAGAACTGGATACTGCGTTAAATAAGCTCACATTTTTGTCAGCAGCACCTCTCGGCATCTTTCATCTTCCTGCCTTTTTAAAATCCATATTCATTCAGTGCAATCTCAGCTGTGGTTTTCTAGGCACCCTTTTTTCAGGCACCCTTGGTGTTTCTCTGCCTCTGCTCTCTTGGATAATCTGATATAACAATTTACACACAGTGAAAGCAAATGCCCCCCATTTCATAATTAATTTGACTTGTATGCCCATGGTTAACATTTCATGATGTCAGGGTGTTAACTTTTCTGAGAAATACTTTAACAATAATTTTAAAGCACTTATTGATGATTCAGAAAACTATATTATGACATAAACAGTTACAATAGATAATAATAGCAATGGTAATAAGATCATCTGTTTTGAGTAAAAATCCATGGAAAACAAGCTGAGAGGCACTTAAAGACAAAGGGGTTTGTCAGTCTAAAAATCTACAAGTATGCCCTAGAGAAATACGACGCGGCACCTAATCCAACCAATAAATACCATACTATCACACCTTGGGCTGAACAATGATCCAGACAGCCTGGTGATTCTTGCCCTTATAGCCACTTTAGCAGTAAATACTTTTGAGATGTTCCCGGCATATTGTAATGTGTGCATTCAAACAGTAGC